>OX155969.1:23476374-24078374 GCA_944548615.1 Micropterix aruncella
ATATATTTACATTTCCACATTTGGACAACTACTTACATACTCGATGTAAACACTTCTCGATATTAAATTCATGTACCCTATGATACTAGGGATGACATAACAGTATTTTTTTTTCAGAATTTAGATAACTTTTTACAAGGGGAATCAACTTTTAAGAGTCTGTGAAAACCACCTTCAAAGCATTCAGTGGTTTCTGTCCACGAGAGTTTTACAGCAGAAGAATTAAGCAACTCCCATTAACATGACAAATCTGCATAGATAAAAGGAGTCAAAATTTCTATTAATCAAATATATATTTTTCGTACAAATTTTTGGCTTTAAATTTCCTATATAAAACAGAAACTTCATAGGAAAGGAAATACTTAAACCAATATACTTACACTGTCCAATCGCTAATTTGAACGCACATATGTATAATACAATAATTAATGTAAGCATTATTTTTGAATGCGACAACGCCGATGCTCTACTTCTCCAACAATTAAACGAGATTTTTTTAACAACGTATAAAATGAGGTTTTGGTTTGATTCCCCAGATTCAACGGTGATACTAGGGCAAAATTACATTTGTGTCACGAAAAGATTAGTTTACGTATAAAATGCTGACATATACTTCATGTTAAAAAAGTTTAATGTGGAGGATATTCACCTAACGTCAAATCACATTTTATTTCTTTCCTCGCCCACCATTCGACGAGGATTCTTCCCATTGTAAATGCGGTAGTTTTTTTTTCGAGATGAAAACGAAATTTTACATTTTAGCCCCTCTGAGACGAATAAGACCATTTCAAGTATCTGTGTTTGTGTGTGTGTGAGTAAGAGAGATAGAGCCATAACGCTTATTCCGATTCAGCTAAAATTTAGTATGCAAGCATCATTTGGTTACGGCAAGAGTTGAAAGGATAGCTGGTTACGGCATGGTTGAAATCGGTCCAACAGGGGGCGCAATAGTCATATATCAATCTCGAAATATTGGAACATACGTTTTAATCAAATAATAACGCCGAACCGCCCGAGGCTAGCCGAGAAACAAACCGCATCGCCTGAGGCAGTTCTGTAACAAACCCGAAATGGTTCGTTCGCCGGCCGAGAGAGGGCGCTCATCGATTTTATTTATAAAATTAATTTTCAAATTAAATCAGTCCTTGGCTACTTGCCAGGAAAGTCTTAGGGTGACAGAACCGATTATTTCCCTCTACCGTACGATTCTTTGCGATGTTTTTCTTCGTGAGAAATCAAAAGCAGGTCGATAAGTCGATCTAATAAGTCGATGCTAATAAGCCAATAGGCCAAACTCAAGAGAGAGACAGAGAGCTATAAAGAGCGATATCAGGGAGATATCAATCGCAGGAGGTTATAAATATAGCAGTTATATGTATATAGCGAATTTATTCACGAGACTGACACCGCACCTCGATCCGCGCACCGCACAGAACCGCACAGGGAAGAAGAAGGATATTTTCGTTCAGAACTTTATACATCCTGAGTGCTTGGTCTATTTTCTTGAAAGTTAAAGCCGTAGTTAAAGGTAGGGCGGAATAGGAACCCACGAAAGAAAAAGAATATCGAAAGCAGAAAAAGATTTTCGTCCGAAACTTTATACATTCTGATTACTTGAAATTGAATTTAAGCAATATAGTAAAGGCTGGATTGAAACACACGGAAGAAGAAGAATATTTTCGTCTGGAACTTTATACATCCTGAGTACTTGGTCTATCTGCTTCAAAATTAAAGCCCTATAGATAAGGCGGGATATGAACACACGAAAGAAAAAGAAAATCGGTAGAAGAAAAATATTTTCGTCAGAAACATATCGTTCAAAATACGTTCAAAGGTTGTTCGAAATACATGCAGTCGTCATATTTCAG
This sequence comes from Micropterix aruncella, assembly GCA_944548615.1. Lineage (NCBI taxonomy): Eukaryota > Metazoa > Arthropoda > Insecta > Lepidoptera > Micropterigidae > Micropterix > Micropterix aruncella. The sequence continues at coordinate 23,478,243 of OX155969.1, forward strand.
CGACTTCAAATTCTTCGTCAAAGACACATTCACAAACACTATCTATAAATAAAATTTTCCATGTTTTCTGAGTAGCAAATTCCAGAAATTACTTCCAGCACACACAAAATTAATTTATTTTGACATTTTTGACAGTTTTTACGTCACATTCGCCATTTCCAGTATGCAAATACTCGAAAAAGACGCGTAAAACATAAAGGTACGGTAGAAGTAAATACTTTTTAAAAATGTTCAAAATCCTGTTCAAGAGTAACAAAATTTATTTTTCAGTATCATATTTGAAATATACAACCCCAAAATAACCGGAAAAACCCATCGGTCATTAAAATCAGCTCGAGAAAAATAATTTTGGTCTATTACCGGCCATCTTGGAAAACGGCCGCCATTTTCAGTCCGCAGTGTCAAATATGTCAGAACGGTAGCCCAAATCGACTATTTGGGTCTAATGAACACGTGTATGTACATTGTGTACAAACTACCCCTTTTATCAACTATTAGTTAGACCAGCGGTTTGCGAACTGGGTTACGCGAGACCCATAATGGTTCCGGCGAATTTTCTCTCGACAACTTCAACTGCCTTTTGATAGATACGAATATCCATCAGTAGCTGGAAATGCTGTTTTGATTTTACTCGCCTTTACAAGTGTCGTGTTTACATGCGAAAAACTATATTTGTATGTAAGTAGACTTGATATTTTCTCGGATTTAGCAGGTAAACGTCGTCCATAAAGCCGAATTTTGAGGCAGTTATCAATAGAATATTGAAACAATATCATGATTCTAAATTGTCTCTTTGTTTTGTTGATAATTGCCACGAAAAGTTTGCTCGAACAGGCATCAAATAATCAGCCAGTGATATAAATCCTTACGTTTCTAATAGAGTATTTTAAACGATAGAAGGTTATCATCTGAGACTATCATTGGCCCGTATTCCGTTTCTCGCAGATTCCTAAATTGGGGTCTTAAAAGGCGCTAAAACGACGCTTAATTTTGAAGTGACGTTTTGATGTTCCCTTTCATGGGTCCTAACTATCGCGTGCTTATGTAGAGATCATCAGGTGCTTAAATTGACGATAAGCACCGTGGAGACCCTTTTTGGTATTCCGTTTCTACAACTGTCATGGCGGATGGGTCTTGTTCGGGGTCTTATCTAAGAACGGTCTTAAATCGATCAGTCTTCGTCTGACAGCCGTGTAACTTGTTTTTGATTGTGATTCCGAAGACTACGTGTTGCAATTTTCAGAGATGTTTGCTCGGCATTGGCTTTAAAATCGAAGAAGGGATGAGGAGCGCAGATTATCGTAAGTAATCGTTTATTCATATCTATATCTTGCCCTGAAAATCCTGTGTATTTTTTGTAGGTTATGATAAATCGCCCTGTATATTCTTGTTTAGGCACATTCTCCCTATTATTGTTTCATTTTATTGCCATTTTATTTCAAAACAAACGAAAACTCTAATCGACACACAAACACGAAACGGCGCGGCACGCGGCGAGCGATCGGGCGACTGACCGGACGGCGAGCGACCCGCTTAGAACGGCCATATATAAAACGGAAATTTTAAGATTTAAGACCGGTTCTTAATTTTGATAAAACGGAATACCAACAAAATAACGAAGGTGCTTAAGTTCTTAATTTTTAGCACCAGCTTAGTTTAAACCCGCAAGAAACGGAATACGGGTCAGTGTCAACCTAATTCTTTAGCAGATTTGACGACTTGGATTTTGTATCATGGCGGATCTTGACAGTCAACTAATTTCGATATAATAGCCCCCGATTCGGTAAAATTCCTTTAACAGATTGTATTTTTATTAGCACTCAATGGGTGACTCTTATTGTCCTTCGAACCCCTCACCCCCAACCTAGTTCAGGGTTTCGCCAAACATAAGCGACTTACTAATGTTCCATATCTGAAAAAGTTTGGGAACGGCTGAGTTAGACCCCCTCATATTCAAATTCCGGCACCCATGTATGAGAACAAAACAAGATGATATACCTAAAAAATAAAAAGTAACAGAAGTGGACAAACTATTAATAGTAAAGCTTAGAAATAAAACTGCGCTCGTTACAACATTAGGTATATTTATTATAAGCAGTATGTAACGTATTCTACTTCTATTCATCATTATCGGAATCTGCAGTTGCTATTAGCCACTCAATAATGGCATCAAAGAAGCTTGATGCTATTATTGAGCTACTGAAACGTCATGAAAAATTTTATAAAGTCCTCATTTTTTTTATATTCATGGGATTTAAACTAAAACGTCTAATACGTGGCCGTTTTTATAATAACAGAACTGAAATTACCCATAACCTTGTATAGGTTACGTTAAAATAAGGCATGTTCAACAGTGAGTGCGTTTAAGTCTAAACAGCATAAGTATATAAAAATCAATCGCCAAAAAGTTGACTTGCGGAAATTTAATAAAAAAATATTCATTTCGTAACGCTATTGAATATAGTGCAAGGATGCAACGCTGCTGGATTACTTCTCCTGACCACTTGGAGTATAGCAGAACTACAGTCTCTTTTACGATAGTAGTGAAACACATGCAAATATACATTTCTACTTTATTAAGAATTTCATTATTTGAATCACTAGCGTCCTCATTATTACTTGTAATATCCAGCATAGACGCGGCGTTCCATATCCCGCCAGAATTTCAATCTGCAGATAGAAGGATCCACACTGGGAATGACGTCACCGCCGATTGACATATAATGTTGTATGGAGCGAGAAACTGGGAGCCAAGTTGTCGGCAGCAGATCGTTGCAAGGACCAGGGGTAGGGTTTCTGAAAGAAGTGCAATGCATTCAATGAAGAAATCGATCGAAAGGGTAGAGAAATTATACGACTTACCCAAGCTTGACGAAATTCGTAAATATCGCCACGATCCTCCTCCTTACCCACCCATCTGAAGAGTAATCGTCTACTGGTATCTGTTCTAGTTTAAATAGATAATAAATTTCATTATTGTGTGAAGCGCCTTGAACTCCAGCTCCTTCGTTGTACTTCGCATTTAGTCCTCCTCTATAAGAGAATATATATTGATAGATAGGCTTTTTGGTTTGTCTCATTAAAACTCTCACTGTTCGATCGACACTTCTTTGTATGATTACGTCTGAGATTAGGTCAATAGCGCGTTCTGCCTGTGAGGGAATCGTCAAATCTATCTTTCTTCCTTCAAAGAAGTACTCCATAATTTCTTTATATACTCGTTGTATGCCTTTTTCTGAAAGTAAGAGCTGCCATTCTAACGGAACTACTACTTTGGGTTGGCTAATCAAAACGCCCAAGGGCGCTGGAAATTCGCGCGCGATAAAATTTGCAAATTCTTTATTGGCACAACCGATTATGGTGGGCACCATGTTGAAATTGTTTGTTAAGTATGATTCGAGAGGTTCTTCTGTGATGAATGCTTCTCGTTTCGGGAACTTGGTTTCGATAGTTGGCGCCCATAAGAAATCTTCGCCGTTCCCTTCCACGAACGGAGGGACCAGAAACGCCGCGTCGCACAAGGCGTAAGCGTCTAATCCTCGCAAATCACTCAGAAAAGTAGGGCTATCCGCGTCCAAACCTAAGATTTCAGCTAGACCGGCTACTTTTTCTGCGGCACGCCTCTGAATAGCCCACCCGTTCAAAGCGGAACCCCCAATAGCTATAGTCTGATGGAACAGGCCTCTAGACATGGGGCTCAGCTGGTGAAACATGGCCGATGCGGCGCCAGCGCTTTCGCCTAGGACCGTCACTCGATCCTTGTCTCCGTTGAAGTACTTAGCGTTCGTCTGCAGCCACCTCAGAGCCATCACTTGGTCTTTCATGCCGGCGTTTCCTGGTACTTCGGACGTATTCAAATTCAAAAACCCAAAAACGTTCAATCGAAAGCTTATCCCGACGAGTACAAGACCTTGCTCCATCATAGTTTCGGGGTCGGCAACGTCTGGAGCCCCGCCCAAGAAACCATGGATGTTAACGAGGATGGGGAGCTTTTCTTTTGATTTAATAGCTGGAATGTATACGTTGAGGTGAAGACAGTTTTCGTCCCCTAATAGGATGCCACTCGGAAACTGCGGCAGCTCGACGGGGGCTATATTATACTGTACACAGAGGGGTCCTTTCTTTGTTGCGTCGAATATACCTTCCCATTTACCCGATTGGACTGGAGCCTGCAATAAAACCATAATTGTATACTTTTCGGTCGACACGGTTTTTAATTTGAAGAAGAGCTTTAACATTTCTTTGTTTTTACTATTTCCCCTATGAGACTTTGTTTCTGAGAACATCTCAAAGCTGTACCGTACTCTGACTATTGCGGGAGTACGTATTAATTTTGGTGTTAGGGCATTGCCCTAATTTTATTTCACGTATTTAGTATATGGTTAGGCCATTTACAATTATACCGTATACCTAATATATATTTATATCCTACCTACCTCCCAATTCCCAATCAGTGACAAATTACGCGCCGGCCGAACCAGACGTGCTCCTTGAGTGTTCTCGTTATCGTGCTGTGATAGTAATTATCGCGTTCGTGAGCTGGCCAGCCGAATATTTGGAGACATTTTGGAGTGAAATTGCAGCAAGGAATCGCACGAAAAATAGAAAGGTGCGTAAACTTTGATTCCTTTTCCTCTCCACAATGATGCCTATAATCCCTTTAAAATAACCAACCTTCCTCACAGTCCACTATTTATATATAAACTTAAACCCAACATTTTGGTCCTTCGAGCCGGATTTAAAATACTTTGTCCATTTGAGATCGAAAATAGAATAAATACTTCCGCCATTACGGGTTGCCTTTTGGAATTTCGCATATAGGAGATATTATTCACATAATTATTATTTATATACATCATTGGTCAAATTAAACATATCTACATAATAAAACATTAAATTCGGCTTAAGCTGTTTAAAATTTGTAAAAATACAGATCCGCCCGCATTAATTAAATTCAAACGGCGGGTACTTTGTTTTACATGTAGGTACACCACGCATATTAAATTACTGCAGAGTTCACACTTTATGCCGCGAGTATAGTACATATACTTATTGCATTTTGCATGGGTATACTTGCTCAGCTGAGCTAAATAGTTGATAGCCGTAATTTATATATAATAAATTATATTTGTCCTACATAAAATAAAATACCTATTTCGTTTGTTTACAATACATTACTTAATGTTTAATAATTGATTAACTGTTATAAATTTGTCACCAAATCATATAAAGGCTTACCACTCACAATATTATAAATCTTTGTTAAATATTAGTTACTGTCTCATTATTTATAGAGACACTGTACGTTACGTTTGTAGGATTGCAACCGTTTATTGAAAAAACCGGTTTCCCTAGCTCTAGATAAGGAAATAAAATAACATAATAATATTTTGTTTACGAATTTGGTTTAGCAAAACAGTTCGGTAGGGTGAAGTTACCAGTTATGGGACTTTCATTTATATAAATTATATTTAAAAAGGGATCGTAATATTTTATAATTATTATTCCTGAATTTAAACTTGTTTAGTTACATAAAATATCTGAGTAATTAATAGTTTATTATCAAATTATATATTTGTTATTGTTTGCAAATTTGTTTGGTTGATAACAATTTGTCAAAGTATATTATTAAATATTGGTTTGTTCACTTGTAATCCATTCATAGCTGTATAGACTATAAATAAATAAATTCTTATAAAATGTCTCGTGATCCCGATAAGGAAGCTAGCATGGATGCAATTAAGTTACAAATAGCACGTGCAAAACGTAATGCTCTATTTGAGAGAATGCAAAAAATATTTGATTTATCAAAGAATGTAGGCACTACCGAAAGAACAAGTGAGCCATTTCTCAATGCATCTATTTCTATGGCAGATATACGGTCAGAGTTTCGTGCCGTTTTAGATGATTATAATATTTTAAAGATTAGAGCTGACTCAACCGCGACGCCGTGTTACGACACATTTACCTCATTTGAGGACATGTATTGTACATGTAAGCGTGTTCTTGACCGTCTGTCTGTTAAGCAAAAAATATCGACTTCCAGTAGGGATACTGAGACTTGTCGTGAGGCGACAAAGCCAAGACTTCCACCTTTGGAAATTATGTCTTTCAACGGGGACGTAAAGAATTGGCCGCTGTTTTATGCCAACTTTAAATCTCTAATCCACGATAACACGTCGCTTACAGATGACGAGAGAGTGTATTATCTGATGAGTAAATTATCGCAAGGAGCTTTAAACGTGATTTCAGGTATCACTCCAGATGGTCAGAATTACTCTTTAATAATAAAAACTTTAATTGATAGATACGAAGACAAACGTCTTTTGGCTTCGGCTCACGTAGAGCAGATTTTGAACTTTAAATTAAATGGAGGAGCGTCACAGAATAATTTTCAGTCTTTTATGGATAGGGTTAGCACCGCTGTTGGTGCACTGAAGAATTTAAAATTGGACGATTTAGCAGATTATTTGTTGCTACATATAACGTTGAAAAAACTCGATACAGATACAATCAAAGGTTTTGAATCGCAGGTTCGTGATGTAGAAATACCTACATTTTCACAATTAGTTGATTTCGTGAGGACTCAGATTCGAGTTTATCAAACCTGTAATGTCCAATCTAGGACCACTATCAATATGAACAGCAAAGCTAGTCGTTTTAGTTCGAACCAACGAATGCCAAGCCCTCAATCATATGTTTCAAATGAGCAAAATAATTTAAAGTGTTTATGCAATAATATAACACATGAATATCTCTATAAATGCCCTTCGTTCTATAAAATGACACCTGCTGATAGGTTCGCTCATATTAAAGCAAATAACGCCTGTTTAAATTGTCTGGGTATAAAACATAAGACAGGTCTCTGTAAATCAAATCAGAAGTGTACGATGTGTAAACAGAAACACCACACGTCGCTACATTTTAATAATAATGATAAAATTAGTAGTTCCACATCGAACTCAGGTACTGTTCAGTCGGTTCGATGGTCATCTCAGATGCTTTCGCCTTCTAACACGAAGCCTGAGACAACCTTCGATAACGACGCAGGGCGCGGAGACGCAACGTTGTGTGCTACATGTAATACAAACGCCAAGTTGTCGACTCTTTCGCAAAGGTCCAAGTCAGCTACAACTACCACAGTCGCGCTTGCCACCGTTCAAGTCGTAGTGAACAATCAGATTGTTAGATGTCTCCTAGACTCGGCTTCTCAAAGCAATTTTATAACAAATGACTGTTGTGAAAAACTTGGCCTCAAGCATTATGAAAAGTCGAAGGTAGTGGTTACGGGCGTAGGTGGTTTAAATAAACCTACTCTAGGTAAAGTTAATCTAACTTTCCTTTCTAGGTTTAATTTAGGTATAAGTTATGACATGAGTGCTCTTATTGTCGATCGTATTACTAGTGATTTGCCGTCGGTTCCAATAGACGAGGCCGCGCTTCCACATTTGAGGTCACTACCTCTTGCCGATGAAATGTTTGCTACGCCTGGCCCTATCGAGGCTTTAATAGGCGCTTCATTATTTCCACATTTATTGCTACCAGGTAGGATAGTTAATACCCAGTGTGATAATATTCCACCAGTTATTGAAACTGTGTTAGGTTTTGTCGTCGTTGGGTCATTGCCCACGCTTCAGTCTACGCATATTCATGACTTAGTCTCATGCTGTTCAGTGGTGTCTCGAGATTCCCTGGACGTCGTTGTAAAACGCTTCTGGGAATTGGAGGAAATATGTATTCCACCAGTCCAAGATCCTAATGATCTGGAGTGTGAGGAGCATTTCTCGGTCACCACGACACGTGACTCTAACGGTAGGTACGTCGTTGCCTTACCTTTTCGACTGGATGCCTATTTATTGGGTGATTCTCAAAGGGTCGCTGAGAAGCGTTTTATTTGCCTTGAACGAAAACTCGAATCATGCGCTCCCTTGCGAGAAGCCTATGATAAGGTAATACGTGATTATATTGAAGATGGGTATTTGTCACCGGTGGCTATTGATAGCTGTGTCAGCACCCTCTCATATGTCATCCCTCACCACGGGATTTTCAGACCAGATAAGTCTACAAAACTTAGACCGGTTCTTGATGCCAGTTGCACAACTAGCACAGGCTACTCTCTTAACGATCTACTACACTCAGGTCCCAACCTACAGGGTGATTTATTTTGTATACTCTTGAATTTTCGTTTGTTTTCGGTCGCCTTCTGTGCTGATGTGAAACAAATGTTTTTACAAATAGGTATGCGTCCTGAAGATCGTCGATTTCAGCGTATTCTATATCGCTTTAGTCCCCACAGTCCTATGCAAGTCTTTGAGCTGAATAGGGTATGCTTCGGATTTAAGTCAAGTCCTTACCACGCCCTACGAGTAGTAAAACAATTAGCGTCCGACGAAGGAGATAAATATCCTAAGGCTGCTAAAGTTATCTCTAGTTCTCTGTACATGGATGATATTGCATATAGTCTTCCAGAAGAGTCTTCAGCTGTAGAGACAGTAAACGAACTGATTCAGCTTTTCAAATGCGGTCAGTTCGACCTAATGAAGTGGACATCAAATTCCAAGAGTGTATTAGAAAACATACCAGAGTCCCACAAAATGACTTCAGAAGTAGAGTTCGATAAGCAAACACAGCATAAGATATTGGGTTTAAGGTGGTCCATGTCTGATGATTGTTTTGTCTTTCAAATCAACGCTCCTGATAATAAGTGCACTAAACGTGCCATCCTGTCGACAGTAGCGCGTTTATGGGACATCTTGGGATTTGTGGCTCCTGCTATTCTTTATGCCAAGCTGTTAATAAAGGAGCTTTGGCTTATTAAGTGTGATTGGGACGATTGTCCTCCGCCACATATTGAAAAATCGTGGCACAACTTCTGTTCAAAACTACCCTGTTTAAATAACTTAAGAATACCTAGACACGTAGGCGTAAGCGCCGGGGTGATTGTTAACGTCTTGGGATTTGCAGACGCAAGTGAGCGCGCGTACGGAGCGGTTGTTTACCTACACATCACTCGTGCTGATCATATCAGCACTCAGTTTGTGTGTGCTAAGTCTAAACTATCGCCAACAAAGACACTCACGGTTGCAAGATTAGAGCTTTGCGCCGTTGAGCTATTGTCAAGATTGCTCCGTCGTGTGTGCGACACATATAGTCCACGTTACGATATATCCCGTGTGTATGGCTTCACTGATTCAAAGGTTGTCTTATGTTGGTTGAATTCATCGCCACATAGATGGCAAATATTTGTGGCAAATCGGATCGTTAAGGTAACAGAGAACTATCCGCCTAGTATCTTCTTCCATGTGGCCGGCTCTGAGAATCCTGCCGATTGCCTCTCTCGTGGTTTGTCTCCCGAAAAGCTATTGACTCATCAGTTATGGTTCAAGGGACCTTCGTGGGCTTCGTTAAAGCCGTCAGATTGGCCGATTAATGAATTTAGTGATATATCAATTGATGAGACGTTGCCCGAGGAGCGACCAAAATCTTTCCCCGTTGTTACATCTTCGCGGGAAGAGAATGTCGTTTATCAGCTTTGTTTGAGAATTTCTTCCTGGAGTCAACTAATTAGAACGGTTGTGTTCGTGCTAAGATTTGTCAAAAGACTTCCTAGGAGAGAAAACCTGATTGCATCTCCAGAGGACCTTAAACAAGCTGAGCGCTTAATAATACGCATTCTCCAATATAAATATTTTGAAGAGGACATTTATAATATAAGGAATAATAAAAATTGTTCTCGTCTTCTAATCAAACTTAAGCCTTTTCTTGACGACGATGGTCTCATCCGCGTTGGTGGTCGTTTGTCAAATGCATCGGTTGATTACGATCAAAGGTATCCCGTCATATTGCCCCGTCGTGATCACGTAGTTGATCTCATTATAGATCACTATCATAATAAATACTTTCACGCAGGTCCGGTGTTACTTATGTCTCTTTTAAGGCAAAGTTACTGGATCTTAGCGTCAAGAAGTTCGATCCGTCATCGAATCTTTAAATGCAATATTTGCTTTAAAGCGAAACCTCGTCCGACTTTTCCAATTATGGCTGATCTTCCAAGTTATCGAGTCAACCAAGTTGAAAAGGCCTTTACTCACGTAGGCTGTGACTATGCAGGTCCTTTAAAATACACCCCTTATCGTGGCAGAGGCGTTCAGTCTCGCAAGGCATGGTTGTGTATATTCACGTGTATGACCGTAAGAGCGGTACATATTGAAATAGTTACCGATTTGTCTACCGTTAGTTTCCTCTCAGCCTTCAAGCGTTTTCTCTCTCGCCGAGGACCCGTCAAGTGTTTATACTCAGATAATGCTACTAATTTTGTAGGCGCGAACTCTTATCTGAGAGACTTATATAAATTTCTTGAAAATGTTCATCAACCTCTCTTGTCCGAGCTTTCCAAGGAAAGAGTCGATTGGAAGTTTATACCACCAGCTACACCACACTTTGGTGGTTGTTGGGAAAGTGTAGTTAAAATAGTGAAAACACACTTGTTTAAAACAATAGTAGTAGTAGTAGTAGTAGATGGAGTGGGGGGCTTGTTTCCAGCCCTTGATGTCACCTAGATCTGTAAGGTCTTTTGTAACTACCCACTGTGTGGTTAGGTCAATTGTCAGCTAGTAGCCCGGTACTTCTTACCAGACTAAGTAGGTCACTGACCTTCAAGTTGGGCAGATCGCTGGGTTCGAGAAAGGCTCGTCCCAGTAAACTGTGTCTTTTGGCGGCGAGCCCTGGACAGCGGCCAACAATGTGTATGCTGTCTTCAGGTTCCTCGCCACATATTCGGCAATCCATGCTCTCGGTCAAGCCAAGGTTGAATAGATGAGCTCTAAGGGTCGTGTGTCCGGTGAGGAGACCGATAGTGGTTCTAAGGTTCTTCTTGCTCATGTCAAGTAGGGCCTTGGTTTTCTTCTGTAGTGGTTGCTCCATCATGGCTTTTGCCTGGCGACATCCCTGACTCTGTTTCCAGGAAGCCCGATGTTCCTGCTCCAAGCAGTCCCTGATGATTTTCTTACCTGTAGCGAAGGGGACCCCTACAGCTGGCTCCACTGGGCAATCCAGTGTGCCCAGTTTTGCCAGTCTATCGGCCTCTTCGTTTCCGGGTATGCCTTGGTGACCCGGTATCCACATTAGGGTGATTTTGTTGGATTTTCCCAATTTGTTGAGCTCCTGCATGCAGTCCCAGACCACAGAAGATTCTGTGGTGGCTTTAGCCAGAGCGTCCAGTGCTGCTCTGCTGTCAGAGCAGATGAGGATTTGTCTGTTTTTTACCTCAAGTCGACTTTGTAGTTTTATGCATTCCAATATGGCAAGTACCTCGGCTTGGAAAACCGTAGCGTATTGTCCAAGGGGGATGCTGATTCTGTGGTTGGTTTTGGGTCCGTACACGCCTGCCCCAAAACGTCCATTTGTTCCTGAGCCGTCGGTGAACCAGGCGTCTGCGTTGTGGCTTTGAAGCCACTGCGGATTTTTCCATTCTTCCCTGGTGGGGATTAGGATTTTATAGGATTTCTCTACCGAAAATTTTTTCCGTAGTCGATCCTGGGTCAGAGTGAATGGGCTTTTGTGGAGGAGGTTTAGCTCAGGATGATTGTGCCCTCCACGCTTCCACTCGCCCAAACACTTCAATCTGTATGCTGTAAGTCTGGCGGAGTGGATGATGAGCTTGTCCAGAGGCGGGCAGCAGAGTGCCACCTCTAATCCCGCTGTTGGGGTGGTCTTCATGACGCCAGTTGCAGCCCTCAGGTAGTTACCTTGAAGGCTTTTAAGCATTTTTACTGTCTCAAGCTTTTTCACCCTGGACCACCAGACTATTGCAGCATAGGTTAGTCTAGGCAGCAGTACTGCCCTGTAGAGCCATAAGGCGACCCTGGGTTTGAACCCCCAGGTTTTTCCCATGACTCTTTTGCACGTCCACAACGAGGCATAGAAGGTTGTTCTCTTGCGCTCGAGGTGGTGCTTCCAATTGAGCTTTGGGTCTAGATAGACTCCAAGGTATTTAACTACTGTGGCGTATTCTATCTCCTTATCCCAGAGCTTGAGACACTCAACGGGTTCGGGTTTGTATTTTCTGGTGAAAATCATGGCCTTAGTCTTGCTTGGATTAGCGGATAGACCTCTGGCCTGGCACCAGTCTTGGGTGGTCTTAAGTGCTTTGTCCATGAGCTCCTTAAGTATTGATAGGAAGTTTCCTCTGACTACTATGGCCACGTCATCAGCGTAGCCGTAGACAGAGAGGCCTAGGTTTTGTAGATCTATTAGGAGTTCATCTACAACGATGCTCCACAAGAGGGGGGAGATGACTCCACCCTGTGGACAGCCCTTAGCAGGGATTCCCGTGATGGAGGTGTCGCCTTGATAGACGGTCAGATTCCTATTTGATAGCATACTCAATGTCCAGTCAATAATGGTCTCTGGTATTCCTCGTCTGTGCATAGCGTTTTTTATAGTTGCATATGATGTGGTGTCAAATGCTCCTTCGATGTCCAGGAATACTCCCAGAGCGTAACCTTTCGCCGCTAACTGTGTCTCTATTATGCTCACCAGGTGATGTAGGGCAGTGTCCGTAGATCTGCCCTCCCTATAGGCATACTGAGCATCAGCAAGCGGTTGAGGAGCTAGGTGGTTGTTTTTCAAGTAGCCGTCAACTAGTCTCTCCAGTGATTTCAGGAGAAAGGAGGTGAGGCTAATGGGTCTGTAGTCTTTGGCAAAGATGTGGCCGTTCCTGCCTGCCTTTGGAATGAACGTGACTCTTGCGCTGCTCCAGGCATGAGGGACGTGTCTGAGGGCTATGCTCGCTCTGAGTACCTTTGTTAGAGGGCCCAGCAGCTGGCTTAACCCTTTTTGTAGTAGGACTGGGTATATTCCATCCGGTCCAGGTGATTTGTAGGGGTCGAAGGTGCTCACGGCCCATTCTACTGCTTTTGGATTAACTATCTTGGCTGCAAGGGCCCACTCCCTGGGCTTGTGGAGCCTCTTGGAGTTCTCCCCTGCGGCAATTGGGTGTGAGGATTCCTGGAAGCCCGGAAAGTGTGTTTCCATTAGGAGCTTCAAGGTTTCCTTGGTGTCGCTTGTGTGTCCCCCCTCTGGTCGTTTAAGGCATCCCAGCTGGGGGCGGTTGTTGGAGCTGAGGATCTTGTTGAGCCTGGAGGCTTCGGAAGCTGTTTCCACGCTCTCACAAAAGTCCCTCCAGCTTCTTCGTTTGGCTTTAACAATGGCCTTGTTGTATTCGTTTCGGGCGTTTTTGTATTCCTCCCAAAGATGTTGCGAGTTAGTGTTGTGATTTCTCGCCCTATTGAAACACCTTCTCAGCGTAAGCCTGAGCTTGGTCAGCTCTGGGTTCCACCATGGGACCTTTTTTGAGAGGTTTTTTTGTTTCAAAGGGCAATTCTGCTCGTAGGCGTCTATAACGGCATTAGACAGTGATAGTGCAGCTGTTTCTAGTTGCTCTTTGGTGTGGAATCGATTCGGAACCGTGGTGAGCTTGATAGCCAGGTCCCTATCGAATCCTTCCCAGTTGGTATTTCTAGGGTTGCGAGCCCACTGAATTTCCAATGAGTGCCGAAGCGTTAGATGGATCTGCCTACGGTCCGAGCCTGAGGGTTCATCTGAGACCCTCCAGTCTTGAACCAGGTCGGCCACTTCTTTTGTGCAGATCGTGATGTCCAGTACCTCCTGTCTTCTTGAGTCTATGAAGGTAGGTTCTGTTCCTCTGTTGAGGATGGTGAGTTCATTGCCTAGGATAAAGTCATGCAGGCTTACCCCCCTCGGGTTTATGTTGGAACTACCCCAGCACACGTGGTGGGAGTTCGCATCGCAACCCAGAAGGAGTTGGAGCCCGCGTTGTTTCGCATATGTCACTAGGTTGGTTATATCTTCTTGCGGTGGCAGGTCAGTGGAGTCATAAGGCATGTATGCTGACCCAATGAGTAGATCCACCGTTCTGTCTCCTGTCAAGTTGATTTTTGTTAAAACGACCGTCAGGTCATCGCCGCTGAGTTGTGGCAGAAAAGTGGCTGTGACGCCCTTAGTGACCACGCAGGTCCTGAGTTTCCGAGTCGGTTGGGCCTTATGAATGGTTCCGCAACCTCCTAATCCACTTATAGTATCCCTAACAATCCAAGGTTCTTGGATTAGTGCTATACTTGTCTGCGCCACAGCCATGCTCCTGGTTAATATCGCCGAGGCGCTTTTGCTGTGGTGCAAGTTGATCTGGATTATGGGGACTTTTAGGTGGTTCATTTTGCTGTACCTCCTTCCGTTCCCTCCACTGCGTCCGACTCCTTCCTAGGCTTATTATCGAGCAGCCTTACGGATGCCCGTGCTAGCCCACAGTAGGGTCGGAAGTTGCAGGCCCTGAGAGTGGCCAATGAGGAGTCGCTCACCAGACAGGCGAAGTGGACGCTCGAGGCATCCTTCTTCGTGCTCCCCCTAGCGACGGCCCACCCATCGGTCTTCAGACCTGGGTTTTGCCTGTCGAGGAGTAGAAGTACTTTCTCGACAGTGTACTTGGGCTCCTCCACGTGGACCACCACTCGATGGCGTTTGGGCAGCTCATCGACCGGCAGCACACACACGGATTCACCTTGGACGAGTAAGTCCGTGGAAAGGCTTCTGAGCCAGTTCCCCGTCTCCTCATCTGCGCACGAGAAGACGATTGCACCGTCCCTCTCCCAGCTGCCGGTAAAGGATGGTGTTTTAGTGCCAACAGGAATTTCCATGATGGCGTCCACAATCTTGTCCCGGATGGCTTCTATGTCGCCGGCTTCAAGTTTTTTGTCAGGGTAGCCCCTTATTATGAGGGCTAGCCTGAGGAGTCCTTTTGTGGCCTGGGCGTAAGAACCTTGGTCGGAGACTTTCGGTCTTTTCCCTGTCGCCTGATGGGAGGGGCTTGGGGTGTTTGGCCCTTGTCTGGGGCGTTTAGGAGCCCCAGGGGCCTCTGCAGTCCCGTCCTCCGGCTTAGACTTAGCACTGGAGGCTCGGGGGTTAGCAGTTAGCCCCTCTCTCATCAGTTTTTTGTAGCGACGCCTTGCGGCGCCGTTATATCTAATGCGGGTTTTGGGTGGGCTTTTTGATGGGCCCGCCCCCGCGTTGGGTGCCTCCTGTGGTTCGCTTTGAGACAAAGCCACCCCCTGGAGTGCTTCAATTAAGTTTATTTTTGGTGGTGTACTGTTAATTTGATCCATTTTTGTTCCCACGAGTTCCGCGGTAGTGCGATATCACCCGGACAGAGCCGCGTATGACCGGGGCTTGGCTTATACTACCCGGAGGACGCCCGGTATCCGGGAGGCACCGTAAGAGACGCAACACTCCCTGCGCCATGCAGCCATTAGCACGGTAGCTTACACCTCGGCTTGGAGAGTTGGTCCGCGGTGGGGCCTTCCACACACAGTGTATTAGCCACCACTACCCGAAGAGCACCCGGCCTCGGGTATCATCCCTCGAGCCGGGGTCCCTTCGGGCGTTCTCCTATCCGCCACCTGGAGACGCGCCCGGTTGGTGCTCAGCCGCCGGGTTTTCCTTTAAAACAATAGGTAGCCAAATATTATCATACGAGGAGATGTTGACTACGCTTGCACAGATAGAAGCGTTGATTAATTCTCGCCCGCTCACAGTTTTGAGTAGCGACCCGTCAGAGCCTTCAGCTCTCACACCGGCACATTTTTTGTGTTCAGGTCCCTTATCATCAATGCCTGTAATAGAAGCGACAAGTCATAACCTGCAGGAAAGACACTCGTTGCTAAGCTCTTTAGTTCAATCTTTCTGGCAGCGATGGCGCCTTGAGTATTTACACCAGTTGCAATCTCGCGCTAAATGGAACATTCCTTCCGTCCCCATTGTAAAGGGAACAGTCGTCATTGTCATCATTGACAACGCTCCGCCATATACATGGCCGTTAGGGATAATACAGGAAGCGCATACTTCTAAGGATGGCATCACTCGTGTTGCTACTGTTAGGACGTCGAAAGGCAACTTTGTTCGTCCTATCATTAAACTATGTCCATTGCCTACGCAGTGACTAGTATGTCTAAATAGTTATAAGTTAGCACCTAAGTTATAACATATTGCACTTATTTCTAGTTTCTTATCGTAAAGCTTGATGCTACATAGTACGTAAGTTAGCTTTAGCTATATAATAATACATTTCTTAAAGGCAACCCTTTAAGCCCGGGGGTAATGGTTAGGCCATTTACAATTATACCGTATACCTAATATATATTTATATCCTACCTACCTCCCAATTCCCAATCAGTGACAAATTACGCGCCGGCCGAACCAGACGTGCTCCTTGAGTGTTCTCGTTATCGTGCTGTGATAGTAATTATCGCGTTCGTGAGCTGGCCAGCCGAATATTTGGAGACATTTTGGAGTGAAATTGCAGCAAGGAATCGCACGAAAAATAGAAAGGTGCGTAAACTTTGATTCCTTTTCCTCTCCACAATGATGCCTATAATCCCTTTAAAATAACCAACCTTCCTCACAGTCCACTATATATATATAAACTTAAACCCAACAGTATAGTTGTATATCGAGTTCCTTGCGCTCATATCGGTTGGCTCGCTTGTATGCTTGGCTTGGGGTGACACAATATATTTTTTAAATAATACCTTAACACGTAAACAGAATGAGGTTTCAATTAGTGATATCTTTGTAGTAGGTGGATCAGTAGCAACTTTTAATAAGAATTTTTGGAAAAATCTAAAATCTAGTGGTAGGTAAAATATCGCTAATATTGTTCATTAGCGATATTTTACCTACCGCTAGATGGCGCAGATCACTCAACGATTCTTTGAAACCTTTCTTCTATAGGTAATATTTACAAAGTCGACATAAAAAAACAAAAAATATTTTTAATGTATTATTTTTTTGTCTTTTTAAAAAAAAAAAAAAAAAAACTTAAAGTTGCTTACTTTGTTGTACTGATTCACCCACTACAAGTATGTCACTAATTAAAAACTCACCTTGTTAATCGAATCGATTACGAATCAGTTTCCTACGAGCGAGTAAAATTAATGTGAAAAACAATATTTTTCCGATCTACTTTAAGGGGCTCTCTAGATGATCAAGCATACTTGACAAGCATGCTTGATCGTCTAGAGAGCTCCTAAGTATTCACTTCTTTGCTGCCTATTAAACGTTAGGACCCTAACGTTTAAGCGGCCCCTAACGTTTAAGTGGCAGCAAAGAAGTGGATACTTAGGGGATCTCTAGAAGATCAAGCATGCTTGTCAAGGATCGTAAACCGCAGAAAATATGCAAATATATATATTTTTTATATTTTCGAAAAATGCCTAATTTTGTAGTTTTATACCTGGGAGTCACGTCATTCATCAATCAATTACGTCTAATTAATGTGACTCCCTGGTATAAACTACAAAATAAGGCATTTTTGGTAAATATTTAAAAAATGCATATTTTCTGCGGATTACGATCCCTTTCCGACCCGCGACGTGATGCTTGAGAAGCATGCTTGATCGTCTAGAGAGCCCCTAATACATATTATATTATCTAAGAAAAGTAAGGTATTTTTTAGGATGTTTTGTAAGGACTGCTACCGCCGTAAATGTGTAGTAATATAATAATATATAAAATTTAAAAATAAACGGTTGTGTTAACTCAAGACTTTCCCGGCAAGTAGCCAGGGACTTATTTCATTTGAATTTTCGTTTCATAAATAAAGTCGATGAGCAGTTGTATAAAATTCCTGTTAATATGCGACGCAACGCAATGAGAATTTGAATTTCAACCACACGTCATCCCATCAATTTAAAATAAAGTTTCAAACGGGGGTCGCCGTGAACCTTCGAATTCAAATTTCAAGCGATCCACACATCGCAAGCGTCGCAAGGGTGTTACAATTTAATGAATGTATGGCGGACTTCAAATGTTATTTTAACGCTTGTATATTAAATATTGCAACCAAATATTCATAATGTAATTTCGACCCATTCATGGTATCTACAGAATTTCAAGTCTCCATGTCCAGTAATTCGGGATTGAAGTATGAATAGCGCGCCCTCTGGTGAGATAAGTATATTAGCTGTAGTCTTTGAACAGTCATCGCATTGATAAATCGACTGTAGTATGGGAAAGATATTTCCTTTTCAGTTTGTTACATTTCGAGTTGTTTTGTAAATTATGTCATTTGAAGATGTAAATCAGTGATTCCCAAAGTGGTCTATATAGACCCCCAGGGGTCGATTTCGAATTTCAGGGGGTCCACGTCATTGAGAAAAAAATGGGTGGGAATAAGATGTAAATGGGGGTTTACGTAAGCGGATCTCATTTGGGAAGGTCATCATAAACATTTAATTGATCAGTAAATATCTTATTGCACCTAAAACAGGTTGTGTGTACAGCATAGTATTTCAAAGTTTTTATTAATCGCAAATTAGCAAAGCAAATAATAATCGCAATAAACAAACAAGCATGTTTCGTGTCATGGAAGGAAATCAACAATCAACTCAAATTGCAAAACTACTCGATGGAGTAGGTCAGCGTACCTACATGACCAACGAGGGTAGGTGCGAATATGTGAAAAAATTGCACTTCAATTGGTATTCGTGCTTGAGATAGTGCTAAATGTGGAGTTATGTGCGGCTTTCTCAACTGCTTCATACTTCAAAGTAGCGGACGCTTAGAAATGAACAACTAAAAATTGTACATGTTTTTATTTTTTTACAACTGTGCACTTTACCAAAAACCATATGTGAGTGACCAGTACTGTACCAGGTGACAAAAACACATTTAAAGGTTTTGGAAAATTCTATGATTTTTAGGCAGGGGGTCTACGGGAAACAGCAAGTGGTCTATGTGATAAAATAGTTTGGGTACCTCTGATGTAAATTATATAGTAAAATTTATTGCATTTTAAAATATTACTCTTTTAGGCAAAGGCGATTCAGGTTATTATTCCCATGTAATCATATTATAAATGCAAAATTTTCTGCATAAACTGGGTAAAAAGAACGATACGACCCAAAAATGCCCATAATTTAGGTAGTTTCGAGATACTACATTGATTCAGAATTGTATTGAGAAATATTGGTTTCAAATAAGTAAAATAAAAACAAATGTTAAAAAATATGAGCAAGACTAACTTTAGGTGTATATTATATATGGTAACAAAACCGAACACCGCTCAAATATTGGAAAATAAAGTAGTTAGCGTATAAATAGTTAGGGCGTATTATACAGTATTAATAATATGTCTGAAAATAGTATAATTTAGGCAAAACAAAGCATTGAAAGTTTGACTTTTATAAATGGTTTGTATGTAGCTGCTCTTGAAACGACCATCGGCTACCCGATCTTGGGTGAACAGCCGGGCAAAGGATGCCGTGGTCCACGATAGATTCGGTATACACCGTTTCACCGCTTCGTAAGGGAGAGGACCGCGCAAGCGACCTCGAACTCGCAACCAATCGAGAGACTGGAGTAATCTGGTCGCAATTGGAAGTAAGGGCGTGAGTATAAGCCCGCTGGTTAACACTCCTGGTTATCTCGCGGTTAAGGCGTTGGCCTCTTACGGGTTTATGGCGGAGCTAGACGGTGGACTGTTTTGTCCAAGTCTTCTGCGCTCACTCCAGGGAGATAGAACGACTAATCGTTAAAACTTCCTGAGGTGACGGGCTCGCCCCCAACTTGTATGTAGCTGCATTTGGCGTTTCTGAATAATCACAATTTTACAGAAAATTCGTTTTGAAAATCCGCTCCACATTTATCTTCAAATATAGCCTCTCTCACTTTAAAGACGTGGGGCAAAAGGCAGTTCTGGTAATGATTAGTAAGTCTTTCCACCCTGGAAGTGACTGGCGGAGTGTAAGTGTAAAAAATCTGCTAAGATATTATTTTTCAATTCAACTTTACTTACTTTAAATCTCAAATCACCTAGAGGCGGTTGAGCGTATGGTATTCCCTCGAAGGCGACATAGGGAACATTATGCACTGTATATCGATAACTTCCCACTACTACTCCTTGGGGAATTCTCAAGCTCGGTTTACCTTTGAGATCAGCAACTAAAATACAGAATTAGGTCATTCATCATCTATATCAAGTTATTACCTTACTTCGTTCTCACATGGTCCATCTGCTAGACTTAATATACACAATTGAAAGATTGACAATAATTTAACGAGCATTATTAAACACGACATCTTTCCCATGTTAATCTACGCAGATGGATAGAGATTAATTTTTTGCATTATATATTACTTCGAACGAACGGTAATAAATTGGGCTTTCATGATAAGGATAAACAAATAATTACCTTAAATCATTAAGTCCACGAAGAAATAGAGAATACTGGGTTAGGATCACTACGTCATATTAATGAAATACGAGTAGGTACATATTAATTGCCATATTAAATGGACCAGAACGCCACGTGAGAAATTTCGGAAATAACCACTCTTTGGATGCACAAAAAAATTTAATACGTGCGAAAAACATTGACTACGAGATATCATTTTTTTCTACTTTATTATTTATAACCACAAAGTTGTTAAATTATCAGATACTTCTCATTTTCTTCTTATGAGAAGAAGTTTCCTTTTTTCTTTCCGGCATCCGGCTTCGTTCCTTCAGTATGGCTCCATTCCACATTCATAACTTTACCAAAAATCAGTACCACAAAACGTTGCAATGAATACCGTATCATTTCGTTGATGAACCATATCCTGAAGATCTTTCTTAAGGTTATTCATAAAAGGATATACAGAAAATGTAAAGAGAAAATATCAGAGACATTTTTTGGGTTCCGGAATGGTTAAGGTAAACTAAATGCATTATTTGCCTATCAAGTGCTGATGCAAAGATGCTGGGACATGAATCAAATCGCATACGTCTGTTTCATCAATTACGAAAAGGCATTGGTCGCATAAAATACGACAAGCTTATCCAGATCTTAGAAAACGTAACTCTCGATTCAAAAGATGTGGCAAACGTACGTCTAGAACGCGAACTCACAAATGATGTGGAGGTTTAAAGAAGAGTGCGTCAGGGATGTATATTATCGCCATGCTGTTCAATTTATGCACTGAAGAGATCTTCTCAGAAGCCCTTGAACACGCAACTGAAGGGATCGTTGTAAATGGGAGACCCCTCAATAACATTCGATACGCCGATGACACAATTCTCCTTTCCGACTTCATCGAAGACCTACAAAGTCTGCTTGAGCCGATCAGTGCAAGAAATGGTCTAAATATGAATATCAAGAAGACCAAGTTTAGGGTTGTCGGACGTACATCCAACTGCCACCCTCCACATCAATAAACAACCTCTGGAGAAGGTTCGCCAATATAAATACCTTGGCTGTAATGTCTAGAAGACCATGTCGAAGACCATGGTGTCAGATATCGCAAAGAACAAGCTATAGCTGCATTTATCACAATGAGCCAACTCTTCTGCAACCGTAGTCCAATCTCCAATCCTGGGTTCATCAGCCATGTCATGGTGGAACATGGAAGGGGCTATCATAATTGAATGCGTATACAAAATTTTGGGTCTCTGCTGTTGACCGTTGAGGAGTTCCCTCGTTGGGAGCCAACCCAGGGTACATTAGCCATGTAATGTTGGAACTTGGAAGTTTCTATCATAATTGAATTACACAAAATTGTGTGTCTGTGCTGTTGACAGTGGAAGAGTATCCTCGCCAGGAGCCGATCCTGGCTGTAAAATCAGGTCATGATCATGCCATAAAAATGCATTACCATCGAAACTGTACCGCCAAATAAATGATTTTAATAATAATTAAAAATAACTTATAATTTTTACAAAAAATAAAGATTACCAACCCTAGCGCTCCAATGCTCCATTGGAGCGCTAGGGTTGTCAATCTATGCCTACCTATGCTCCATAGGTATTTATTTCAACAAATGGGCTTAGTTTCCATACTGCTTTATCTCATATATTTACTGTGCCATAACGACCGCCAACCTCCGATAGAAGATGGCATCTTAAGAAGAAGAATCAACGGAACCTGCTAAACCCTGCCTGTAGAAGTTTCTGCAGAAATAGCGCCAACTTCGTTCTATCCAGTAACGTCAGTTTCTGTAGAGAGGTCATTTTCAGCATACAAATTTATATTGTGACAAACGTCACATGTTTGCTCTAGAAAATCTTGAAAATATCACAAAAATTACAAATGAATATTAATATGTATATTTTGTGAAAATATACATAAATTCATTTTTTTTTAATTTATTTATTTGAATCCAAAATAAAAAATTACAATGTTGACATAAATAATACAGTATGAAAAAGAGCAAATACTTAATCATTGTTTGCAAAGCACAGAAAGTACAGATTTAATGGATTTTATCAGCTCCACTAGACTACAGTCTGTTCTGAAGTGATACCACTCTTAGTTACATAGCTTACACATATTTATAAATTTTTGGTTAAAATAATAAAAAAAATAGTAACATAATTAAGAAAATTTGAAGAAAAAGACATCTAATGTTAGTTAGTAAAGCGGTAATAATAAAAGGATAAAAGGGTAATTACCTACATAGGCATTAAAATAAATAGATACATTTATATATAAATACACACTCATACATATAATATATATATATACATATACACACACACATACATATATACAAAAGTTATCTACCTATATTCAATATATACTTTATATATACTTACACAATAATATATAAATAAACAAAAATAAGTCATTGCAAAAACTTTTCTTTTTTTATTATTTTAAGACCTATTTCCATGAGCTGCCTTTCGCATTCGCCTCTACTTTTTGCACGTAACCATTTTGTGACCTCAGCTTTGAAAGCGGTACTGGTTCTAAGCTTCTGCCCGTCGGTGAGTGTCGCAAGGAATGCATCATACATCCGAGGGGCCAGAAACAAATAATGTCTCTGGGCGAACCTTGTGTTCGTCCGAATTTGCTTCTGGGTTTGCTTTTTTCTTGTTTCGTGTTTGTGATCTCGGCTGGAATGCCGATCTGCGTCGTGGTGAAAATAAGTGACAATCGATTTTATGTAAAGCTGTCTGATATCAAGTCATAGTCAAGTTTGGAAGTCATTGAAAAGTAAATCGGATGGGTAGCGATACGGTTATCTGTTTATAACTCTCACTACCGCTTTTTGAGCTTTTATTAGTGGGTCTAAGTGCAGTTTAGCCGCACCGCCCCAACCGATATTGCCATACATCATCATTGGCTATGCCAAAGCACAATATATGGATCTTAGAGTTTTTATATCAAGAACATTTCTGATACTCCTGAAAATATATATTAGTTTACGGACTTTTTCGGCGACCACCGGAGATGCTTATCGACATGAACACCTAGGTACTTAACAAAAGGCACATGCTCAATTTGTACACAGTTATAATCAAGACTGTCGCATTCGTGTAGGACTATGTTATAATTTTGTGGAGGTTGCTGACGAGCATCTATGCTGGCTAGGCTAGAAGGCTACAAGCTTATTTTTATTCACGTTCAGCGTTAACAGATTATAATCAAGCCAGCCCTTAACACTTTTCATCGCGGCAGCTGCCTTGTTATATACCCTTTCCCAACTATTCGTTTCGAATATGAGGGCAGTATCGTCAGCGTAGGATATTATATCTGCAACAACATCCATTTCACAAAGCCCATTTATGTAAAGTAGGAAGAGAGTCGGCCCAAGAGCACTTCCTTGTGGGACCCCATGATTATTGAAAATACTATTACCTAAAGAATCGCCTATTCAGGTACGCTGTTTTCGGGATCCAATATAGCTGCGAAACCAGTTTAGTTCGATACCCGTAACACCATATTTCCCAAGTTTCATTAGGAGTATTTCATGGGATATTGTATCAAAGGCTAACCAATCGAGAGACCGGAGTAATCTGGTCACAATTGGAAGTAAGGGCGTGAGTGTCGACCCGCCGGGTAACATTCCTGGCTATCTCGCGGTTAAGGCGTTGGCCTCTTACGGGCTTGTGGCGTAGCTAGACGGTGGACTGTTTTGTCCCCAAGTCTTCTGCGTTCACTTCCAGGGACATAGAACGACTAATCGTTCAAACTTCCTGAGGTGATGGGCTCCCACTTATCATATCTGGCACACAAGCAGAATTTGATTTTGGCACTTATCATATCTGGCACACAAGCAGAATTTGTTTTATATTTTTTAAGGCATTATAGACCACTTCTTCTTTGGTTTTAGTAAGTTTGAACAATGGGTGAATAATAGTCCCACCCACTTCTTTAGCTATTTTAACTTCACATAAATTTAATCTACTACATAGTTTGTCAGCAAGATTTTTTCCAATGTTAGAGAAATATTTATTCAATTCATTTGCTATTTTGGCGTTTTCTGTTATTAATTCATTATTAATGACCAGTTCGCTTATACGTGAAGTTGTCTTCTTCCTATAAGTCAATTCATTAACTATATTCCATACACATTTAATGTCGTTGTTTTCTGATTGTAGTTTTAGTTTATAATAATTCTCTTTGGTAGTTGTTATTAATTTTGCACATAGATTGAGGTATCTTTTAATGTAGCTTTTTAAGGCGACGTTGTTTGGGATTTTTTTTACTTTACTGTGTAGTTTATCCCTTTTATGAATGGACTGGACCAGCCCTGCGGTGATCCAGGGTTTAATTTTTTTATTCTTATGTGGGATCTGTTTGTTTGTTGTACAGTCTCTAGTGTGTGTTTGGAGGGTAGCTACAAATTTGTCGGTTACTTGGTCTACATTCAATTTGTCTATGACGTCTGTCCACAGTTCCTTTGACAGTAAATCTAGTAATTTTGAGTAATCATTTTTTTTATTTTGTGTACATTATTTGAGTTTTCTGTATATCGCGATCGATGGCTAATATCGTACTATAGTGATCGGTAACTGTGGAGTGTATTACTGCAGAGGTGACGTTGTATTTAGTCCTTATAATAATATGATCTATACAAGACTCAATATTTGGAAGGACCCTTGTCGGCGTATTTATGGCGGACACGAAACCTAGTTCATGCAAGAAGCATTCATAGTCATCAGCAAATGTTGATCGATTTCCATATATATTTATGTTTGCGTCGCCGGCAATGACAGTGCGGATTTTCTCGTCATAGCAAATGCTGTTTAAGCTGGAAATAAGAGAATTTATGAACTTGGTAGCATTTGCAAATGAAGGGGATCGATAAATTGCAATTATGTTAACATCATTGTAAGTTACTTGCAAGCCATTGGCGTCATCGATATCGAGCTCATTCGCTGATGCGTTTAGGCATGTTTTCGTGTAGACGATTACACCGTCGGATCTATTTCGGTTTCTCAATATGTAGTTTATAAATAGCATCTTAATTATGCATATTTGGTGCATTTTTCGTCCCTTTCCCAGTTCATATTTACACGCATATTCATTGGTCAGTCATTGGATTATATGATAGTGCATATAATCCAATGACTATTTATTATCAATTGTTATTTTATTAATAAATATGCAATTCATTATTTTGATATTAAAACGACAGATTCATTGCATGCGTCATTTTAATAATACCGAGAATTCCAATGTCCCATAACGTTGTATAGTTATTAGGTTAAAATTAGGCCTTTTCAACGGGGAAAACGTATAGGTCGGTCAATAGAAATATACCAAAAAGTGTTGTCGACCTAAAGTTTGCTTATGCCTAATAATTGCTCCAAATCGTAACGTTATCGCCTGCAATGGAATGAAGCAACATTGCTGGAGCGGTCTTAATGAACACTTAGGGTAGGTGTATCAGAACAATAGTATCTTTTACGAGAGTAATGAAACGCATACAAGTATACTATTTATTTGATTAAGAATTTGATTATTTAGATACGTGGCGTCTTTGTTAATACTTGTAATATCCAGAATAGACGCGGCGTTCCACATCTCTCCAGAATTTCATTGTGCAGATAGAAGGATTTATGCTGGGGATGACGTCACCGCCGATTGATATATAATGTCGCGTGGAGCGAGAAACTGGGAGCCAAGTTGTCGGCAGCAGATCATTGCAAGGACCAGGAGTAGGGTTTCTAAAATATGCGTAATGCATTCAATGAAGAAATCGATATATATGGAAAGAAATTATATGACTTACCCAAGCTTGACGAAATTCGTAAACATCGCCACGATCCTCCTCCTTACCCACCCATCTGAAGAATAATCGTCAACTGGTATTGGTTCTAGTTTCCAGAGATAGTAAAGTTCGTTAATGTGTGAAGCCCCTTGAACTCCAGCTCCTTCGTTAAACACTGCGTTTAGTCCTCCTCTATAAGAGAATATATATTGATAGATCGGCTCTTTGGTTTGCCTGATTAAAACTCTCACTGTTCGATCGACACTTCTTTGTACGATTAAGTCGGAGATTAGGTCAATGGAGCGTTCTACCTGCCAATGAATCGTCAAGTCTATATTTCTTCCTTCATAGAAGTAGTCCATAATTTCTTTATATACTTGTTTTTTGCCTTTTTCCGTAAGTAAGAGCTGCCATTCTAACGGAACTACTACGTTGTATTGGCTATTCTGCTCTCTGAAGGTCGTTGGATATTCGCGCGCGAATGTATTTGCCATTTCTTTATTGGAACCACCAATTATGGTGGGCACCATGTAGAAATTGTTAGTTAAGTATGATTCGAGAGGCTCTTCTGTGATGAATGCTTCTCGTTTCGGGAACTTGGTTTCGATGGTTGGCTCCCATACCAAATCTTCGGTGCTCCCTGCCACGAACGGAGGGACCAGAAACGCCGCGTCGCACAGGGCATAAGCGTCTAATCCTCGCAGATCACTCAGAAAAGTAGGGCTTTTCGCGTCCAAACCTAGGATTTTAGCTAGACCGGCTACTTTTTCCGCGGCAAACCTCTGAATAGCCCAGCCGTTCAAAGCGGAGCCAGAAATGGCTATAGTCTGATGAAACAGACCCCTCGACATGGGACTCAGCTGATGAAACATGGCCGATGCAGCTCCAGCGCTTTCGCCTATGACCGTCACTCGATTCTTGTCTCCGTTGAAGTACTTGGCGTTCGCCTGCAGCCACCTCAAAGCCATCACTTGATCTTTCATACCAGCGTTCCCCGGTACTTCAGAAGTATTCAAATTCAAAAACCCAAAAACGTTCAACCGATAGCTTATCCCGACAAATATGAGACCTTGCTCCATCATAGTTTCGGGGTCGGCGAGGTCTGGCGCTCCACTCAAAAATCCGCCACCATGGATGTGAACAAGTATAGGGAGTTTTTTCTTTGATTTAATAGCTGAAATGTATACGTTGAGTTGAAGACAGTTTTCGTCTCCTAATAGTATATCATTCGGAAACTGCGGAAGCTCGACAGGGACTGTATTATACTGTACGCAGAGAGGTCCCTTCCGAGTTGCATCGAATATACCATTCCATTTACCCCATTGGACTGGAGACTGCAATAAAGCCATCAGTGCATTATCGTGCAAGGCGATTGATACCATCAGTAAATATATAACATTATTTTTTTTAATTAAAGAGTAGCTTTAAAATGTATACTATGTCTTATATTTTTCCTATGTACCGTCGTTGCTGAGATATAACATCTCAAATCTGTGCCACACTTTAAATATGGCAGGGTACTGATTTATTTATGTATGTGAGTCATTTAGCTCATTTTGTTGTATTGGATACGCTAACGATTAAAATCATACATTTGAGAGTTGTTGTACGTAAACGTTCCACTTTGAGCTCATTTCTATTTCATACCATTTCTATTTCAGACCACATCACAAAACACTGTCGAAAGTCACTGCCTTGGAGCGGAAGCTTTGCCGATGACGTTGTTTTGGTCTCGGATGATCTAGACGACCCACAAAAACTCCTGGATTCACTCGAAAGAAATTTTCTTATGATTAGTAGAAAGAAGACAGAACACATGTTGTGCGTTTTCGATGACATCATTGACCCTAATAACATCAAGATCTCTTTAGGAATTACGCCTTTACCAACGATGACGCATTTTAAATATTTGGGCTCAATACTAAGCAACGATGGCAAGATTGACAACGATGTTACTCATAGATCTACAATAGGATGGATGAATTGGAAGCAACTAACAGGCATTATGTGCGACAGAAAAGTGCCCCTTATGATCAACAGGCAAATGTAGAAGACAGCCATTAGACCTGCTGTCTTGTATGGATCAGAATGTTGGGCAAAAAATGTTTATGCTAGGCTGGTCAGCGGGTATCACACTATTAGACAAATTCCCGAATTAGTAAATAAGGGTAAGTTCTAAAGTCGCTCCGATAATTGATTAAGTCAAAGAAAGACGCTTACTCTGGTAAAGTCACGTCCAGTGACGCTCAGATCATCACATGGTGTAGCTTGCCCTGGTCCTGCCAACGACGAAACGCGCTCGTGGAAGACCACCCGCCACCTGATTGACGACGGTCGAAAAAGACCTAAGAGAACCTCAACTCGTCGCCGACATAGCACAAGATCGTGCTGAGTGGAGGACAAGGACAAGAAAGGCCGATTCCAAAGAAATGGGACATGGTCTAGGAAGAAGATGAAGAAGAAGTATTTAGTGGATACGCCTGGTGTATCCTTATACCACATCTTTTAGTTCTTCTATGTTCCATATAATTTGATTAATTATAATATGATTCATTCCTCCCCTTTCAAGTACCTAAATTGTGTCACGCCAGAACAATTTTGATGTGCGGTTGAATCAGTTCAAATGATGCGTCTGGAATCTTATCGCACGTCGTGATTACTTGTCTCTATCCGTGATATAAGATATATAAAAATAACTTGCGCCAGAGCCGGGTACTCCGTAAGTCTATGGTCGGGATCTGAACCAGCGTCTGTGCTACCTACCCATCAGCAGAGCAGCCAAGGAAGTTATGGAGAAAGCGGTCTTTCAAGGTTATTCTTTTCCTATTCCTGACTCTATCCGCACTTAGCTGGTCATTTCTTAACACGCCTTTCTAATTTGAACAGTCAGCTGCATGACTTTCAGGATAATTACCATTTACATAGGTGCATATTGAGGTCATTACGCTTATGTTGTGCGACACGTGTAAAACTCCGGGCAGTTAAGAGGCATTGGGCACCGGTGATGTAGGGGTTGTCACATCGAGCACGAGGCGGTTCCATGAACAGACACATATCGAAGTTCTTCCTATTTCGAAATGCGCATGTTTCAATAGAACGTGTTATGGACATTGCGCTGGTTTTAGTAAGGTTTACACACAGAACAAACACGATAAGCATACAGCTACTCTAATAGAAGCGGAGAGAGAAAGAGGATTGGTGGCACCGCGTATGGGCAGTTGCTAATTACAGTGGCTAATTATTAAAGGAAGAACGGAAACTGAATGTATGGTCATGACATTTCAAATAAATTAGTAGTTTAACAAAAACACTAAAAACACGCTTTAAGTTCATTACAAGACCTTTCTAACAAGCCCAAACACGGCTATGATACGATATTCCATCATGTAATGCCAGTTCCTATTTTCCGACTTCATCATCAGAACTTGAAACCTAATCGTGGTCAAAGTTCATTCCAATACTTTTCTAACAAGTCCAAACACAGCTATGGTACGATGTTCCATCATGAAGTTCCAGTTCATATCTTCCGACTCCATCATCAGATCAGTTCAACAGTACCATATTATTGTATTGTCATCAGAACTACATACAGCTGCCAATTTTCATGACGCTACGATCCGTGGAAGATGGTTAAATTAGTCACCTTAGATTCCATTACATAGTTACATACAGGTCGACCTAATAAAAGCGTGTTAAAAAAGAACCACATTTACACACACACACACTTTACACACCCTCACATATCTAACAATACCTATATGTACCTATATTACCTATATGTAAACAAGAGGTAAATTAGGTTTTTATTATTATAAAATAATATTTTGTTTTTGGATTTATTTTATAATAATTTTTAACTACTTTTATTACTTATTGATTATTTAGATTTTTCTATGATTATTTTGTGCATTATATTTAATATTTTTATTTGTAAAGTAATTATAACAATTTCTTACCATCGCTGTCATAAAACCTATTTTTTAATTATTTTTTAAATATATCATATAAAATCGGTGTTTCCTTGGAACAGGCACAGCCTAGTTAGGAGTGACGCAAAATATTGTGTAAAAATAATTCGTATATATTTTATTCAATAAATTAAAAAAAATTAAAAGTGTCGTTTCTGAATAATCACAAATTTAGAGAAATGTCCATTTGAAAGTCTGCTCCACATGTGCCTTCGAATTTAGCCTCCCTTGCATCAAAGGACGTGGCGCAAAAGGCAGCTATGGTAATGATTACTAATTGTTTCTGCCCTAGAAGTGACTGTCGGAGTGTAAGTGCAATAATTTGCTACGCAATTATTTTTTACTTCAACTTTACTTACTTTAAATCTCAAATCTCCTAGAGGCGGTTGAGCGTATGGTATTCCCTCGAAGGCGACATAGGGAACATTATGCACTGTATATCGATAACTTCCCACTAGTACTCCTTGGGGAATTCTCAAGCTCGGTTTACCTTTGAGCTCAGCAACTAAAATACATAATTAGGTCATTCATCGTCTATATCTAGGAATAACCTTTTTCCATTGGTCTCTTTAGACGATCAATCATGCTTGTCGAGCATCGCGTCGCGGGCTGGGAGGGGATCGTAAACCGCAGGAATTATGCAAATATATATTTTTTAATATTTACCACAAATGCCTTATTTTGTAGTTTATACTAGGGACTCACGTTAATTAGACGTAATTGATTGATGATAACGTGACTCCCGGGTATAAAACTACAAAATTAGGCATTTTTAGTTAATATTTAAAAAATTATTTGCTATATTTCCTGCGGTTTACGATCCCCGCCCAGCCCGCGACGCGATGCTTGACAAGCATGCTTGATTGTCTAGAGAGCTTCTTACATGGTCCATCTGCTAGACATAACGTGCACAATTGAGACATTATTAATAATTTCGCGAGCAATATGAAATACGACATCTTTTGCTTATTAAATTACGCAGATAGATTGAGATTATTTTTTAGTAATATATGTTATTTTGAACTAACTAGTTAATAAATTGGGCTCACATGATAAGATAAAAGAATAATTACTTTAAATCATTAAGACCACGAAAAAATAGAGAATACTGGCACAGTGAATATATTAGCTAAAGCATTATAGAAACTATGCCCATTTGTTGAAATAAATACCTGCGCTCCATTGGAGCGCTAGGGTTGTCATTCTTTATTTTTTGTAAAAATTAAAAGTAATTTTTAATCTATACTAATATTATAAAGAGGTAAAGTTTGTGAGGTTGTAGGAAGTAATCTCTGGATCTACTGAACCGATTTTGAAAATTATTTTACCAATAGAACGCCACGTTATTTGTGGGTGTCATAGGGCTATATATTAATCCGAAAAATTAAAAGACTTTTTCGTGTTAGTTGGATTTGCAAAGTAAGTCGGAGAACAAAAAGGTCGAATGAAAATGTTTCTTACGAACGCTGCTTTAACGATGAGAGAGAGAGCTTGGTAATGCCTACAAAAAAGTCTAAATTAAGTCATATGTCTAAATTTTATATTTGAGTCACAAAAAGTAGTTTTTTTAAATTAAAAAAATAATTTAAATCGTTAGGTCATGTTTAATGGCCATATTATCAACAATTATGGATTCTTATCAAAATAAGTAAATTTATCGTCTCAAGTGTTCCAAACAAAAGACTTTTCCCTTTTACTGCATAAATAGTTAAAGAGATAATACGATATAGGTATGGAACCGCGACCGTGTCGTAATCTATCTATACTAATATTATAAAGAGGTAAAGTAAGTCGGAGAAAAAACGGTCGAATGAAAATGTTTCCTACGAACGCTGCTTTAACGATGAGAGATATATGATTGAGTTCTAGAGAAAAGTTGTAGATCTTGGTAATACCTACAAAAAATTCAAAGACAGCATATGTCTAAATTTTATATTTAAGTCGTTAGGTCATGTTTATTGGTCATATAATTATAAATTCATATCAAAATAAGTAAATTTATCGTCTCAAGTGTTTAAAACAAAAGACTTTTCCCTTTTACTGCATATAATTTCCCATCATGGGAGCTAATGGGCCCATGATGGGTTGGCCACGAAGACCCATGAGTTCAGGGTCGGTCACACTCACGGGTCAACACCCATCCGACGGCCTCCACGCACGGGGTGCGAACCTGGGTAGGACTCTGGCCTTGGTCAGTTTCCCCTGGGAATCAAACCTCTGGCGCTCCTGGACGGTCTGCGCACCGTGCGGCGCAAGCCAATCGATTGTGCACTCTGACTAACAGTTAAGAGTTTCAAGGCGATAGGTGAGGGCAGCAATACCCCGCCCACCGCCCGGGCAGTTATAACGACGAGGGTCGTCTTGTCTGCCCGGGATGTCGTGCTACGACAACCCTGCGCGTACCAGAAGGGTAGAACGCGCAGGGGGTGAAATAGGGTAAACTACCCCCCCCCCCCGTACCGCCCCGAGAACCCATTTATTTATAATAAAAGGCATTTACAAAAGAAAAATTTACAAAAATAATACTAAATTTACCATATTCACAAAAGGAAAAAAAAAAACAACAAATATCATAAATTTAGGGCCGGTAAGCGGGCTAGAGGACGCTCCAGAACGATGATGGTGGAGGCGCACGGTCCGTGGGCAGGTCTCGGAGCAGCCACGGGGGGAGGAATCCCTGGATCCTGCAAAGAACGAAACGCCCCTCGGGGCGGTAAAGAGACGGACACAAAGACGGGCACTTCGGGCTGGAAGTAGCCGCCGAATCACGCCACCAAGGAAGAGGGTACCCCCGGGGGGGTATCCCGAGGCCTCATGCTTTCCCAAGAAGCCACCCAGTGCTCCACAAACTCGCCAAACGACTGGAAGCAGCTCCTACAACTGACCAGATCCGGGTACCAAATCGGAGAGCGCCCAACGCACGCGCCCACTGCATCGATCAATTTCTCCCGTGCAGCCGCTAGAATGGGGCAAGACCAAATTACGTGTTCCGCAGTTTGACGACCATACCCACAGGTGCACCGGGGGTCATCGGCAAGTCCAAAGTCAAATAGTTTGGCTCTGAACTCTCCGTGGCCCCCAACCAGCTGCGTGGTATGGTGGTCGAACCGCAGAAACGAATTTGCCATCCGCACTGCGACGGACGGGAAAAAGCAATCTAGCCTGCCAGACACGCAAGGACTCAACCCGAATCAGGCGGGCAAACTCCCCAGCTCGGTGCGCCACCGGGTCGATCGACAGGCCATGAAGGACTACCGGCTCGCCCCGGCGGTACCGCGACAACGCTGCACGCTCCAGAATCTCCAGGTCAATCGGCAGAACGCCAGCGATGACGGATAACGCAAGAGTGGACAACGTTCTGTACGCCCCGGTCAGGGCCACGAGAGGGATGCGCTGTCCGCGCAGCAGCGCGACACGCGTCGCCTCAGGAACAGCAGACTCCGTCCAAGCGCGTGCGGCATAAGTCGCACGCGGGACGAAGACGCCCTTATAGATAGTCATGACCGCCGGGAAACGAATTCCCCAGTCGGCCCGACTCACTCCGCGGAGCGCAAAGAATAGATCCCGGGATTTTTCGGCTGTAATCTTTGCGTGCGAAAGAAAGGAAAGGGAAGCCGTAAGCGTCACCCCCAGGTATCGAACGGAGGCCGGGAAGGATACCGGGCGACCGTTCATCCTGATGACAGGGTTCCGCTTAAGATGTCCCTTCAGGAGAAGCGCCTGAGTTTTCGTCGGAGAGAAGGTGAGTCTGTATCGCTGACCCCATCCGAGGATCAGGTCCAGCGAGTCAGCCACCCTTCTCTCGACCTCTGCGCGACTCCTACCGCCCACCAGGAGGAGAGCGTCGTCTGCATAAGCGCTGACGGTGCACCCATCCGGGTAAGGTAGACCGAGGAAATCATCAAAGAGAATGTTCCAAAGGCTAGGACCCAACACTGACCCCTGTGGACAGCCCATAGTCGGGGTTTTGGTGACGCTGGTCGGGCCGTACCTCAGAGTGACAGATCTGTCTGAAAAGTAGCTCCTCACTACTTTCAACAAATTGTTCGGGCACAGGCGGGCGCGAAGCTTGCATATAAGCATCGGCCACCACGCGTTGTCGAATGCACCGGAGATATCCAAAAATACGCCTACCACGTAGCGGCCGTCGTAGTTGCGGACCCAGTTCTTCGCAAACAGGATGGCGTCCTCCGTGCTTTTCCCTCGGGTAAAGCCAAACTGACGCTCGTTCTGGGGAGACAGACTCTGACTAACAACTTGCGGTGTCAACTACAACGGGCGAGCCCGTCACCACAGGACGTTTTAACGATTTTTCGTTCTGTCGCCCTACAGTGAACGTAGAAGACTTTGGACGGAACAATCCAACGTCCAGCTACGTCACAACCCGCAAGAAGCCAACGCCTTTACCGCGAGATAGCCAGTAATGTTACCTGGCGGGCCAACACTCGCGCCCTTGCTTCCAATTGTGACCAGATGTCTCCGGTCTCTCGATTGGTTCCGAGTTCGAGGTCGCTTGCGCGGTCCTCTCCCTTACGAAGCGGTGAAATGGTGTACGCCGAATCTATCGCGGACCAAGGCGTCCTTTGCCCGACTCTGAACCGGGATCGGATGGCCAATGGTCATTTCAAGAGCAGTCGCCGTAAGGTAGGCAACCACCCCCGCTCTATAGGAAACAATACAGTTCCCAGACTCCCCCGACTGTTAGTGTTGGAGCCAAACTATTTGACTTTGGACTTGCCGATGACCCCCGGTGCGCCTGTGGGTATGGTCGCCAAACTGCGGAACACGTAATTTGGTTTTGCCCAATTCTAGCGGCTGCACGGGAGAAATTGATGGATGCAGTGGGCGCGTGCGTTGGGCGTTCTCCGATTTGGTACCCGGATTTGGTCAGTTGTAGGAGCTGCTTCCAGACGTTTGGCGAGTTTGTGGAGC
Source organism: Micropterix aruncella (assembly GCA_944548615.1). Lineage (NCBI taxonomy): Eukaryota > Metazoa > Arthropoda > Insecta > Lepidoptera > Micropterigidae > Micropterix > Micropterix aruncella. The sequence continues at coordinate 23,513,192 of OX155969.1, forward strand.
ACTGGGTGGCTTCTTGGGAAAGCATGAGGCTTCGGGATACCCCCCAGGGGGTACCCTCTTCCTTGGTGGCGTGATTCGGCGGCTACTTCCAGCCCGAAGTGCCCGTCTTTGTGTCCGTCTCTTTACCGCCCAGAGGGGCGTTTCGTTCTTTGCAGGATCCAGGGATTCCTCCCCCCGTGGCTGCTCCGAGACCTGCCCACGGACAGTGCGCCTTCACCTTCATTGTTCTAGAGCGTCCTCTACCCCGCTTACCGGCTCCTAAATTTATGCTATTGTTGTTTTTCTTTTTTTTCTTCGGTAAATTTTGTAATATTTTGTAAATTTTTATTTTGTTTTGTAAATACCTTTTATTTTTCGAATAAATGGGTTCTCGGGGCGGTACGGGGGGGTGGTTTACCCTATTTCACCCCCTGCGCGTTTTACCCTTCTGGTACGCGCAGGGTTGTCGTAGCACGACATCCCGGGCAGACAAGACGACCCTCGTCGTTATAACTGCCCGGGCGGTGGGCGGGGTTTGCTGCCCTCACCTATCGCCTTGAAACTCTTAACCTGTTAGTGTTGGTCTCTAACGGGTTGTGGCGTAGCTAGACGGTGGATTGTTTTTGTCCTAAGTCTTCTACGCTCACTCCAGGGAGATAGAACGACTAATCGTTAAAACTCCCTGTGGTGACGGGCTCGCCCGTTGTAGTCGACAACCCAACTTGCATATAATTTCCCTTTTACTGCATAAATGGTTAAAGAGATAGGACACTCACAAATAAGACACAAACAAGAAGACACTCACAAATAACGGTAATATAGTCAAATTGGCATGCATATATGTACATACATACATATGCAGTAAAAATATAACCCTTCTTTTGGCAGTCAGGAAATAAATCATAGCACTCAGTACTAACCTTACCACACTCCTAATTTCATCACAAGTAAAAAGTTTTACCGCCCAACGTAGTGGGCACGTGTCAGCTTGTTATTAATAAAATCATTTATTTGGTCGTACAGTTTCGATGACAATGCATTTTTATGGCATGATCATGACCTGATTTTACAGTCGGGATCGGCTCCTGACGAGGATACTCTCAACAGCACAGACACACAATTTTGTATACGAATTCAATTATGATAGTCCATTCTAAATTTCATCTCGACATGGCTGCTGCACCCAGGGTTGGCTCCCGACGAGGGGACTCCTCAACGGTCAACATCACAGAAACGAAATTTTGTATATGCATTCAATTATAATAGCCCGTTCGATGTTTCACCGCAATAGGGCTGCTGCACCAAGGGTTGGCTTCCGACGAGAGGACTTATCAACGGTCAACAGCACAGAAACGAAATTTTGTATACGCATTCAATTATGATACCATGATCTAAGTTTCAATGCAATAGGGCTGCTGCACCCAAGGTTGGCTTCCAACGGGGGGACTCCTCAACGGTCAACAGCACAAACACGAAATGCGGTATATCATTTAATTAAGATAGCACGTTCTAAGTTCCACTATAACATGGCTGCTGCACCAAGGTTTGGCTTCCAACGAGGTTGACAGCACAGAAACGAAATTTTGTATACGCATTCAATTATGATAGCCCCTTCTAAGTTTCACATCAATAGGGCTGCTGCACCCAGGGTTGGCCACCTTCCTTCTCCGTCATCAGACCCTGGGCACCACACAAAGTTATAGTTTTTGCCAAGACAAATCAAACGAGCCTAAACACGACTGGTTTATCGTGTGTAGTTTAGGAGTTCCTATGGCCACCTTCAGGAGTTCCTATGGATGGAGTTCCTATGGATGGAGTTCCTATATCCACCTTAACAGCCCGTTTCCGTTTGTCGGGTGTCGAGACCCGAGTTTTAATCGGATGTCGGCGCCTCTGTTCCCAATTGTCGGGTGTCGGGTCCGATTTTTACTTTACTGTCAAAGATAGTATTGTGTACGCGCTTTTGTGTGTCTGCTGTGTGTATTCTCCGACGATAGCGCTGAAACGCTTTATCCGATTGAGCTGAAATTTGGCATGCAAGCAACATGAGCTGAAATTTGGTCATGGCATAAGCTGAAAAGATTGTGATTGAAATCCGTCCACCCTGAGTTGGCTCCCGATGAGGGAACTTTTAAACGGTCAACAGCAGAGACCCAAAATTGTGAATAGAGATATGATGAGAAATTAGTAACCTTAGTAAATTAGTAACCTAACCTAACCTACATAGCTTACATAAAATGGCTAATTAAATCATTGTTTAACACCCGTGATAATTAATTTATTTACTTTGATAAGTATTCATATTTTATCGTTAGCGTCTTCAACAAACACTGCCTACTTATTTGTCTTACTTTTTTAAGATATAAAAGCAGTTATTGTAGCCTAAACATAAAAGTTGGATATACGCTGTTATGGAATTTTTGATAGATCTTTTTGAGGCCGATGTTTTTGTCATATATTGTTTTCACACAAATCAAACCGTTTATTCAGCGCAAGCCGATAAATCAACTCACGGCTCATGTTTCTCCGACTTGATTTACAAATATCGTGTTTTATTATTTTCCAATGTCAATCACAACCAATATAGCACTCGACAATAATGGACCTTTCCATTAGTGAAAGAATTTGAAATCGGATAAGTATTTTCGGAGATTACCCCTTACATACAAACTTACAAACCTACAAACTTACAAACATTTCTTCTTTATAATATTAGTATAGATAACCACAAAGTATTCAAATTACCAGATTCCTCTCTTTTTCTTCTAAGAAGAAGAAGTTACATTTTTATCTTTCGGATCGGCTAATAAACTCTATCAAATCCAGTTATATTCATACCAATCTTCCCCTAATGATGCTGTTTTTCTTCCAACTCCGGATTAGCACTTCCTTTCAACGGATTCGAGAACTAATTACTAGAGAATTAAAGCTCTTCAACAGCAGTGTAATACTAGTGGGAGAGGCTGCAGTGTGTGACGAAAGTAAAGGACCTGTGGGTGATTCTACTTTCCTGGCCCACTAACCGACACGTAAGGAGAGTATTGAGAACGCGCTAAAAAATCGAGATGAAGACGAAAATATCTATATCGATCCCCCCCGAGACGATTAAGCCCATTTCCATATGGAAGTCTGGCTATGTGTGTGTATTCCTACACGATAGCGCCCAAACGCTTAATCCGACTTAGCTGAAATTTGGCATGCGAGTATAATTGGTTTCGAGAGTTTAAAAGATTTCCCACTAGTCATATATCAATCTGGAAATATTGGACTAAAAGGCTGAAAATTTGATAAACAGATGCCTTGTGCAACCACCCGAGGTAATTGCAACGGAACCCAACCGAGTTCGTCCACTGGCCGAACAAGAGCGCTATTCGATTGTATTTGTGAAATTGATATTCAGGTGAAATCAGTCCTTGGGTGCTTTCCAGGAAATTATTGGGTTGATACAACCGATTTTTTTATTCGGCCATGACATTTCGCAATTACGCGGCTTCGCTTGCGAAGAACCAAAAGTGAGTGTTAAAAAGTGAGTACAAAAAATGAGATAACAAAAAGTGCTCGATTCAGCGAATATATCGATTAATGCATACTGATCGTTATACTCCACGTCGTACTATACACACATGGTTTATGAATGAGTTCTGTCCGTAATTGCTGTTACAACGACTCAGATAAAATAATGTGGACTGTCTTGTTGTTCTGAAAAGGATCTGGCGATGTATTAGATGGACCAGATCCGTGCAGTTTAATTCAATTTATTTATTTATTTATTACTCCACAAAAAAATACACCGTTAGCACTTAACATAGATTGTGTTGCTCCTAACTAGGCAGAGCCTGTTCTAAGGAGAACACCAATACAAATGATTAAAAACTACATAACTTCCAAAATAAAAATAAAAAATCTGAATCAAATTAAGTTAAAATTTAATTCACACTACACCAACTATAAACAAGTAATACTAAATAATAATGTATAATAATAATAAATAATAATATATAATAGTAATAATAAATAATCATTTATAATAATAACTAATAATATTTAATAATTAGTAAAAATACGTATATATTAAGTACTTAAATAAGGTAAATATAAATATGTGTAAATCAAATAAAAGACTTTTTTTTTAATATATTTATTTATTTTAAAATTGTGATAAATGTTTTCTCTGTCTCTCTCCTACCAGGGTTTATTAACCATAATATAAGGTGATATTTTCGTTGTTTGCTGCTAATTCCCAATATTATGTCCTTTCTACTCATGATATTAAGCATTCTTGGAGCAAGAAAGCTGTAGTGACGTTGTCCAAAAGACGTTAGACGTTTCGGCGGTTCAAAGTCTCCCTTATAACGACCTGATCTCTCACTATTTTCCGGAGAAACACAATATTCTTCTTCATTGTTGTTTTTGAGACGAAGTATTGCTTTGAGGCAATACAACTGCATCAAATCAAGCAATTGTGCCTCAACAACAGGTCGTCAGAAGGATAGCGCCTAGGCTTCCGTAACATGACTCTAATTATTGCCTTTTGGACAACGTTGACTTTCTGGAGGAGGGTTTTTCCGCAAGCTCCCCATCCAAGTATACCATATTATGTCATTATGGATTGGCATATAGCGTAATATATTGTTTTTAAATAAGGCAGGCCCAGAATATCTCGCAATTGAATACATATATAAATCAATTTTCTTAGTCTTTGCACTAGACACTCGATATGTAATTCCCACCGTAGGTGTCTATCTATAATTATTCCGAGATATTTTATCTCTCCGATTGGTCCGATTTGCTGACAATGACACGTGGCATCTCTCTTGCAGTCGTGAATGATAAAATGATGGCGATCATCCGGCTGGTCTCTTACGTCGATGCTAAATGGGATGTGTTTTGTTTTGCCAACATTTAACGTAAGTAGGTTTAGGTCTAACCAGGTTTTAATTGAAGTCGTCGCGATGTTAGTACGATTATATACTTTTTCCCAACTAAAACCGGAAATTACTAACGCCGTGTCATCAGCGAACGCTATTGTTCTACCAAAACCAAGCTCGCAAAGCGGATTTATGTACATAGTGAACAGTATTAGTCCGAGCACGCTACCTTGAGGAACGCCAAATGTTAGTGGCAGGGATACACTTCGAACACCGTTGAGGTTAACAGTTTGTGTTCTGTTTTTTAAATAATCGAAAAACCAATTCAATGCGAGGCCATTGATACCATAACCCTTTAATCTTTTACAAAGTATTTTATGGGATATAGTATCATATTTGTAGGATATAGTTCGCTAAATCTAAAAATACCGCAATGCATTTCTTTTTCGAAATCAATGCATTCGTTATGCTTTTAGTAACCTCAATGATAGCCTCGCCCGTACCGACACCGTTCCGAAAGCTGAATTGATTTTTAGATAGAAGATCTATTTTATCTAAGTGGCTAGTTAGTCTTTGCTTTACCACTTTTTCGAGTATTGTGAGATAGGCCTATAGTTTGCAATATCTGTGTCATCATCTTTTTCATATATTGGTACTATATTGGCATGCTTAAAATGATTTGGGAAGATCCCCGTCTTAAAGATTTTGTTTATTATGTATTCAAGTGGGCTGGCAAGGTTATTTCTATAGGTTTTTAAAATATCTGCTTTGATATCATCAAGACCGTTGTTGTTTTTTAGTGTCGATATTATTTTGATAATTTCCGTCTGTGTTGTTGGTCTCAAGTAGAATGACGAGGACATATGTACTGCCATTGGCATCAATCCTGTCCACTAGTTCTTCTTCCCGAATGTTATTTTTTTGACATTTTTATTTGCTAAGACATAGCCTATGCTATTAAAATATTCATTAATATGATTCACGACTTTTTCAGCGTCTTGCTCAACTGTGGTTATCTCTCCCATTATATTTAACTCTGAGATTGTTTAATATATTATTAATGATTTTCTGAAGCGAGACTAAATCAGGATACGATTTTCGATCTGCCAGTAAAGTGATATTGTGGAAATCAACGCCATATGTATGGTTATCGAATGGGACATGTAATTCAAATACTTTATGAATTTATTCTCAATACGTCCTATTCTGTTCACATGGCTTTTATAGAAGTGTTTCCACACGTGTAAGAAATATTCAAGTTGTAAGCGGACAAATGAGTAAAAGTTTTTCAATATTATATATATTTTGGAAAATAGTTTAGAATGAAATCGAAAACTATCGCGTTTGTTTTACATTATAAATAGGATAATAACGAATTTACCGCGTGATGTTTGTAGCACCCGATGTTTCGGCGACGTTTCAGCCACCGTTGTCTAGGGTAGACTGAAGGAGCTGTCAATCCTATGTTCCGCGGGTAGGCCGCATACCGCTGCCGCCACTGCGTAGATTATAACGGTGGTGGGTTCAGACAGATTTCTTTCGGAAGCCCACACATATGGACAGATATTTGCATGTAAGCTCACACCATCATCCCTACCATCTACGTTCAGTGCAGATTCCGCTCGTGAATCGAGCACGCGATCTATGCGACGCTTAGCATTTTCCACAGAAGATGGAACATTTCAATGATGTCCTTAGGGAAATCAATACGGAAAATGTCACGAGACACACACACGATCTACATCTAATACAGACGAAACTCAGAAACCGAGCCGATCAAGAGAATTCTTACCTTATGTCAAGGGCGTGACATATCGAATAAGTAAGATGCTAAACAAATTCGATATAAAAACGATCTTCAAGCCTACCCAAAATATAGGTCGATTTTTGAGGCCTGTATAGGATGTAATAGCTACCACTGCAAATCCCGATTGTGTATAAAGTCGAATGCAGCTGTGGTTTAGCCTACGTTGGACCAACGAAATGGCCCCATAGCCACGCGACTGATAGAACACATCAAAGCTGTTAAAAACGTTCGGCGAGAAAAATCGGCGATCTGAGAACATATATTGGATAGCGGAAGTAACCACTGGCTGCATTTTCAAAATTCCATTATGCTATCCAAGGAGCAATTCTACTTTCCTCGAACGATCCGGGAAACCTTTGAAATAAGAAGAACCTCGAACTTCAATTGAGACGACGGTTATAAACTCTCTTCTACGTGGAACCCTCTTCTTAAAAAGTTCCCACTGCCGAACGCCAAACGCAAGGACGTAAGACAGGATACAGTGAGTGTTGTGTGCACGACGGATTTTCTATATATATCCTTCTAGCCGTGTTCGGCCTTAGCGACTACATTGTAGATTCTAGTGACTTCTTTAGTCTTCTCAGAGTCCATTGTTCGGAAGCAGTCAAGTGCGCAGGCTATATTATAGTACACAGGTGGGCGCGCGACCACGGGTGCACGACAGATTTTCTAAATTCGCGTGTTACGAGTCCGCCCCCCTTCCCCTTCCCCCCACCAACGTTATATTCTACGCAGTGGCGGCAGCGGTATTCGGCCTACCCGCGGAACAACGGATTGACAGCTCCTTAAGTCTACCCTAGACAACTGCGGTTGCAACGTCGCCGAAACCTCGGATGTTACAAACATCATGCGGCAAATTTGTTTTTATTCTATTTATAATAATTTAGAAATCCTTACAATTCAACTCAGCATTCCAAATGCCTTTTCCGTGATAGCGTTAAAACAGAAAAACCAAGGCAGTTAAACTACTGCAGACTGGATACTGAACTTTGTGGTAAACTTCCTACTAACTGGTAAAAGTATAATGCTAATAGGAGCTATAATGATAATGTACATTAACACGCACTCAATTACATCTGCACGTGTTCAGACTAAAGTCTAAACATGTGCAGATGGAATATTGTTGATAATTTTCATTGATGCTACACAATTTTATGCTAATTGTTTCCTTTCAGTAATGTGTGCATAAATAATAATTTATGTTTTTACAATCAATTAATGTTGGTTGTTTTAAAACACATAAAACTGCAGTTTAAGGGGGAAAAAATAAAAACTGTCCCAGCTAAAACCACCGGGAAGAGGGGGTATCATATACCCTATTTCGACTATCAGTTAAATTACCCGCAAACTAGTAGGAGTTAAGTTTGAAAATAAAACTGAGCTCGATACAACATTAGGTATGTAGTGACACATGATGATAAATAATGCATTAAAATTGTAAACATTAAGCACTAAAATCAGTAGATATTATTTAATTCCAAGATTCGATTCACGTCATTTAACCAGCAAATTTGTCTATCTGCGTGATAACTAATAATATTCAAAGAATTGATAATTTCGTTTTTAAATGCGTCTTTCTTACGTTTCAATTAATTAATGTATTAAAATAGTGTCTTTCACAGTTGCAAAAAAAAACAATCACATGAACAAGCCCCTTCCTAGCGCAACTAACAGCAGATTTACGGATATATAAGCGCGTACATTTAACGTATTACTCACCCTCATTTGAGGTTATCAATGGTAAGCCATCTCTATTCTATTAGCTCCTGATTAAATAATTAAATGGTCTAAGTATTAACACTGTGTTTATCCTACCGTATGTACGCCGAGGGAACAAGACTTCCACAACGTTGGGCTCTGATAATATGGACAACGCACGACATCAGAGATTTCCCACAGTTTTATGGGCATTCGGTAATATGTTCTCCTTTTCTTAACCATAATTTGTAATCTGCAGCTGTAGTTTTTGTCAGCCACTCAAAAATAGCGTCGTTGAAGATTTTATATCTACTGAAGCAACATGTAGAACTTATATAGGTAATATCATCGTTTTTTATAATATTCGTGGGAATAAAATCACCCGGGAATAAATAATAAAAAATCTGTCAACACATGAAAAAGTAAAACGTCAGCGTTTTCCAATTATTATATTTTAAAAGTACAAATTTAATGCATGAGGCCTTTTAATAAATCCGATAATAAAAATTACGCAATTACCATTGTAAAGAATTACGCTAAAATTAGGCATTTTCAACGGTTAACGCATCTAGGTCTTAACAATATAAATAAACCTTATTTATTTATTTATTTATAACGTACAAGAACAAAAAAATACAAGGACATGCATACTGTTGTACATGAGGAATAATTAAGAACAAACATTATAATAGCGAAAAACATAGCTCTATGGATATAAATATGCTAGCATATCCGAATGAGGCGAAATCGCACAACCAACTAGACCTAGAAGGTCTGTCTCTGGCTGTGCTGTGTTATACCAACAGTAACTGTATTTTTGTAACTCGCGAACTGACGAAGGTGATCAATTTTAAATATTTCTAAATCTAACAAATGTGTTGTTACACAAATTAAAGTAAAATTTAAAGTAGAAAAAAAAAATAAATAAATATATATGTATGCAATTAAGGGCTAAAAATAAAGTAAACTTTACATTATATACAATAAATTTAAGTGGAAAATAAGTAATAATATATACAAATATATGAATAAACACTACATTCTAGTATATATGTTTAAGAAAATGATATGTAATATTGCACAATTTTACAAATACATATTTTTTTTTAAATATTCACCCTACAGTATTAATAAGGTCTTTAGTTTTTGAACGCCCAATATCTAGAAGCCAGTTTTTTACTTTACCTTTAAAAGTTACATAATTTTTCACGTTTTTCGTGGTTTCACATAGTGAGTTATAAACTTTCGGGGCGATAAAAAAACATTGTCTTCGGGCAAATGTGCTTTTAACCTTTGGAATTGTGAAAAATTCCTTACCAGCATTTCTCGTTAAGTACAATTGTTGACTTCTTGCTCTGTACTCTTTAGTTTTGTGAAAGCTTACAAGGCACTGCTTAATAAATAGCTGGCAGATATCCAAAACCTTAAACTCCGCAAAGAGCTGGTTTGAACTGTACCGAGGAGGCTTTTTGTTTATGACTCTTATTAGTAACTTTTGTGCTTTTAATAGTCGGTCCATTGTTGTTTTTGTACATGAGCCCCACGCTATAATTCCATGCACCCATATACTTTGACCAAGAGCCATATACACCATTTGCAGTGTTTCTTTACTCAGTACATTCCTAAGTTCGCGGAACACGTACAGTAATTTCCTTGTTCGCGCCGTAAGTGATTTTAATTTAACCTTAGTTAGAGTGTTTGTTAATTTGCCTAAAGTGTACATGTGTCTTTCAATAATAATTGATTCAAGTTGTAACGCTATTACTAGCAGTGGAGGAAAGCATCATTGCTGGAGTACCCCTCCTGAAAAGTTGGGTAATTTCAGGACATCAGTCTCTTTTAAGAGAGTATTGAGATACATTCAAATTTACATATCTACTTTATTAAGAATTTTATTATTAAATGAAACAGCGTTTTCGTTAATATTTGTAATGTCCAGCATAGACGCGGCGTTCCATATCCCGCCAGAATTTCAATCTGCAGATAGAAGGATCCACACTGGGAATGACGTCACCGCCGATTGACATATAATGTTGTGTGGAGCGAGAAACTGGGAGCCAAGTTGTCGGCAGCAGATCGTTGCAAGGACCAGGGGTTGGGTTTCTGAAAGAAGAACAACGCATTCCATGAAGAAATCGATAGATAGGGAATAATTTATACGACTTACCCAACCTTAACGAAATTCGTAAACAACGCCACGATCCTCCTCCTTACCCACCCATCTGAAGAGTAATCGTCGACTGGTATTTGTTCTAGTTTCCAGAGATAGTAAAGATCGTTAACGTGCGAAGCTCCTTGAACTCCAGCTCCTTCATTAAACTCTGCGTTTAGTCCTCCTCTATAAGTGAATACATATTGATAGATAGGCTTTTTGGTTTGCCTGATTAAAGCTCTCACTGTTCCATCGACATTTCTTACTATGCCTACGTCTGAGAATAGGTCAATGGCGCGTTCTGCCTGCCAGGGTATCGTCAAATCTATCTTTCTTCCGTCAAAGAAGTACTTTATAATTTCTTTATATACTCGTTGTTTGCCTTTTTCCGTAAGTAAGAGCTGCCATTCTAACGGAACTACTACGTTGGGTTGGCTAATCCGCAAGCTGAAGGGCGTTGGAAAATCGCGCACAAAGAAATTTGCCATTTCTTTATTGGTACAACTGATTATGGTGGGCACCATGTAGAAATTGTTTGTTAAGTACGACTCGAGAGGTTCTTCTGTGATGAATGCTTCTCGTTTCTGGAATTTGGTTTCGATGGTTGGCGTCCATACGAAATCTTCGCCGCTTCCTATCGCGAACGAAGGGACCACAAACGCAGCGTCGCACAGGGCGTAAGCGTCTAATCCTCGCAGATCACTCAGAAAAGTAGGGCTATTCACGTCCAAACCCAGGATTCTAGATAGACTGGCTACTTTTTCCGCGGCAAACCTCTGAATAGCCCAGCCGTTCAAAGCGGAGCCAGAAATGGCTATAGTCTGATGAAACAGGCCCCTCGACATAGGGCTCAGCTGGTGAAACATGGCCGACGCAGCGCCGGCGCTTTCCTATGACCGTCACTCGATCCTTGTCCCCGTTGAAGTACTTTGCATTCGCCTGCAGCCACCTCAAAGCCATTACTTGGTCTTTCATACCAGCGTTTCCTGGTACTTCAGAAGTATTCAAATTCAAAAACCCGAAAACGTTCAAACGATAACTTATCCCGACGAATACTAGACCTTGCTCCATCATAGTTTCGGGGTCGGCAAGGTCTGGCGCCCCACTCAAGAAAGCTCCACCATGGATGTAAAAAAGGATGGGTAGCTTTTCATTTGATTGAGTAGCTGGAATATATACATTGAGGTGAAGACAGTTTTCGTCCCCTAATAGGATGCCACTCGGAAACTGCGGCAGCTCGACGGGGGCTATATTATACTGTACGCAGAGAGGTCCTTTCTGTGTTGCATCAAATACACCTTCCCATTTACCCCATTGGACTGGAGCCTGCAATAAAGCCATCAGTGCATAATCGTACAAGGTGATGGATTTTAAAAAATTAAATAGTAGCTTTAAAATTACTATGTTTTTATATTTCTCGCATGTGTCTTCGTTGCTGAGATATAACATCTTACCGTACTTTGAATATGGCGGGAGTACAGATTTATTTATGTGTCAAGGCATTGCCCTCATTTTGTTGCCCTTTTGTATTGGACATGCTAAAGATTAAAATCAGACATTTGGAATTAAAGTCGGGGTACATCAAGGCTCCATGCTGAGCCCATTGCTATTTAATACCAACATGGACCACATCACAAAACACTGTGAAAAGCCACTACCTTGGAACGTACTCTACGCCGATGATGTTGTTTTGGTCTCAGACTATGTAGACAATCGACAACAAAACTCCTGGGTTGAGGCACTCGAAACAAATTTTCTTATGGTTAGTAGAAACAAGACAGAACACATAACGTGCGTTTTCGATTACATCACTATTAGGGTTAATAACATCAAGATCTCTTTAGAAATTACTCCTTTACCAACGGAAATGCAATTTAAATATTTGGGCTCAATACTAAGTCACGAAGGCAAAACTGACAACGATATTACTCATAGATCAAAAACAGGATGGATGAAGTGGAGACAACTAGCAGGCGTTATGTGAGGCAGAAAAATGCCTCCTAATTCCGAAAGGCAAATGTAAAAGACAGCCATTAAACCTGCTGTCTTGTATGGATCAGAATGTTGGGCGACTAACAAAAACCATCTTAATAAACTACATACAACAGAAATGCTCATGCTACGCTGGTCAGCGGGTGTCACACTATTAGACAAAATCCGAAATAAGTACTTAAGGGGAAATTTTAAAGTCGCTCCAATAATTGATAAAGTCAAAGAAAGACGCTTACGGTGATACAGTCACGTCCAACGACGCCCAGATGATCACATGATGAATCTTGCCTTTGACCTTCCAACGACGAAACGTGCTCGTGGAAGACAACCCACCACCACCCTCGACGCCGACACAGAACAAGATTGTGCTGAGTGGAGGACAAGGACAAGGAAGGCCGACCTCAAGTAAATGGAACAGGGTCTAGGAAGAAGAAGAAGAAGGATGAGGAATATTTAGTGGACATACCTGGTGTTTCCTTAAACCCTATCCCTTAATTCTCCTATGTTCCATAGTAATTCAATTAATAATAATATGATTCATTTCTCTCCCTTTTATGTACCTAAATTGTGTCACCGCCAATCGTGCCGCCAATACAATTTTATGTACGGTTGAATCAGTTCATCTTATCGCAAGTCGTAATTACTTGTCTCTATCCGTGATACAAAATATATAAAAATAACTTGCGCAAGAGCCGTGTACTTCGTAAGTTCATCGTCGGGATCTGAGACAGCGTCTGGGGTAGCTACTCATCGGCAGAGCAGCCAAGGAAGTTCTGGAGGAAGCGGTTTTTCAAGGTGTTTTTTTCCTATTCCTGACTTATTCCGCACTAGGCTGTTGATTTCTTCCCACACCTTTTCTAAATTGTACAGTCCGCTGCGTGACTTTCAGCATAACGACCATTTAGATAGGACCACAAAATGAGGTCATTGCGCTTATGTAGTGCGACAGGTGTAAAGTTCCAGTCAGTTAAGAGGCATCGGGAATATGTGATGTAGAGTTTGTCATATCGAGCACGAGACGGTTCCATGAACAGACACATATCAAGTTCTCCTATTTCGAAATGCGCATGTTTCAATAGAATGTGTATGGTAATTTTGCTTATTTTAGTAAGTTTTACACAAAGAACAAACACGATAAGCAAGCGTAATAGTGGAGAGTAATAGTTATTTGACGGAAAATAGTATAATTTAGGCAAAATCGAAGCTTTTTGTTCTCGAAATTAATTAAAAGATTGAATTTCTCAAATGATTTTTGTGTAGCTTTTGTCGTTTCTGAATAATCGCAAATTTAAAAAAAAGACCATTTGAAAGACTACTCTATTTGAACCTTCGAATATAACCTCCGTCGCATCAAGGGCACGTGGGGCAAGAATCAGATATTGTAATGACTGGTAAGTTTTCCTGGAAGAGACTGGCGGAGTGTACGTGCAACAAATTGATATACATTTGTTTTTCACTTCTACTTTACTTACTTTAAATCTCATTTCTCCTAGCGGCGGTTGAGCGTATGGTATCCCCTCGAAGGCGACATAGGGAACATTATGCACTGTATATCGATAACTTCCCACTAGTACTCCTTGGGGAATTCTCAAGCTCGGTTTACCTTTGAGATCAGCAACTAAAATACAGAATTAGGTAATTCATCATCTATAATAATCTATATCAAGGTATTACCTTATTTTATTAACCGATTTCAAAAAAGGAGGAGGTTATCAATTTGGTTGTATTTTTAAAAATATCTATTACCTCAGAACTCCGTCATTTTTGAACTGATTTGGAAAATTCTTTTTTTATTTGTATTTTATTTGTAAGGATTGATACTTTCAGATTGGTCAGACTGGTCAAAATCCTGTTCTGAATATGTGATCCATGGGGAATTGAGGGAACTCCTCAAATATTATTATGTAAGTTGGAAATTTACGTGATGGTTCATTTCCGATGACAATGCATTTTTTTAAGGTAAGTATGACTTGATTCTACACCCTGGGTTGGCTCCCGACGAGTGGACTCCTCAACGGTCAACAGCACAGACACGAAATTTTGTATATGCATTCACTTACGACAGCCCGTTCTATGTTCCACCGAGACAGGACAGCGACACCCAGTGTTGGCTTCCAACGAAGCAACTCCTCAACGTTCAACAGCACAGACACGCAATTTTGTATAAGCATTCAATTATGATAGCCCGTTCTAAGTTTCACCATGACATGGATGCTGCACTTATTAAAAAAAATGGAGTCGGTTTTTTTTTCGTAAAAATTATGTATTATTCTTACATGGTCCATCTGCTAGACATAACATACACAATTGACAGAGTAGCAATATCAAATGCGACATCTTTCCTGTATTATTAGGCTTGAATTTAAATAGGATTTGATAAAATTCTCGCAATATATATATTATGTCAGGTGGAGTTTACTAAATTGGGTTTTGTCAAGAAGAATAAAAATGCTAATCTTAAATCATCAAGACCACGAAGAAATAGAGAATTGTGGGTTAGGTCCACATCGTCCTAATAATTAAATTTGCTAAAAAATAAATCAATGGCGCCTCGTATTTCTTTTTATACTTTATTATTTGTTACCACAAAATATTTAAAATATTATTTCAATGAAGAGATCGATTAATAGGGGAAGAATTTATACAACTTACCCAAACTTGACGAAATTCGTAAACAACGCCACGATCCTTCTTCTTACCCACCCATCTGAAGAGTAATCGTCGACTGGTATTTGTTCTAGCTTCCAGTGATAGTAAAGTTCGCTTATGTGTGAAGCGCCTTGAACTCCAGTTCCTTCGTTAAACTCTGCGTTTAGTCCTCCTCTATAAGAGAATGTATATTGATAGATCGGCTCTTTGGTTTGCCTGATTAAAGCTCTCACTGATCGACATATCTTTGTATGACTACATCTGTCACTAGGTCTATAGCGCGTTCCTCCTGCCATGAAATCGTCAAGTCTATCTCTCTTCATTCAAAGAAGTACTCCACAATTTCTGTATATACTCGTTTTTTACCGTTTTCCGTAAGTAAGAGTTGCCATTCTAACGGAACTACTAGGTTAGGTTGGCTTATCTGAATGCTGAAGGGCGCTGGATATTCGCGCGTGAAGAAATTTGCATATTCTTTATTGCCACAACCGATTACGGTGGGCACCATGTAGAAATGTTTGTTAAGTACGATTCGAGAGGTTCTTCTGTGATAAAAGTTTCTTGCTTCGGGAACTTGGTTTCGATGGTTGGCGTCCATATGTAATCCTCGCCGTTCCCTACCACCAACGGAGGGACCAGAAACGCCGCGTCGCACGAGGCATAAGCGTCTAATCCTCGGAGGTCACTCAGAAAAGTAGGGCTATTCGCATCCAATCCTAGGATTTCAGCTAGACTGGTTACTTTTTCCGCGGCACGCCTCTGAATAGCCCACCCATTCAAAGCGGAACCCGCAATAGCTATAGTCTGATTGAACAGACCCCTCGACATGGGGCTCAGCTGGTGAAACATAACCGTTGCGGCGCCGGCGCTTTCGCCTATGACCGTCACTCGATCCTTGTCCCCGTTGAAGTACTTGGCATTCGCCTGCAGCCACCTCAAAGCCATCACTTGGTCTTTCAAACCGGCATTTCCCGGCACTTCGGACGTATTTAAATTCAAAAACCCAAAAACATTCAACCGATAGCTTATCCCGATGAATACGACACCTTCCTCTATCATAGTTTCGGGGTCCGCGAGGTCTGGCGCCCCGCTCAAGAAACCCCCATCATGGATGTGAACGAGGATGGTGAGCTTTCTTTTGATTGAATAGCTGGAATGTATACGTTGAGGTGAAGACAGTTTTCGTCTCCTAATATGATGTCATTCGGAAACTGCGGCAGCTTGACGGGGATTTTATTATACTGTACGCAGAGAGGTCCTTTCTGTGTTGCGTCAAAAATACCTGTCCATTTACGCCATTGATCTGGAGCCTGTAATAAAACCATCATTTTATACTCGCCGAAACACGGCGATTAATACCATCAGTAAAGTAATACCAATATTTTTTTACTTTGAAGAGTAGCTTTATTTTTTTTTTACTTATTTCCTACGTGTCTTCGTTTCTGAGATATAACATCTCATAACTATTCCGTATTTTGACTATGGCGGGATTGCATATTAATTTTGGTGTCAAGGGATTGCCTTATTTTGTTGCACGTACTTAGTATAGTTGCATATCGAGGTCATTCCGCTTTTGTCGTGCGTGCGACGTAAAACTCCCGGCTCAAATCGGGCATCAGTAAAGTAGGAGTTGTCAAATCGAGCATTTTACTATAGTCGTCCGGTTTTGAATTGAACTTTCCGATTTTCGGGGTGTTTTTCCACTTGCAAGTTAATAAGAAACGAGCATAATTTCGTCTTGTTTTTTGATTTAATTTAAGAGCACTGGAACAAAAATACGGATGTAATGTTTAATCCATTTCTTTGTCACTGAATTATATTCTGATTTTAAAAAAACAATGATGACATAATATGACATGTGATCTTTATAACATTTCGAGACTATAACTAAAAGAATAAACACATTTTGTTCGGCATGACACGTTTTCTTTGGCAAGTGTTTTTATTAAAAATAAGTTATTAGTAAAAATACGTTTTTTAAAACTATCTTTTATTAAAATGTTCTGTCTCGAGCCAACCCTGGGTGCAGCAGCTATAGTGGAACTTAGAAGGAGCTATCACAATTGAATGCGTATACAAAATTTCGTGACAGTGCTGTTGACCGTTGAGGAGACTCCTCGTCGGGAGCCAACCCTGAGCTCAGCAGCCATGTCATGATGAAACTAATAACGGGCTTTTATAATTGAACGCGTATACAAAATTTAATGACTGTTTTGTTGACCGTTGAGGAGTCCCCTTCATCGGAAGCCTGGCTGGCGTCATGCTTACCATAAAAATGCATTCTCATCGGAACTGAACCAACATGTAATTTTTCAATTTCATAGGATAAGAGGAAGTGGTTCTAATTCTTCTTGCAAGAATTGACCTAAACAAGGTAAATAAAAGCTCGTAAAAAGGACTTCTTAACTGATGAATCTAATGAAAAAATCACCTACGCCCCTGTATTACTTGGAAAAATGGTATTTGTTCGATAGTATTAGGTACGAAATAATCACTTGCCTTAATTTAAGCACAAAAACTCCAATGGACGTGATATTAGCTGCAAAAGAGACTTATTTGATGGAAATACGATAAAATAAAATTTGGCTACATATTGGTCTGCATCCGTCATTGATTGATAGTGTAGATGCCCTCGGCGTAGTAGTTGATGACAAGGTCCGTGAACATGTTCTATCTTTGAGTCCTTTATACCATGATAATTTTTGAGAGAGAGTAGAGAGAGCACATATATTAATATTTGGTCATGTAATTATTAGATGTTACATTTTACAGAGAAAGAGCGACTTAGCCATTGAAGTGTGTGACAGGTGATTCTATTGGGTAGCATTGTTTTTTATTATATATATTAGAACTAGCTGACCCGTGCCCACTTCGTTAGGAAGTAAAACTTTTTACTTGTGGTGAAATTATGAGGTGGTTCGGTTAGTACTGAGTGCTATGATTTATTTCCTGACTGCCAAAAGAAGGGTTATATTTTAACTGCATATGGATGTATGTATTTGCATGCCAATTTGACTATATTACCGTTATTTGTGAGTGTCTTCTTGTGAGTGTCTTATTTGTGAGTGTCTTATCTGTTTAACCATTTATGCAGTAAAAAGGAAATGATATGCAGTAAAATGGGAAAAGCCTTTTGTTTTAAACACTTGAGACGATAAATTTACTTATTTTGTTTGATATGAATTCATAATTGTTGATAATATGACCAATAAATATGACCTAACGATTTAAATTCTTTTTTTAATGTAAAAAAACTACTTTTGCTGACTTTTTTGTAGGCATTACCAAGCTCTACAACTTTTCTCTAGAACTCAATCATATATCTCTCATCGTTAAAGCAGCGTTCGTAAGAAACATTTTCATTCAACCATTTTTTCTCCGACTTACTTTGCAAATCCAATTACCACGAAAAATTCTTTTCATTTAATATATAGCCAATGACACTCACAAATAACGTGGCTTTCCTATTGGTATAAGAATTTTCAAAATCGGTTTAGTAGATCCAGAGATTACTTCCTACCACCTCACAAACTTTACCTCTTTATAATATTATTATAGATATATCAACGTCAATACAATACTGCGAAATTATGAAAGAGGCGTGAAAAACTGTATCTAATTATGGTAGTTTGAGATATTACTTTAATTCGTAATTTTATTGAGAAACTTAGGTACATATTAAATAAGTAAAAAAAGAAAAGATCTTAGAGATATGAACATGATTTACTTCAGGTGAATAGATACCCTTCAAATAGATACTGGGAAATAAAATAGTAAGCATATTACAAGTAAGAGTGAAATAATAGAAAATTTAAATAATTTGTCTGAAAAAAGTATGGTTTAGGGAAAAAAGCATTTTATTATTTTATTTTAGAAGTTATTAAAATGAGAATTGAATTTATATAATAGTTTTTGTGTAGCTGCTTTTACCGTTTCTGAATAATCGCACATTTAGAGAAAATATCTTTTGAATATCTGGTCCACATCTATCTTCAAATATAACCTCCCTCGCCCCAAGGGACCTAGGGCACGAGGCAAAAAATAACGATTATTGATTTTTTATAACTTGGAAGGGACTGGCGAAGTAATACGCGCAACAACGCAACAAACTACTGCTCCCAAGTATAATTCTGCTAAGCTATAATTTTACACTTCAACTTTTCGCTTACTTCAAATCTCAAAACTCCTAGAGGCGGTTAAGCGTATGGTACTCCCTCGAAGGCGACGTATGGAACATTGTGCACCGTAGATCGATAACTCCCCACTAGTACTCCTTGGGGAATTCTCAAGCTCGGTTTACCATTGAGATCAGCAACTAAAATACAGATTTAGGTCATTCATCACCTAAATCATGTAATTACCTTATTTCATTTTTACACGGTCCATCTGCTAAACTTAACATACACAATTGAGAGAATATCAGTAATCTTGCGAGCAATATCACACGTGACATCTCTGCTATATTGTATCTACGCTAGATGAATTGAAATATAATTTTAGCTATCTCGTATTTCGAACATTAGCTACTAAATTAGGGTTTCTTGATAAGAATAACAAATGGTTGCTTCAGATCATTAAGTCTACAAAGAAATAGAGAATACTAGGTTAGGGCCGCTTTATTGCGGCCAACGGACCCAAAAATAGAAAAACCAAATAATTCTCTAAGCGTAAACGCTTGGTAATCCGGCCGCGACCAATCAGAGGCCTCCGCTAACCGACCAATGGCGGCGCACAGGAAAATGTTTGGGACGACAGAAAGTTTTTAAAGTGTAATTTTAGTGACAGTCTCACTCATTGCTTAAATTGTTTAGTAAGTAAAATCATTGTAAATACACGCCCTTTTAGCGATTGGTACAACTTGCGGTGTCAACTACAACGGGCGAGCCCGTCACCACAGGACGTTTTAACGATTTTCTCGTTCTATCGCCCTGCAGTGAACGTAGAAGACTTTGGACAGAACAAATCCAACGTCCAGCTACGTCACAACCCGCAAGAAGCCAACGCCTTACCGCGAGATAGCCAGAGTTACCTGGCGGGCCGACTCTCGCGCCCTTGCTTCCAATTGTGACCAGATTTCTCCGGTCTCTCGATTGGTTCCGAGTTCGAGGTCGCTTGCGCGGTCCTCTCCCTTACGAAGCGGTGAAACGGTGTGAACCGAATCTATCGCGGACCAAGGCGTCCTTTGCCCGACTCTGAATCGGGATCGGATGGCCAATGGTCATTTCAAGAGCAGTCGCCGTAAGGTAGACAACCACCCCCGCTCTATAGGAAACAATACAGTTCCCAGACTCCCCCGATTGTTAGTCGGAGAGCACAGTCGATTGGCTTGCGCCGCTCGGTGCGCAGACCGTCCAGGAACGCCAGAGGCTTGATTCCCAGGGGAGACTGGTTGACCCAGTGTCCTACCCAGGCTCGCACCCCATGCGTGGAGGCCATCGGATGGGTGTTGATGAGTGTGACCGACCCTGAACACATGGGTCATCGTGGCCACCTCATCATGGGCCCATTAGCTAGCAATTGGTACAACTAGAGCTGTCGACTTCAACGGGAGAACCCGTCACCACAGGAAGTTCTAACAATATTGATCGTTATGTCTCCCATGAGGTGAGCGCAGAAGACTTAGGACTAAACAGTCCACCGTCAAGTTCCGCGACATGCCCGTAAGAAGCCAACGCCTTACCGCGAGATATCCAGGTTAGTCACCCAGCGGGCCGATACTCGCGCCCTTACTAGCAGTTACCACCAGATTACTCCGCTCTCCCGAATAGTTATGGGTTGGACGTCGCTTGCGCAGTCCTTTCCCTTACGAAGCGGTAATACGGCGTTTACCGAATCTATCGCGGACCACGGCGTCCTTTATCCGGCTTTCACCAGGAATCGGGTGGCCGAGGAACCTTGAGGTATATAGTCTATATGGATAAATACTTAAACCACGAATTAAAAATAATTATAAATATAATAATTCACTTTCTGTAACGGCATTAGCGTTTTTTATTCTTTTTAATATATTTGCTTGTCTGGCTTTAGTACAGCCCTGGCAGGCTAGGAATAGGCATATTTTCACCGCAGTAAACCCGAAACTCGGTTAGTTTACTGGGGCTCGGGTTGCCGCGGCTCTGCAATACATTAGAAAATAATGTATAGACCTTAAAATTAGGCTCAGCCTTGCAAATCTCTGTTTCGTGATAGCGTTGAAACAGAAAAACCAAGGCGGGTAAACCATTGCAGACCGAATACTAAACTTTGTGGTAAACTTCTTACTAACTGGTAAAACTACTAATAAGAGAGATAATGATATTACACATTTTTGTCTAATCACCATCAGATGGTAATTTTCGTTGAGCTGGATAAACATTTTTTATTTACTGTTTGCCGACTTGCAGGTTTTATATATATGTATGTCAAGTTCCATTGCAAATAAAACCCTGCCAATCTTGAAAATTTATGGCATTATAAATGAGATAACAATTAACAATAGAAATGGTCGCCACAGCTGTATGCCACACTTAGTCTAATCGGGAGCGGTCATGTCGACAGTTGCTCTGCAATGAAATCGAAAATGGTCTCGTATTTGATTTTAATCACAGTGTTTTTTAATTCGTTTCTAAGTTATACTTGGGCTGCTCGGGGTAAGTATATAGTTACTATTCTTAGGTATTTATCGCCTTTATTATTAATTTTACTTTCCTGCCAAGGAAAGTATTGTGGACGCACTTCTGTGAGTCTGTATGTCTCTATGCCTGTCTGTCAGTGAGTCTGTATTCCTCCACGATAGCGCCCAAACGCTTCGTCCGATTGAGCTGAAATTTGGTATGCAGGCATCATTTGGTCATCGCAAGAGTTGGAAAGATTGTGGTTCAAATCGGTTCACCAGGGGGGGGCGCTAGTCATACTTCAATCTCGAAATATTGGACTTAGAGACTTGAAATTCCGTATACAGATGCGTCGTAAGGCCCAAACCACATTTTTAAATTTTGGTTTGAATATCTCTTATACAAGCGTCACAAAAAAAACCGGCGTACATTTAAATGAAATAATAACGTCGAGCCGCCCGAGGCTAGCCGAGAAACGAACCATAATTGCAAAATATCAATTTTAATACCACGGAAATACTACAAAAATACTATATTTGCTGTCGGGGAGAGGGGGAGGGGGTGATTGGGGCTGGGGGGGGCGCAAAAAAATCTTCTTTCTCCGATAATCTTCTTCTTCTGTGGGTACCTATTCCGCCTTATCTAGAACGCTTTAACTTCAAAGGAAATCGACTTAGAAGTACTAAACCTGAAGTAAGTAATGAATATAAGGGTAAGTCGAGGCAAATCCGGGCGTAGGTGCGGACTTCTTCTACTCCTTCTTCTTCTTTTTTTTCTTTTTCTTATGCCACTTCTACTTCTTCTTCTTCTTCTATGGCTTTAGGTTAGGTTAGTTTTTTTAATCACCATAAAAACTAATTTCATCTTAATAAATGTTTTTTATGATGTAATATTATGTTGTAATAGTTTTTGTCATGTAATAATTAATTAAATAAATAAAAAGGATTTCTATCAGATTTGCCGTTAAAATGATAGAATTTATTAGTGTGTTTTTTACTTTTAAGGAAAGTATTGTGGACGCACTTCTGTATGTCTGTCTCCTCCACGACAGCACCCAAACGCTTAGTCCGATTGAACTGAAATTTTGCATGCAGGCATCATTTGGTCATGGCAAGAGTTGAAAAGATTGTAGTTGAAATTGGTCCTCTAGAAGGCACACTAGTGACACTTCCATCTCGAAATATTGGACTTAAGTGTCGGTTTAAGTGTCGTGTTGAAACGTGATTTTTGTGTTTCCGCGACGCGATCTTTCGTGTGTTTTGATTAAAACCGCTATGAAAATTCGTACTTATTATCGTAAAATAGGCCATTTTCCGTAACCTTCAAATCCTTCTGGTTCCAACTTTCCGGGGTTCAGTGAGGTATTTAAAAAGCGTTTTAGTTACCCTGGGGAATGGTCAGCATTCTTTTGGCGGACAAGGCGTAGAATTTTCGGCATCGAGTCCCGAATAGTTGTGGGAGTGGCCACCCTTCACTTGACTCCAATTATTTGTGAGCGAAGGGTGGTTCTCATCAATAAGTTTTCTCCGTGTTGAAAGTCGTTGTAATTGAAGTTGAAGTATTTATTCAGAAGGTCTGTGATCGGTTGCCAGTTTGTAACGCCTTGTTTGATAATTCGCCGGTGTGTAGATAGTGTGGGCTCGAGGTGATGTCGTGGTTGTGTAGCCGAAGTGTGAAGCGCCGCGATAGATTTGAAGCTAATGATGATCGCGTATACTATGCGTAGTTGTTGTTGACTCGAAGATAATGAAGAGCGCGAGTACTTGTAGCGGGCAACGGCCGCTGAGAGGATGATGAAATATGTATCGAATGTACTGCTTTTTATATGGTATGTAATGATGCAATATCCACCGGTGGGGGAGAATAACTGTGTCAATTCGTATCGATCAGAAGAAATGACATTAGTCATCAGCTGTGTGTGCAGTAAATGCCTAATTTAGTTGGAATACAATTGCAGTTGACTCGTGTATATTTGAGCGTATTTGAGGTTTCGATTCTATAGAAATTACTTCTTGTTGTGGGTATGTTGGACGAAGTGACTCCAACACAGTCATTGCTTTGCGAAAAATCGGACGATCCCTCCGGAACGTATGTTTGTCTGTCGACTTTGGTTTTGAGTGAAAAGTAGAGCTTGCAATCGACATTTCAGGATACCTGGACCTAACTCTAGATTTTAAATTGTTTATTTCTCTGTTCTGGCATGCGCGCGCGAAAGCGGAAATGAAACTCTGTAGGTCGATGTATTCAAGGGTGATTATTCGATACTGAAGGCAGATTTACATTATGCATTCCTATGCACTGTAAAGATGGCTTGATACTGTCACAGATGCATAATTAATCGAGACAAATAGAATCAAACGGCGCCAAAATAAAATGTCGGTCTGTTTATCAATATGACCCAGCATGTTACGTTTGTTCAGTTTCAGAAAATGAAGTGTTCGAAGATGTCAATCCAAGAGTGACTATTTTAGATGGTCCGATAAGAGGTGTTTACAAAACGACTTTTAAAAATACTACATACTCTAGTTTTGAAGGTATACCTTTTGCCATTCCTCCAGTTGGCGGTAACAGGTTCAAGGTAAATATTTTGATTATTTTTTGATGCAACGTTTAATACTTCGCTTAATCATCACTACTGCCTATGTGACTCCTCAACTCCTCGCCGCCTCTCGCATACGCACCGCTTGCCTCAGCTAACTGATAACACAGTCTCCAACTAGACAGTAACCAGTTGAGCGGTGTCGACTACAATGGGCGAGCCCGTCACCGCAGGCTGCTATAACGATATGCGATCGTTCTTTCAGCCATGGGATGAGCGTAGAAGACTTTGGGGCGGTACGAACCTACCGTCCAGCAAATGTA
Organism: Micropterix aruncella; assembly: GCA_944548615.1. Taxonomy (NCBI): domain Eukaryota; kingdom Metazoa; phylum Arthropoda; class Insecta; order Lepidoptera; family Micropterigidae; genus Micropterix; species Micropterix aruncella. Next base: position 23,537,792 of record OX155969.1, read on the forward strand.
CGAACCCGCCAGATACCAACGCCTTACGGCGAGGCACTAGGAAAGTAAACCAGTGAGACCACCTCGCGCCATGCTATTAGTTTTGGTAGGACATCTCCGTCTGGAATTAACCTTCAGAATACCTCCTTCCTCCCGACAGGTTACGGGACCAAGGTCGCGAACGGGACGTAATTCAGCGGTGATCCAGTTTGAATCTATCGCGGACCAAAGGCATCTTTTGCCCGGCTCTAAATTCAGGATCAGGTAGCCTAACTGTCAGTTCAAGAGTGGTTAACGACAGGTCAATATCCGCCCCCGCTGCTTAGGAGACAGTATATTTCCATAGTCCCTAGACTCCTTCAGCAATTAGTCAGAGTGCACAACCGATTGGGGTCGCCGACCGTTGCGCAAGTCATCTAGTAGTGCCGGGAGGCAATCCCACTATGAGCAACCGATTCACCGGCCGTGAGGCTGAGACGCGAGAGTCTTACTTGCGGTAGCCTTCCACAGTATTCAGTTTATTCATTCAGAATATACATTAAAAGCATGAATTATCAATTAAAGCTAATTATCGCATATTAGAATTCGTCAGTTGCTAGTAATATATTAATATATGTAGATATAAAACTATTAAAACAGAAATATTAATTTGACAATAATAATAATAATAATAATAATAAAAGCCTTTATTCGCTGACCGTATTATACAATTTTGCCTTATGTGGTAAAACAATATTTTTTTTTATTTTTTTTATCTAATTTTTAAATAAGGTATCATAATATTATTCTTCAGCAGCCAGTGTTTTGGTCAGGTTGTCCTTCGACATAGGCCTCCCCCATTTTCTTCCATTCATCTCTGTCCCAAGCCAATCTTCTCCATCCTTTCGGTAAGTCATCTTCCCATCTTTTAATTTGACGTCCTTTTTGTCTTTTCCCATTTCTAGGATACCATTCCATTGTTATGGAATGGAATGGAATGGAATGGAATTTGACAATAGCGTTGACTAAAGTCGGCTTTACACGGCAGAGAAATAAAATTTTAAAAAATAGAGCTGAATCCATGTACATGAGTATACATATAAAATAGATAATTATTATAACAATAGTAATAGTCATCTTAGGCACTCTATACAAAAAATTATCACACAACAGAAGGTATGTATATTGTCAGGTATGTTACGTTAAAAATTGTAATCTACATGTTATTAAACATTACATTCATAATATTATTATTAAACAATAAAAACTAAAATGAGGTACCTGAAAGTTACATATTAATGTTATTCCCATTTGAAAGAATTGGCATGCTCAAAAAAAACACCCAGCTTATAGAAAGCATTTGTGGTTTGCGGCTTTTGTTTAATAAATCTTTTAAACGACTTTGTTTCCATCTTTCTTGTGGAGAGTGGTAGCTGGTTAAAGAGCTTATAGCTCAAATATCCAAAGGACTTTTGTGTCTGCGTAAGGCGTACTTTAAGCAGGATAACATCATCGAAAGGGCTTCTAAATAAGAGTTGAATCTTGAGTTAAGCCGATCCGAGAACAAAGTGGATCTTATGGCCCAAGCTGCACGAAACCATTCGCTACCACTAGACAGTAACCAGCACGGACCCGCTCTGGATCTTGCCCATCTCGTGCCACTACACCGTTGGGCTAAAATTTGAAAATAGGTGTTTTTCATTGTTAACGCCAGTGCACGAAAAATGTAAGGTCGGAGCAAATACAAGAAGGAATTAATTAAATGGACGAAGTGACCACCAGGCATACCAGACTGAAATCTAATAAACTGTTTAAATGCTAAAATCAACATTCTGTGAATTGCTCAGTCTGTCACAAGTTATAGACAGATAGCCTGGGATGGTAAGGTGTGTTTACCTTGATCCACTGATAAAAGGCTCGAAAGACCTTATCAGAGTTATTAATAAAAATACCACATCGCTTCCCATCTGAACATAATATCTTTGCGGACTTCCAAAGGCTTGACATTCGACAATTACCCTTCGGCTACTTAACGACCACATTTGGTTGCACATCAGAACACCGTTGACTACGTAACGACCAATATTGGCGGCTTGCTCCCGGAGCGCACAGTAATATTATTTTCTAATTCGAACGCATCCTAAAATCCATACCAAATATCTCATTATTACCTTAGATACATAGACGACCGCTAGAATAATTTTGCGCGTGATTTCGCGGATATTTCTGGTAAAATTCCATTGTCAAACATCATCATTTTGTTTGTCGAGAAATCATCACAATTTTTATTGGTTTTTATGAGATAATATCTAAATAGTTTTGTATGTAAATAATCAAAACGAAATATTATTTTTGATAGTGAATCTAATAAAGATCACGATAGTATTTACAATTTCTAAATACGGTTCCGTATTTTTCGGTAAGATAAGTACAAGTTAGAAATTCCGAGTTTTTTTAACTTTTTCGACTTTCTAATTCTTCTTCTCCGTCATTCCCTCATTACTGAGGATCGTGGTCACTAGACAACAGTTTGCCTACGAGGCTCCTCCACTTCGACCTGTCTTCTGCATGGCGGGTCGCAGATTGTATTGACCCTTTTGTAACTTCTTTGATGAGGTCGTTCCATCTGGCCGGTGATCTGCCTCTGCTTGTTCTTCCCTCTACTTGACCCCCGGAAAGCATTTTCTCTAGATTCTCTGGGTTTCTCCTGGCAACATGACCGAAGAACTGCAGGACCCTTCTCATGCATACGGTGGAGAGCCTCACTTGGATGCCGAGTTCGTCCAGGACAGATTTGTTGGTGCGGCGTGCTGTCCATGGGATTCCTAGCATTTTACGCCAACACCACATCTTCAGTGCATCGATTTTGGGGCGTATACGAGCCTTCAGGGTCCATGTCTCCGATGCATAGAGAAAGATCGAGAAAACCAGAGCCAGCCTGACCTTAGTCCGCTTACTTATACCCCGATTCTTCCACAGCCTTTCTAGCTTGCTCATGGCCGATCTTGCCATCTGGCTTCTGCGTGAGACCTCCTTTTGGCAGTTTCCGTCGTTGCATATCATGGAGCCCAGATAAACAAAGTCTTCCACAGCTTGAAGGTCACTCAGCGCGTTGGTGCGTTGCATGGTTCCAGCCCGGTCCACAAACATGAGTCTGGTCTTGCTGCGGTTCATGTGCAGTCCATACTCCTTGCTTTCCTTCTCCACCCTGCGTAATAGGGTCGCCAACTAATTTTATCGGCACCTATGATGGTTGTGTCGTCGGCGAATCTTAAATTATTGATTCTGAGACCTCCAATGCGAATTCCACCCTCCCATTCGTCTAGGACTTTTCTCATTATGTGTTCGCCGATCAAATTAAAGAGTTTCGGCGATAAGATGCACCCTTGTCTGACGCCTCTCTCTGTTTTGAAGGAATTCGAATATTTATTCATAATTAATATTTCGAGTATTTATTCATAATTATCGAATTGTTTTACAAAATGATATTTCAATATATTAATTAAGAAATTTCAATGCGATCATTTCACAGTTATTCTTTTTATGATTGCTATAATCGTTCCATAGTTATAGTACTTTTTGTCGAGCGAGGCGATATTGTAAGAAATTCTAATAAATTGCCCCGGTCTGCCATGAAATTATGCCGCAGCTCCTAATGTATTAACTATGGAAACAACACAATAAACTGTAGTGGATCCAGTCAGCCTTCAATGAAGTGACTTGAGCTTATAACTTATCTTCGATTTAAGGGATTAGTGATAAGGTGGCTTCATAATAAAACCACGAAGGTTCGTAAGGAGTTGACTATCACAAAACTTAAAGTTTGAAAAATTTACTAGGCTTATACCAAAATATTTTTATAAATTCTATGTAATTTAATATTTTGTTACCACTCCGATATACAAGATAACTCTAGCGAGGTGATAAAATCTGAATAAATATTCTAATTTACAATGAAACCAAAGACAATCGCGTGAAGTTTGTATTACCAGACGTTTCGGCGATGTTCCAATCGCCGTTGTCTTGTGTACATAGATTCTACCCTGGACAACGGCGGTTGCAACATCGCTGATACCTCGGGTGATATAAACTTCACGCGGTTAATTGGTTTATTTTTTTTCAATATCGTAGTAGTTGTAAATTGAATAAATAAATGAAATCAAAATTTAAAAACGAATGACGTCATCTCACCCTCATGGAATTCATTTGTTCATTCTTCTTCCAGGATCCAATAGCGGCAACCGCGTGGAATGAAGAGCTCGATGCCACTGAACCTGGTCCGCACTGTCTCCAATTTGACGGATCAGTATCTGGAAATGAAGATTGCCTCTTCATCGATGTGTATGCCCCGGTCGTCCGCCATCGAGACGATCTTTTACCCGTCATGGTCTATGTACACGGCGGGGGGTTCTTTAGTGGACCTGTCATGGGACGACCAGACAACTTCATGGACGAAGAGGTCCTTTATGTGCAGTTCCATTACAGACTGGGAGTGCTTGGCTTTCTGTCTCTCGGGACTAAAGATGTGCCAGGAAACGCAGGCATGAGAGATCAGGTAGGGAAGTCGTGTAAAAATATTTTCATTGTTATAAACTCTACATATTATTTCTCCGAAACGGTTAGTACATGAGGGCGTTTATATCTTCATTTTGAACATATTTTACTATCTCATTCTAAACTTTTTCGCATATATCTACCCACTGTACATGCATCTACACACTATACTATTAACTAGTTAAATAGAAAAGAATAGAGGAAGACACTAAATTTAATGACAAGGTGATGAACAAATTTAGACGCCAAAAAACGAGCCATAAGAATGTTGATAAACCCTAACCATAATGAATCATGTCGCGGTCACTTCAAAAATCACTATATATATTTGAATGCATAAAGTTAATATTAAAAAACATAGGAAAGTTGAAGACCCAAAAAGAAATTCACTCGCATTTCACATGTAGGCACAATTTAGCATTACCCCGTCCATCTCTGGAATTATTCCAAAGGGATCCAAATTACGTTGGAATGGTGTGTTACAATAAACTGCCTGAGAATATTAAAATTATATGTAGAAACGGAAAAATAGCCCAATTTAAATCGAAATTAAAAGGCTACCTTATTGCGAGAGAATTATATAATATTAACGAAATATTTTAACTCCAAGCTAGACTTCTGTAGTTAACATTATTCGAGAGTTTTATAAAAAGAAAATTGGCATCCACACATGCTTTCTATACGTTGGACGAGTTCTACAGCTGTGCTGAATCGTTTGTAGTCTAAATAGTATTTGTATATTAGATTTAAAATGTTTAGGGCATAAAATGCTATTTTACAATATTGATAGGATTTTTTTAATATACGCTTCAAGCGTTTTAGTTGTTAAGGTGACTATTGAAACGGTATTAATTCCAAATTATATTGGACTTTAATTAGTGGATCATTTAACATTTCTTTTTATATTTTTTTGTTTTGTTAGTTTTTTATTATTATTTTTTGATGAGATTATTTTTATTTTATTTTGTTATGTTTTTAATTTGACACTATTGCCACTATTTATATTTCTACTATGGTTTTTCATGTTGAAATTTAACTAATATATTGTAGGATTAGGCCCTGTGGACCTAATCACATAAATTTAAATTGATTAAATCGCGAGTGCCGCGCCCCGTGGCCGTCGATGGCGCACGGGCGCGGTCGGCGCAGCCGGTATTGAAACGTATGTGCTCCGTAAGAAGGTTTATTATGTCTTCTTCTTCTTCTTCTTCTTTTTTGTATGATGGCTCCAAAGGTTTATTATGAACTGGTTGAGCGAACCGTCAGTCCGCTCCGCTCTGTCTGCGTGTACTTGCGCTGGCAACATTATCTGCCGTTACAAATGGCAACATTTTCTGCCTCTGCGAATGGCAACATTATTTACCGAGCCAGTCTCTGGGGTTTACAAACTGTTGTGGCGAAGACGCCACATTACCCTCCGCCAGAGGACGGAAGTTCTCGCTTAATAACGTGGCGTCTTCGCCACAATGTAATTTATCTAATATAATTTTTTTTCTTGACGATTTCACCAGATTAGGTATCTACCTATGCTTGTTGTAGATACCTAGTCTTTTTTGAAAAATAAATTATGATTATGATGATGATTATGATTATAATTAGATGACTGACAATTTCCATCTCGATTTTATTTATTTAACTTGACATTTGTGCCATTTTATTGATTATTATATTATTACTATTATTTCTAATTGTCTCCGAAAATCAATTATATTTATTTTTTATAGGACCATTTAATTTTAATATTTTAATTTCATGACTAACTGTAGTTGTAAATATCTAATATGACTATCAATTGTGTGGTGAGTCTCTAATAAAATATTTAGTATCCATTTTAAAGTTATTTTAACATTAGGCGGCTATATAAAGTGTCTAAAAAACTATGTAAAAGTTTTTGAAGACAATAAATGCGATTTGATTTGAGACAGCAACCTAGACGCGCTAGTTTTTATCCAAATAGTAACTCAATAAAAAAATATTTATCTATTATATGTATTTTTTCCGACAGGGAGGTACAATTCCCCCCCCCCCCCCCCCCCCCCTTGCGCCGTGCTGCCGCTGGCCCGTTTTTGGTTTTTTTAACGGTCTACATGCGGGAAAGGACTGATCGAGATTTCACTATATATAAATTTCGTTTTTATTTTATCTTCTCTTTAGTTGTTGCAAGGGAAGATTTTCCGAGATAAAACAAATGCATCTTAAGAGGCCGTGCCGGTTGTGGCGGCCAAAAGCTATATGAAGCATAATTTTGTGGCCTGGTTGTGAGAACATGAAAAAAAAAATTGATACAATTATGCCGGATTTTAAAAACCCGGTCCTTAAGCTATCATTTCACCAAAACGAAATTGGTAAATTATTTCCACTTTATTCTGTTACTGTTTTCCAAAAAAATAAAATCGAGCGCGATTTGTCTTCAGTTTTTGAAAAACCTAGAGATGATTCTTAATATTAAAAAATACTATTTATACCAGCGTATGGTCTATTTGCATAGTATTGAGACAGTTTTTGAAACTTCCATACAAAAAATATAAGAAAAAAATGTTTGAAATTACGTAATTTCCAGAAATGTTATGGCCAAACATTATTTTTTCTATTTATTAAAGATAATTTTGAGTGATATAAAAAATAACACAGTGATCTTAAGTTATTTTTTTATTGTAATCTAATTTTTACTTTATAAAAAACTAATCATTTGATAATTTATTATATTATAATTGAAAAGCCAAATCGACTATATTAGACGACGCGCGAAGCCGAAAACGTCATTTGTAATTGGCTACTGCCAACGGTGGAACGTATTCCATTGTCGCCGCGGTATACCTATACATCTTTATGTATATATCGAAAGCGCGCGGGCGCGTGGCATTGCAAAAATATCTAAATTTTTAGTCGCGTCAACTCGGAAGGTTAGTTCCCGTTCAAATTGATCGACTAAATCATATTCATTCGCAATCTATAATCACATTTTTCCATTTTGCAGGTGCTTGCCTTAAAGTGGATTAAAAATAACATCAAATTTTTCGGTGGAGAACCAAACAATATCTCAATTTTTGGGGAGAGCGCTGGAGGCGCATCAGTACACCTCCTGCATCTGTCTCCTATGACAAAAGGACTGATCCACAAAGTCATATCCATGTCCGGGACGTCCTTGTGCGGCTGGGCCATACAGGACAATCCCCAGGACATAGCTCGACTCCTGGCTGAATTATTAAACCTGGGACCACGGTCGATCGACGACGCCAGTTTCCTGAAAGACTTGCAGGATATTAAAGGAGACGACCTGTTGACAGCATGGGTCCAAATAAAGGACTTGTACGCCTGGGATCAGGAGAACCAGCCATTTTCACCAGTGGTCGAGTCAAACTTTCCTGGAAAGGAGGCATTTCTTAATAAGACACCTGCGGAATATTACAGGAGTGGGGGTTTCGATCAGGTGAGTCTCCGGTGGCTCCTTTTTTTTATTTCACCAAATATTACTCATAAAGACAGAATATCTTTTCTGTGGGTAAATTAGTTTATTTTTTTTATTTAACAATTAATTACAATAAAAACATTGATTTGCTTACAAAAATAACAGGAACCGAATGGCAAAACCTTAACCTTTTCCTTATTTGATTCTGTCACCCAACTGGGACTAGCCCGTTCTAGGGTGGACAGGACTCTAATATTACAATCAAGTTTGCTTGATTGCTAGATTGCTTACAGATGTACAACTTTTAGCAAAAAGCTAATAACACTAAATTGCCCTAAAATGTGGTCTTCAAAAAAAAATTATAATAAAAGATATTAAAAGATAATATAATAAATAAAATGCAATTCCATTATATAATCGGCATCAATATAACATTCAATTAAATAATATAAATAAAGTTATATGTGAGAAAAGAAAGAAACAGTCATTAATATTTAATATATGTTAAGTAATAAAGGATTTAATATAAAAATATCTAGTCAAAAAATATACAATTCATTGTCAAAATAATCGTCAAAGTCAAATATTTTTTGGTAGTTAGTTCAATGTTAAAATATATTCAACATACATGTGTTAGTTAAACAAACATATCGTGAAGTACCTATTTCAAGAAACTTGAAAGTAGATTATGTTTAAAAAATTATTGATATTGGAAATTAACAACGAAAATAATGTCATAGAAATAAATATTTCCGAAACCATTTGACCGATCACCATGAAAGTTGGCACATATTGTATTATTTCATGGACAAGGTTTTCATGATATCCATTTTGTTGGAACTTACCACTAGATAATGCTGCAGCACATCAACTTCTATACCGCTCAACCGATCACCATGAAAATCGGTATACATACACGTTTGAGCACGCGTAATAGTTTCTCGCCATTAGCAGTATTGTAACTCATCACCAGATGGCGCTGCAGCACATCAACTTCTCAACAAAATTGGTATGCATAAACCTGAACTATTTTCACGCTATTCCCTTTATTGTAACGCCAATAGACGGGCGGCGCTGCCGCACATCAACAAAGACATTTGAGCACGCATAATATTCTCGCCCTGTTTCCTTTGTTGTAACTCGCCACTAGCTTCAACCGATCGCTATGAAAATTGGTATACATAGGTGTTTGAACCCGGATGTAATACGGCCAATGTCGGGTAATACCACTAGTAAATTATATAAATAAACTACCATGCCAGCTTGTTTTTAAGCTTAAAGAATAACTTAAGGAAGTTTTCGTACCTTATTCGATCTCCAAAAAAAAACAATATTGTAGCTGAAGTGCTTGAATATTCAAACACTTCAGCTGGCCACAGCCATAAATATGTATGTACATCTACTAATTCTATTGATAGGCATGCGGTTTAAAGCCGTGATAAGTTAACCGCTAGTGGGTCCAATTGCGTTTCTTCGGCGGTTTAAAATAAAGTCAAAAAATGCGTTAAATTTGTTACAAAATTCGTAATTAAAATTTTAAGTCACATTGGTATTGCGATTTATGTGTCAGATTTTGGTGCTACCGTGTTTAATGCATTTTGTATTAAATTTATTTTATTCTCGCAGATACGCTATTCCATTTCTCAAAATTTGGCAGCTGTCCGAATAAAAACCGGCTTGAACGTGACAATTTTAAAACGCGCGTTTTCTGTGCGGCTTAGTGGGTGACGCTTGTGTTTTACGTACGAATTTGTCGTTTTTGCTGTTACTGCTGAAATGTTCCCGTATGTTGGGATATTACAAAGGAGATGGAATGAATAACGACAACGATACGAACTTAAGTGTATTATACTTTTCGATTTCGAACAAATACGTCTTCCGTCATAACCTAAAAATTATATGTTGTCTTTTAGTACGAGAAGGTGGTTAGAACACCGCCACATCAGATATCATTCGGACTAAAAGAAATGCCAAACAACCCTGCTAGCCAGCCGCGCGCGAAAATGGATTCAGAGCGCCGATTTTGACGTTTCGAAAAACCAGTGTTGCCAGCTTCTTAGTACATTACCATAGACACAGAACGAAGTCGCAGATTTTGTTAGGTGTGTTAAATCTGGCAGAAACGCGATAGGTATTATTTTAATGCACGCACTAATCCTACTCATTTTTAAAGCGACTTAATTTTAACTCAATAGAAACGCAATTGGACCCATTGTCCTGAAGATTCTTCGTTCTTAGCAGCTCCATTACCCCGGACTACCTCCTCATCCTTCAGTTACCGCGGAATGTCGCGGACAGCAATCAGTGGAAGATGACCAGGTTTCTACGTCCCTTGCAGCAGTGTTATCAATCGCAGTAAGGAGACTTTAAACGCTAACGATTGCAACGACTAAATTGCCATCCTGTCTCCAATGGGATGAAACGAAAGACCTATAAATGAACACAATCCATACAGTCAAACTACATAAACGGCTCGTAAAAATCCAACTCCTTCCCGTGAAGCACTGGGAAGTGCCGCCCGGCGGTCATCCACGTACCCATACTACCAGATTTGAACGAATATCTCCATCCTTTAGTCTGGTCACAGATTTGAGGTCGCTTGTACGGCTTCAATATCAACTTCAAACGTCAACCGCTGTAGGGCAAAGCCGCAGGCTAAGTTCACAGCGGCCCATCCAGGGCCGTTGTGTTGCGTCGACCTAATAAAACACAGACAGGCAATCACCCCCAGGGGTCGATTTCGATTCGCAGGGGGTCCATGTCAGCGAGAAACGAAAATCGGGGTGCATGAGATGTAAATGGGGATCCACGTTAGTGGACTCCATCTAGGCAGATCACCATAAGCATTCAGGCTATCCGTTAATGTGTATCACTTCGTACCTGTACCTGTCGTAAACCTACCCATACCTGTCGTAAACCTAACAGATTTCGTATACTGCATAGTATTTTAAAATTATAATAATAGCAATAAACAAACGCACTCGTCACAAGTATCACGGAATGAAATCAACATTCAACTCAAATTGCATCACTAGTCGATTGAAGAGGCTAGCGCACATGACTAACTAGGGAAGGTGCGAATGAGATATGTGAAAAAGTTGCGCTTCAATGGGTATCCGTGCGAGCGAGTAGGATAAACGCGCCACATGAATGAGCAAGCGAGATAGTGCTACATATGCACTTATGTGCAGCTTTCCCAAACGATTCGTACTTCAAGGTCGTGGACGCTTAGGAATAAAAAAAATATAATTGTACATATTTTTAATTTTTTACAACTGTCCACATCACCAAAAACCCTATCTAGGCGATCAGTACTGTTCCAGCTGTCAAGAAACTTTTAATGTTAGTAAGTTCAGGAAAATTCAGGCAGAGGTCTACGGAAAACAGCAAGGGGTCTACGAGTCAAGAAAGTTTGGGTACCTCTGCTCTAGCTGCACGGGACCATTAGAAACTAAGGTGGATCGCTCTTGTATGAAGGAATGTTATTTATCGAAACCTCCCTATGTGAAAAAGATAGTCTATGGTATGGAGATTACAAGAAAAATAATTTAGAAAATCGATTTCAAAATTTACTACTGCCGCAAGAGGGTTAAATTTTCGAAAATAAATAAACATGTTTATTTTTGTTAGATGATTTTACACTTAAAATAATTGTTTTTCTGCAATTAAATATTACTGAATAAACAAATAATGATTACTGAATATTAGGTAGCGAATAATACAACGTACGTACGTTGCAGCTCCCCCTCCACGCCCTGTCGAATCAGTCCGCTGATCCTATAGAGCAGTAATAATACTACAGAGAGACACAGAGGCAATTCCAGCTTTTTCGTGTCCCGTTTTACACTTCCACTCCTTCAAAAGACGGAAGCGGTACGTCTGAAGTCTTCCCCACGTGATACGACCCGACCAGGGAGAAAAACCCTATCAACCAACGGCTATACTACATACTATCAAAGGATATAAAATCGAAGACTATCGCGGTTGTTTGACATTATAAATAGGATAGAAAACGAATTTACCGCGTGAAATTTGTAGCACCCGACAATGGCGGCTGCAACGTCACTGAAACGTCGGGTGTTACAAATTTCACGCGGTGAACTCGTTTTTTATCCTATTTATAATACTATCAAGGGGTTTTCCTGCCATGCTGAAATACAGAACGAATTCTCAAAACAGTTAGGGAAACATCTGCTGGTGTCTGCGGACCATATGGAGATAGGTTTATATGAAATCGCCTGGAATCTAGAAACCTTACGTCAGTTTCCAACAATAAACGTTATTACCGTCTACTGTAATTTCAACGGTTTTTTAGGTTTCCCTTGATTGAATTCTTAAAAGAACCTTGTAAATGCATCTGAAGTTTTTATTCTAATCAAATGGTTACAAGTATGTGTCCTCTCAAATAAAAATTATAAAGTTCTAAATGCCTGTTTCACTGTAACACCAATTACTTTGACTATATACCATAAAAAAGCTCGAACACTTAATTTTCATTCCACTTGCGGCAATACTTAATAATAAAACGCTTATTCGTATGAAAAGGCGAGCTGATTGCCTGCAGGCAATATTTTAGAGCTAACCAATACTATTGTAATAACATTATTTTCGAGTAGCAATAAAATATTCCTTTTATTTTAATTTTCCCTTGATCTATATACCATAGAACATCTTTTCCATTAAGGAAGGTTTAGGAAAACGATCCACCCTCGAAACCCAAATATCACCCGCAGCCTTTACTCTTTCCAGCCCTTAACCGTAGAGGTCTGAACAAAGACATAAACCTGGGAAACGCCTAAAGGGCGAAACCCAACAAAGCCTTGGTCGCCTTCGATATCGCAGCGGGTCATCCTCCTTCTCTGGGTAGCTAACAACCTTATTTGTCGATACTTATAGACTAATGACCTTCATGGTTCTTTATCCTTTACGTGGCGCCATAGGAGGGGGAGATGGTCTTGCAGCCCAGCACCTTATAGAAGCCTCCACCGATTTCATCCCCGTCCTTTGTCCATCTTTGTAAAATCCTAAATATTAATCCTAGTTTCGTTAAAACCACAGGGTGGCACATGGTTTGTTTTCGATCCCATCTACGGCGTCAAATGTGCTTGTCTAAGAAGTTTAGCAAATTAGAAGGGATTTGAGACATATTACCTCCCGAATCCGTTAATTTCAGATTCCACTGATGATCGGCTACTCATCAAAAGAGTACTACTTCTTCTATGACGATTTCACATTCCAGTCCTACTTAATGAATCCTCTAATCATCGTTCCGAAAAAGTGGCGTTATAATTTAACCTCCTTTAATCATACCCATGCTTACAACGAGATTCTCAAGCATTACTTCGGCAAGAAGTACGTAGACGTGACGACAGAGGAGGGATTTTTGAACGGCATCGATCTCCTAGGCGACGTCGTGTTCAGCAGGGCGATAAAAGAGACGGTTGGAGTGTTGGCGAAGGAATCGAGAGCTCCTGTTTACTTTTTCAGGTGAGTTTTTAAAGATTATGGTAAATTTTCGAAACGAGCCAATCGATTCAATAGAAAGGACCTTTATATGTTACTGGGCTGTCGCCCTCTAGCGGGTTGCTGGATGTAAACATCGCAGGACTGAGCGCCCTGCGGTACATGTCCGCTGTGGCGCTCGAAGATACCGACTCCGCTTAAACCTGATCGTTATTACTGGTCAGCTCCACTTACGGTTTAACTTCTATCTGGTAGCTTCCCCGAAGAGGGTCTAACCCAGAAATGACTCTGTTCCCTACGCCGGTCGTTGCTGAGCGGTTTGTGTACCGAGCGGCGTCAGTCAAACGACTGCGCTCCAGTGGATAACTGGAGGATTTTGGAAAAGATCTTATACGTCTCCTAAGCATCGGGGGGGGGGGGTGTTGATCTGATGTCACACACCCTTGAAACGACCAGTTCGCTACCCAATCCCGAGTAAAGACGGGCAAATGACGCCACGGTCTGCAATAAATTAGAACTGGATTACCTCTATCAGGTAGAGGCGGCGCAAGCAACTTCAGACCCTTAACTAGAGAGGAGGACGGAGAAATCGGACCTAATCTGATATCGAGGGCGTGAGGTCTGCCCGCTGGATTCACTTCCCAACGCCTCGCGTCAAGACGTTGGCCTGACACGGACATGTCAGCGTAGCTAGACGATGGGCTTGCCGTCCCTAAGTCTTTGCTCTCACCCCACGGTTGCAAGAACGATTTAATTATAGATCCTAGGGTTGCGGGTTCACCTGTTATGTTTGACACTTAGTTGCTCGTTGCCCGAAGAAAAGTAAAGTGTCAATCACCCGAGCGTACACCGCTCGAAAACTTTCGCAAGGATGGACCGCAAAAATATCTGACTATAGCTGCCCAGTTGCCGCAGTTCCTTGCCCGGCTTCAGCAGCATTCACAACCTAGTCTTCTTCTATTTCCTTGGAAAGTGGCCCAGCCTGATAAAGGAAAAATAACAAACATATGCCTTCTGAAAAATATGAAATCCTGAATCAACGGGAACCAAATATCGTAATTATGTTGACTTTCTTACTAATTAAAGAATGCAGTAATGAGAAGTGAGGGTATATACCTGTCAAGGAGCTCATATTTTTTTTTACCAATTAATTATTTTTGTTAAAACTTCTATACTTTGGCCAAATTTTTAATTTCCCTCTCTGTATGTAAATTTAACAATGTTGATATTTTTTATGCGAAAATATTTTTTTCGACATAATTGCTTTTGTAAACAACAATATGCTCCTTATAAGTTCGTTCATTTTTTCTTCAGGACTGTAGAACGCTTATTTTCTGTGTAAAAGAAGTTTTAGTATAAAATTTCAGAAACCTATTGGACCGCAAAAATCGTCCCACTAATAGAAATTGCGTTGTTATTAGGTTTTCCTACAGAGGAGAGAATGAATATGAAAAAATGCTGGAGCCTCTTATAATGCTGGGAGCTACGCACGGCGAGGAAATAGACTATATTTTTAACTCTGAAGAAAATGACGACTACACCATCAACGGTTGGGTTAGAAAAAGACTCATGCGATCCTTCACAAACATGGCTAAATATGGGTAAAAACATTTTTATAGCGGTAGATTTACGAGCAGCGGAGCAAGAGCACTTGAGGGTGTCAATGCTGCGGGCGAACCCACCGTCTCAGGATGGTAAAACGATCATTTCGTCTTATCATCCTTAGTTGTAAAGACTTGGGGGACGAAGACAATCATGTATCTATATTACCCGAGTGTATGCCCTGTCTAGTAAATTCATACTAAACTCTATGATGTGCACACAACTTTGTGTTAGGGCGACGCTTTGGGCACCCGAGCAAGATTGTATTGGCAGTTAGAAGGTGTCAACTACAACGATCAAACCCGTCACCCCAGGCTGGTATAATGATATAAGATCGTTCTACCATGCGCAGGTATGATGAGGTGCGAAATGGTCACTATCGACGGTCATTTAAAGAAGGTCGAGACTAATCTCAAAGACACCAGTTCAAAATTCGTCAACTTACATTTAATCAGTAATTTCAGTTGACACATAGCGTGCATTATAAGTCCATTATAGCCATTTTTTTTCAAAATATCAACTAACGTTGCGCAGTCTTTTTAAACAAAATAATGTAATTTCAGAAATCCAACACCCGAGCCGTCTGATTATATCATGCCGACGAAATGGCTGCATGCAACGGAAACAGTAAACAACTACATGGAAGTAAACATAGACTTTACCTCAAGCATTGATCCTGATGCCAGAAGGACCATATTCTGGATTGATATGGAAAAATATTTATTTGGAGATCTTTTTATATGATTACCAACACACAACATGTCATCAGCCATACAACGTCACGATATATGCTCTATTTCTATTATGAACCCTACTTTCGCAGATTTCAAACTTCCAGAGTTTTAGTAAAGGGGCAAACATATTATCGGATGCACAGTCGTTTGGGACGCGGCTTGTGGATCTCTATCGGACGTCCGAAGCCTCAAGGTCACGTTCGCGACTGACGTCCGATAATGTGCACGGCTCAAACGACTTTCATTACACAGATACCTTAAAGTCGCGTCCGTAAGCCAAGGCTGATGGACGCGTCTCATGTGTATGTTTCTAGCCACGAGTGTCGTGAACACACTACAGAGACCGCTGACAACCTGACCAGTGAAACTGACGGAAAGAGACGGGAGCGGCACTTTTAGAAAAGCGATCGCGGCGCGCGCCAAAGCGAGAAGACGCCAGAGCGAGACTGAGCAGAAATTGGGGTGGTAGCATGCCGTCCAGGCCACAGTATACCAGATCGTAGCTTCTATTAGGACAAAATTGAAATCGAAGCAAGTGACGCCAGGAATCTTAAGGGCTACCACAAATCGTAATATGATTACTCGTCTTCTTCTTGAAGCATCGTCCCGGCCACATTTACGGTGCCCCGGCGACGCAGATGCTATTAAGATACCGATTTGTTCTGAAAATACCATATGGCCTCGACTCATAAATGTCCACAAAAAAGTAATAGTAAGAGCGGACACAAACTGCGCCCACAGCGCGCCACAGCCCACAGCGCCATAACTATAGGCCTAAGGACGCGTCATGACTTACCCCCTGGCCCCACTTCCGTCGCTTCCTTTTTCCGCATTGCTTTGTAGCTCTTGAGTAAACTTACTGGGTGTTATTATACTGTGTCTAGGAAGAGAGATGCGTAGTACTTGAGGATGATATCACTATTTTTAATAATCAGCTCCAAATTCAGTGGCCGACGCTCGGCCTGTGTGGTCGTGCCGTCCGCTTCGCGCCGCGTAATAACGCCACGCTTACGCTGCCCGCGCTAAATTTGCCGCCTCGTATGCCGCCGCCTGTGAGTGCTGATTCAGTCTCTGACGAATATCCCGCGCCGTCTAGCTTCTCGTGTTCGCCTCTTTAAAACGGCATCTTCATGGAGTCCATTGCCAACGCCTCCGATGGTACCGCTTCCCGCCATTCACCTGTAACGACAGGCCGAAACATGCGGCCGTCCCAACCACCGACGCCGCAAAAACGGCCGCCGAGCCTGCCTGAGATACCGCGAAAAAAGCCGCCGAAACATGGGAGTAATTTCGCGCCTCACCGCTCACCCATAACGAGGGGCAAGGATATGCCAATTATTCCGCCCGCGACACCAAGAATACGTAAGAGAGATCCCGCTTAACTCTTGCCATGACCAAATGATGCCTGCATGCCAATTTTAGCTCAATCGGACAAAGCGTTCGGGCGCTATCGTAGAGGAATACACACAGCAGACGAACAGACACACAGACACACAGAAGTGCGTCCATAATACTTTCTTTGCCATGAAAGTAAAAGTGATAATGGCATACATTTTGTTGTGTGGGATATTAAACAATCTGATAAAAGACAGTTTCCCAATTTTTAACACATTTGTTTCAAGAAAATGATTAGTTACCAAAGTTATTAAATCTCAGACCTAGATTTTACAAAATATTATTCGTTACAAAATTAATTTAAAAATTTGAGTCTTTTGGCCCACTTTATATACAAACAAATCTCATGCACAATTATCTAAAAACCTATAAAATATTTCAATTTTAAAGCAGGGCTGCATTTAGGATCTATAGAAAGATATGAAGATTTAAGACAAATATTTTAATGTTATTTTTGAAACGCAGATTTTTATATATTCACAGTCAATATTTACAGGTGGATGAATTAGTGATAGAAGTGGCAATATTTGAAAAATCATGTATGCTTTCGAGAGGATCTATTAATATTGCTATTAATAACTATATTTTAAAAAGTACACATACTTGAGATTCATGTATTTCTAAATATTCAAAAATTAGCAAATCAATTTTAAAATAAAATATTATAATTTTAGAATATATTAGAATAGAATAACTTTATTGTGCTATAAAAACATTACTTAATGAATATTACACATATAAAAAGACAATGTATGCACAAATTGCTGACTTATCGCTATAACGATATCTTACAGTCAACCATTTGATAAACTAATTTCTAATTGTCACCGTACAATACACACAGAAGTAGTAGTAGTAGTAGTAGTAGATGGAGTGGGGGGCTTGTTTCCAGCCCTTGATGTCACCTAGATCTGTAAGGTCTTTTGTAACTACCCACTGTGTGGTTAGGTCAATTGTCAGCTAGTAGCCCGGTACTTCTTACCAGACTAAGTAGGTCACTGACCTTCAAGTTGGGCAGATCGCTGGGTTCGAGAAAGGCTCGTCCCAGTAAACTGTGTCTTTTGGCGGCGAGCCCTGGACAGCGGCCAACAATGTGTATGCTGTCTTCAGGTTCCTCGCCACATATTCGGCAATCCTTGCTCTCAGTCAAGCCAAGGTTGAATAGATGAGCTCTAAGGGTCGTGTGTCCGGTGAGGAGACCGATAGTGGTTCTAAGGTTCTTCTTGCTCATGTCAAGTAGGGCCTTGGTTTTCTTCTGTAGTGGTTGCTCCATCATGGCTTTTGCCTGGCGACATCCCTGACTCTGTTTCCAGGAAGCCCGATGTTCCTGCTCCAAGCAGTCCCTGATGATTTTCTTACCTGTAGCGAAGGGGACCCCTACAGCTGGCTCCACTGGGCAATCCAGTGTGCCCAGTTTTGCCAGTCTATCGGCCTCTTCGTTTCCGGGTATGCCTTGGTGACCCGGTATCCACATTAGGGTGATTTTGTTGGATTTTCCCAATTTGTTGAGCTCCTGCATGCAGTCCCAGACCACAGAAGATTCTGTGGTGGCTTTAGCCAGAGCGTCCAGTGCTGCTCTGCTGTCAGAGCAGATGAGGATTTGTCTGTTTTTTACCTCAAGTCGACTTTGTAGTTTTATGCATTCCAATATGGCAAGTACCTCGGCTTGGAAAACCGTAGCGTATTGTCCAAGGGGGATGCTGATTCTGTGGTTGGTTTTGGGTCCGTACACGCCTGCCCCAAAACGTCCATTTGTTCCTGAGCCGTCGGTGAACCAGGCGTCTGCGTTGTGGCTTTGAAGCCACTGCGGATTTTTCCATTCTTCCCTGGTGGGGATTAGGATTTTATAGGATTTCTCTACCGAAATTTTTTTCCGTAGTCGATCCTGGGTCGGAGTGAATGGGCTTTTGTGGAGGAGGTTTAGCTCAGGATGATTGTGCCCTCCACGCTTCCACTCGCCCAAACACTTCAGTCTGTATGCTGTAAGTCTGGCGGAGTGGATGATGAGCTTGTCCAGAGGCGGGCAGCAGAGTGCCACCTCTAATCCCGCTGTTGGGGTGGTCTTCATGACGCCAGTTGCAGCCCTCAGGTAGTTACCTTGAAGGCTTTTAAGCATTTTTACTGTCTCAAGCTTTTTCACCCTGGACCACCAGACTATTGCAGCATAGGTTAGTCTAGGCAGCAGTACTGCCCTGTAGAGCCATAAGGCGACCCTGGGTTTGAACCCCCAGGTTTTTCCCATGACTCTTTTGCACGTCCACAACGAGGCATAGAAGGTTGTTCTCTTGCGCTCGAGGTGGTGCTTCCAATTGAGCTTTGGGTCTAGATAGACTCCAAGGTATTTAACTACTGTAGCGTATTCTATCTCCTTATCCCAGAGCTTGAGACACTCAACGGGTTCGGGTTTGTATTTTCTGGTGAAAATCATGGCCTTAGTCTTGCTTGGATTAGCGGATAGACCTCTGGCCTGGCACCAGTCTTGGGTGGTCTTAAGTGCTTTGTCCATGAGCTCCTTAAGTATTGATAGGAAGTTTCCTCTGACTACTATGGCCACGTCATCAGCGTAGCCGTAGACAGAGAGGCCTAGGTTTTGTAGATCTATTAGGAGTTCGTCTACAACGATGCTCCACAAGAGGGGGGAGATGACTCCACCCTGTGGACAGCCCTTAGCAGGGATTCCCGTGATGGAGGTGTCGCCTTGATAGACGGTCAGATTCCTATTTGATAGCATACTCAATGTCCAGTCAATAATGGTCTCTGGTATTCCTCGTCTGTGCATAGCGTTTTTTATAGTTGCATATGATGTGGTGTCAAATGCTCCTTCGATGTCCAGGAATACTCCCAGAGCGTAACCTTTCGCCGCTAACTGTGTCTCTATTGTGCTCACCAGGTGATGTAGGGCAGTGTCCGTAGATCTGCCCTCCCTATAGGCATACTGAGCATCAGCAAGCGGTTGAAGAGCTAGGTGGTTGTTTTTCAAGTAGCCGTCAACTAGTCTCTCCAGTGATTTCAGGAGAAAGGAGGTGAGGCTAATGGGTCTGTAGTCTTTGGTAAAGATGTGGCCGTTCCTGCCTGCCTTTGGAATGAACGTGACTCTTGCGCTGCTCCAGGCATGAGGGACGTGTCTGAGGGCTATGCTCGCTCTGAGTACCTTTGTTAGAGGGCCCAGCAGCTGGCTTAACCCTTTTTGTAGTAGGACTGGGTATATTCCATCCGGTCCAGGTGATTTGTAAGGGTCGAAGGTGCTCACGGCCCATTCTACTGCTTTTGGATTAACTATCTTGGCTGCAAGGGCCCACTCCCTGGGCTTGTGGAGCCTCTTGGAGTTCTCCCCTGCGGCAATTGGGTGTGAGGATTCCTGGAAGCCCGGAAAGTGTGTTTCCATTAGGAGCTTCAAGGTTTCCTTGGTGTCGCTTGTGTGTCCCCCCTCTGGTCGTTTAAGGCATCCCAGCTGGGGGCGGTTGTTAGAGCTGAGGATCTTGTTGAGCCTGGAGGCTTCGGAAGCTGTTTCCACGCTCTCACAAAAGTCCCTCCAGCTTCTTCGTTTGGCTTTAACAATGGCCTTGTTGTATTCGTTTCGGGCGTTTTTGTATTCCTCCCAAAGATGTTGCGAGTTAGTGTTGTGATTTCTCGCCCTATTGAAGCACCTTCTCAGCGTAAGCCTGAGCTTGGTCAGCTCTGGGTTCCACCATGGGACCTTTTTTGAGAGGTTTTTTTGTTTCAAAGGGCAATTCTGCTCGTAGGCGTCTATAACGGCATTAGACAGTGATAGTGCAGCTGTTTCTAGTTGCTCTTTGGTGTGGAATCGATTCGGAACCGTGGTGAGCTTGATAGCCAGGTCCCTATCGAATCCTTCCCAGTTGGTATTTCTAGGGTTGCGAGCCCACTGAATTTCCAATGAGTGCCGAAGCGTTAGATGGATCTGCCTATGGTCCGAGCCTGAGGGTTCATCTGAGACCCTCCAGTCTTGAACCAGGTCGGCCACTTCTTTTGTGCAGATCGTGATGTCCAGTACCTCCTGTCTTCTTGAGTCTATGAAGGTAGGTTCTGTTCCTCTGTTGAGGATGGTGAGTTCATTGCCTAGGATAAAGTCATGCAGGCTTACCCCCCTCGGGTTTATGTTGGAACTACCCCAGCACACGTGGTGGGAGTTCGCATCGCAACCCAGAAGGAGTTGGAGCCCGCGTTGTTTCGCATATGTCACTAGGTTGGTTATATCTTCTTGCGGTGGCAGGTCAGTGGAGTCATAAGGCATGTATGCTGACCCAATGAGTAGATCCACCGTTCTGTCTCCTGTCAAGTTGATTTTTGTTAAAACGACCGTTAGGTCATCGCCGCTGAGTTGTGGCAGAAAAGTGGCTGTGACGCCCTTAGTGACCACGCAGGTCCTGAGTTTCCGAGTCGGTTGGGCCTTATGAATGGTTCCGCAACCTCCTAATCCACTTATAGTATCCCTAACAATCCAAGGTTCTTGGATTAGTGCTATACTTGTCTGCGCCACAGCCATGCTCCTGGTTAATAACGCCGAGGCGCTTTTGCTGTGGTGCAAGTTGATCTGGATTATGGGGACTTTTAGGTGGTTCATTTTGCTGTACCTCCTTCCGTTCCCTCCACTGCGTCCGACTCCTTCCTAGGCTTATTATCGAGCAGCCTTACGGATGCCCGTGCTAGCCCACAGTAGGGTCGGAAGTTGCAGGCCCTGAGAGTGGCCAATGAGGAGTCGCTCACCAGACAGGCGAAGTGGACGCTCGAGGCATCCTTCTTCGTGCTCCCCCTGGCGACGGCCCACCCATCGGTCTTCAGACCTGGGTTTTGCTTGTCGAGGAGTAGAAGTACTTTCTCGACAGTGTACTTGGGCTCCTCCACGTGGACCACCACTCGATGGCGTTTGGGCAGCTCATCGACCGGCAGCACACACACGGATTCACCTTGGACGAGTAAGTCCGTGGAAAGGCTTCTGAGCCAGTTCCCCGTCTCCTCATCTGCGCACGAGAAGACGATTGCACCGTCCCTCTCCCAGCTGCCGGTAAAGGATGGTGTTTTAGTGCCAACAGGAATTTCCATGATGGCGTCCACAATCTTGTCCCGGATGGCTTCTATGTCGCCGGCTTCAAGTTTTTTGTCAGGGTAGCCCCTTATTATGAGGGCTAGCCTGAGGAGTCCTTTCGTGGCCTGGGCGTAAGAACCTTGGTCGGAGACTTTCGGTCTTTTCCCTGTCGCCTGATGGGAGGGGCTTGGGGTGTTTGGCCCTTGTCTGGGGCGTTTAGGAGCCCCAGGGGCCTCTGCAGTCCCGTCCTCCGGCTTAGAGTTAGCACTGGAGGCTCGGGGGTTAGCAGTTAGCCCCTCTCTCATCAGTTTTTTGTAGCGACGACTTGCGGCGCCGTTATATCTAATGCGGGTTTTGGGTGGGCTTTTTGATGGGCCCGCCCCCGCGTTGGGTGCCTCCTGTGGTTCGCTTTGAGACAAAGCCACCCCCTGGAGTGCTTCAATTAGGTTTATTTTTGGTGGTGTACTGTTTATTAGATCCATTTTGTTCCCACGAGTTCCGCGGTAGTGCGATATCACCCGGACAGAGCCGCGTATGACCGGGGCTTGGCTTATACTACCCGGAGGACGCCCGGTATCCGGGAGGCACCGTAAGAGACGCAGCACTCCCTGCGCCATGCAGCCATTAGCACGGTAGCTTACACCTCGGCTTGGAGAGTTGGTCCGCGGTGGGGCCTTCCACACACAGTGTATTAGCCACCACTACCCGAAGAGCACCCGGCCTCGGGTATCATCCCTCGAGCCGGGGTCCCTTCGGGCGTTCTCCTATCCGCCACCTGGAGACGCGCCCGGTTGGTGCTCAGCCGCCGGGCGCAGAAGTAGTAAAGTTAAATTAAAAATAAACTTATACAAATATATGTCAATAACTTATGCTAAGGTTGCCCAGGCAAGAATAAAGGAGAGGACAATGTGAGGTATTTGGTTAGTGGCTGTGTAAAAATAAATGTTTTTTCAAAAACTTTTTGACAGTGAGCAACGAAGGTGCATGCCTGATAGAGTGAGGGAGCTGATTCCATAACCGAGCAGAATAGACCGTAAAAGAGTGTGCGTGTAAACAGAAGAATGATGTATCGGAATGGCGAGTGTGTTATCCTGGCTTGATCGAAGTGAAAGACCGTGGCCTCCTTTGGGAGGAAATTCTTCTTGAGATAGGAGGGCGAAGTGGGGTTATTGAGTATGTTGTAGAGTAGCGACAACGTATGCAAATTTCTTCGATTGCGAATAGGAAGCCATTTCGCAAGTTAAAGACATACCTGAGGAATATATTTTGCAGACGTTCCAGCTTATTCAAAATAACCTCACTGGCATCTATATAACAAACATCACCGTAGTCAAGTATTGGCGTTAAGAGTGTGGACACAATCATTTATATCAATTTTAAGTAGATATGTTAGGCAATTGCAGGAAAAACGGAATGAACAGGCAAATTTTACTTTTGTTTACCTACATATATCAAATACGATTTCCCTAACAATCAGACCTAACATGAATGTTTGCGCCTAGACATAGTAGCGATGAAGCTACTTTTAGGAGAATAGAATATTTTCATAACACAGGTATTTTAAAATATCACATTCAATGCTGAAAAAGCCAAAATTTTGAGCGTGTCTTTCGAAATGAGGTTTTGGATCCTATTTTAATCAGCTTCAATTAAAAAAGACCCATCTTTACTTCCTTTCGTGACCACAAAGACAGATAGATTCTTATAGCGATAAGAATATTAGATAATTAGAAAACTATCTTTGACTTTTTTTTCTAGGAAGAGGACGTAACACCATCAAGGTATTTTATAATTGGTGGCGAGGTGGCTTGCACCACAATATTAAAAGGCCTTTTTTGTTTTGGTCTATTCAAAATAAAAAGAAGTAAAAACGAATTTACCGCGTGAATTTTGTGACACCCGACGTTTCGAAAATGTTGCGACCGCTGTGGTCCAAGGTAAACTGAAGCGTCGTCAATCCGTTGTTCCGCGGGAATGCGCCAAACCGCTGCCACTGGCGCAGATTGTGATGGTGGCGGTGGAGCGACGGTTTCCAAGCGCGTGAATTTTGAAAATCCGCCTTGCACACAAAACTCACCGCATCCTGCGTTACATCCCTGCGTTCCGTGTTAGGCATTGAGAACATTTTAAAAAGAGTGTTCCACTTAGTAGAGCTTAAAACCGTCATCTCTATTGAATTTCGGGGTTCTCCTTATTCAATGGCTTCCCGGATCATGCGGCGAAAATAAGTTCTTTGGATAGCACAATAGGATTTTTAAACTGCACCCGGTGGTTAGGTCCGCTATCCAATATGTTTTATAATGTCAAACAACCGCGGTAGTCTTCGATTTAAAAAAGAAGTACAATTCATTTTTGTGGTGCGGGCCTCTTTGTAGTGTGGGTTTATTGGCTTAAGCCTAGTTAGCTTGTGCGTAAATATGACCCTATTATTTGACATGTAATATGAGTGTTAGCATCAGAATTAATTAACGTTTCTTTATTAAGAGTAGTGCCAAGAAAATGTCTTCTTTGAAACTAATAATTTTAAGAATATGTATAGTGTGTTATCCATCAGTAATCAATTTGGCCAAGGGACAGTGTAAGTAGATGAAATAAAATATACAACTGGTAGTGATTAACAAATATAACAAATATGTTTTTAGTTTCTGATTTGAATGGAAAACCAAGGGTAATGATCCCCCAAGGAGTCTTGGTAGGAAGCATTAGAACAACCGTACACAACGTTTCATTTGTCGCATTCGAGGGAATACCTTTCGCTAAACCGCCTATAGGCAGTTTAAGATTTAAAGTAATGACTATTTCGAAAATATACCATTAGGTATTTAGGAAGAATTAAATTTTGTTTTTTTCGTTTCAGTCTCCTGTCTCGGCGGATAAATGGACAGGAGTGCTAGACGCAACACAGAAAGGTCCACTCTGTGTCCAGTTTAACCTTTATCCAGTCGATCTGCCTACTTTTCCCTTTGGGGTTCCATTAGGAGTGGAAAACTGCCTTTATCTCAACGTATATGTCCCAGTCACCGAATCGAAAAAAAAGCTTCCTATCCTAGTCCACATACACGGAGGTGGATTCGTGAGTGGGGCTCCCGACGTCGCAAACCCCAACACTATCGTAGAGAAGGGCATCATATTCATTGGGATCAGTTATCGCTTGGGAGTGTTTGGATTTTTGAGTTTGAACAACACTCAAGTGCCTGGAAACGCCGGTTTAAAAGATGTGGCTCTAGCTTTGAAGTGGGTACGAGATAATGCCAAATACTTTAATGGAGACAATGAGCAAGTATCCGTTTTTGGGGAGAGTGCTGGAGCTGCGATTGCACAGTTTTTACAATTGAGCCCTATGACGAAAGGGTCGTTCCATAAAATTTTAGCGAGTAGCGGCACATCCCTGGTCGGATCATTCATTCAAAAGAATCCTTTAAGTAAAGTTGCGAGTTTGGCAAAAATCTTAAATTTAAACTTCAACAGTGCTAACTTTTTGAGAGATCTACAAGGTTTGAATGCGTACGTTTTGCTTCAAGCTGCATTACAAGTTCTTGCAAATGACACTGGAAGCTGGGACGATAATCCATTTTCCCCAGTAATTGAAACGAAATTCCACAAACATGAAGCCTTCCTAACTGAAGAACCAATCGACTTATACCTAGCATATAATTTCTACGACGTACCGACTTTAATAGGATGTGGTAACAAAGAGATGTCAAATACATCAATATTTCCAGGCCTTCGCGAGGGCTTAGATAAACCTCATGCTGTTGTTCCTGCGGCATGGCAGAAGATACTAACTGAAAAAGGGACCTTACGAGTATACAAAGAAATTATGGATTTTTTCTTTGAAGGACAAGCGGTGGATATCACCAACCATGTACTGGCAGAACGTGCTATAGATTTATATTCAGATCGATTTTTTGTAATAAATATAGATAAGGTAGTGAGAATTTTAGCCAAGAAGAGTAGAGAACGCCTCTATTATTATAGGTTCTCGTATAGAGGCGGACTTAATGCGCGGTTCAACGAAGGATCCGGGGTTCAAGGCGCCTCACACATCAACGATATATATTATCTATGGCAACTGGAAGAAATACCGGTAGATGACTATTCTTCAGACGGGTGGGTCAGGAGGAGGATCGTGGCGATGTTTACTAATTTCATTAAGTTTGGGTGAGAATATTATTTTTATTATTCTCTTTTTCTCTGTCCATTCCTTTACTGGCTTTTATTAAAATTCTTTCAGCGATCCAACACCCGGACCTTGCGACGATCTGCTGCCAACAACCTGGTTGCCAGTCTCTCCCACCCAACAACATTACATGTCAATCGGCGGTGACGTCATCCCAAGTCTTGACCCCGACATCTGGAGATTGAAATTTTGGAGGAAATTGGAACGTCGTGTTTATACTGGATATTACAACTAAATATTATACCTATAACAACTGCTTACTTTGAATTGTGCTACCACCCACCTAGGGTAGGGTAAAAAGCTTTTTGCTCTGAGGTTATTTATCTATTTAAAAGTTAAAAATGACATTGTTCTGTATTTTTCTACCACCTATTCAAGACTTGGAGGGGGATGAAAATGAAAAAACGTGAAAATCGCCCAAAATTGTGATTTTACGCCCACTTTGTTTTACACACGCCTATTTTGTTTAAACTTTTTTTTATGCGGTATATGAAAAAAATATGAAGTACAATCTAATTACCTTTTTTTCAAAATTTTTATCGAATTAGAAGAACATTAATAATTAAGTTATCAATAAAAATATTTGTATTTGTATTAGGAAAAAAGTACAGTTTAGTAGGTTGTATCGGCCATTTACTTTTTTTTATTTTTGGTACATTATCACATTACATAATCATCACATATTACGTCAGTCAATTGCATTACATATGTATGTATTGAATTATATAATCACATTAGTTAAATTGACGTAGGCCATTTAGTTTGTTAATTTTTTATATTTCATCACATTACATAAGTATTGCGTCAGTAAATTACATTACATGTGTGTATCTATGTATATAATTATATAATCACTTAGTTAATTGATGTTGGCCATCTAGGTTTTTCGATTTTTGATATTTCATCACATTACATAAGTATTGCGTCAGCCAATTACATTACATAAATAGGTATTGAATAAAATCACATTAGTTAATTGACATCCTTCAAAGTGCTTTCATATTCCTGGACCATTAAGATAAGATTTATTTCAAAGCATAAATTAATGGGTAATTTATTATTTTTTTCTAATTGGATACAATTTTTAAATTTTTTTTAGCAAATGCAAGAAAAACAGAATGAATAAACAAATTTTACTTATATTTACCTAATTCAAATGCAGTACTTTTACAAACAGTTACACTAAAATTAAAGTTTGTGCCTGCGCGTGATACTGTAATGATATAAAATCGAACGCCTCCTGTCAAATAAAATACTTAATATCTAAACCAAACCCAAGCCATGTAAGCACACCTATTGCCATCTATACGCAGCAACGGGAAGGCAAGGTGAATGGTCTTCAAAGCGTAAAAGTAGTAATTAGTCGATTCATTCATGATCCCAAAATTTAAATCAATTTCAAAACGTGTAGCGACATCTAGCGGCATACGCGAGAAATGTTACCAGTCGATAAGTAGATAAACTGTAAAATAAATTTTACCGACGTTGACAGGGAATACAAAAATATATTAAAATAAGATTAAAACTCAATAAAACAATGAAACGTTTATATATTCGTTAAAAATGAAGCGTAATAGCAATAAACCACTAAATAAAATAAAACTAAATAGGCTTTAGAGAAAAATAAAGGAAAAATCGATGATTAAAGAAACGCCGAAATCACATACAAAAATGGGTCTTCAAAAGATGCATGATAGAAACACAGGATATTTAGAAAGATTTCAGCGACGACACGCACTATAGACGTAGTATAGAATAAGCACTATCTTCTGAAACGAAAGTAGAACCTGAAAACAGAATAAATAGTTAGCAATAGATTTAAATATCGCCGGGAACGAATTCGCAGCCGACCTCGAAGTGACAGTTCAATGTATGATTAAATTGTCGTACTTTTAACAAGAAAAATCGCCACTATAGACGATAATGCTAATTACAGCCTATATAGATAGAACACACAGTAGATAGACTTACTAGAATAAAGCCAATGAAATAAGCTATTTTATGAGGCAGAGCATATATTCTGTACGATAGTTTACAGGGAGAATCTAATGTTTGAAACTGAATAAATGACGATTTGACGGAAAAATAAATCGGAATTAACCACGGCAAGAAAGTGTTGCCATGTTTTGACATCAAATAGAGTCGGAATATCGTACAAATTTTTATCACTAGAGGCGCTGTAGTTCAGAAATAAAGGAAATTTTAAGGTGGACCACTAACAAAAAACAGACGAGCGTCTCAAGGAGCGTCATATGCATATTTGGCGGGAAAATTTGGAGGGAAAGCCATATCTAAAAAACCCGACGATAATACAAATATTAGAGTATACAGAACGAAGAAGCCAGTTAAAAAGGTCATAGGTGACATATTTTTAAAGGAAACGGATGAGTAATTTCGATGTAAAGAATTGTTTTCAAAATGGGTCACAGAAAAACCTACTAACGCCGAATAACTTTTTATAAAAACCATATAGGATTATAGTAGAAAAAAAATGAATAATAATAGCCGTAATAGTTAATGAAATAGACGTACTTTTTGGAAAAATATACACGTACCTTTAGAAGCTCATAGCGCCGCGAAGAGGCAACGTAAAATTAATATATATGCAGAAATTAGATGCTGGGGATACAGATTATAAGGGAAAAATAAGGAAATCAGCTCAAATAAGTGAATTAAAGAAATAAGAGTGCAAAAATAGCTCCATGTGCACGAAATGGTACGGAACCCCAATGCGGAAAAACGATAGTTGGTAACCAGACAGAAAAAGCATGATGGCCGCGTTATTTTGCATAGGAAGGGGGTGAAAAGCACATCTAAAAATGGAGAAATTGCCGTATTTTGAAGGGTATAAAAAGGCGGTGGGCGATGCCAAAATCAATTCAGTTTACCAGGAGATCCACCGCGTAATAACCTCGTCACCCAAACGTCGAAAAAGTGCCGGAAAATGTAAAAGTTCAAGTTAAAACGAGGGAATGTGGGCAGAAATGCTGTCCACATTCCCATAAAAAATCATGTAGAATCTAAGTGAAGTTTTTTTAACACATATTTATTTTATTAGAAGCGGTACATCAAATATTTGGCGGGAAAGCCAACAAAATTAAACAGTGCTAAAAATTCGACGAGAAATCGACGTAAAAACAGTAAAAACCCTCTATAAGAGACGCCACGTACATCAATTATTTGGCGGGAAAGAAAAAATATTAAACAGTGCTAAAAATTCGCCGAGAGATCGACGTAATAACAGTAAAAAACACATTTATATAGACGCCACGTACATCAAATTTTGGCGGGAAAACATAAGCATGCAGAATCAAATAGTAGCAAGATAGAAGAAAAATTAAAGATATTCTTTTTAAATAAACATTCACGAGGAGATCATATAAATGAACCAAGACAGACATTCGCAATAGATTTCGAATCACAAAGACAACTTCAAATCAATTACATCTTTCAACAGAACGGGGCGAAAACAATCGTACGAGACGGCCGACATCCCTACGATGCAGCTGTCAAAATTTAAAAAACAGTTTGTTGTTGTTATGTGTTAGTTATTAAGAAGTGTATAAAGGTGTTAAATTAGTGTAAGGTATGTGATATTGGATTGGATGGCTGCTTAATACAAGTAAGATTGTTCAAATTATTATAATTGCAGTATATCCGTGCGTTATAACTGCCGAAGCTGGCCATACTTATAAAACTTGTTATTGTTGATAGTTTTTTTTATATATTATGCAAATATGTATGTTGTCATAAGTATGAATAAGATTGATGCGTCTTAGACTGTTTCGCGCTATAATTGAAATAGAAAGCCAATACCATCTGCTTTTCGTACTGCCGCTACTACATTGTTAGCGTGAACCTTTTTTTTATAAGGCCAGTACTTGATTGGGACTGCAGGCCGTCAATAAAAGACGAAGCCTCATTGATTGAGATATTTGAAACTGCCTGGTTTCACGTGAGACAAAGTCCGTGAACCAGCGTAGCGATAAACTAAGAAAAAATGTATATATGTATGTCGTAATTCACTCTACATACCAATTAATTTAGGATATGATAAGTTGTTTTTTTTGTGCTATATTGCGTATTGTCATATTATCCTGTTATTGTTATTTAATGCAAAGCTACAAAGAGAGCCATAATATATGTAAATGAATTGTATCAACTAAAAATTTTATTTTACAATATATCGAATATTTTGCCGGAAAAAGTGTTCATATTTTTTTTAATCAAAAGAATACCATACCTGAGAATACAAATAGACTGAGCTAAATCGTAATTAGAAATTGATTCGATAGATCAGATGCAGCACTAACGGATGAACGAACGCAGTAATGGAGTAAGCGGGATTGGCGCCTTTACTATAAATTTATCTCGTTATCCAATATATAAAAAAAATAACTCCTGAGTTCACAACGCCCTGACGGAAGACTGTAGCATCCGTCAGTGTGATAAATAGTGCAGCGACAAATCAAACAAAGTCCGATATTCAGTAATGATCAACAGCGTACTTATAAGGACATTATAAAAAAATCCCAGCTGATTGGAGCAATCGTCAATCGATATTGAGAAAGTGACTTAAAACTATTAGCATACATTGATCTGGAAGTATCTAACTATAGAACACCTTTGATAATCCCCTAGATAGGAATTGTGTCATAGAACATCAAAAAATCAATATTTCTCATCGAGACGAGATCTTAAAAGTGTAGGTTACAAGCCGATCTTAACTTATAAACCTCAAATTGATTCAAACTATCTAAAACCAAGTGCATAAGGATCTAACAAATTGGTCTAGACACATAGAATACTCATTATTATTCTTCTTCTTCTTTTGGAGAATACATTTTAGTCAGGACAGGAGAATTTCATATATGAAGGAGCACGTACAAGAGGAAACAGGGCTATTGAATTAAAATCTCTATTCTCTGCATACTTTGAGTATCTTTATACATATATTAGCATCATCCTCTTCTTTCTAGTCACTTCTCCGTTCAATTTTACCTTCTTCATCAAGCGCTTATCGCTGATGACACATCGCGCGCACGTTTAAGTAACAAATATTGATAAATATTATTATTATTGAATAATATTAATTAATATTGGTGTTAATAATATTAATAAATATATTAATATTAATATAAATAAGTAGTAATAAAATAAGTTAAAAAATAAACGCTACAAAATGGCTTGCCCAAAGTGTGGCCAATCATGATCATTGCGAGATATTGTCATCTGACATCGTACATTACACAAATTAAGTTAAAAGTAAATAGGATTATATTAAATAATAAATAAATATTAAATAAAAAATTATAACGCTACAAAATGGCGCCCAACGTGGGGCCTGATTAAAACATTTTAAAGTGAACGGGAACTACTTAGTAGAACATAAACATAGTAATAATTAATACTTTTGAATAAATATCGTTCGTTCATCGGTGAGGCTAATAAATATATAGATACTATCATTGGATGATAATATCATTGGATGTTAATACATGTATATATTGGTTCTTTTTGTGAGTTTTGGCGAGGAAGTTGAAATTTCACTCGCGAATATTTTATTGTTTGCTTGTTTGTTTTTTGAGTGTTGACGATA
Organism: Micropterix aruncella; assembly: GCA_944548615.1. Lineage (NCBI taxonomy): Eukaryota > Metazoa > Arthropoda > Insecta > Lepidoptera > Micropterigidae > Micropterix > Micropterix aruncella. The sequence continues at coordinate 23,569,733 of OX155969.1, forward strand.
AGGTCGCACCACATATATGATAAATGTTAAGTTGTAATTACTATCTAGCAAATACTATAATATTGTTTTTCTGTGTTACGGTGATACCATCGCACAGATCATCTTGAATGTTTTGATGTTATCTTGTTAAATATTTGCAATATTAGCAAGTGAGTTATATCGGAGGTGGATTATAAGATATATAAGATTATAAGATATAATAATAAACCCCGTTCTGCGAAAGTGCGAATTAATATTTTTATGCGAATCATAATTATTAATCTTCTTTATAAATGTTCTGTCTTGTCTGCATAAATTGTTATAATATCATCTCGTGAATTGCAAAATAAATATAAAATATTATAATAATAAATAAAAAGATTTCCAAAATAGAAAAATAATAATAATATAAATAATATCGTATACCGCATCAACGTCAAAAAGACGTCGACTAGCATTAGATATTGAGCAGGGCCGTATTAGGAGCATGTTCGATAGAGATGTTAGTCCGCATAATTCCTTATATGAGTATAATAGATTAACAGAGCAAGCAGCTGATCAGGCTTTCATAGATAAGGAAAGAGAGAATATGGCTAATATAATAAAAAATTTAGAAGAACAGTTGAAGGAGGCAACGATAAATAATAATAATATCGCTTTAAATGAAAATAATACAAATAAAATAATAAAGCAGGAAGGTGCATATGTGCCACCAACTGCGGGAAATATAAATGATGTGTTTCGTTGGGGAATTAAGTTTACCGGGGAAGGATCAGTATTGGATTTCATTGAGACGTGCGAGGATAGATTGAGGTCTCGACGCGTTAGCGGAAATACATTAGTAGAATCATTTACCGAATTATTAACTGGACCCGCATTGAAATGGTTTCGTTCAATGAGAACCGATCAGTTGACATGGTCCGAGTTAAAGAGGAAGTTAATCGAGCGTTTTGAAGCTTTGAACTACCAAATTAAAATGGATAGTCACATAAGAAATCTTAAACAAAAGCCCCAACAGAGCATAGAAGAGTATATGACTGAGGTTAGAGGTTTCAACGCATTATTGCGTGAACCAATAAAAGATACAATTTTATTAGAAATACTAAACATAAATGTTGCCGATCGTTATAAGCCCATATTAGGCGCACAAATTCTGACTACTGTCGAAGAGCTCGTAAAGTATGCTAAAAACTTTGAGCAATATCTAAATAAAGAGGAAGTTAACCCAATTAAAGAAGTATATCGAGGAAATTATAAGAAACCGATGGTCGCAGCGGTTATAGAAAAGAATAACTATAATCAAAATAAACGCTATAATGACTTTCTTAGGAATGACCAGCGCAATACAAATGATATGACGTTTAACAATAATAGATTCCAAACATCAGGTAGAGGGCGCGGAAACATGAATCGTGGGCGCGGGGGATATAACTTATCCGGACAGAGTATAATTGTGAACGAGATTAGATGTTTGAAATGTGAGGAAGTAGGTCATCACTTCACCACATGCCGGCAAATAAGGGGTAAAATCTGTTTCGGGTGTCGTGCTGAGGGCGTGACAAAATTTGAATGCGCCCGATGCAATAATAATAAGGGGATATCAAATATAAATAATATAAATAGAACGTCGGGAGATGTAAGGAACGATCAAGATTCAGTAGTGAGACCAGTCTCTCGTCAGGAGAATTCGGGAAACGAATAGAAGGCACTCCGTTAGGAAGATTTCATATCAAGGATTTAATGAAGGTTAGCGGACGGTGTTAAAACTTACAAGTTATAATATATACATAGAGTGCAAAGATAATGTCATTATTATTATAGAGCAGAGATACGCAACCTTTTGTTAAAATATATTTTTAAATGCCTATTTTTATTCAGCGCTACTAATAGTGACTGACGATTAATAATTTATTATGATGTTCTTTTAGGGGACATAACCATAAGTAGTTTGCTTGTATTATATGAATAGTCAATGAATTATATTATAGTAAACATACCATTTAATTACTACCTATCAGTACCTTGTAACAATATTCATTCCATCCTGACCCGCATCCTATTCATAATCCTCAACCACCAATCCTACTCACATTCCTCAACTACCAACTCCATTATTCCACAAACCTTACTTACACTGTACTGAAACGTTTTAACTTTTTGAGTCGTCATTAAAAATTTGCTTTTAAGCAAGGCGTTGACATTTCATAGGACAAGAAGATAATTAGTTTAAAGTAGTTACACATAATTAAATATATATGTATGTATATAAATATATATATATATATATACATACATATACTATATGACAGAGGGAGTTAGCAACATCCGCTAATCAAAATATCATTAGAGAAGGGAAATTTAAAAACATTATAATATAAATAATAGTGGACAACATGTCTCACTACATAATGAATATATAAATAAATAAATTAAAGATAGACATCACGTAGTCGAAGTCAACGACACCGGAGGTTAACGACAATAATAGTTAAACCTAAAGGGTATTTTAATAATATAATAATAATAAATAATCATATACGAAATAACGTTGATTAAATACCGTAAAATAATGAGGATGAAAATATGTTCTGTGGTAAAATTTTATAATAATGAAGTCTTGTGTGGTATAAGCCGCGACAAGATATAAATATATTTTTTTTGTTATCAAGATATTTTAGAGTAGTTAAATATGGAATATAATAGAGACAAATATTATGATAAAAATATAATAACGTGTGCCATATAGTACATGTCCGGTTATCAATGTATATGGAGGATAACAAATATATGTTTAATAAGTATTAGGGAGCTAAACCTTATACCATAATATAGATACGTATGTCATATAACATACGTACGGTTATCGATTTGTAGGGAGGATAACGATATATAAAGATAACAACGATGTGGCAGTAAATGATCTTGGGTTGATAATGATGATTTTTCGGTGGGTCTGAAGACTGACATGTCGGCGAACAAGCCATAGGACTGCAGGGCTAGGACGGATGTTTTTTTTTGTTAGGAGTTTATAATAGGAGTGATTCATGACGCTCCGGAATGCCTGGTGACGGTTTAAATAGGTTCGTCCAATAATCCGAAGCGTAGGGTTCCAAAATAATGCAACGAGTTGAGTGCGTTGGCATTTTCCCCAGGGCTGCTAGATAAGGAGATAATATTCGATTATAGGCTGATATGGGTCCTCTCACGAGCTCGTGTAGATTGGGACGGGGGTTTTGGAAGATAGGAGATATAATAATTATTATCTATAATATTAAGTTGAGAAGTTGAAATAAATATATAGAAGTTTCTAAATTAGTTTAAATATTGGAGGAGATATACAGTAACGTTCCAAAAGAATGAGGCGAAGTATGAAGACGCAATTTTAACTTTAAAAATATCTAACATGAGATGGAGACGATGACGGGTTGTAATTTTAGTATGAAGAGATGTATGAAGAGTACCCATGAAAGGGAATGGATGAAAGATAGGGGACTGAAAAGGATAAGAGAACATCCCGGATTCTGACTTATTACATGAGAAGTAGCTTCAACATAAAAAAATCTGATATCAGTAAATGCACAGAAATAGTCCAGTTTAGTATACATACGTTAGATTAACCATAATTTAGCTATACAGACGGTGTAAGATCGGCGTGAAAATTCATACCAGTTATAATATTTTTTTTAAAAATATGATATATCCCATGCTTAGGTACGAACTTTGGTTTGTACGTCAAGGTCGAGTACTCAGGTCAGTGGCCTAGGGCGAATATTTAATTATAGTACCCAAGAGACTCGCCATGGCATTCGCATATTCAACATTGTTAGTGAGTTAGACAGAATAAAGTTTCAGGTGACGCCCGTGTAAGGATTTAAAAATTCATCGGTTAGCGCACGCGTGATTCGGAGAAAGAAATGAAATTAATTTAGACTTTTCAACGGAAGGAAGTAGTATTTATATATAACTATATTATTGATAATATAGCGAGAGAGATGAATCAAGTAGGCGGAGATGTGATCGAGGACTCGGAAGTAATTCTGTTGAGCAGGTGCACATTGAAGTGAAAGAGAGAGATTGAAAGTTGGATTATTATCATACGTATATCAATATTATTAATATATGATACTGAGAATTTATAATTTTTTAAGGGAATAAAGCAGTAGTTGCTCTAAAAATAATCAAATTAGAATGTTATTGAATACGAGTAGATCGATTATACCACAGAACATAACATAACGAACTCAAATATAATATAATATGATGAACTCAAAGTATAATACGATGCGTTGAATGTAAAGTATAACATAATATGATGAAAGCTGGAGATAAATATAGGATATAACCTGAATGAGGAGATGTAATAAAATAAAAAAGAATGAATACATAATCTAAATAAATATAATGAGGATAATATAAGGGGGATTTATAAATATGATGACACATCAATAGACATAATATCAAATGAAATAATATAGTACAAAATGGGAGATAAGAAATAATAAGAGAGCGACATGAAGCGATAAAAAATAATTTTTATAACCAAGAGCTAAAGTAAGAACTGGTTGACTACACGTATGATGAAGTCACGTGGTTCCTCGAGGGCGAGCAACGATCTGGGGAGGGGGTATTGTAATGATATAAAATCGAACGCCTCCTGTCAAATAAAATACTTAATATCTAAACCAAACCAAAGCCATGTAAGCACACCTATTGCCATCTATACGCAGCAACGGGAAGGCAAGATGAATGGTCTTCAAAGCGTAAAAGTAGTAATTAGTCGATTCATTCATGATCCCAAAATTTAAATCAATTTCAAAACGTGTAGCGACATCTAGCGGCATACGCGAGAAATGTTACCAGTCGATAAGTAGATAAACTGTAAAATAAATTTTACCGACGTTGACAGGGAATACAAAAATATATTAAAATAAGATTAAAACTCAATAAAACAATGAAACGTTTATATATTCGTTAAAAATGAAGCGTAATAGCAATAAACCACTAAATAAAATAAAACTAAATAGGCTTTAGAGAAAAATAAAGGAAAAATCGATGATTAAAGAAACGCCGAAATCACATACAAAAATGGGTCTTCAAAAGATGCATGATAGAAACACAGGATATTTAGAAAGATTTCAGCGACGACACGCACTATAGACGTAGTATAGAATAAGCACTATCTTCTGAAACGAAAGTAGAACCTGAAAACAGAATAAATAGTTAGCAATAGATTTAAATATCGCCGGGAACGAATTCGCAGCCGACCTCGAAGTGACAGTTCAATGTATGATTAAATTGTCGTACTTTTAACAAGAAAAATCGCCACTATAGACGATAATGCTAATTACAGCCTATATAGATAGAACACACAGTAGATAGACTTACTAGAATAAAGCCAATGAAATAAGCTATTTTATGAGGCAGAGCATATATTCTGTACGATAGTTTACAGGGAGAATCTAATGTTTGAAACTGAATAAATGACGATTTGACGGAAAAATAAATCGGAATTAACCACGGCAAGAAAGTGTTGCCATGTTTTGACATCAAATAGAGTCGGAATATCGTACAAATTTTTATCACTAGAGGCGCTGTAGTTCAGAAATAAAGGAAATTTTAAGGTGGACCACTAACAAAAAACAGACGAGCGTCTCAAGGAGCGTCATATGCATATTTGGCGGGAAAATTTGGAGGGAAAGCCATATCTAAAAAACCCGACGATAATACAAATATTAGAGTATACAGAACGAAGAAGCCAGTTAAAAAGGTCATAGGTGACATATTTTTAAAGGAAACGGATGAGTAATTTCGATGTAAAGAATTGTTTTCAAAATGGGTCACAGAAAAACCTACTAACGCCGAATAACTTTTTATAAAAACCATATAGGATTATAGTAGAAAAAAAATGAATAATAATAGCCGTAATAGTTAATGAAATAGACGTACTTTTTGGAAAAATATACACGTACCTTTAGAAGCTCATAGCGCCGCGAAGAGGCAACGTAAAATTAATATATATGCAGAAATTAGATGCTGGGGATACAGATTATAAGGGAAAAATAAGGAAATCAGCTCAAATAAGTGAATTAAAGAAATAAGAGTGCAAAAATAGCTCGATGTGCACGAAATGGTACGGAACCCCAATGCGGAAAAACGATAGTTGGTAACCAGACAGAAAAAGCATGATGGCCGCGTTATTTTGCATAGGAAGGGGGTGAAAAGCACATCTAAAAATGGAGAAATTGCCGTATTTTGAAGGGTATAAAAAGGCGGTGGGCGATGCCAAAATCAATTCAGTTTACCAGGAGATCCACCGCGTAATAACCTCGTCACCCAAACGTCGAAAAAGTGCCGGAAAATGTAAAAGTTCAAGTTAAAACGAGGGAATGTGGGCAGAAATGCTGTCCACATTCCCATAAAAAATCATGTAGAATCTAAGTGAAGTTTTTTTAACACATATTTATTTTATTAGAAGCGGTACATCAAATATTTGGCGGGAAAGCCAACAAAATTAAACAGTGCTAAAAATTCGACGAGAAATCGACGTAAAAACAGTAAAAACCCTCTATAAGAGACGCCACGTACATCAATTATTTGGCGGGAAAGAAAAAATATTAAACAGTGCTAAAAATTCGCCGAGAGATCGACGTAATAACAGTAAAAAACACATTTATATAGACGCCACGTACATCAAATTTTGGCGGGAAAACATAAGCATGCAGAATCAAATAGTAGCAAGATAGAAGAAAAATTAAAGATATTCTTTTTAAATAAACATTCACGAGGAGATCATATAAATGAACCAAGACAGACATTCGCAATAGATTTCGAATCACAAAGACAACTTCAAATCAATTACATCTTTCAACAGAACGGGGCGAAAACAATCGTACGAGACGGCCGACATCCCTACGATGCAGCTGTCAAAATTTAAAAAACAGTTTGTTGTTGTTATGTGTTAGTTATTAAGAAGTGTATAAAGGTGTTAAATTAGTGTAAGGTATGTGATATTGGATTGGATGGCTGCTTAATACAAGTAAGATTGTTCAAATTATTATAATTGCAGTATATCCGTGCGTTATAACTGCCGAAGCTGGCCATACTTATAAAACTTGTTATTGTTGATAGTTTTTTTTATATATTATGCAAATATGTATGTTGTCATAAGTATGAATAAGATTGATGCGTCTTAGACTGTTTCGCGCTATAATTGAAATAGAAAGCCAATACCATCTGCTTTTCGTACTGCCGCTACTACATTGTTAGCGTGAACCTTTTTTTTATAAGGCCAGTACTTGATTGGGACTGCAGGCCGTCAATAAAAGACGAAGCCTCATTGATTGAGATATTTGAAACTGCCTGGTTTCACGTGAGACAAAGTCCGTGAACCAGCGTAGCGATAAACTATGAAAAAATGTATATATCTGGAGGCCAGTATCAATAGTGGTTAAGTCCAAATTCGGTGTTTTTTTTTTTATTGCTAAAATTGTCTCTTCATATTTAAAAGAATATGATAACCGGTGCAAAAATGGCTAACACCTAATAGTTTCTTCATAAAATACGATAGAAAAACCATGCCTGTTGCAAAAATGGTTAACTTTATCCCATGTCAGTTGCAATCTTGGTCAACTCCATTTTAGCCAATCAGTGCTCTTCATTTCTGGCCGCCATATTGAATTCCTCTAATGTCTGCCATACATCGTGTCTCGCTTGGTGGAGCAAGATTTTTGCAAGATCTCTCGTATTCTTATTCAAATAACAAATTATTTTATTGCGATAGTGTGGGGCAGTATGGAGAAAAACGTAGAAGAAGTCCCTCCGAACGAATCGCGTAAAAGAGCACTTCAAAAATGTGAATGGAAACGTGAAAAAGAGCGCATCAAAAGGTGAGTAATTCTCTGCATTTTTTCCGTTAAACAGTAAGGGCTGTCACTTATTCGCATCGCGAAAGTATTACTGACTATGATTGTTGTACGTAGTTTATGTAAATATAGTACGTTCCCTTAGCTTCGAAAAGGGCTAAAATATTTCGTTTGATGATACCAACACCAACTTCTAGTAAGTTATTAAACATATTATACTCTCTACAAAACCTAGTTTTATATGAAATACCCTGAGTAGCGCTCAGGGTATTTACAAATTACAAAAATGATTTAAAAATTTTGAAAATAAAATTCTGAAATACTAGAATTTTGATTATAGTCTCAAAAGTATTCATTTTAGACAAAAGCTCTCTATGACAGAACTATCGAAGAGTTTATCAGCTTTCCACAGAAAAAAAACACATCCTTGACGCCAGCAACAGTTGCAAGAAACCTTATTTTAAAAATGCAAGGGACGCTGCATGAGATGTCGATGCGGGAAGAACGAACTATAATGCACCCTCCTTTGTGCATGTGAAGGAGCAGCGAAAATATGTACTTGGTATTTGATTGGGAATTATACAATAAACAGGCTATTCTTACTGCTAATTTCACATACTTGAATTTTTTATGTTAATATTATCAAACAAGTAATTTTGTAGTTCACCTATTTATCTTTCCATTGACTCCGACCCGCGAAGCCTGCACGCACTAAAGTGAGTGCCTTGCTAACAGCAGCATAACTAAGGCATTTTCCACCTGATAAATTGAATGTTTTTTTAATTGAAAGCTAATAAATTTTTCGTTATTTCTGTCATATGTAGTTTTTGTCTAAAATCAATGCCTTAGAGACTATAATCAAAATACGGACTATTTAAAAATTTTATTTTCACACAACTTTAATTATTTTCGTAACTGTGTTACTAAGGTAGTCTGAATTGAAAATACTATTGTATAACACTTGATTAAATTAGATTAAATACTATTGTATAACATTGATTATCTTTCATTTGACACCCTGGACATGTATATAGGGCTAAGCCTTTCAAAATAATTCGGGGTTTTCAAAATGCGGCTGCGGCCATTTTGATGATGTTATATCTGCGGATCCAGACTCTTTAGAGTTTGGTGTCCCAACGGTTTTGAAGAGAGAATAACATTTATAACATATTAGAAGTTGGTGTTGATTGCACCAAGTGAACTATTTTTATAATAAGAGAAGGAACTAATAGTAAACCCATGTTCATAGGTATCAATTTACTTAAGTAGGTACTCTGAGCCGAATCGACCTCTAGTTTCACAGGTGAGCCTTGGTTTCTGGAAGCGTCTTTTTCAACTTGTTGTTAGGTTAATCATTCTTAGCTTTTACATTTAACCGATGTTTTAATACTTTAACTGATTTGATTGTTTTAGGTATTCCGCTTCAAAGCTGCCAGAACGCCCAAGCTGTGGTCATAACTCCAAAATTAAATGTCTCAGCCTGTCGATGCGCGATATTGCGGCATTTCATAAAACATTTTATGAGTTCAAAGATAAGATATATCAAGACAACTTCATTGTAAAACACTGCTGTATTGAAAATCCAACAAGAATACGCATAAAAACGGGCACTGGAACGTCAAAGTCAATGAGCATCAAATATACAGTTCGAAAGTTTAGTGGGGAGTACGTGCAAGTATGTAAAAGTAGTTTCCTAAAAATATTACAAATAAAGAAGGGCCGTGTGACGAATGTGCTAAAAAGACACAAAGCTACAGGATTAATGGCACGCGAAACACGCGGAGGAGACAGAAAAAAGACCCAGTATAAAGAAATAAAGGAAAAAATTTGCGACTTCATAAAAGGGTTTAAAGGTGTGGAATCTCATTATTGCAGAACAAAAAGTAGGCGCACGTATCTTCCATCTGAATTGAACATTACCAAAATTTACAAGATGTTTGTGGAAGAGCATGGACCTAATGTGAAAAAAGAGCTATTTCGTACCGTCTTCAACACAAAATTTAATATAGGATTTCAAAATCCAAGAAGCGACGTCTGTTCGCAGTGCCTTAGGTACCAAGAGCTAATTAAAATAGAAAAAAATGAAGAAGCTGTGGCAACATTAAGGAATGAGCTAAAGGTACACAAGAAAAGAGGCGTTGCGTTTTTTCAATTCTTAAAAGAAGTTAATCCAGAAATAATGACACTTTCCTTTGACTGCCAGAAGAATCAAAACCTCCCAAAAATACCAGATCAGGCTACTTATTATTCAAGACAGTTGTACATCTATAATTTTACTATTGTAAAAGGAAGTTCACACGATAAGCTCACACCGAATAATGTTTTCTCCTACGTGTGGACAGAAGATAAACATGCCAAAGGAGCAAATGAGATTTCTAGTGCTTTGTATGACTGCCTAACAAATGTGCTAACATTCGATGAAATAAAAACATTACGTCTTATGTGTGACGGGTGTCCAGGTCAAAATAAAAATTCAATACTGATTTCTGTTGTATCAAAATGGCTCGCATGCAATGCTCCGACCACACTAAAAAGGGTAGAAGTGATATTCCCAGTTCCTGGGCATTCTTATATTCCACCTGATAGAGTATTTGGATCCATAGAGAAACAAATAAAGTCAGAAAATACTATAGTGAAACCGGAAGAGTACGTAACAATTTTTAGGCAACATGCAACCGTTAAAATATTAGGAACCGACGCAAATGTGTATGACTGGAAAACTGGCATGAAAGTCATAACCAAAGACACAAAGGATCTACACTTTAAGATAACTGAATGCAAAAGGATTGTATTTACAAGATTAAAAAAAGATATTCGAAATATAGTTGTCCGAGGAGAAAAATATTACAACACCGATATGGGAACACGTAAATGCATTACCAAAGACGGCAAGTACCCTGGAGATCTCAATCCACCCCTTATTAGCAGTGGTATACCAGTTAAAGCAGCCAAAGTACAAGACGTCACGAAGCTCCTAAGAACACACTTTGGTCAAGAGTGGCCCAATATGGAAAGCCTAAAATACTACAAAGATGTTATATTTCCCAATATCACTGGTGAAGAGGAAGCAGTAGACCTAGAAGAAAATCTGCTTTGTGAAGAGCACTCTTTATACGAACCACCTACAGAGCTAATATAGCTTGGTGCGGTCCAAATATTATGTCAGACTTAGAGAGTGTTAGTAATTTGTGTTTTGATTAAAATTCTGAAAAATTTATATTACTGTGTTTAGTAAAATAGTAGTATTTATCTGATAATATATTTTAATAAAAAATTGTTTTTTTTTGTAGATTTATATTATGTAAAGGTTAAATGAATGCGATAACTGCACTATTTAAAAAAGAAGATGATCACGAATGTTATAAAACTTACTTAACTTTGTATGTAGAACATTATTATATGTTGTCTAGTGTAGACTGGATTAAATAAAAACCGATCAGAATCATGATTTGTTTTTGACAACCCTGGCATATGGCAACATATTTCTTTGGTATCAAAAATGGTTAACTCCAAATTTATATGTCGCAAAAATGGTCAACTCCGAAAATGTCTTTTTCAAACTTAGTCAACTCCACTACCCAGTTTCAAACATGGTTAAGTCCATATTTTAAATCGATTTTCTTGAAAACATATTATACTTAGACAAAGGTTTTTGGATAAATAGTACCGTAAAAAGCCAACTTTATCAAATAAAAGCAGTTTTACTCATTTAAATAGTACCATCACCTGGGAATAAGAAAATGACGATATCTCACGACATCGAAAAGTGGAGATGACCACTTTTGATACTGGCCTCCTGATATGTATGTCGTAATTCACTCTACATACCAATTAATTTAGGATATGATAAGTTGTTTTTTTTGTGCTATATTGCGTATTGTCATATTATCCTGTTATTGTTATTTAATGCAAAGCTACAAAGAGAGCCATAATATATGTAAATGAATTGTATCAACTAAAAATTTTATTTTACAATATATCGAATATTTTGCCGGAAAAAGTGTTCATATTTTTTTTAATCAAAAGAATACCATACCTGAGAATACAAATAGACTGAGCTAAATCGTAATTAGAAATTGATTCGATAGATCAGATGCAGCACTAACGGATGAACGAACGCAGTAATGGAGTAAGCGGGATTGGCGCCTTTACTATAAATTTATCTCGTTATCCAATATATAAAAAAAATAACTCCTGAGTTCACAACGCCCTGACGGAAGACTGTAGCATCCGTCAGTGTGATAAATAGTGCAGCGACAAATCAAACAAAGTCCGATATTCAGTAATGATCAACAGCGTACTTATAAGGACATTATAAAAAAATCCCAGCTGATTGGAGCAATCGTCAATCGATATTGAGAAAGTGACTTAAAACTATTAGCATACATTGATCTGGAAGTATCTAACTATAGAACACCTTTGATAATCCCCTAGATAGGAATTAAATAAAAAATTATAACGCTACAATACCAATAGAACTGCTTATAATATTTTCATAACTAAGTTGTCTTAAAATATCACTTTCAATGCTGAGCAAAGCTGAAACGTCGAGCCTGTCTTTTAACATGAAGGTCCGAAGCCTGTTTCAATCAGCTTCAATTTAGAAAAAATATATATCTTTTTCCAGTTCCGTTTGTGACAATAAGTGACAGGTACATTCTTATAGCGATATGAGTATTGATATTAGGTATATGTATATCTTTGTTTTTTTTTTGATGATGAGTAATTCACCACAGTATTATTGCTTTTAATACTACACCACAGTATTAAAAGAATCAAATCACAGTATCAAAGATGTTTATCATTTTAGTAGGTATATTTAATGTAAAAAGATTAAATCTCATTTTTTGGGGTGCGGACCTCTTTGTGGCATGGATCCATTTGCTTCAACTTAGATAGCCTCTGTGTGAGATTCAGATACTGATATGACCGTGTTAAACAGAATTAATTGAACCTTATTAATAAAAAGTAGTGCTCAGAGATGTCTCGTTTGAAACAATTAATATTAGGAATATTGATGGTATTTTATGCATCGGTTATCAAATTGACCAAGGGACAGTGTAAGTATAGGATAATCGAAAAAAGCAGGCATTCAAAGTGGTTAAAAATATTTTTAATATGTTTTTTAGTTTCTGATTTGGATGGAAACCCAAGCGTAATGATTCCCCAAGGAGCATTGGTGGGAAGCATTAGAACAACAGTACACAATGTTACATATGTCGCATTTGAGGGAATACCTTTCGCTAAACCGCCTGTAGGCAGCTTAAGATTTAAAGTAAGGTTTACTTTAAAAATAGGACTATAGGTATCTAAAGAGATTTAAATGCTATTATTTGGTTTCAGTCTCCTGTCTCAGCGGGTAAATGGACAGGAGTTCTAGACGCAACACAGAAAGGTCCACTCTGTGTCCAGTTTAACCTCTTTATAGTCGATCTGCCTACTTTTCCCTTTGGGGTTCCATTAGGAGTGGAAGACTGCCTTTATCTCAACGTATACGTCCCAGTCACCGAATCGAAAAAAAAGCTTCCTATCCTAGTCCACATACACGGAGGTGGATTCGTGAGCGGGGCTCCCGACGTCGCAAACCCCAACACTATCGTAGAGAAGGGCATCATATTCATTGGGATCAGTTATCGCTTGGGAGTGTTTGGATTTTTGAGTTTGAACAACACTCAAGTGCCTGGAAACGCCGGTTTAAAAGATGTGGCTCTAGCTTTGAAGTGGGTACGAGACAATGCAAAATACTTTAACGGAGACAATGAGCAAGTATCCGTTTTTGGGGAGAGTGCTGGAGCTGTGATCGCACAGTTTTTACAATTGAGCCCTTTGACGAAAGGATTGTTCCATAAAATTTTAGCGAGTAGCGGCACATCCCTGGCCTCATCAGTCATTCAGAAGAATCCTTCAAGCAAAGTTGCGAGTTTGGCGAAAATCTTAAATTTAAACTTCAACAGTGCTAACTTTTTTAGGGATTTACAAGGTTTTAATGCGTACGTTTTGCTTGAAGCTGCATTACAAGTTCCTGCAAATGTCGCTGGAAGCTGGGACGATAATCCATTTTCCCCAGTAATTGAAACGAAATTCCACAAACATGAAGCCTTCCTAACTGAAGAACCAATCGACTTATACCTATCATATAATTTCTACGACGTGCCGACTTTAATAGGATGTGGTACCAAAGAGTTGTCAAGTACATCAATATTTCCAGGCCTTCGCGAGGGCTTAGATAAACCACATTTTGTTGTTCCTGCCGCATGGCAGGAGATACTAACTGAAAAAGGGATCTTACGAGTATACAAAGAAATTATGGATTTTTTCTTTGAAGGACAAGCGGTGGATATCACCAACCATGTACTGGTAGAACGTGCTGTAGATTTATATTCAGATCGATTTTTTGTAATAAATCTAGATAAGGTAGTGCGAATTTTAGCCAAAAAGAGTAGAGAACGCCTCTATTATTATAGGTTCACGTATAGAGGCGGACTTAATGCGTGGTTCAACGAAGGATCCGGGATTCAAGGCGCCTCACACATCAACGATATATATTATCTATGGTAACTGGAAGAAATACCGGTAGACGACTATTCTTCAGACGGGTGGGTCAGGAGGAGGATCGTGGCGATGTTTACTAATTTCATCAAGTTCGGGTGAGAATATTATTTTTATTATTCTCTTTTTCTCTGTCCATTCCTTTACTGGCTTTTATTAATTAAAATTCTTTCAGCGATCCAACACCCGGGCCTTGCGACGATCTGCTGCCAACAACCTGGTTGCCAGTCTCTCCCACCCAACAACATTACATGTCAATCGGCGGTGACGTTATCCCAAGTCTTGACCCCGACATCTGGAGATTGAAATTTTGGAGGAAATTGGAACGTCGTGTTTATACTGGATATTATAACTAAATATTATACCGATAACAACTGCTTACTTTGAATTGTATTACCACCTACCTACGGTAGAGTAAATAACTTTTGTTCTAAGGTCATTTATCGATTTAAAAATTAAAAATGACATTGTTCTGTATTTTTCTGCCATCTATTTTGCCAGCTTGGAGGGGGGGAGGGATAGGGAGAAACCAAAAAAACAAGTGTTTTTTTGTGCGGTTTTTTTTATGCGGTATATGAAAAAAATATTAAGTACGATCTACTTACTTTCTTTAAAAAAAATAATCGAATTAAAAGAACTTAATTAACAATGTTATCAATAAAATTATTTGTATTTGTATTATGAAAAAAATACATTTTAGTAGGTTGGATCGACCATTTACTTTTTTTATATTTGGTATTTTATCGCAATATATAATCATCAGATATTGCGTCAGCCAATTACATAACATGTGTATATATTGAACTATATAATTAGTTTTTTCAATTTTTGATATTTCGTCACATTACATAAGTATTGCGTCAGTCAATTACATTACATCTGTGTATCTATGTGTATTATTATATAATCACTTATTTAATTGATGTTGGCCATCTAGTTTTTTCGATTTTTGATATTTCATCACATTACATAAGTTTTGCGTCAGCCAATTACATTACATAAATAATGGGTATTGAATAAAATCACATTAGTTAATTGACATCTTTCAAAGTGCTTTCATATTCCTGGACCATTAGGATAACATTTATTTCAAAGCATAAATTAAGGGGTAATTTATTATTTTTTTCTAATTGGATACAATTTTTAGTTTTTTTTTATTTTAAGACATAATCACTGAAAATTAAAAAGGGCAAAAACAAAGTGAATAGAAAGACAATTTCCTTAGAAACTAAGAAAACGCTTTTAAAAATAAAGCAGAAGGTGAAGGATCCACAGTTCATGGTATATATAGTGGATTCACCTGATCAATAATTTGGTTTAGGTGAATCCACTATAAGAGGCATACAAAAACGTGCAGTTGAAATAAATATTTTCTTTAAGTCATTGAACCTGGATCTAATATTTTCCGAGCCGGGGCAAAAACTTGGCATTGCCGCCTCTCCCCTCCAGCGTTTAGGATAAATGGTTTTAAAAAACTCACAAAACGATAATAATAAGCGGGATTTTTTCCGATCGGGAAATAAGAACCCATAAATAAAATTGCTCTCTTTATTTCTGAGTGAAAATGTAAAACTTTCACACTTCCGAGTGATTTATTATTTGACGAATTCAAAGTTTTAAGCGTTAGGTTATTGTATGCTAAATATATTTTAATTCATCTACGTACGAAAACCATACCAGCAAAGTAGCAATAAACATTAGCAACTAAGAGAGCAGCTGGAGATTACATGAATCTCATGAGATCTCATGAGAACAACTTTAATCAAAGAAATTTCTCGTTCGTTGGGCCAAAAATTTATAACATCCTCCCTGTTCGTATAAAAGAGACACCTAGTCAGCAAGTTCTCATAAAAGATTTAAAGAAGTGGCTGCTAAGTAGCGGTAACTCTCTTATAGACAAAAAAAATATTTAACTGAGTATTTGTTGTTGAATATTTTTATAACTATGATGATTTCGATTATTGTAACTGTTTTTAATTGCTATTTAACTGATTATTTGATAATGTTTATGAGTTTCTGATGAATATGATGATTAATGTTTTTAATGATTTTTTTTCTGGTAAATTTATTTATTATATATTATGCATTTTATTATTATTTGGTTATGTTTTAAACTGATTATTTAACAACTACCATGTTTCAGAAAATTTCACGTATTCCGTACTTTTAAAAGTTTATTTTTTTTATTTGTGATTTTGTTTTTATAACTTTTTATATTAATTAATGTACCCTACACTGCGTTTAGAGAATGTCCGCCCAAGCACAAGCTCTGCTTAGTTGGGAGACATCGGAAAATAAACATCATCTTATAAGAGTTTAATTTCTTTAATTTTATATAATATTTTATTTGATGTTTTTTTGTTGTAATTTGTATTTTTTGTGCCAATTTGCTAATAACTTTTTCTTATGTGGCATTAATTATAGAATACACAATGAGAAAAAATATTGTATTTTGGATTAAATTATCATAGTTTTATTACGGTTTTATACAGAACTAGCTGTTGCCCTCGGCTTCGATTCGCGTAAAGTTTCGAATCGATTTGTTAGTTTAAGTAGGGTGGCGTTTATTTGCCTTTTTAGAAGCTACCTTTAGATATATTGTGCAAGAAGTCCCCCTCAGATGCACGATACCTATTTCGTAGACGTACGAGTCTTGTTCCTCGCCACCCGCGCCGCCGTCCGCTGTACGCTAACCTAAGTATTTCGAGGCGCCTGCACGCCCCACTACTTTCAAAATATCTTTATAACTATACCACCTAAAAACTTACAGTAAATGCTAATTTTATCTCTATTTAACAACCGTGATAATGGTTTAATTTATCTTGATAAGGATTATTATTTTATTGCTAATGTCTTCAACAAACACTGATTGATTATTTTTCTTATTTTTTTGAGACCTAAAAGCAGCTATTGTATTTAGCTTAAGAATAAAATTTATATATATATATATATATATATATATATATATATATATATATATATATATATATATATATATATATATATATATATATATATATATATATATATATATATATATATATATATATATATATATATATATATATATATATATTTATGCTGTCGCCCACATTTCTATAAATCTCTTTGAGGCCGATATTTTTGTCATATTATATTGTTCTAACGTATATCAAATCGTTTCGACAGCGCACGCCGATAAAACAACTCACCCGCTCATTTTTCTTCGATTTGATTTAAAAATATCGAGATTTAGTATTGAAAACTAATATTTATCGTAATAAAATATACCCGTCGTGGATAATGGAGCTTTCCATTGGTGAAAGAATTTTTGAAATTGGATGAGTAATTTCGGAGATTAACCCACGACCTTACAAACATACAAAATTACAAACTTACAAACTATATATTTTTAAATTTTATTTGGTTAGCAAACAGCGTTTATATATAACAAATACAAAATACAACAATGAAACTATGACTACTTATATGTTAGGACTATTTACCGGTAATTTTATGTGTACAGTACATATCTCCGTTATTATACCATATTTATTCATACATTTATTTAGCAGTGATTTATTGTTAGAGAAAAAGAGAAAGAACTAAAATCAAATTTTACTTTGAGATTTTAAACATTATTACTTCTATAGAATATTAGTACAGATAACGATACTTCAATAGTAATATTATTGAATTACAAGGAGTTTTGTTGAAACTCCATTTCTCGTTTATATGTATCAACATGTTCCTTACGGTTAATGCGGAAATAACAGTATACGGTAGTTTCAACATGATTCACGTGTCCGACTATAATCGTACGTATACTGACATGTAAGAAGCGAAATCCCAATGACGCGATGTAATGAAATAATATTATGTATCAACATTACGGCACGGTAACTACCATCGCGCTAACACCGCTACGCGTCATGTTGATTTATAGGTAGGGTGTTATTACTGCACGGGCTTTTTTTTCTGTTGGTGAATCAGTACAACGAGGTAAGCAACTTTTAATTTTCAAAAAAAGGAAAAAAACTAAATAATAAAAAAAAAATTTTTTTTTTCGAAAATTTCGCGCGCCATCTGGTGGTATGTAAAATATCGCAAATATTGCTTATTGATGATATTTTTACCTACTACTAGATGGTGAAGCGCGCCCAACGCTTGCCATACTATTATTCAAAAAATAAACTTTTCAAATTTACCAAAAAAAAAAACAACGAATTTTATATTGAAAATTGCTTATTACACGACTGCCCGACCAAAAAATAAGAGTAATGTTTTCAGGGTTCATCTATGTATGTTTTCCGTTACTTTATTCCACCATAACTTCTAAACGCTTGATCTGATTTAGAAGGTGGTATTGTTAGAATAGTTATGTCATCCCGGGTATCGTAGGGTATATTAACTGCCCAAATACCAAGTAAGTAGTTATATAAATGTCCAAATGTCAATTAATTAACATAAATATATCGTGTTTAGTGTCAAATGATAGGTTTGAGTACTTTTCAGAAATATACATGTATCAAATCAAATCATATTTATTTCAAATAAACCCTTTTAGGATGTTGAAAATACATATATGACATAAATTCACTTTTCGTAAAAGATACCCATTCACCTTTCATTTAGGGATAATTTCTGTATCAGACCTGTGAGTAAAAGTAAAGGTATGGTGAAACCATCAGTTTCCATGAACTCACGGTTCGCTTACGTCAAAATCGAATTTCACAATCACCTGTCAGTAATAATCTGACTCTCTTGGCCCACTTTCTATACAAACACATCTCATAGGTATATAAAGTGTGTTTGTAGCTACCTAAATATCTAAAAACCTAAAAAAATATTTCTATAATAAAACAGGGCCGTATTTAGGATCTATAGAAATATTTAAATGTTATTGTTAAATTGCAGATTTTTCTCTATATAGTAAGTATTTATAGAAATCAATAAATTGGCGATAAAAATTAAAATATTTTTAAAAATCATTAAGTTTTTAAAAGTATTTATATCAAAAATCCTCTTCAAATTATAGTATATCACAAAAAGTATCTACACATAGTTGAAATTCGTATATTTTGAAATATACAAAAGTCGTATATTTTCAAATATACAAAAGCAAATGTAAGAAAAACAGAATGAATAAACAAATTTTACTTATATTTACCTAATTGAAATGCAGTACTTTTACAAACAGTTACACTTAAAATTAAAGTTTGTGCCTGCGCGTGATACCAATAGAGCTGCTTATAATATTTTCATAACTAAGTTGTCTTAAAATATCACTTTCAATGCTGAGCAAAGCTGAAACGTCGAGCCTGTCTTTTAACATGAAGGTCCGAAGCCTGTTTCAATCAGCTTCAATTTAGAAAAAATATATATCTTTTTCCAGTTCCGTTTGTGACTTTAAGTGACGGGTACATTCTTATAGCGATATGAGTATTGATATTAGGTATATGTATATCTTTGTTTTTTTTTATGATGAGTAATTCACCACAGTATTATTGCTTTTAATACTACACCATAGTATTAAAAGAATCAAATCACAGTATCAAAGAAGATTATCATTTTAGTATATTTAATGTAAAAAGATTAAATCTCATTTTTTGGGGTGCGGACCTCTTTGTGGCATGGATCCATGTGCTTCAACCTAGATAGCCTCTGTGTGAGATAAGTGATATGACCGTGTTAAACAGAATTAATTGAACCTTATTAATAAAAAGTAGTGCTCAGAGATGTCTCGTTTGAAACAATTAATATTAGGAATATTGATGGTATTTTATGCATCGGTTATCAAATTGACCAAGGGACAGTGTAAGTATAGGATAATCGAAAAAAGCAGGCATTCAAAGTGGTTAAAAATATTTTTAATATGTTTTTAGTTGATGGAAACCCAAGCGTAATGATTCCACAAGGAGCATTGGTGGGAAGCATTAGAACAACAGTACACAATGTTACATATGTCGCATTTGAGGGAATACCTTTCGCTAAACCGCCTGTAGGCAGCTTAAGATTTAAAGTAAGGACTATTTTAAAAATAGGACTATAGGTATCTAAGAAGATTTAAATGCTATTATTTGGTTTCAGTCTCCTGTCTCAGCGGGTAAATGGACAGGAGTTCTAGACGCAACACAGAAAGGTCCACTCTGTGTCCAGTTTAACCTCTTTCCAGTCGATCTGCCTACTTTTCCGTTTGGGGTTCCATTAGGAGTGGAAGACTGCCTTTATCTCAACGTATACGTCCCAGTCACCGAATCGAAAAAAAAGCTTCCTATCCTAGTCCACATACACGGAGGTGGATTCGTGAGCGGGGCTCCCGACGTCGCAAACCCCAACACTATCGTAGAGAAGGGCATCATATTCATTGGGATCAGTTATCGATTGGGAGTGTTTGGATTTTTGAGTTTGAACAACACTCAAGTGCCTGGAAACGCCGGTTTAAAAGATGTGGCTCTAGCTTTGAAGTGGGTACGAGATAATGCCAAATACTTTAACGGTGACAATGAGCAAGTATCCGTTTTTGGGGAGAGTGCTGGAGCTGTGATTGCACAGTTTTTACAACTGAGCCCTTTGACGAAAGGATTGTTTCATAAAATTTTAGCTAGTAGCGGCACAGCCTTGTCCGAACTGGACTTTCAAAGGAATCCTTTGAGTAAAGTTGCGAGTTTGGCAAAAATCTTAAATTTAAACTTCAACAGTGCTAACTTATTGAGAGATCTACACGGTTTGAATGCGTACGTTTTGCTTGAAGCTGCATTACAAGTTCCTGCAAATGTCGCTGGAAGCTGGGACGATAATCCATTTGCCCCCGTAATTGAAACGAAATTCCACAAACATGAAGCCTTCCTTACTGAAGAACCAATCGACTTATACCTAGCATATAATTTCTACGACGTGCCGACTTTAATAGGATGTGGTAACAAAGAGATGTCAAATACTTCAATATTTCCAGGCTTCCGTGAGAGCTTAGATGAACCGCTTGTTGTAGTTCCTACCTCATGGCAGAACATACTAACCGAAAAAGGGATCTTACGAGTATACACAGAAATCATGGATTTTTTCTTTGAAGGACAAGAGATAGATTTGACCAACCCTGTTCTGGCAGAACGTGCTATAGATTTATATTCAGACCGATTTGTTGTAATGAATCTAGATAAGGTAATGCGGGTTTTAGCCAAAAAGAGTAGAAAACATCTCTATTACTATAGGTTCTCGTATAGAGGTGGACTAAATGCTCGTTTTAACGAAGGATCAGGGGTTCAAGGCGCCTCACATATCAACGATATATACTATCTATGGCAACTGGAAGAAATACCAGTAGACGACTATTCTTCAGATGGGTGGGTCAGGAGGAGAATCGTGGCGATGTTCACTAATTTCATCAAGTTCGGGTGAGAATATTTAATTTTAGCATTCGCTTTTTCTCCGTCCATTCTTTTACTGGCTTTTATCGTAATTCTTCCAGGAATCCAACACCCGGACCATGCGACGATCTGCTGCCAACAACCTGGTTGCCAATCTCTCCCACCCAATAACATTACATGTCAATCGGCGGTGACGTCCTCCCGAGTCTTGACCCAGACATCTGGAGAATGAAATTTTGGAGGAAACTGGAACGTCGTGTTTATACTGGATATTACAACTAAATATTATAGCTATAATAACTGCTTACTTTGAATTGTGCTACCGCCTACCTAGGGTAGGATAAATAACTTTTTGTTCTAGGGCCATTTATCGATTTAAAAATTAAAAATGACATTGTTTTGTATTTTTCTCCCACCACAAGAGGTGGGGAGACCACAAAAAACATGTGTTTTTTATGCGTTATATGAAAAAAAATATTAAGTGCAATCTAATTACTGTCTTTAAAAAAAATCTGAATTAAAAGAACTTAATTAACTAAGTTATCAATAAAACTATTTGTATTTGTATTGGGAAAAAAATGAAGTTTAGTAGGTTGGATCGGCCATTTACTTTTTTTTATTTTTGGTATTTTATGACATTACATAATCACATATATTGCGTCAGCCATTACATGTGTATATATTGAACTATTTAATCACATTATTTAATTGACGTGGGCCATTAAGTTTGTTCAATTTTCGATATTTTAACACATTACATAAGTATTGCGCCAGTCAATTACATTTATTTATTTATTTATTTAGTAGTAACACATCTAGTAAAACGTTAATGTCATATTTGATTAAGATGTTAGCAAGAAATTGATGCGACATTATTTTTATGATTGACACAGTCGCCTAACTAGGCCTAGGCCTGTTCTAAGGCAGACTTTTAATGATGATATTAAGTGTGCACTGTCAACTTAATCTATAGTTAGTACTTATTTTTAAATCGACAAATATAAAACTACAAATAGTTACGTATATACAAATATGGATAGATACTTATATACATCTATAGATAAAATATATATCCATATATGCACACATACACATACATATATTTATACGAAAATAATAATAAAACCAAAATAAATAAAGTAAAAACTAAAATAATATACATATATAAATCAATTACATATTGATATGACGCTCACATACCTATAATAGTCATTTAAAATTATCATGGAAAAACTAAATACTAAGTACTAAATACTATCATTCAAAATACAACAGTCAACATATTCCCTAAACCGTCCCTACCCACCTCCAACAACCAATCCGTTAGAGATTTTTTAAAAGTGGATGTGTTCTCACTACTTTTAATTGCGTCGGGAAGACTGTTATACATTCTAGGGCCAATGAACGTGAAATGGCGCTGGCCAAATGTTGTGTAAGATCTTGGCACCATCATATCACCAGTTCTTGTTGCTCTCGTCTTTCCAGCTCGTTGATTATAAGGTGTCATTTTATTTTTAGTATATATTAGGGCCATGCGAACATAAAGCTGTCTTACATCCAAAACCTCGGACTGGATGTAAAGAGTGTCTGACGGAAATCGATACGGTTTACGTGCGATTATTTTTAAAATACATTTTTGCGCTACTTCTAGAGGGTGTAGAGTGGACCTTGTACAACCGCCCCATCCTATAATACCATAGCATAGTATTGACTGACACAATGCATAGTAGGTGTTTTTCAGTGTTCTCGGGTCCACAATATCTCTTATTTCCCTGAATATACATGCGAGTTTGCGCACCTTCATCGCCAGCTTATCAATATGTGGTTGCCAACGCATCTTATTGTCGATCGTTATACCCAGGTATTGTACCTGTTGTGCTCTTTCTAGAGTAGTGCAGTTGCAATGCTGAGTATTTCTGTCGCAGTCATGAATGGTCAGTCTATGGTTTAAATGTGGTTGGCCTTTACTATTGTTGCTGAACGTAAGGTACTTAGTTTTATGTATGTTCAGGCTAAGTAGAGAATTGTCTAACCATTCATGTACTTCATTAATACCCTCATTGGCTACGGAGAATGTTTCATTCCAGTTATAGCCCTCAAAAATAACGACCGTATCATCGGCGAAGGAAATTGTTTTGCCGACTAGATTGGAGAGTTTGTTGATGTAAATAAGAAATAAAATGGGCCCGAGAACAGTGCCTTGAGGGACACCATACTGGAGGTATTCTGGCTTACTGTGTGTATTGTTAACGGTAATAATTTGTTTCCTATTTGTCAAATAGCTTGTAAACCAATCCAGAGTGATACCCCTAAATCCCACATTCCCTAACCTCTGAAGCAGTTTGTCGTGTGAAACAGTATCGAATGCCTTCGCTAGATCTAGGAAAATAGCTAAACATTTTTTCCTCTTATCCACATTATCATAAATTACACTTGTTACCTCTGCAATAGCATCAGTAGTGCCCATACCCTCTCTAAATCCAAATTGATTTTTTGATAGAATATTGTTTTCTTGCAGGTATTTCGAAAGACGCTTTTTAACCACTTTCTCTATGATTTTAGATAGAGTGTTTAGTAGGGATATGGGTCTATAGTTGTCAATGTTTAATTTATCGCCATTTTTGTAAATAGGGATGACTTTTGCACATTTAAGTATGTCGGGGAAAATGCCTGATTTAAAACTAGAATTCACAATATGAGAAATGAGAAAACTAGAATTCACAATATTACATCTGTGTATCTATATATATAATTATATAATCACTTAGTTAATTGATGTTGTTCATCTAGTTTTTTCGTTTTTTTATATTTCATCACATTACATAAGTATTGCATCAGCCAATTACATTACATATGTCGCGAGGGTTTCCGTTGTAGAATGAAAACTCGCGATCGATATTCAAATTGCAGAGTAGCTGTTTATTTCCAAAGTCGTGTACAAAGTGAATAATAACGCTTAAACATTATCGCCTATATATACTAGTCGCCGGGCGACGATCGCCCCGTCTCCCTCTTGTCTCGCGCTGTCTCCTTCACTCCGGCCGACCGGCCGATATACACACCTGTGCGGGGCGCCGCACTCCAGTCGTCCGCCGTTGGCCCCCGCGAGCTGACGTCCCGTGGGCGGCGCTTGAGCTGCAATTGTGTCGTGTTTCGCACATTAGATTTCGCACGTTTATCGCTTCTGGACGCCACCGGCGATCCCTCCCCCGACCTACTTTGCATTAAGTAGCCACCGGAAGTAAGGCTCCCGACCGGAAAGTCTCTGGAAGCGATCGTGTTAGCGCGCTAGTTTTTCGTGTTTTGAGTTTATACTGCGTCGCGGCGCCCTCAGTTGAAACCTTCCCCTTCACCACCAGTCTTCGGATTGCTGTGGCACAAGATGAAAAGCTCTCTGCTGAGAAGTCGCTGCGATGTGGTTTTCGTTGTTTGTGGTGACGTTTTGCGTGCGAAACACGACGGTTAGATTCGCGACGGTTTGTACCTTTCTCTCTCATTTATTTCGATGTTTGCTTTTAGCTTCTCGTTGACGGCTTGTTTGTGATGATTAAAATAAACGCCTCGTTGGAGGCACTTAAGACGTGTTTTGATTATTGGGCGTTCGGGTAGGTAATCCTAGTGATGGCATTGCACATCGCCATTTCCTTAATTCCGGTGTCGCCATTGCACCTCGGCAACACCACCTTCCTGCCGCCTTCGGGTGGAGTCTTCTTCCGGTCCTTTCCTTTTACGACATTTTGAGTAGGTGGGTTCTGTGTGTATTGTTGCTCCGCGACACATATATATGTAATAATATAATAAAATAATAAAATATATAAATAAATATAATAAAATCACATTAGTTAACTGACATCCTTCAAAGTGCTTTCATATTCCTGAACCATTAGGATAATATTTATTTCAAAGCATAAATTAAGGGGTAATTTATTACTTACTTTGATTATGATTTGATACTTACAAAACCTACTCACTTTGATTTGTACTACTGCCCACCTACGGTAGGGTAAATAGCTTTTTGTTTCTGGGGGCATTTATCGATTTTTAAAAATAAAAATGATATTTTTTGTATTATTCTGCACATTAATTCAAGGCTTGGGGAGGAGGGGGACAAACCGCAAAAAAACAGGAAATCGTTAAAAAATATGATTTTACACCCACTTCCTCCGTGGCCATATGAGGGTTTCGTTGTTATTAAAAAAAATATTTCGTGAGGTCACATATAGGCTATACAGCGCAGTAATGCGTAAAACGAATATTCGTTACTAAGACGCCAGATAGGTCACGCCTCTGGTCACACACACCCCTCAGTAGTTGAATACAATCAAATCAAAATTCAGTCAAACCAAAGTGAATGCAAATTGAATTCACTTTGAGTGGTTTCATTCATAATTATTTAATTTATTATGGTCTACCTATGTTTTTTTTTTTGGTTTACTCCTACAATTTACATCAACTTTTCAACATTGACATAGGTAGTCAGAAACAGCGTTGAAGGATTGCTTGCGTTCGTAGAGAAATGTACGATAAGGCTGTCCTATAGCTCTCAAATTGGTTTCGAAATTAAGTCTGCTCTGAGGTCACTGGTTGCCTACCGGGTTCTAGAAAAGCAGCATCAAACAAGCAGCTACGTTGGCGCACCCAGCAGCAGGGGTACCACTCGTGTTACCTCTGGATTTTTCCTCGGAGGCGTTAACAACAGCACAAAGAAACTATGCAGCATATGACAGGGAGTTATTAGCAATGTAACTGTCAGTACACTATTTCCGAGAAACAGTGGAGGGACGACAGCTAATCATATAATTAATATACTGACCACAAACAGTTGATACACGATCTAGGCAAATTAAACGACACAGCTACCGAGACACCAATATTGGTAAGACATACAGCATACATCGCACAACTTGCGTCAACCATCGAGTACGTCCCCGGAAAGGATAAAATTATAGCCGACGCATTATCAAGAGTCGAAGAGATACAAGGACCGATCAAAGTACCTTATGACAAAGTAGCAGAACAACAACAACACGGCAGAGAGTTAGAAGAATTACGGAAGAAGGCCTTGCGAAGGAGTTACGAAGGAAATTACCTATCATTCGGTAGGTCGCAGAACAGGGTCGAGGCACACTAATCTGGTATGGGACTTCAACAGACAGACCGCGGCCATTCATCAGACAGACAGACCGCGGCCATTCATCACACCGGAATTCAGACAAGCGGCGATCGAGTTAGTCCATAGCCTGAGTCACCCCGGAGTGCAGACAACAAGGAAGATGGTGGCGAAACGTTTTTTTTCTGGCCAGCAATAAACACACAGCGCCAGATACGGAAAAAACTGCATACTTAACCTTACGGCAACTGCTCATGGAATGACCATTAGCTAGCGGCAAAGGATGCCGTGGTCCGCGATAGATTCGGTAGACACCATGTCACCGCTGCGTAAGGGAGAGGACCTCGCAAGCAACCTCGAACCTATAACTAGTCAAAGGGAAGGAGTTATCCTGATGGTTAATTTCAGACGGAGATATCATTCCAAATTGGTAGTCAGGGAGAAAGGCTGCCCACTGGTGCCTGCACGGCGAGGCACCGGGAAAGCCCGGTGCCTCGCCGAGAGGCGTTGGTCTCTGACGGGCATGTTGGCATAGCTAACAGTAAATTTGTATTTTCTATATGTCTTCTACGCTCGTCCCACGGATGAAAGAACGATCTCATATCGTTATACCAGCCTGGGGTGACGGGTATTAGGTTAAGTGTGAAGGTTATCGGCGCAAGAACGTCATCGAAGCTGTGGCTTCGTTCACCGGATGTACTGGCGGTGTGTCTATATTCATCCCACGTATAAAACTTAAACCATATGTGTACCCCTCTGATCTGAAACGACAGGTCTGGTTTGCTATGGCCATCAATAATTCCCAAGAGCAGTCACTAAAGATGCAGTAATCGAGGACTGCTTCTCACATAGGCAATTATATGTGGCCTGCTCCAGAGGGAACTGACCTACCAATTTGCTGATACCAGCAAATTGGTAGGTCCTTATTACATGACATATTATACTTATTACATGACATGGTCCTTATTGCTCCTTATTACATGACATAATAAATGAATATGAATATCAACATGAATATAAGATGGTCTGACCAATGTGCATCCAATTAAAAATAAAATATTTTATAGCCTTTATCTATACTAACATTATAAAGAGGTAAAGTTTGTGACGTTGTAGGAAGTTATCTCTGGATCTACTTAACCAATTTTTGAAAATTCTTTTACCAATAGAAAGCCACGTTATTTGTAAGTCTCATAGGCTATATATTAATCCGAAAAATGAAAAGACTTTTTCGTGGTAGTCGGATTTGTAAAGTAAGTCGGGGAATAAGCGGTCGAACGAAAACGTTTCAACTAAAGCTGCCTTAACGATGAGAGATATATGATTAAGTTCTAGAGAAAAGTTCTAGAGCTTGATAATGCCTACAAAAAAGTCAGCGAAAGCATATGTCTAATTTTTATATTTAAGTCACAAAAAGTAGTTTTTTATATTTAAAAAATAATTTAAATCATTGTTATTGGTCATATTTTCAATAATTATGAATTCTTATTAAAATAAATAAATTTATCGTCTTAAGTGTTTAAAACAAAATACTTTTCCCTTTTACTGCATATAATTTCCCGTTTACTGCATAAATGGTTAAAGAGATAAGACACTCACAAATAAGACACTCACAAGAAGACACTCACAAATAACGGTATTATAGTCAAATTGGCATGCAGATACATACATACATATGAAATAAAAATATAACCCTTTTTTTAGGCAGTCAGAAAATAAACCATAGCACTCACCACTAACCGAACCACACTCATAATTTCATCACAGATAAAAAGTTTTACCGCCCAACGAAGTGGGCACAGGTCAGCTAGTAGCTAATAAAACACTTGAAAACTCGATTAAAAATATTTAATTTAATAGATATTCTCATGAATGAATATATAAATTGTATAATATACAATTATTGTGACATTTAAAAAAAAAAGTGCGCTATATCCCACAGTGCATGTACCCATTGTTTCACCATTGAGATCGACCAAATCATTAGGATCTAACGTTTCCAGAATTAGCATTAGTTATTAGTCCACTCCCAGTTTCCTGAAGGAACCATCGACCCCGTGCTTGTCATCGGCATTATTTTTGACAGGTCTCTTGCTTTCGTCACTCCTGAGTGCCTCCGAGGCTTTGATCATTTGCAGGTATTTCTCGCTGCATATCTCCGCCTCCAAATCAGCTGAAATTAAGAAATATATAATTTATTGAAATGTACATGCACTGGCGTAGTAGTCGATGACAATGTCCGCGAACACGTCCAGATTGATAAACGCACCTCGAAAAGTTTTTCAATGAAAAATCGAAGGACCTTTTTAATAAGGGAATCAAACAACTGCCTTAAAGCTGGCAATGAGTGTTAGAATGAGATGAAAACATTTTTTTTTTATTAGTATTTAGGTTTTTTTTAGTAAATGTTTTTCGCTAGCGAAATAAAACCGGTTACTTTTCGGTCCCTCGAATATAACTTATGCAATAGAAACAATTGCTATTACCTCTAGATGTATCAATTTTATAAAATAAGCCGCCGGGTCCTTATTTAATTAAGATCTGTAGACCCTTAGGCTGAAACTGCGGTGCAAGCTCCACCAAGGGATTTTTTATAGTAGATTGTATCACAAGGGAGCAAAATAATATTTTTACGGCGAGGGCGCTTTTTTGAATCCAGAGCGAAGTGAGGGATTCTAGATTAGAATCCCGAGCGTAGCGAGAGATTCTTTAGTAGAATCCTGAACGTAGCGAGGGATTCAAAAAAGCGCCCGAGCCAAAAATATTTTGCGCCCGAGTGATACACTCTACTTTTCATCACCCTCCATAAGAAAATAAAAGGCGCCTCATATTTTATTGTAATATTATTATTTAATAAAAATACAGTATCAACTAAATTGAAATTAAATACTATCTAATAATAAAACAACTAAACACGTATATTTACGTTTGAGACATTTTCGCAATTATGAATATTTATTGTTACAGTTTTATTAGGAATTGAGATTGTTGTAGATTTCATATTCTGCGTGTTTGAAATAATGTACGAATCTGTCTCATTTTGAGGAAAATGTGACGGTGAATCTCGTTGTTTGGATTTAGATGGGCGCAAACAATATTTGCGTTCGATTTCTTCGGCGCTGAAGACTAAGATGTTCCCAAAAAGTGCGCCGCAAAGATAAATTGCGGTGCACTTATTCAAAAAGTGAGCCGCAAAGATAATTGCGGCGCACTTATAAAGTTTCTTATAGAAAACACCACTTTTGGGCGCACTTAAAGGCGAACCAAGTCGTCCTTTTCGAATAGATGGGATGAAAAATAATTTAGAAAGTACATTTAGAGAATATTCAAACTGAAAACCGATATAGATCCATTTAAATGTTAAAGAAATTTACTTTTTTGAATTGAAATTATTGAAAATAATAACCGGAAATCATATTGGTTTACCATTTTCATTCAGGCCTCGCGACTCGCGGTTAACCCTCAGTTTGACTGCGATATCGCAGTCGCGGGGCCTGTAGTATGAACAGCCATACTCAAAAAGAAACATAACATTTTTATTCATGTCTTTCCAAATAAACGAAAATCACTATGTTAATTTTTAAAATACCTTATTGTAATTATAAATAAACAGTTAAGCAAATACAAGTTAAAAAAGGAATTTAACAAGCAAACTGGCATCATCGATAAGCTATCTATGGGTGGTATTTTAGAGTGGTAAGAAACGAAGACGATCTAGTGATCCGGCTTCGCCGCAAGCCCGGCAGAGGCCTACCTCAAGGCTGGGCATTGGGAAGGAGTCTCAGTGGGGCCCTTAGTGATGCCTACTAAGCCCCTCGGCCTTGCCTTCTTAAGTATCCGAACCTGATTATTTGGAAGAATGTGTTCGCCCTCTAGTCTAGTCGTAGCATAACACACATGGTGCAATTTTTTGCCTTAATCACCAGGATCGGGTAGTTAACGGGTTATTTCAAAGGATAGGTGAAAATAGGTCAGCACTTACCCCGCTTCTTAGAAAACGTACGTTTCCAGAATTCCCCCTGTTTTTTGCCGGTTGCGTAGGCTTATCAAGTCCTGCAACTTGCGGTGTCAACTACAGGACGTCACCACAGGACGTTTTAACGATTTTCTCGTTCTATCGCCCTGCAGTGAACGTAGAAGACTTTGGACAGAACAAATCCAACGTCCAGCTACGTCACAACCCGCAAGAAGCCAACGCCTTACAGCGAGATAGCCAGTGTTACCTGGCGGGCCGACCCTCGCGCCCTTGCTTCCAATTGTGACCAGATTTCTCCGGTCTCTCGATTGGTTCCGAGTTCGAGGTCGCTTGCGCGGTCCTCTCCCTTACGAAGCGGTGAAACGGTGTGCACCGAATCTATCGCGGACCAAGGCATCCTTTGCCCGACTCTGAACCGGGATCGGATGGCCAATGGTCATTTCAAGAGCAGTCGCCGTAAGGTAGACAACCACCCCCGCTCTATAGGAAACAATACAGTTCCCAGACTCCCCCGATTGTTAGTCGGAGAGCACAGTCGATTGGCTTGCGCCGCTCGGTGCGCAGACCGTCCAGGAGCGCCAGAGGTTTGATTCCCAGGGGAGACTGGTTGACCCAGTGTCCTACCCAGGCTCGCACCCCATGCGTGGAGGCCATCGGATGGGTGTTGACCCGTGAGTGTGACCGACCCTGAACACATGGGTCATCATGGCCACCTCATCATGGGCCCATTAGCTCCCTATCAAGTCCTGCAGTGAGCAGACCCCCCCCCCCCCCCGGGGACGCCCAAGGCAATTCACTGTTGCACTGCAGATCCCAACTGCCCACAAACTACTCTACGCCACTTGGTGGCGTGATTCGGCGGCTACTTCCAGCCCGAAGTGCCCGTCTTTGTGTCCGTCTCTTTACCGCCCCGAGGGGCGTTTCGTTCTTTGCAGGATCCAGGGATTCCTCCCCCCCGTGGCTGCTCCGAGACCTGCCCACGGACCGTGCGCCTCCACCATCATCGTTTCTGGAGCTTCCTCTACCCCGCTCACCGGCCCTAAATTTGTGATATTTGTTGTTTTTTTTTCTATTGTGAATATGGTAAATTTGGTATTATTTTTGTAAATTTTTACTTTGTAAATATCTTTTATTATAAATAAATGGGTTTTCGGGGCGGTACGGGGGGGGTGGTATACCCTATTTCACCCCCTGCGCGTTCTACCCTTCTGGTACGCGCAGGGTTGTCGTAGCACGACATCCCGGGCAGACAAGACGACCCTCGTCGTTATAACTGCCCGGGCGGTGGGCGGGGTTTGCTGCCCTCACCTATCGCCTTGAAACTCTTAACTGCCCACAAACTACAGGATACAGCTGCAGATAAAATTCACTGGGGTCTTTCAATGTTTTTCCCTCTTCTAGAAGGCTTACCGGATGGGAACTAAACCATGAGTTGACCATCAATTCAGTCGATCCTGAAACATTCGACTCTTACCTTCTTCTTGTCTTGATGTCTTCTACCTAGGTGTGCTGTTGGATAATATTATTTTGCACTTTTGTCCAATAGCGATTTTGGACAACTCCAATTTGTTGATGATTTGGATCGTTTAAGCACAAGTTTTAAAGCCATAAGTAATTGTTGAGGGAACACATATTAAAAAATTTCTTTCTCTAGCTTTGAAGCATCTTGGATTCCAGTAAGTACATGTAAGTACAAGTGACATTACAATACAACATAATGACAACCTCGAGATGGTCGAGTACATAAAGAGAAAGGTTATTAAATTCCAAATCTCCCAACAAGATCCCGCGCTGGTGCACAAAGGCACGGCCCAAAGTTTCACCCCATAGGAAAACAACGGATGTATACAAAAAACCGTTGCGATAGCCATCTGAGCAACGTTTTCGTGAGTTCTCTGTTCTTGACGTACGGCAAACATTTGCTAAAACGATAATACTCTATTATCACAAACTTTAAGAACTGCACCAGCAAACATCACATAAAATTATAACACGAGCGATAACTAATAGTAACCACATCGTGCCCAAACTGAATAATACCCATGCACAGAGACATTTTCTATACTTGGCACCGTAGTTGTTCAATAAAACTATGGAGATACCCGGCATTTATACTCAAGGTATAAATATAAAAATAAATATAAACAAAAAAAGACTAATACCACTGGTTGATCACCCAGGGAAGAAAAGAAACTAAAAAACTAATTTGCTTTATTCCTAGTTAACTTACCATTCCTAACACATTATTCACCTACCATATAATTATGATTGGCATGCTTTTTGTTCTTTATATCATTACTAGCTGCGCCCAGCGGTTTCACCCGCGTGGTGATGAAAAATTGTGATAAAGATGATAGAAATGTGTTATTCTGATTACTATATTATTGTAAAGTTTCATCAAAATCCATTCAGTGTCTTTTGAGTAACAAACATCCATACATACATACAAACTTTCGCGTTTATAATATTAATAGGATTATTATCACATACCTTTTAAGATTATTTGAAATTTTATTTTTTACTAAAATTTTAGTTTACTTGATTTTATTTTTCACGGCATTCTTCAGCGTATTATTTTTTTATTTACCATTAGGCAGTACTTAAGTATACGAATCTGAGCCTACCTTAGTGCGGACGTCTCGTGCGATCCAGTTAGGTTAGGTTTAATTCAATTGTAACTGATATTATGATTTTTGTAAAATAAAGAATTTGAATATTATTAGAATATAATTGCCTCAGTACCATCGGTGATAGGGTGGACGCAAAATGGCATAACGCAAGGCATGCACAACATATCGTAACGCCATATTTAGAAGAAGATAAGAAACTAAGAAGTTATAAAAGAAACTTACCATATATTTCTTCCGTGGTTTTCTCTAAGCTACCGCCGTAGTCACGGGGTAAAATCTCCTTAGTAAATTGTTTATGAAGCTCCTCAACGTTAGGCGTCAATATAATTCTACTGGTGAGCTTTGGACTAAGGATCGCCTTCATAAGTGTCATAATTTTGTCTAGTATCGGTCCTCCATTCATGATATACATAGCTGCAATACGGTTTCCGTATACTTCCTAAAAAGGTAAATAATAATGAAATTTCTATACGCCGTGCTCGCAAGTAACCGTACATATTTTCCAATCGATTCTTTGGATAATTGGGAGCTAAGATTAATCAGTATACCTTCTACTTTCCCGACAAAGAAGAAGTATTGTAAACGCCCAAAAAAAACGAGATGAAAACGGATATATACCATTTTCACACCCCGATTGAGACCATTCCCAGACTGAAGTCTGTCTGTGAGGAATTCAATTCGGCTGTTGAGGTTAGCCTAAAAGTAGTTTCTGTAAGTATTAATAAGTAATACAGCCGTTGATTTTGTCACGGACACAAAGTTTCTATCAGTGACCGTAGAACATAATTTAAATTGGGAAGCTCACATCAATATTATATTTTATTGTACTTTAATTATTTATTACCCTTCTTTTCACATCAACATGTTGGTTGACTGTAAGATATTGCTATGTAGCAATAAGTCCGCCATTGTACCTTGATTTGATTGTGCAATAAAAATATTTTTCATTTCATTTTAATTTCATCAATACTGTGTGTAAAAGTCTATCGTCTGCAGCATTTAATTTTGCTAATGGGCCTTTGCTGAGTTGGCCATGAAGACCCATTCTGTTCAGGGTTGGTCACACTCACGGATCAACACCTATCCGGCGGCCTCCACGCATGAAGTGCGAGCCCGGTAGGACTCTGGCCTTAGGGCTATTTTTCCTTAGGAATCAACATTCTGGCGCTCCTGGACGGTCTGCGCACCGTGCGGCGTAAGCCAATCGACTGCGCACTCTGAATAACATCTTGCGGTGTCAACTACAACGGGCGAGCCCGTCACCACAGGACGTTTTAACGATTAGTCGTTCTATCGCCCTGCAGTGAACGTAGAGACTTTGGACAGTACATTCTACGTCCAGCTACGTCACAACCCGTGAGAGTCCAACGCCTTACCGTGAGTAAGCCAGGAGTAAACCCGGCGGGCTCGAGATACTCGCGCCCTCACTTCCAATTGTGACCAGATTTCTCCGGTCTCTCGATTGGTTCCGAGTTCGAGGTCGCTTGCGCGGTCCTCTCCCTTATGAAGCGGTGAAACGGAGTGCACCGAATCTTCGCGGACCAAGGCGTCCTTTGCCCGCCTCTTACCCGGGATCGGATGGCCAAAGGTCAATTCCAGAGCAGTCGCCATAAGGTACGCAACCACCCCCGCTCTATAGGAAACAATACAGTTCCCAGACTCCCCCGACTGTTAGTCGGAGAGCACAATCGATTGGCTTGCGCCGCACGGAGTGCAGACCGTCCAGGGGCGCCAGAGGTTTGATTCCCAGGGGAGACTGGTTGACCCAGTGTCCTACCCAGGACTCGCACCCCATGCGAGGAGGCCGTCGGATGGGTGTTGACCCGTGAGTGTGACCGACCCTGAACACATGGGTCATCGTGGCCAACTCATCATGGGCCCGTTAACCCCCACTCTGAATAACAGTCGGGGGAGTCTGGAAGCAGTACTGTTTCCTATAGAGCGGTCCTGGTTGCGGACCTTAAGGTGACTGCTCTTGAAACGATCATCGGCTACCCAATCCAGGGTGGACAGCCGGGCAAAGGATGCCGTGGTCTGCGATAGATTCGGTAAACACCGTTTCACGGCTTCGTAAGGGAGAGGACCGCGCAAGCGACCTCGAACTCGTAACCAATCGAGCGATCGGAGTAATCTGGTCGCAATGGGAAGCAAGGGCGTGCGTGTAAGCCCGCTGGGTAACACTCCTGGCTATCTCGCGGTTAAAGCGTTGGCCTCTTGCGGGCATGTGGCGGAGCTTGGCGGTGGATTGTTTTGTCCAAGACTTCTGCGTTCACTTCACGGGAGAGAGAACGACTAATCGTTAAAACTTCCTGAGGTGGCGGGTTCGCCCGTTGTAGTTGACAACTCTAGTTGCAGTATTTGCTATCCGAAAAATTAAATTTGTCAGCTGGGAGAGTGCGTCTTTGAGCATATATCATGCAGGTGTCCACTCGAGGCTGTCGTATGCGATACTTATTTTGGGGAATGCCACGGACAGTAGCCGAGCATTCGCCCTCCAAAAGCAGACACGCATTGCGCGGATCTTATCAAGAAATACAAATTTCTTACTATGACATCAGCGTATATTCTCAGTTGTTTAGTGTATGCTAAAAACAACATACACGAGTGTACGCTTAACATGCACGTACATGATCATGACACTCGTAGCAAAGCCAACATAGCCCTCTCCAAAGTCAGTTTGACTAAGATTTAAAAGTCATTTATGTAACTCTTTAATAACCTGCCAAAGACAATACGAGATCTAGAACCAAAAATTATAATGTAGAGTTAAACACTGGCTCATCCCATATGCTATTTGTAAGATAGACGACCTTGAGGAAATATTATAACACCTTTAATAAAGGTACATATTTATTTAAAAAATCATATCATATCTCTAAGATACCTCTATTATTCTTATGTTAAAACATACGAGTTAAACCTTGTTGAGGACTTCGCCCAACATATTAGAGTCAACAAAAGAAGTAAATTCTCTAGAATCGAAACTGCAAACACACTTAATATAAAACGCGTCAACTAGCATTGAATTCTATATAATTTCGACAATTAACGCACACTCAGCCGATGACTAATTTCATTTCTTCTGATCGATCCAATTTGACACACTTAGTTTCCTCCACGCATTGAACATTGCATCATACACACGATATATAAAGCCATACATTCGATCGATCATTTATCATCCTCTACACAGCAGTCATCGCGTTTATACCTCGCTCTTCGATCATCCTCTAGTCGGTGACCAGCGCGATTACACATCATCATCATCATCAAGCAGTCACTACATTATCCGCGATACCAATCTTCAAGTCTCACTCCGCGACTACACAACTGCGACATACCTATACTTCGAGCACACACTACACACTCTGCGACTTATCAATCAAAGCGTTACAAACTGGCAACCGATCACATACCTTCTGAATAAATCACTTCAACTTCAACAACATCGACTTTCAATACGGAGAAAACCCCTTGATGAGAACCACCCTTCACTCACAAGCAATTGGAGTCTAGTGCAGGGTGGCCTCGCAACCTCGTAGTAATAAGTTGATAGTATTTGATTATTCATTATGATTATTGTCATTTTACGTATGACATTATTGAGCATTTTATGTTGTCTAACTTTTGATTATTTTTAATATTATTTTTTCTGATTTATAAAAAAGCAACTTTTCGTTACATTTATATTTCGATCATTGTGTTTTAAGCAATTAAGATTATGACATATCCATAACTGTATATATTGACTATTTTGAGTCTGTGAGTGTCTGTGTGTCTGTGTGTATTCCTACACGATAGCGCCAAAACGCAACATCCGACTAAGCTGAAATTCGGCATGCAGGCATCAATTGGTCATGGCAAGAGTTGAAAAGATTGGTTAAAATTGGTCCACCAGAGGGCGCGCTAGTGATACCGCAATCTTGAAATATTGCAGTTAGAGACTTCAAATTTGGTACACAGATGCATTGACTGGTTACGGCTCCATCCTCCTGACTGGTTACGGGTCCGAAGTCGCTTACGCGGCTTTCCCCTGTTGTATTACAGCGGTATTTCAATCCGAATTTATCGCTGACCTGTGCGTCCTTTGCCCATAGTGTAGCCCATAGGTCGTTTCAAGAGTGGCATGACAGCAGGTTAACATTTACCCCAGTTGCTTAGGAGGCAGTATATTTCCATAGTCTTTAGACTCCTCCAGTAGCGCCGGGATTTAATCCCACCAGGAAAAAACGGTCCACCAGCCGTGAGTACTGAGACGCGAGGGTCTTACCCGGGGTAGCGTTCCGCACGTGGAGGCTTCTGAATAGGAACTGAATCGTGAGTTGAGCCGATCCGAGAACAAAATGAACTTATGGCTCGAACGCCATAAAACCATTCGCTACCTGCGCTAGATAAAGATTATGTAGGCTGCTTACTCTGAGAACTTTTTCCGCCTTCTTCATCAGTAATGGATTGTACTTGACATAATGTCCTAATCCTTGTCCCGATAAATCCGAGATGTAAATGTCACCCATAAAGTAGTCATGGCGCTGCTTATACTCTATTATCTGAAAAGACAAAATGTAGTAATTAAATTGATGGCGTCGCTTTAGATTCTACTTTCCCGGCAGAAGGAAAGTATTGTGAATGCACGTCTCTGTGTGTGTGTGTATTCCTTCCGATCCGATTGATGTGAAATTTGGCATGCAGGCATGATTTTAAAATGGCATGGCAATATTTAAAACATTCTGGTTGAAATCTGTCCACCAGAGGGCACTTCTTTTCAACACTTGCCATGACCGAATGATGCCTGCAGGCCAAATATCAGCTCAATCGGATGAAGCGTTTAGGCGCTATCGTGGAGGAGCACACACACACACACACACAGAGAGAGAGAGAGAGAGAGAGAGAGAGAGAGAGAGAGAGAGAGAGAGAGAGAGAGAGAGAGAGACACACACAGACAGACTCACAGACAGACTTCAGTCTGGAGACTAGTCTCAGGGGGTGTCAAAATGGATATTTCCATCTTCATCTCGATATTTTTTGCGCGTTCACAATACTTTCCCTAGTGCCGGGAAAGTAAAAATGTATTGGCAAAATACCCACCAATATAAACAATTGCAGCAAATGTTCGTAGCTAAAGTTAGCGCTGTCAGTATTTACCAACTTTAGGAATATGATCCTTTTGTTGTCTGGGGTTAATTTCGGCAAAGGAACCACTATGCTGTAAAAAAAGAAGTACTTATTAGCAGGGTCGTCCGTAGGACGCGGCGAGCGGGGCGCACGCTCTTGGCGCTAAATCGCGGGGAGCACCGAAACTCGAGACCAAGCGCAAATTGTCATATTATGAGCTATGTTAATAACAATCAGGTATAATCTGAATATGAAAACCGACTTTAAATTTTTGTGCAGCAGCAGAACGGGATATCATAATTGAATACGTATACAAAATTTCGTGTCTGTGCTGTTGACCGTTAAGGAGTTGCCTCGTTGGAAGCCAACCTTGGGTGCCGCAGTCCTGTCTTGCTGAAACTTAGAGCAGGCTGTCGTAATTAAATGCATATACAAAAATTCGTTCTGTGCTGTTGATCTTTGAGGAGTCCCCTCTTAGGGAGCCAACCCTGGGTGCAGCAGCCATGTCATGGTGAAACTTAGAACGGTCTTCATAACTGAATGCGTATACAAAAAAAATGTGTTTGTGCTGTTGACCGTCGAGGAGTCCCCTCGTCGAAAGCTAACAATGGGTGTAGATGGTAATATTTGAGGAGTTCCCTCAATTCCTCATGGATTTCATCATCAGAACAGGGTTTTGATAAAAATGGACTAATCTGAAAGTATAACCTTTCAAATAAAAAAAGAATTTTTTAAATCTGTTCATAAATAACGGAGTTCTGAGGTACCACACTTCCGACGAGGGGACTCTTCAACTATCAACAGCACAAATTCTGAAATTCTGTATAGCATTCAATTATGATAGCTCGTTCTAAGTTCCACTATGACACCTGTAACGGACCTTAAGTCCACTACATACGATCAACAAATGCATCGATTTCCAGTGAAATCCACTGACACAATTCAGCTATTATTTTGACTCGTGCAGCTATGTATCAGCACGATGAAACAATACTTTTACTCAGAATATTTCGAATTGCATCATTCCACGGCCTATATAAACCGGCCAAAAAGCAACCAAATTATCATTCCCCGAGTGATCACCTTCCCCCAATGTTGCGACGGCATATTCGGCACTCTCTCTCTCTCTCTCTCATGAGTTAGGTCAACGAATCCGGCTCCTTGTTTCCCTTTCCTCATTCTCCCTGAGTCTCGAAGCATCAGTCTGTAATCCCACAGACTCGAGCCGTTTCCAGTACAAGATACGGAGCACACGCACAATCCTCATCCACTATTCTCGATAAAGTAATCCGGGCACTCGTTAATTCGGCAATAGTTATAACTGGCAATATTCAATCGTTTCAATCAATAAAAACCTTCTGCTTCATCAAAACCGCTTTAAGAGCCCTATCACATATTTTTTCCAGAAAGGCAAGAAAAGTGGATTTTTGGCGTTCTAATTCCAAGAAATGAAGAGATTTCTACAAACTTTAATTACTGAATTACCTGGACCATTTCCTGATGTTGACCATAGCGGCCTTTAATTTTAGATATAACGAATATTATTTACTTATTCAGCCCATTTTCCGAAAGTCGTTATTCGTAAAACGCTCGGAAGGCAAACTTTGAGCTCCTTAATACAGTAATATCACTACAACGAAAACCGTATACTATTTTTTTTTATGTCCGTCATGTATTCTTGATATACACTACGGCTTTATTTTTTCGTTTTTTGACCACATATCCAAGGTATACATTACTTACAATTACACAAAATTAAAAAAAAATCTTCCAGTATCATTCTAATTTTCTCAGAAATAAAATAAGATTCTTATATAATACTTATACTATATTAAAGTTCACTCTTTTAGCAATACGACATAATATAAATTATTGTCATTAGAAAGGAGAAAACACTGCAAAAAACAATTAGAAATTGTGTATATATTTGCTTGCGCAAGAGAAGAGCGCTCAGTGCCGCGGTTTTCTCCCAGGGTTGAATAGTTATTTATTTATTTATTTATTTATTTATCCTATCTTTTATAGTTACATCCAAAAAAAATGCGTTCATTTTTTCAACTCATTTTAAAAGAATACCTACGCTATTTTGTAATAAGGCTCTTAAATACGGAGATAACTCGCAAGAGGACACCGCCACCTCACATCGAATAATCTGGAGTCTTGTGAGGGGTGGTCCTTCACACACCGTTGCTGCACCCGGGGTTGGCTCGAGACAGAGTATATTTTTAGTATCCTGAGTATATTTTAGTATCCTGATTTTAATAAAAGTATATTTTTTAAAATGTGTTTGTACTATTAACTTGTTATACTCACATGCTGTTGCCTGAAATTTGGAAGGTTTTCAATATATCTCTATTTTGGTAAAAATCAGGATACTCAATTCTTGATGTAAATGTGCTTTCCAGTCGTAGCTTCGTTCTTTCCATTAAGCACTTGTTTGATATTAATATTCTTTCTACCCATGATCGATCTGAAAAGAGGATAAAACATTAATTATCATTTATACTTTCACGGCCCGCTAACCGCACAGGAGGGAAAGTATTGTGAACGCGCAAAATCTTTTTCGAGATGAAGACTGAAATATCTATTTTGAGCCCCCGAGACGATTAGGACTATTCCATCATCCTATCTCCACCATCCTATCTCCAGGAGCTTTTTGAACCACTAAGTTCCCACGGTCTCGTACTTCGGTCAGCCTCTGACAGTTTTTAAAAATTCCGAGTCATAATAGTGATTTCTATTCCTATTCTTTCTGTGTCCATGGTGCAAGACTCTGGAACGATCTTCCAGCAAATATACGAAACTCGCCTTATTTACCATCGTTTAAGACTCACCTTAAGGATTACTACCTTTCTAAGAAGTAACCAGTTCTTCCCTTTCTCTCCTGTTCCTCCCCCAATTTCCTCTCTTCGGGCACTATTAGTCTTAAATTCTTCCACTTGTCTGTATGTTAAGTAATAATCTTTATTTTCACAATGCGCGCATGTACCACTATGTTTAGGTTAGCTGTAAGACATTGCCATGTGGCAATAAGCTCGCCTTTTTGTATACTTTTTAAGTGCAAATAAAGAGTTTATTATTATTATTATTATTATTATTACTATTTCCAGGATGTAGTATATTTATGTGCCTGTCTGACACACAGTATATGTGTGTGTATTCCTCATCGATAGCGCCCAAACGCTTAATCCGATTTAGCTGAAATTTGGTATGTAGGCATAGTTTGTTGATGGCAAGAGTTGAAAAGATTTGATTGAAATGGGTCTAACAGGTGATACTAGTCATATAAGAATCTAGAAAAATTGGATGTAGGGAATTTAGTACACATATGCTTGTTGGGCCAAAATCACGTTGTAAAATAATCAACGTCTTAAATAAATAAATTCCTAAATTAATTAATTAAATAAATACCTAGGGTTATTTGAGGTAAATGTGGCTGCATCTTGTACCAACTTATAAGAGAGTCGATATCCGTGTTCAAAGACTCCTTCGTGACATTATACTCCTTCCTTATTTGCTTAAATTGCTCGTCTGTTACTTCAAGTAGTTTGTTATAATCAATGGAATCCATTTTTCAGTTATCTGTAATCGAAAATATAATAAATTACTGATATTCTCAACAAACTGACATGGAAAGACGTCCATACGGGAAGAGTAAGCTGAATGCCTTAAGAGGAGAGCCTGCTTTAGAAGGCCAAAAAAAAACGTTTTATTACTTTTTTTTACAAAGATGAAATCTGATCATGATTATTTATATCAGTTTGATTATCATTTGAAAGTCATATCAGTCATATTTTTTGTTACATTAAAAATCTGTTTTTGAGATATTGAATTGCAAATGTTTTTACAGCTACAGAAATGACGCTTGCCCCGGTAATAGCAAGCGTAATTTTGCCTGAAACAAAAAAAAACTGAGAAAATATTTTTTGCATATGTATTTTGTAGATAAACTAAAAAATAACTAAAAGGTATAATTTTTATTATTTTTCAAAGTTTTAATGAAATAAAACCGATTTTCGCACCAAAATGTTGTTTTTAACTAGTAAAAAATATATATAAAAAAACTTTTATGTGATTTTTTTAGTTTGTATAGAGGAGAATTAATAAATCTTTCATTTTCTTCGGAACAACTCGATCCGTCAAGTAGTTTTTTTTATCACCGACACAAAGCCGAATAATATGGTTTTAAGAAAAAAACGTTTAGAGTTTTCATTAAAGAAAATTAGTAAGTTTGTGACACTTATTACACAGCTTGCTCTTATTTACACGATTTTAGTTTTTTACACGATCCCAGTCTAGTTTTTTACAAGATCGCTTGAAATCGAATTAGAAATGAATTTGATATCCTCAAATGAAAGCTAGGTTTATTCGGAGATAAAAATTAAAGAGTCAATGAAATAGCCAGTTATATAAAAATACGAAAAGCTATTGGAAAAATCTAAGTTTGTAGATATTTTCTAGCCTAGCCAGCATCGAAATGAAGATGATTATATTTTTTAACAATCGGTTGGATCACCCCAAGACATTCTCTGCGATTTAACACCCCCCGCCAACCTTACCCGACCCCTCCCCTGCCCCCTCTCGACCCTTTCCCTCCCCCCACCATCACCACCACCCTTTACCCTCCTCCTTCTCCCTCTTCCACTTCCCTCCCAAATGTACCATTACTCTTCTCCTTCCTCCTTCTCCCTCCCCCACCCCTTTCCCCGTTCCTCTTCTCCTTCCCTCGCGCCAACTCCAACCCTTCCCCCAGTACTATTTTCCTAATATTTTAGTAGTATTTTCGTACTATATTTGTAGTATTTTCCTTTGTATTAAATTTGTATTTTCCCAATATGACATAGTACTCTTTCAAATATAGCGGAGTTTTAAAAATATTTGTATCTCTTGTATATGAGATATTCCAACCAAAATTTCGCAATGTGGTTTTGGCCCAACTAGACATCCGTATACCGAATTTGTCATTAAGTCCAATATTTCAAGATTGAAGTATGACAGTATGAGCGCGACCCCTGGTGGATCAATTTCAATTACAATATTTTCAAGTTTTGCCTTGCCGCTAAATTTCAGCCCAATCAGATGAAGCGTTAGGGCGCTGTCGTGGAGGAATTCACACACACAGATACACAGAAGTTCGTTGACAATGCTTTCCCTCTGCCGGAAAAGTAAATCGAAGAAGAATGATTAATAACCTCACAAAAACCTCACAGCTGTTGTATGCTGTTTGAATAAAAGAAGCCCTCTGGTGCCTCCTCAAACTTTAAAAAAAGCGTGGCCCCTGGTGTATTCAGTGTACCGTCTCAAGAGCACTGTTGTCTAGGGTGGTACTCTTGGCACTCTTGGTAGGGTAGTCGTTTATGCATTCGTTTGACTATTGTACTAAGGGCGGACAATCAAATTCTACGACTAGCTAACAAAGTAGTGTGACATAAAGAAAAGCAAAGCTTCGGTGCTAGCCAGTCAGGGCTGTCTCGCGACAGCTAATTATACAAAAGTGGAATGTTTTCTGTACAGGCTGTAATGCAACCTATCAGAAAT
Source organism: Micropterix aruncella (assembly GCA_944548615.1). NCBI lineage: Eukaryota > Metazoa > Arthropoda > Insecta > Lepidoptera > Micropterigidae > Micropterix > Micropterix aruncella. The sequence continues at coordinate 23,613,835 of OX155969.1, forward strand.
TACATTTACGAGTATTTATATTTACGTTACGAAATGACATTTACGAGGTAATGTTTATTGTTCATTTGCGTAGATAAGTATGTGTCTACTGTCTAGGTAAGTAGATGCATAGGTGTGTATGTGCGTAGATAGGTAGGTAGACGCGATTTTTTAAAATACCTTAACTTACTAAAATGTTGGTATTTTGAACACAAAGTCAGCACTAACTCATATATTCTGTTACAGTACAATTTTGGGAACTGACTCTTGATCTATAAACCAAAAATACATACATGTACATAATAATTATAAAGAACTGCATTTCTACTTTAATGGGATCACAACTTGTCAATTGTGTACTTGTTGTGGCAACCCTGGTGGTTCGGCGAAGCGTAGGTACTTATTTCGAAAACGGGCTCGAGATGTCCTACTGATGTTATTTTTATGGTGTAGGGTTGTAGTGCGGCGGCAACCCCGCACTTCGCCCCGCTAAACCCTAGGAGATTTGTGTGTCTAGGGACAATTTATATTTAATTGTGAGATAGCAAAACAGTTAGACTCAAAAGCCCTCATACAAGAATTTACTAAGCAGAAAGCAAGAATAATACCTTCCATTAGGACTTTAGGAGTATCAATACTGTTAATCAGTATTTCAAGGTGACTTTTGAACCGTAGTTAATAAAACTATAATCCAATATCAAAAAATATCAAGTACTCTTTTTGTACTTTTTTAAGTGTTATAAAAACAGTAAAACTGTCTGTAATCTAACTGTGATTTTCTGCTTGTTATTGAGAGAACTGTATTACATACATAATGCCTAATGTAAAACTACTACATCATTAATGTAATAATGTGTGTAATGCAGGGCCGGCTCTTCCATATAGGTAACCTAGGCGGTCGCCTAGGGCGCAAAGTTTTGGGGGGCGCAAAAATTGAGGTTTTATTTTTTAATTTGGGAATTTAAAAGCATAAACTAAATAAAAGTTTAGTAGGTACTTCTGCGCCCTACTAGCTTAGGTAGATGAATTACTAGGCAATGAAAGGTGAAGGATATTTTATTTTATTTAAGTTATCTTAGAAAACAGGAAAGTATATATGCTCTAAGGTAACACCAGTTTGGCAACCGAAGTGTAGGGTTGTAGTGCGGCGGCAACCCCGCACTTCAAAGTGACCTCTGGACCGTAGTTAAGAAAACGATAATCCAAAATCTAAAAACATCAAGTACTATTTGTGTATTTTTTACGTGTTTTTTTCCTCGTAAAATCAGTAATCTAACTGTGAGTTTCTGTTTGTTATTGATAGGACTGTAAATACATAATGATATTATAAAACCTATAAACCCATATATACCTAATGTAAAACAGTGTGTTATGAAGCTTTTCTAATACTAATTTAGATTTCTAATTATTAATCTATAAGTTGTCTAAACAAAAGACAAAATGCAAAGCCATTATTAGAAATACTTGTTTAACTAACATAATACATTGAGATTTGTGGATAATAAAATATTTATATTTTATGTAAAATTGACATTCATTTTATTTACATATGCCACTCATTAATCAAAGGTTATAAAATCAAATTCTTTATAAATAATATTAACAAAAACGCCCCCGCCGAAGGCACTTTAATGAGGGCGCAGAATTTGTTTTCGCCTAGGGCTCCAAAAACCCTAGAGCCGGCCCTGGTGTTATTAAGAGCCTTATTACAAAATAGCGTAGGTATTCTTTTAAAATGAGTTGAAAAAATTAACGCATTTTTTTTTGGATGTAACTATAAAAGATAGGATAAATAAATAAATAAATAAATAAATAACTATTCAACCCTGGGAGAAAACCGCGGCACTGAGCGCTCTTCTCTTGCGCAAGCAAATATATACACAATTTCTAATTGTTTTTTGCAGTGTTTTCTCCTTTCTAATGACAATAATTTATATTATGTCGTATTGCTAAAAGAGTGAACTTTAATATAGTATAAGTATTATATAAGAATCTTATTTTATTTCTGAGAAAATTAGAATGATACAGGAAGATTTTTTTTTAATTTTGTGTAATTGTAAGTAATGTATACCTTGGATATGTGGTCAAAAAACGAAAAAATAAAGCCGTAGTGTACATCAAGAATACATGACGGACATAAAAAAAAATAGTATACGGTTTTCGTTGTAGTGATATTACTGTATTAGGGAGCTCAAAGTTTGCCTTCCGAGCGTTTTACGAATAACGACTTTCGGAAAATGGGCTGAATAAGTACATAAATAATATTCGTTATATCTAAAATTAAAGGCCGCTATGGTCAACATCAAGAAATGGTCCAGGTAATTCAGTAATTAAAGTTTGTAGAAATCTCTTCATTTCCTGGAATTAGAACGCCAAAAATCCACTTTTCTTGCCTTTCTGGAAAAAATATGTGATAGGGCTCTTAAGCTTTTCTAATACTAATTTAGATTTCTTATTATTAATCTATAAGTTGTCAAAATAAAAGGCAGAATGCAAAGCCATTGTTAAAACTATTTTTTCACATGATAATTGATACATTGTGGTTTGTGGATATTAAATTATATGTATTTTATGTAAAATTGACATTCGTTTTATTTACATATCCCAGTCGTTAATCAAAGGTTATTAATCAAATTCTTTGTTATAACAATTATTAACAAAAACGTTTTTCCGAAGTTCCATTCCATACCATAGGTCTATACTCGGCAGAACCCGCCGAAGGTACTTTAATGAGGGCGCAGGTTTTGTTTTCGTCTAGGGCGCCAAAATCCTAGAGCCGGTCCTGTATATGAATCAATGGTTTTGCCAACAGGATTCTGTTTTTTACATTTTGGTAATTGACTATAAAAATAGAATGGATAATGATAATAATTAGGCACTTAAAAAAAATACTGTCAAGGACAACTTCAAAGTAAATACAAGTAATGTGGGTACATCCTGACATTCAGGAAGTTGAAGAAGTAGCAGTGGTCGGATACAGCGACCTTGAATTTAAAAAAGGTATAAAAAACTAACAAAGATCGCGAAAATCTATTAAATGAGTCGAACTTGACGTCATTCAAGTTAAAAGAAATAAAGGTCAATCGGTCCATAAATTAATTTTATTGAACAAGTTTTTATGTTTTTTTCCTTTTTTGAATAAATAAATGTTAGCTGTCTGGTGCCAATGCCTATGACATAGCCAGTAGCCAATAAACACCTCGAAAATAATCCAATCAATGTGTGGTTATGCCAGACAGCAAGCTTTTTGGGATATTTTTAATTCCCGATTCCGCTCGAGTAATCGAGTCTGCAATAAAGAACACACGACACACATGCGACAAATTAAAAGCTTGTGTAAGAAACACAATTTTTAAAATAATCAATAAGTTTTAAAAAATAGTCAAGGAATAATAAAATAATCAGTCAATAACCATTAAGTTTTACAAGAAATTCGACACCAGAAATAACGCCAAAATAACAAAATATAGAAAAAATATAATTTTAGTCGAGAAGACAATAAAGAAATAGATTTGACGAATGCTAAAATTATATTTTAAAACCTAAGTTCATCAAAAGTATAGAGAGATTGCAATGCCAGATTCCTTTTTATGCATTTCTTAAATGCAATCTCTTGAAGTATTGGGTAAGTTACATAGGTAAGTAACATTAATTAGACGTAATTGATTGATGAATGACGTGACTCCCTGGTATAAACTACAAAATTGGTCATTTTTGGTAAATATAAAAAATAAAAAAATAAACATATTTCCTGCGGTTTACGATCCCCTCCGAGCACGCGACGCGATGCTTATCAAGCATGCTTGATCGTCTAGAGAGCTTTTCCTGGTTTCTATTTTTCTATTTTTAAAGGTCGGAGCACAGAAGTAGTCTCTTTTAACCCAAATATCGTCCTGAGAGCTTGCTTTTGATGTTTAAAAATATAATGGCTCTCATAGTATGTGCTCATTGCGACTTGTTCTCCAGACAGAAATTCGGTTTTTCGGATGGCAAAGATAGCAGAAGATAGTTCTATCGATATCTTTGCGATATGTCGACTTCAGTTTAATTTCTGGTCTATTGAAATATCTAGAAATTAGGTGCTGTTAACAACCTGAACTAAATTACGTAGAGTCCATGCTAATATTGATATTATAAATAGGATAGAAAACGAAATTTACCGCGTGAAATTTGTAGCACCCGACGTTTCGGTGACGTTGCAGCCGCCGTTGTCCATGGTAGACTACCCTGGACAACGTCTACCCTGGACAACTGCGTCTACCATGTCTACCCTGGACAACGGCGGCTGCAACGTCACCGAAACGTCGGGTGCTGCAAATTTCACGCGGTAAATTTCGTTTTCTATCCTATTTATAATGTCAAACAACCGCGATAGTCTTCGATTTTATAATATTGATATTCTCATGTTTTTTACCATTGTTTAAGGCAAAATTCATGACTTCAGTTTTGGTGGGGTTTAATAATAGTTGGTTCGTTATAAACTAGTTACTAGCTACAGAGAAACATTGGTTGGTATTATGTCGTACGTCATCATTGATTGTCCCTTGGAAACGTGTCATTTGCGTATAGTAATGTACCTATTATATTCTAAGGGCATTATACTATCCACATCATTTATACAAATAATAAATATCAGCGGACTCAGAATAGATCCTTGAGGTACTCTATATGTAATATGTTTTAGGAGTGGTTTGATTTTCTTTATCTCCACAATTTGAGATCTATGTATATTTGAGGTAAGATCTTTTGTAAATAGTGAGTTCTTCTTCTTAAGCCGTACAGCTCCAGTTTATCTAGAAGAATAACATGATTGACAGAATCGAAAGCCTTAGACAAATTACGGAATACCGCGGATTTAGAGAGCTGTCCAAGGACTTCAGGACAAGCTTCTCTGGTGAGCCAATTGACATGGTGGTATATTTATATTTTCTGAAAGCAAACTGTTTATTGGATTGTATATTCTTTCATCCAAGAAATCTAATAGACGACCGAAAATTATATTCTCGAAAACCTTTCCAAAACAAGGCAATCCAAGAGATCTTGAAGCAATCTAAGGATCAAGGCAATCTAAAAATCTTTAAAAAAAACGTCAAAGGGCAAAGAGAATGCATCAAGTAGTTTGTACGAGACGTTCAAAAGCACGGACATTACTAAGCCTACCATGCAGAATGCCCTTTGGTTAAAGACATTTGACCTATATTGTTTCAAAAATACTTCATACCCTAAAGGACGACATAAAAGGATTGTTCACAGCAATAACTCGTCGCCTTCTGCAGGGACGAGAAAGAAGATACAGAGAGTGTTGTGTGCATGGCGGAATATCAAAATTCGCGCGCGCTAACCCCCCCCCCCCCCCCCCCCCCCTTCTCTCCCAACTTGACTGATGGAATACGTCAAGGCTGTTAAAAACGTTTAGTGGCGAAAATCGCCAATCTGGGAACACATATTGGTTAACGGAACTAACCACTGGATGCAATTTCTTAATCCCATTTAGCTAGCCAAAGAACAAATTGACTTTCACCTTATGATCCGGGAAGCTATTGAAATAAGAAAAAAAACAGGACTTCAGTAGAGACGGCTGTTTAAAACTCTTTACTATTTGGAGCACACTTTTTAAAACTGTCTCAAATCCCATCGTCGACCGCGAGAACGCGAAACAAGACACAGAGAGTATTGTGTTGACGGTGGATTTTCGATATTTTTGTGCTGCGTTACTACGTAGTAACAGTAGCGTTTGCTAATCGTCGTCTTCTATTCAATCATCATCCGTTGACGCCGAAAATCCGCAAAACAGCAATGGACGAAATTTGCCAGCAATTCAGTCTACCCTTGTTAATAGCGTTTGCATCATCGCCGAATCGTCGGATGCTACAGAATTTGATGTTATTATTAAGAAAGGGTTTTTGGTTTATTAAGCTATTGCATAGCTTTTATCGCGGGCCTGCCAGCGCGGCGACCGAATGAAGAAATTTCCTAATGAAAATTAATGATTTTAAACTGATAATTACGTCTAAACGAGTACTGCTTACGATTCGAAAAAAATATATGTTAAACAAGAACATTTTCCTAATATTCCTAGCTTTGAATATTTTAGATTTTGTTTATATTACATAGTGTAATTAATTTGTGAAATTAGGTCTAACCGAACACAAAAACGACAACTACGCAAATACTTATCTGGCGTATTATTATGAAACCTGCACCATTTTAAAGATATTTTAATTATCTATCTTTTTATCTGCGGTTTTTTTCGAATAATCCGGTTTTTTTGCTTTATCGAGTAAAAAATTCGTGCGCGGCGCTCTATCGGAAGACGTTTAAATTATTCCGAATCATTTGCTTCCGCAGCCGCAAATGATTCGGCATAATGTCAACGTTTTCCGATAGAGCGCAGTTATCTGATATCAGAAAAAATAAAATAAATAAAATAAATAAATAATTATAATTGCATAAGTTGTTAAAAATGCTATGCAATAGCTTTACCGCGGCAGTCCCCGAGTGCCACACGTATTTTTTTTTATTGATATTTGTTTTAATAAAGAACACAAAAAAAAATGGTTAAGGTGGTTAGGCATTTGTCGAAATGCTACTCGTGCTTTTGCTATACCTACGGCTCTCAGGCATGTTGTTCTAATCCTCATCAACTAACATGCCCATAGAGATAATAAGAAGTGTTGCACTTACTTGGGTTAGATACAGTAATAGCTGGTATAAGTTTAACACAGTAGGTAATACAACGCTAAGACGCTCTCCTATCCGGGGCAGTAGTGCCGAAGAACTGAGCCATTCTCATAAAATTAAATTTGAGTAAGCTTATAAATATTGGCCGCGCCTCAATATGTCACTTAAGATAGTAGCCTTGATGGCATTATGCAAACCAGTGTTGCTCAACCAGTGGGTCGCGACCCCCTAGGGAGTCGCAAAGAGATTCCGGGGGCTCACAGGCTATCTAAAAAACGAAAATTTTACAAAATCATTATAATAGAGGATGAGTCTTAATCCGGAATCCTTCAAGGGGGTGAATAAGTACGACTAAGTGAGAAATTTATGATAAAAATTATATAAAAAACATATTTTTTTGTTTTTTTTTTAATAGTATAGCGCTGAGTACGATACGCCATCTAGTGGTTGGTAAAATATCGCTAATATTGTTTATTACAAAATTCTGCCTACGGCTATATGGCGCAGCACGCTCAAACGCTTGTCAAACTTTTATTTACAGGCAAGTAACTACTTCGAATCTTCAAACAAACAAAAAAAATGTTTATTTTCTCAATATTTTTTATTAGTCGTACTGATTTATTCCCTTAAAGGATGTCAGTTGATAAAAACTCACCTGTATAATATGCAAACATTTACAGCTTTGGTAGAAAAACATATTATTATGTGTTTTTCGCTATTTCTTATACAAAACATTATGTCGATCTAAGGGGCTCTCTAGACGATCAAGCATGCTTGTCAAGCATCGCGTCGCGGGCTGGGAGGGGAGCGTAAAACGGTGGAATTATTCAAATCTATATTTTTTAATATTTACCAAAAATGCCTTATTTTGTACCAGGAAGTCACATAATTAGACGTACGTAATTGATTGATTAATGATGTGACTCCCTGGTTTAAACTACAAAATTAGGCATTTTTAGTAAATATTACAAAAAAATCTTTGCATATTTCGTGCGATTTGCAATCCCTGCCCAGCCCGCGATGCAATGCTTGATAAGCATGCTTGATGGTCTAGAGAGCCCATAAGATGGAAACAGGTAAGTACAGCTTTGAAAGGAAATACACTTAAAATTAATATGGTGTTTGCAATTGTTTTTAATAAAATGCTTACAGTTACAGCTGTGGAAGAGACTAATGGGGGTCAAGAGAACTAAGTTACAGTCTAAAGGGAGGGGGGGGGTCGCATAGGAGTTTTATTTTATTTTACCAGAAAGGGGGTTGCGATCTAAAAAAGGTTGAAAAACACTGATGTAAACTAAACCATACTATGACTAAACTGGTTTCTGAATCTGATTTTAAGATATACACGAAATTCGAGCAGTAGTAAAGTCGTAAAAGTCGAAAAGTCGAAAGTCGAAAAGTCAAAAAGTCGGAAAGTCAAAAAGTCGAAAAAGTCAAAAAAGTCGCGAAAGTCGAAAAAGTTGAATAAGTAGAAAAAATTGAAAAGGTCGGAAAAGGTCGAAAAAGTCAAAAAGTCGAAAAGGTCGAAAAAGTCGAAAATGTCATAAAAGTCAAAAAATGACAAAAAAGTCAAAAAAGGAAGAAAAAAGTAAAAAAAGTCAAAAAAGTAAAACAAAAAAGTCGAAAAAGTCAAAAAAGTCGAAAAGGTCAAAAATGTCGGGAAAGTGAAAAGTCGGAAAAGTCGAAAATGTCGAAAAAGTCGGAAAAGTCGAGAAAGTCAAAGTCGAAGTCGAAGTCGATTTCGATTTCGATATTGATTTAGATTTTGATTTTAAATAAAAAACGGCTAAAGCTACGACAAAACTGTCGAAGACCAAAATGTTTAAAATAAAATTGTGTGAAAAACAGTCTTTGAATGTATATTGATAGGACTTACAGTTTTAAAAATATAAACACATTCATTTCACAAAAAAATGGAACAAAAAAATCTTTGTCCTTGATTCATACGAAACTAATAGAATCTGTGATAAAATGGCGTAAAAGCATATCGAAGCTAATACAAATGAAACCTATATACATTGTCGTAAGAGGATTGGTTCCTGATTTAGAGGCCACCGCGTATACAGCTAAAAAGTGTATTAACCCATATCGCAGGCATCTTCCCCACAAATACAAAGGTCAGTACAAGGAAGCCCAGATTTGCTGCAGACATCGACCTGTAATGCAGCTGTGGCAGCAACACTTCGTCAACTCCTTTACGGATGATAAGGTTTCTTTTTTGGTACTGAATTGGAAATAAAACCTACCTTCTTTCTTCCATCCTTAGACCTCGAAGTTGGGATATCCAATATTTGCTTTACAACTCTACCCCAGATCGATCCTGCCTGCAAACATGCTCGTTTCGTATGCTGCAAAAGAGCACCGAATGTTGATGGTAGTCTATCCATAACCCGTCTCTTGACGAATAACGTCTTTATTGCTTGGTCGATATCTTCCAAGTCGCTTGTATTATCGTAAGGCAGGATGTGGGACCTGGCAAAAATCCAAATGATGATTTTCAAATGCATCGCAGATATGTCTTCCCTGAAGTCAAAGCAAGCAGAAACTTCAGTCCAAATAATGAGGACGGGTAAAAATTTCATAATTCCCATTTCATCAAGTTTTGGATAAAAATATTTTTCATTATCTCTTTCTCTACCCTGTTTGTTTGTCTTTATTGACTTTAATTGTACTGCTTTCAGGGATCCGACACCCGGTCCTCGCGAGGATCTGCTGCTAGCAACCGGGTTGCCAGTCTCTCCCTTCCTACAACATTAGATACATGTCAATCGGCGGTGACGTCATCCCAAGTCTTGACCCCGACATCCGGAGAGTAAAATTTTGGAGGAAATTGCAACGTCCTGTTTATACTGGATATTATAACTAAATATTAGGTATACCTACAACACCTGCCTATTTTGAATTGTTCTACGACCCACCTATCTTATAGGTACCATCAGTAAATAAATCCTCCCAACCCCCAACATACTACCTCTCTCCCCCCACCCCTCTAAACTCACCCCCCACCCCATCCATCATCACCACCACTACACAAAACCCTTCCTCCCTTATTTGATTAAAATATGTCTTTTTTTGTGTCGCTTGTATAAGAGATCTTGCACAAAATTTATGTAACGTAATTTAGACCCTACGACGCATCTTTGCACCGAATTTTAAGTCTCTACGTCAAATATTTTGAGATTGAAACATGACTAGCGCGCCCCCTGGTGGACCGATTTCAACCACAATCTTTTTAACTCTTGCCATGACCAAGTGATGAGTGCATGCCAAATTTTGGCCTAATTGGATAACGCGTTTGGGCGCTATCGTGGACGAGAATACACAGAGTAGCCAGACAGAAGTGCATTTACAATACTTTCCCTTTGCCAGGAAAGCAAAAAAAGGAAAATTTTCGCTTTTTTGTATATGTATGCCACCTATTCAAGACTTGGCGGTGCGAGCAAATCGCAAAAATGGAATGAAAATCACCCAAAATGATGATTGTTTCACCCTTTTGCGAAGGGCTGTAGGTACACCGCCAACTGCTCAATTATAGCAATTATAGCTCAACAATCGTTAAAACGTCCTGCGGTGACGGGTTCGCCCGTTGTGGTTGACAACTCAATATGCTCAATTATAGCGGTGCGAGCCGGGGGCTGCTTCATCATCCGAAGTCGCCCGTACTGTATCGTCCCTAATCGCCCTTGTGGGTGCGTGCCCTTTCACAGGATCCCGGTCGTCGACGTCTCCGACGGCGCCCCTGCCGTTTGCTGCCCGTTTTTTATTTTTCTTTTTTCGACATGCCGCATGGGGCATAACTTCCACCGCCTCATCATTGCAATTAAAATAATAATATATTATACTAGGTACCTATGTAAAAAATTAAATATGTTACCGCTTAGTCTCCTAGTTTAGTTTAGTAATTAAGTAATAATTGTAAACATTTTGAATTTTCAATAAACGGTTTACGGGGTTCCGGCGGGGGCTGAAGCCCGGAGAATCCTTCATAAGGTCTCCGTTCGCTCACCCCTCACGCGCTACCCTTCCGGCACGCGTGAGGTTGTCGTTGCATGACATCCTGGGCAGATAAAACGACCCACGTCGTTAGAACTGCCCGGGTGGTGGGCGGGGTTTTCAACCCTCGCCTGTCGCCGCGTAAATATTGAATGCTCAATTATAGCATGTAGTCTAGACGGATGTAACGATATTATCGAATACTTTATGTTGTGGTAACAATATCGATATATCGATTCGTATGACAGGTCATCCCTAGCACGCAAGAAAATTTGGCGCGAACTGTCACACGAAATGTCAAATACTATACTATTTGACGTAAATGGCTATTCGGTTAAGTTCGTGTTTTGTATTTTTGTGTCCACTAACGTTGTATTTCACAGTAATACGAAATAACAATGGTTACAATTGAAAAATAATAATAATACGTCATCGTAGTAGAACATCTATTTATAATAATTTTAAAAGGGATCGTAGTGGAATTTTGAGTTGTTTATTCTTTATTTGATTTGTTGTTCCCCACGTTTTTTTACTGCGGTAGCTTGTTAGTGCTTCAGGATGAAGAAATCGCAGTCTAAGAAGGTTAGTGAGCTTTAATATTAAACTAAGTGCGAAATTAGAATTGTAATTCCTAAATTTCGAAGTATGAACGTCTGTGGTGGGTCTACGAGATGCGGTATATCATATCGTATGCTTGCGTTACCTTAACGCTTTTCGGTGCCACAAATCTGACCACACGTTTACACTGCCGAGACACGTCCCACATACGCAACGCTTTATGACATCTGGCCCTTAAATTTGCGTGGAAGCAGACACACTTATCACACGCAACGTTGCGTGGGCTAAGTGTGTCTCTAGAATGCATATTCAAGGGTTTAGATGTTATAATGCGTTGCATACCTTGCGTACTTGGGGCAAGTATGTGGCTGCCCTTATCGAGTCAGTATTCATTCAGTCAGCGATGGAGGAGGACGCTCTAAACGAAAAGGTTTCCGCCGCACCTCGAACTAAAGACCAAAAATATTTAAAAGGGTATTAATTTATTAAAGGAACCTGTTCTACATTGTTGATTTTTTAACTTCACCCGACTATATTAACGATGCTGATTCCGAATCTGCAATAATCTTTATTCAGCCTCAATAAATAAGCGAGATATAGGCATTCAAAGAAGCGTCAAACCCTTACTTTTCTGTAGGTTAAGTTAGTTTTTTTTTAAATAATACATAAGCACCTATTTGGCGGCTGGTTAAGTCAGTTTTTTTTAAATTGAGTAAAAAAAAAATTTTTTTACTATGTTTTTACACCGTTTTCTCATTTGGGCGGTTACAGGCAAAACACGTTTATTTTTCGCTTTTGATGACTTTTTTTTTCTTTTTTGGTAACACATCTACAGACCGAGATCTTTTTTAGACACCTCAACCAAATTTTTACACCCAGCCTTTCTCTCAATTTGGCCGTTACAGGAAAAAAAACGTTTCAAATTAATATATATATAGATAATACTATTACCTTACGTTTTTACACCACAGTCTCACAATCAGCAGTTTCCAACCTTTTATGGGCTATTATCCATCAAGCCCGTTAGGTATTAGCAAATACCCCCAGAAAAGTTGAGATAAAAAAAATACTTATTGCATTTATTTTCTATAAATTACGAAAAATCAATAATATTTTAAATTAATTTTATACAATTGATGTTAAACAAAGAATTTGGCTTTTTTTAAATCAAAAAGTTATACAAGTCAGTGAGACGGTTGTTATTGCTTAGTTCTTACAATTTTTTTCATATTCGGTGGAGTTTCAGTCAATGTGTATTATAAAAATTTCAAATTCATTAACTATTAGTATCAACTATATTCCTTACTATTAATTCCTAATAATTAATAACTAGGTACGTAGTTAAATAGATGATTATGTTAATTATTTTGTTTTCTTCAGATAATTATTTTGTTTTATTCCCATTTTACCCCTTTGGGGATAATCACCCCCAGGTTGGTAATCGCTGATCAAGATACAGGCCAAAGAAGCTTGTTAGATGTGCATAGCGCCGTTTGTTACTTGAGCTGTGTCAATCTTAAGCCGTTGTTTTTCAATATTCTATTTCTTTGCTTGATATTTTAAGAAAAAAAAATGTACAGGAATTATATAAATCAAATTAAATAAATAAATTAACTTTAAAATGTAACTTTCGCAGGCTCTACCGAAACCGTCGCAGTCTCAAAAATCCATCGCATCCTTCTTCACCCACCAGCAGCCTAAAGAGAAAAAGGTCCATCCCATTATCCAGATACAGGAAACGATTGAATTGAGCGATGACGACTTTGTTATCATACCAAAGAAAACAGTTGGGCCGTCCAATTCAGAGGAAGGCAAAAAATGCAAACAAATTGAGCAAAGCCGACCCGAAAAGAGAAAGAGAAATGCGGGAGGTGCGAATGCGGATGCGATCAACGCATTAACGAAAGGAAAACACCACAAAGACGAACAGCGGCGAGTTCCCGATCGAAATACTAGGAGCGCCTCGCCGAAGAAGAACGTACTCGCCGTTGTGCACTTCAACGGCGCGGCGGAAACCCCGGAGAAGAAGGTCGTTTCGCCGGAAAGGAGCGCCGGGCTTTCGAATATACGGAAACGTCACTCTCCTGAGGGGAGGTCAGTCTCTTTTGTTTCACCTACTTCACTCGGCCAGGTGTTGATGATGATAAGCGCGGATGGCCAGTCACCCGACAACTTGATCATAGGCCTTCGTTAAGGATTGTAGCTTACCCCACGTCTGTCAACCACGCATGGGGTGCGAACCTGGGTAGGACACTGGGTCAACCAGTCTCCCCTGGGAATCAAACCTCTGGCGCTCCTGGACGGTCTGCGCACCGAGCGGCGCAAGCCAATCGACTGTGCTCTCCGACTAACAGTCGGGGGAGTCTGGGAACTGTATTGTTTCTTATAGAGCGGGGGTGGTTGTCTACCTTACGGCGACTGCTCTTGAAATGACCATTGGCCATCCGATCCCGGTTCAGAGTCAGGCAAAGGACACCTTGGTCCGCGATAGATTCGGTGCACACCGTTTCACCGCTTCGTAAGGGAGAGGACCGCGCAAGCGACCTCGAACTCGGAACCAATCGAGAGACCGGAGAAATCTGGTCACAATTGGAAGCAAGGGCGCGAGGGTCGGCCCGCCAGGTAACACTGGCTATCTCGCGGTAAGGCGTTGGCTTCTTGCGGGTTGTGACGTAGCTGGACGTTGGATTTGTTTTGTCCAAAGTCTTCTACGTTCACTGCAGGGCGACAGAACGAGAAAATCGTTAAAACGTCCTGTGGTGACGGGCTCGCCCGTTGTAGTTGACACCGCAAGTTGTTGTCTGTCAACCTACGGCTACTGCAACCAGTCCACTTGAGAGACCAATTACAGAATGATCTTATTGCAACCAATAATTGGTTGCAATAAGATCATTCTTATTGATATGTTTATAGTTTAGATTATTATATGTTTATAGATTATAGTTTATGATAATTATTATTTTGGTTTTGCTTTTATTGATAGATAATCCTCGAGGAATAAACTAAGATCTTTAACAACTTCAGAGTACTCTATGATATTTTATTAATTTGAATAGGAGGCAACGCCGGTATGTCAATAAAATAGTTGATATTATACACTAACTCCCAACCACAATAATTTGGAATTTGCAAAGGTTTAAGAGTATACCATGTGAGTCGGCCCATTTTGTAACTGGGTCTAGGTTCAAGTCCATCTGAAAAATTGCCATTGAGAGAGGACCCGTCTTAAGTCGACATACTATGGTCATCCAGAAAGTAAGGTTACAACATTTATATAGCATCGAAAAATGCTTTAATTTAATTGAAATTCACAGGGGACTTCACAAATATATTAAACTATATCAGCTTTTGTATAACAATATCGTTAACCTCCGCCGCCAGATCGTTCCGCCACTTCTTCAGAGCTTCCTCATCCTCCTGATAGTTGTATTTCCTACCCAAAAACTCCTTAAGTTTAGTGGAAAGGTGTTGGTCCGAAAACGAACACTTGGATGAATAGGGGGAATGGCCTTTAAAACTCGCGCGGTGTGGGGCCTGGCATGTCATGCAAAAGGATGACTCCATGGTTCAGCATTCCCTTTCTGCAGCTCTGAATTGCTCTTTTTAGGGTATTACAGTAAGCCTTTGCATTAATGGTAGTCCCGTTAGGTATATAATACACCTGCAGCATCCCCTTACGGACCCATAAAACAGATGCCATCACATCTGCTGAATGGGTCGTCTTGAACGTTTTGGTGACTGGGGAAGATGAATGACGCCACTGAAGTGATTGTCTTTTGGATTGTGGCATGCAGTCACACACCCATGTCTCATTCCCCGTCATCCGATGGGTATTCGCGGCGGTATAGTTCTGCAAAATCAAAAAATGGATGACCGCGCGGATCTCGCACGGACTGGAGGTGGCGGGAGGCGCAACTACCTCTCCATTGAAATAATTTATTGTGATAGAACGTTAGGAAACTGACGTTCAAAATTTAAAAAATCCATCGGCCTCAGGAGCCCTTGTAACCCTACTTTCTGGATGACCCTCGTATATTTGCAGATCAGCTCTTATATCTGCTCAGGCAGCCCTAATGACAAATTAGCCCATCTTTGTTGTGCGAGTCTCTCTTCTCCGCCTGATGGTCCCCAAGAAGACAGTATATATAAGTTTTTCCAGAACATCAAAAAATTAATGAACCAATTACACTCATAACAATCTTTTTCTTCTATCAACTATAACTATAGTGTCGAATAAGTGCGAGAGTTTATAAAATAATGTTCAGTTGACTATATAAAACATTTTTGATGTATCCAAACTAGCAAACTGATTTTGGATATTTCTATTTTTTTTTATTTTGTGAACTCTTTTTTTTTTAATAATATTATTATTATTGTTATAGGTCTCCGATAAAGTTAACTCCGAATCTTGCCAGTATAGGGAGTAAAGATTCAACAGACGTTAAAATATGTGATGATGATTTCCTCGATCTATCGGAGCAGATGGTTCCTGATGTCAAAGATGCCTTCGATCTAGACTGGGATCTGAGACTGTCGCCAGTGAAGGTAAAATGTGTCTAGTGTATAGATCAGTGTTTCCCAATATTTTTTTGACCAGGGACCGCTGAGACTTTTTTGTTCGGTGCAGGGATTGACGTCTCTGCTACGAACAGTGTTTTCTTTTTTGACCAGGGACCACTAGAAGACAGCATACACATCGTTGGTCGCTGCCTAGGCCTCGCCGCAAAAAAGACACAGTTTACTGGGACGAGCCTTTCTCGAACCCAGCGATCTGCCCAACTTGAAGATCAGCGATCTGAATGGACTGGTAAGCAGTACCGGGCTACTGGAAGACCACTGACCCAACCACAAAGTGCGTAGTTTCAAAAGATCTTACAGATCCAGGTGACATGAAGGGCTGGAAACAAGCCCCCCACTCCGTTTACTACTACTACTACTAAATATTAATTTTTAGTCAACTTTTTAACCTTTGGGTTTAAAACAAAAACTTTGAGAATTTAAATATCATCTTTATTTTTTTTATTTTAGTAAAATACTAAACTTGCAATAATATTTGTAGATATCATATATTGTAGATATTCAATAATGACGAAATTTAAATTTTTAAATCAATGTGATGTTTGAGCTTGCATCCTTCTTACAAGTTTGGCAATTCTGTGGTTTATACTGTTGCTCAGAGCTACATGAACATCATCTATTGATTCCAATCAATTTCTGATCTTGTTCTTAATTACGAGCAAAGCGAAAAACCTTTGTTTGCATTGATGTTGCGGAGAAGAGCATAAGACAACGAAAAGCGAATTTTTGAACTGTAGGATATGCTCTTCCAGAGAAATTGGTTAGAATGCATCCATACAGACATATTTGGAGTTCAATCAGCTCTCCCTGGATTTCGTCTGCATCCACTTCAACGACAATAGGAACTTTTGAACTTAAAGAATATGAACTTTTGAATGACCCCGTCTATTCGTTTGCGTCTATGTATTTTAATATAATTTTTATTTGCAGTTACCTACCGAGCATTTAAATCTAAAATCCTGGCAACGTTGCAAAGTAACTAGTGTTACCAGAAACAGCAAATTCGACATTTTCATCAAAGTATCCTCAGCTGATGGAACTGCAGAAGCAGAATGCATACTGAAGGATAATTGGTTAGTATTTACCCACAATTTTGAGTCAACGCTTGTTTGGGAATGTCTAAATACCTTAACTCTGATATCCGAACATGTGAGAGGTGGAAAATTTAAAGATGATAATGAGGTATTTTTAGGTGATCGGGATAAAGGGTATTTTATGCTTTTTTAGGGTATTTTATGAAGCATAGCCAAAGAGGTGTCAAAAGGTATAAACCAAAAAGGTGTCAAAAAATAAAAAAACATTTAATAAAAGTTAACTTCGTCACACTCATTATCACATTTTATTGAATACCGTAGTAATTAGCTATAGGTAATTGTATTTTTTTTTAAAAATCAACAAGGTATAAAACAACTGGGTTGGTGATATAATTTATAAATTAATGATCCGTTTTGAATGGTATGTGTGAAGTCAGTACTGAGATAATTTACATTATTCAATATTGCAGTGGTGAATAGATCTAAGCCAGTTTACTATATTATGTATATCCTAAATAAGTAGTAAGTGTGGCTATTATATTATATACAAACAAAATAAACGGTAAACAAGAAAGGAAAACAAAAAATCATTTTATGGTTAGCCATGAAATTTAAAAATCCTAGTGTCTCCAAAGTAGGTTGGTGTGGTTTAGCGCAGTTTACCTCCAAGGCGTCGATGGTTCAAAATCAGAGACTATTGCGGTTGTTTGATATTATAAACAAGATTATAGACCGTTTTACCGCATGAAGCTTGTAGCACCGTTGTCAGGGTAGACTTCAATAGAGATGACAGCTTCAAACTCTACTACGTGGAACCCTGTTCTTAAAATGTTCTCAACGGAGCGCAAAGACGGGAAACAAGATACCGTGAGTGTTGCGTGCACGGCAGAATTTCAAAATTCGCACACGCCGACCCATTATAATCTGCGCAGTAACAGCAGTAGCTTACTGCCTACCCATAGAATAACAACGGATGGCAATTGATAGCACTTCAGTCTACCTTAACAGCGGTTGCAACATTGCCGAAACGTCGGGTGCTACATCCGTTAATAATGTTGTTAATTATATCTTAGTTATCTTAGTAGCAAAGGTAGGTAGGTTTAGATTGCAGCCACAACATTAAATAAACCTTTGATTTATTGAGTAATATTTTCAAACAATTTAGAATGTTTAATTTAAAACTCCGCCATATCCACATTTTAAAAGAAATCAATTTTACTGTATAATCTTATCTCTTGAGGCCTATGCTCCCAAAACTTTATTTAGTTTGAAACAACATCAGATTCCGAGATGATATTTTGAAAAAACAGCATTAAATTTCATACTCCATTACATCTATGACAAATGTATTTCAAACTCCGCCATATCCACACTGACCAATCAGAGCAAAGAAATCATCGGAAAACTGTCAAGGCGCTTAACCACTTGGATGCCAATACCACCGATCGGTGGTTTTTACTGTTGTGATAATTAGTAGGCGGTCGATCTCAGTATTTATGCAATTATTCATTTATATGCAGTAAAAGTTATCTTCTATGAATAAGTCACTATTATATATTAGTATGTGTGCACTAACACCCCCTACAAAGAAATTTTCAAGGATTAAAAATATGCCGTCGAAGGTTTCATTTCCATGGCTGGCCTTCTAAGGGTTAATGGCAAATCTATAGCTGTCCTGTGTTTTTGGTGATGTCACAGCCTGAAGTTAGTAACAAAAGCGACTGCTTGAGTCTAGGATCTAACTAGATCCTAGACTTCATGAACAAACCCCGCCAGATCCAAATTTGAATATCAAAACCAGCTTGACCCACGAGGCGTATTCGGAAAGCAAGTACCGTTTCATTCTAGCGCCATCGCAGCGTTGCGGTCGGCGTTCCGCGCATGTGCTCTAGTCTTCCTTATTCACTGGATCTCAATTGACGCCATTTTGGTTGCTCTACGTTGTGTTTTCAGTTTTCTGTGCACATTTAAAATGTTTAGGACAATTAGTGATCCCGCCGACTGTGAGATTCGTGCTGTAATTAGATTGTTGAATGCAAGTAATGTGAAACCGGCCGAAATTTATCGTCAAGTTAAAGATGTGTACGGTGAAGATGCGATGAGTGATGGAATGGTGAGAAAGTGGGTTAAAATGTTTAATGAAGGTCGAACAAATGTCCACAATGAGGCTCGGAGTGGTTGGCCTTCTGTGGTCGATGATTTCGTAAGGAAAGTTGATGAAAAAATTCACGAGAACAGAAGTTTCACACTTTCAAACGAATTTACTAAAAATTTCACAAACTGTTTTGTAAGAGTACGAGATTGTTAGTGATCGCTTTGGATATCGTTTCTATGATGAAGTTTCTATGAAGGCAGGAAGCTTCTATGTTGAAGGTATAAGAAAGCTGGTCACTCGCTACGACCAGTGTTGGAACGTTGGCGGAAACTGTGTAGAAAAATAGTTTAAGGCATGTTCAAAGTTCAAAGTTCAAAGTTTATTTATTCCAAAAAAAACCGGCGAGGGTATAGAACTTACAATTAATAAATACATTTTTTATAATATTCATATTTTAAACATCATATATCTGGCAAAAATAAAATTAAATCACGTTAGAAATCTGAAAGTCAATAAACTATACAAAATCAACTATTACATTGTCTAAATATTAAAAAGAGCATTAAGAAATATCAAAAATAGAAATACCAAATCCAAAAATAAAAAAGAGTATAAATCTATAAATAAAAAAGAAAAAATAATAGAAAGGCAAGTCCATTGCATGATCTCGCAAATAAATAAATCAATAATAATAATAATAATCAAGGAGTCCAATTTGGAAAGTCCAAATAATCAAGGAGTCCAATATGCTCTTTCATATTAAAAATAAAATGGGTTTAAAAAAATACTAGTTTTTTTTTAAAACTGTAATTAATTTCCGAATACACCTTGTATTTTCCGACACAATAATATGCTTATTTTACTGCTTAATCTAATATGTATGCATGAAAACAATATTTATTATGTAACTCTTATGAACAAAAAATTAATTCTACCTAGGTATCTGTATTTGACAGAGTTTGGAATTAGCCTACAGATATGTAGTTGTTTTCTTGTAATTTCAGGAGACAATTAAATATTCTAGAAGGAGATATTTTGTCTATGATGGCTTTGGATGTAGATGAAAATGGTGCTTACGTCATAGACAGTAAAGGTGGTTTCGTCGTCCAGTATCCTGATACTTTGGTCTCTGGAACAAGTGTCGTAGGGTCTTTATTTTGTAAGCGAAAATCCGTTCTGCAGGAACATTTCAGAGGAATCGATTGCAATAACAAAGTTGTAAGTGTAACTTTAGTTCAGTGTTCATTATAATTTTTACTAGTGTTTTTCAACCTTTTTTAGGTCGCGACCCGCTTTTTGGTAAAAAAAAAACCGTCACATAACCCCCTCTTAGACGGTAATACAGTTCTCTCAACCCCCCCCCCCCTCCCCCCCCCCCCTCCCCCCCCCCCTCGTCTTAGTCTTTTCCACAGCTGTAACTAAGCATTCAATATTTTTTTGTAAAAACAATGGCAGAAACCACATTAATTTTAACTGTTATCCACTTTTGAAGCTGTACTTACCTGTTTTCATCTTAGATCAACATAAAGTTTTGGAAATGAAATAGCAAAAAACACATAATAAATATGCTTCTCTTCCGAAGCTGTAAATGTTTACATATTATATAGTAAATGTAAATGTTTGCATACTATGTTTAACCCTTCAAGCCCCGCGACTTTGATATCGAAGTCAACTGAACTCGTCCAGGAAAAGTGATTTGATTGGGTTTTTCGTGTCATTCCGTATGCAGTTATATTTTATTTAAATGCACGATGATACAAATATCATTGTGCATTTAAATAAAATACAACTGAATACGGAATGACACGAAAAACTCAATCAAATCACTTTTCCTGGATGCGTTCAGTTGACTTCGATATCGAAGTGGCGGGGCTTGAAGGGTTAAATATAATATTAATTAATGGTTATTTGAATTAACCCCTTGAGTATGATACGACCAAATCTGGTTCTGAAACAATTATCCGTTGAGTATGATACGACCAGATCTGGTTCCGCGTTTTTTTCACTTCTTTGACGTTCTCATATTTATTCATAATTATCTAATTGTTTTACAAAATGATATTTCAATATTCTATATTCGAAATTTCAATGCAATCATTGTGCAGTTGTTCTTTTTATGATTGGTGTAGTAGTTTCGTAGTTATAGTACTTTAAGGTCGATGTCGCCGAAAATCCTGCAAAAGAGACAGATGCATCCATGAAAATACCCATTTACTCCAAGGGTTAAAGAGGTCTGAATCTGAAAACTTGTGTTGTGAAGTGTATGTATAATGGTTGATTTTAAAGCTAATTTGTATACATGATAAAGTATTATGCATATAATCACAATATATCGTATTGTATTTCTTATTTTTCGCAATATTTTTATAATCCTATTTATATAATTGTATTCTAATATAAATATGTTTATACCATAATATATTTATTATTTATTACAATCGAATTTAGGTATCTATGTACTTACCATATTATTACATAAATATGATTAGGTATATACATTGTAATATTTATATAGTTTATTATATTATATTATATATATTAAATTTTAATTAGGTACATTTACTATTTCTAAAAATAAAACGTTACTTAATTTAGTTCTTTATAAATTAATTTGCTAATTTTAATTGTTTACTCTGACCCGCCTAGATACAGGACAGTACAGTCCTAGTTAGGTGGGCACTGACCATTTGCTACATTTGCATGTTAAATTTTTCCGAGAAATAAAACAGAGATAGAAACCAAATTAGTAGTGTACAAATGCATCCTGAAGCCCATTTGGACCTATGGATTACAGCTGTGGGGCACAGCAGCCAATTCCAATATAGAGATTCTTCAGCGGTTCCAAAACAAGATGCTGAGAATAATAGTTGATGCACCATGGTATGTCACGAACGACCGTCTACATCATGACCTCGAAATCTCAACAGTGAAAGAAGAAATTAAAACTAAAATGGTATCCTACCAAAAGCGAGTTCTACAACATCCAAATCAACTAGCTTCAAAGCTGATGAAAAACCGGGCTTTCCGCAGATTGAAGAGGAGAGCGCCCCAAGACTTGCTAGCATAATAATGTGCTAGCACCCATTATTGTGGATGTGCCATTGGGCACATACCATTCAAGTCCAGTCAAGCTAATCAAAGGAACATCAAAGAGGAAAATGTTCAAGAGCCACAACAATTGCTGAATGTCATATCTAGAAGACAGATGGCATTAACAAATAGAGAAAAAAAAAAAAAAAAAAACCGAGTTACTTTATAAAATTGGTAATAATGTGGCTATATGTTATATAGCCACATTATTACCAATATTATGTAAATTACTAAATGAATAAAAAAAATAAATAAAAAAATATAATAAAGATTTTTTAATATTTTCCATTTCATTTTTAGATAGCCTGCGACCCCCCGAGAGTCTCTTCGCGACCTCCTAAGGGGTTGTGAACCATTGGTTGAAAAACACTGCGCTAAATATCAACAATAGCACAAACCTCTTCCTTAACAATTTACATTGTCAAAATCGCACTTGACTGGTTTTATTTAAACTATTCACAGATGACGATAGGCTCCCTGACCCATGAGCTTTTGCAGAGAGCCCTCGCAAAGAACCTAACCCGAGAGAGTGAGATAAGATCTGAATGTAAATCTATGCTTAGGGAAATCGATAGTGTATACATGATGTATGGAGCGGATCTTTCATATGCAGAGGGAAAAATGGAAATGTTGAAATTTGTGCCACAGATTGTCGATTTCATTTCCCGGTACGTGCATAAAGGAAAAGGGTCAAGTGAACATTTTACGCCTTCACCGGGTTCTAAATTTGGATGTAAAAAGGTATGTATTGTTTGATTCCACTTTTATTGTGAAATTTCACAACGTGCTGATTTATTATCATACGACAATATCTTTCAACTAACCCTACTATGAAGTGTTAATATGTATATGGGGGCGTTCAAGTATTACATGATGCATTTTTTTTATAATTTTCACCCTCCCTCCCCCCCCCCCCCCCCCCCTATGTAACGCGCAGTAGCGTTTTTCTGTACCCCCTCTCCCCATCCCTAAACGTTACGTAACACCCAAGTGACCATTTTTACCTAAAAGTCACAATTATGTTGCGCAAAGTACCGGAAAGTCTGTTTTGTTTTGTTTGCGTCTGCGGTAATAATAAATAAAACAAGAGATTTCTAACTCAATACATGCCTATATTGTTTATTTTATTTATTCATATTGTTATTTAATGAACAATCACACATAATTAAATAAACATTGGCTTAATAAATAGGATAGAAACGAATTTACCGCGTGAAATTTGTAGCACCCGACGTTTCGGTGACTTGCAGCCGCCGTTGTCTAGGGTAGACTGAAAGAGCTGTCAATCCGTTGTTTTTCGGGTAGGCCGCATACCGCTGCCGCCACTGCGTAGGTTATAACAGTGGTGGGGGGCCGGGCTCGGAGCGCGTATGCGGCCTACCCGCAAAAAAACGGATTGCGTCAACGGCGGCTGCAACGTCACCGAAATGTCAGGTGCTACAAATTTCATGCAGTAAATTCGTTTCTATCTTATTTATAATGTCAAACAACCGCGACAGTCTTTGATTTTATATTATAACATTGGCTTAAGTTTAAAATATGTTAAAATGGTCTCAAATTTGTCCTAATAAACTTTTACTACTAATATTACATTAAATTATGCCATTTTCCTGACTTGACCCTGTCCTTACATACAATTTTGGCTTCATCCACCATTGTTCTTCTAATGCATTCTCCTATTTTAACTTTTTTTTACTAATAAACTCTTAAAATAAAAATAAAAAAACAATGTTATATAACGCATTGTTCGAACCCCCCTCTCACCCCTGTTATGCATCGTAACGTTTTTCAAGACCCCCTCTCACCCCAAATTGCATTACGTAATACTTGAACGTCCCCTATGCGTGGGCACAGTATACCCCTGACAATAGCTCAAAATGTAGAAATCAAAACGAATACGACACGAGTCGTAAGGGCTCGCATTGCTCGCCAGATGTTTCTCTACTCGGCCTATGCAAATGTTCGAATGCTCGAAAAGGTCACCATCCTTTACCTGGCCGTAATGCTAAATGTTCGCGTTCGACGGGACGGACCCCTCTGCCCACATTCTCTTCCCGCATTGCCTTTTAGCTCGATACTGTGGCGTGGGAAACATAGGCGTGTGTCTTAACCCTCCAACCGCGGGCGATTTTCTTATTTTTTCATACAAATTCGCGGGGAGATTTCAGGAGTTATTTAAAATGTTTGCATTTTTATATTATTGAACAGGTATATAAAAAAAAGTGTAACTCCAAGACTTTCCTGGCCTTTTTCAATAATTGAGAAAGCTTCAGATTGGATTCTGGAGGTCGATTCGGTCTCTAAGCAGTATGAATTCCCTGAAAGTTTTGGATATACAGCCCTGCCTCCAGATCATCTCTATCTCGGAAGATGGTCCTTATCGTAGAATTAACTGTTCCATGGGAATCAAATATCCCAAAAGACCACGAATATAAATTAAATAAATACTATGATCTCGCAAATACCGTCACCCGGAACTGCTTCACTGTTCACCTTCACGCGGTGGAAGTCGGCGCTCTAAATCTCTGTTTCACCTTTTTAAAGATCTTAGTCTCTCCAGGAAAATAATCAGCTCCTTCTTAGCAAAAATATCTAAAACTGCAATTTCCACATCTCAAATTCTATGGCTTCGAAAGAGGGAGTAAATGGGTGGTAAGGAGAACGCTGACATACGGCAAGACAGCTGTCTTAAACCTACCACAGCCGGTCGTTAGTCCGGAATCCACTGCTCATCCCCCAGAAGTGTAATAATACCATATGATGGGCCCGACTTCGTTCGGTGAATTCCATGGCAGCTCCGTTTGTATTTAATTTTATTTATTCTTTAATAAGTTGCAAAGTTTTAGCAGAAATCCACCAAAATCGACATTGTATATAAATTTACCCAAACAATAAATTTAAACCTCTTTCCGAGCAAAGCCGGGCAGGGCCTACCTTAAATAAGAGTGAGGACTTAAGGTGGTTGCTACCTGTCTTTTTTCATACAAAAAATTCCTGCAGAATACTAGCGATTGAAGAAAGTTACGTTATTAAAACTATGATAATCCAGTAAATAAAAAAAAATGGTGTACGCGTTTCGAATTTCAACCAGTTTGAACAGTTATTTTATATAGAAACATAGAAATGAAAATCTTGATATTCTAGTAGGATCTATGATTGGATTAGTGACTGTTATACACACGATGACATTTTTAACACTATCCGTGACAGTCGGTGTAATAATCGAATTGCAATGCCAAAACATTTTATTTCTTCCTACAAAAGTCATATATCAGAGGGAGATGAATGATCGCCTGTCTGTCTTTCTCATCTTCATTCTTTTTATTTTTCCTATATGGCAAGGGTCTTATTGTTCGTGAAATCAATGGTTTTGGATAATGTCGATAATACCGGTATCGATAAAAATCGAATTCTGACGGATAATGTTCTACTTTCATTATAATTTATAAAATAAAAGAAAAACAATAATAATAAATTGTTATAGTGACAATATTTCAATGGCAATGCGATTCCTAACCGATTTTATACAACGGCAACATAATAAAAGAAACCACAAAAATAATCAATCACCGATTACACCGATATATCGATGAACGGTCACTCAATCGATGACTCCCTCACTCTGTCTAGAAACCGAATTTTGACGTGCGGTGAGCGTGTGCGCAGTGGTGTTTGTTCGCTGCTGTATCAATAAATACGACGCGCTTCGCTGTGTTTTGTTTCGAATTGTGTGTAATTGTTTATTGTGCGTTGTTCAAATTCTCGACCGGCCGAAAATGAGACGAAATACCTTTGCTAAGGACTGCCATGTCAAGCATAAATATGCCGGTCCTGTCAATCGACGTCGTTCTAAAGCAGCTTTCAAAAGAAAACATAATGACGCTGAAAGGTAAATTATTATGTATCCGAAAAACGCACATGTTGGCGATAACATTTCAAAAGAATATACGGTATGCGATTTCGGCACCTCTACAAGATGTCTCGCTGACGACCAATCTGATTCCGAATCTGTAAAAATCGCGCGGACTCGAGATATAGGCGAGATAAAGCAAGACAAAATTGTCCGCATAAAGATTTTTACAGATTCGAAATCAACAACGTCGATATAATATAGTCGGGTGACGTTTAAAACACCTTCAATTTAGAGGAGATGCTGAAACTGCATACCTACCTATATTTTAATAAAACAACCATCAAAATCGACTTTTAGAAGGTTGATTTTGAGATGAATTAAGAATTATGTTAGTTTATTTTTTGCAGCCGCATGTATTGGCGTTTACCGGAAGTATCGTCGTCAACACCTTCCATAAAAACATACCAACGGAGTGATAAGAGGCCCCGAGTGGATGCAAATTGGTCGGTGCAATCTGATGAACCTTCGACGTCGGCTGGTGTGGCTGATGTTGCAGATGAGGTGAATGTAAACTGGCCATCAATAGACCCGGAATTAGAAAGTCACCAACTTCAGTATGATGCAGCAGATGTGGATCACCTGAAGGGCCTCGATGGCTATCGAATCGTTGACGTTCACCACTTTCTACAAAAGTCCATGAATTTGCAATATGATCACTCGAAAAAATGTACCGGAGGCAGAATTGCTTTTCGCAGCGAGAGTTTCAAAGGCATCGTCTCCTGGATGACTTTTGGGTGCACAGGATGTGACCAAACTTGGATTTTGTCGACTGAACCAAGTAATAAGCCGGCTTTGAATAAGGCATTCGTTTGGGGAACCTTGACCTCTGGAAGCTATTATGCTCAAACGTCGCACTTATTGAGCGTAATGGACGTACATATCATGTCATCGAAGCTCTTCCGAACAACCGAGCGAATGTTAGGAAACGTTTGGGAAGATCATCTCTGGAAAGAAATGCGCTTAGCAGGAGCTCAAGAGAGAGACGAAGCTATAAGAAAAGGAAATGTGTCTGATGATGGAGTCGCATTTATAACCGTTTACGTTGATGGAGGCTGGTCGAAACGATCTTACGGCCATAATTTTAATGCTGCTTCAGGAGCTGTATGTCAATATTTTTATTTATACATGAAAGTTCCGCCATTCCAATTACTAATTCACCTATTTTTTTACAGGCTTGTATTATTGGGAAACATACAAAAAAATGTCTATTTCTTGGTATTAAAAATAAATACTGTTATGGTTGCCAATATTACGAGAGAAATAACATGCCAACAAAGGATCATAATTGCTTCAAAAATTATGAGGGAAGCTCAACTGCAATGGAAGCAGAAATTATTGTGGAAGGATTTTCAAGAAGCATGGATATACATGGATTACGCTTTTTGGAATTTATAGGAGATGGAGATTCGTCAGTATATGCCAGGTTACGGGAACGCGTTTCGTATGGCCGAAAAATAAAAAAGCTGGAATGTAAAAACCACGCTATTAAAAATTATACCAGTGCCCTACATAAGGTAAAACTTTTTCTTCTATTTTTAAAACTGAAAATTTTCCAGTGCCTAAAAAGTTTATTTCACTTACAGATTGTGAATAACAGTAAGTTACCACTTCTTGGCAGAAAATTGTTGAAAAGCAAAATGCAAAACCTAACAGTTTTGGCACGCAAGAGTATAATACATAATTGTATTAATGGTAATGCTGCCAATTTGCGACGTGATTTTAAAAACAGCCTATTGCATGTGTTCGGTGAACATTCGACATGTTTGCCTTATTACTGTAAGTGGCAATTGGCAGATTCGGGGGAGCCGGATGAAAATGTTCTAGACGACATAAAAAAATTTGAAAATGTATGGAGCTTCATGATGGCAGCTTTGGACTTGTTACAAAGAAAGGCTGACAGGCTTCTCCACAACGAGACAAATAATTGTGCAGAAAATTTTATGAGCCTTATAGCCAAGTTCAACTGTGGTAAAAGACTCAATCTGACGAAGAGTGGATCATTCCAGAGAAGAACGCATATCGCCGCACTCAATCAATTGTCCGGTGGAAAATG
Source organism: Micropterix aruncella (assembly GCA_944548615.1). NCBI lineage: Eukaryota > Metazoa > Arthropoda > Insecta > Lepidoptera > Micropterigidae > Micropterix > Micropterix aruncella. Next base: position 23,641,809 of record OX155969.1, read on the forward strand.
GCACTCAACAGCTTGGAAGTCAGCTACAACTATGAGCCCTGGAGCGTCGTTCAAGAAGTATTTTAGTAGACTGGAGAAGTATAAGGAAGTGAGAAAAAAACACATTAGAGTTCGAAAACTCTTCAAAGGAAAAAAACAGGAAGCTGATAAAGACTATGGTCCTTCACCTGATAATCCTCCACCAAATTATACGGAATCAGAGTTAAAAGAATTATGCGATGAGAAGATCACTGAATTCCAGGTTAGTATATTTTACCACTAATCACTTTATATTTTGATTGGGCCGGCCTAATGTAATGTTTTTTTACTTTAGGTAACGGGACAAGATGCAGTCAGGATCGAGAGAGAAACTGTTGGTCAACATTCGAATGATTTGTACAACACTTACAGGGAAAATCGGCTAACAGCATCATTATTTGGAATGGTTGGTAAAAAAAACATCTGAAGAATATGTTTATATATATATTTTTTTTTTTAATTTTATTTAAGCGGATTGTAAGATTAGTAAAGGTTGCACCTTTGCCGGACGTTTCGGAGCGGCATTTTCTGACCACTACGGGTGTATCCTCATCATCAAAGACCAAAACTTTGTTTCAAACCTTGGTCGGCAAATCCAAATAGTACAGCCAAGTCTCGTCATCTATCACGATGTTGTTCACATGCCGAGATTTTCTCTTATCAAACTTTTTGTAGCATCTCCCGGCACCATGTTACACGTCGTGTCATCTGCTCTTCAGTCAGTCGATGCGGCTGTCAGTCAGTCAGTCGATGTATATTAGTTAGTTGTAAGGCGCCTGCTGAAATAATTTGTTTTTGTATTTATTTTAGATTTGTAAAAGGAGGCTGAGTACACCTTGCCACAATCATGTCAAACAAGTGCTATACAAAACTGCGTTTTCCTCATCAGATATGGCATACGGCAGAATACATGAAAATTTAGCAATCCAAAGATTCGAAAATGAACATGGCAAAAAAGTGAGTCCCTCGGGACTCTTTGTTGATGTAAAATATGGATTTCTCGGCGCTAGCCCTGACGGTAATTTTTTATTTTTTGCTTTTTTGTGTTCTGCCTAGTCTCATTATTTTTTTTTTTAAAAGTGGCACATTTTACCAAAGAAAATAATGAAATGGTGTTATGTACATGTACCTTTTTTGTACATGTACCTTTTTTGTACATGATTATTATATTTCAGGGAAAGTGGTTGATGAAAACGCAATAGTGGAGGTAAAATGTTTTCCATCAATTGCAAGGTTAGAGGAGAAGAATTTAGTTAAAATTGCGGAAACTAAAAAAAATTTTCCATTGAAAAATGAAAATGGGGTACTGGTTATCAATAAACGACATAATTACTATTATCAGGTGTGTATTTTTTTCAACATTTTAAACCCTTAGCTTATTTTAGATACAATAATACTTAATATTAAAGATATTAATTTTTACAGATTCAAGGACAACTTTGCATAACTGGGTCGTTAAAATGCTATTTTATCTGCTTTGTGGATGCCTTCACACCGATAGTAGTATTAGAAGTGGTGCCCGATCAAGCCTTTATTAACGACATGATACCAAAATTGGTAAATTTCTATAAAAAGTGTATCCTACCGGAGATTATCTTACGGAGAATACCCTCGAAAATGAAGTGCCTTGATCCTGCTGAAATGAAGATACTCAGTACACAATCCAGAGGAGTCAATGTAGCTTCTTCTGGTCCTATAGTTTCTGGACTTTCAACAGAAGTGTCTGAATAGCCTTATATGAATAGAATTATTATTATTATTAATATATATATATATATATATATATATATATATATATATATATATATATATATATATATATATATATATATATATATATATATATATATATATATATATATATATATATATATATATATATATATATATATATATATATATATTTGATATGGTTTGTAAAGAAATCCTTTTATAGGAATCCTTTTATAGGATTCGATGAAAAATAAAATTCGTAAAAGCTACATAAAAAGCAGCGAAATAATACGACAATGTTATTTATTATAGTACAATTTATTAAAATAACAAAATGAAATTTTAAAAAATGGTACGGATCATATCTTACAGCGGGCCGGATCCGGCCCGCGGGCCGGTTGTTGTCCATACATGATTTAGGTTATATAACAAAAACATCCTCTTAGCCAAATAATTAATAATTTAACATTTCCTTTTGTTACCTAGATTGGAAAGAGTCAGATCTGATAGTTTATTTATTTATTTTAGTAATGCAAATATAATATTTTAGTTTACAATTTCAGATAGGCCGTCGGAACTATGCACAATAATATTAAACATTTAATTTTGTAGTTTGTATAGTGGTAAAATTAATGGTTTACTACCTCACTAGGAATACCTGTATCAAGGTGGTTTTATATTGCCTGTTGAGAAGGCATATTATCTCCGCTATTAGGTTTTTTTTAATAACAACTTAAAATCTTGAAGACAGAAAGAAAGGAAAAACTATTTTACTTTAAATATTCTTACATTCTATGCATACAATATACGTAATAAAAACATATTATTATAAATAGGTTTTTACATTGTAACATTCATTTTATATTACATTGGTTTAAAAAACATCCATAAAAATTGCAGACGTAGTCGACAGTATAAATGAACAGTAGTAAAAATTGACAGATAAAATATTATAAAATGTACAATATAACAGTATTATAATTACATACAATTGTGAATTAAATGAATTGTAAATTAAAAATGTTTCTTTTTGATGATCTATCCTTTTCACACATTTTTCCTGTCTTGTGGATTAGTATGTAATGTTCTGATGTCAGTGCTCAAATACGTCAGTGATGATGTGCAAGATTAGTAAGTAATGTACTCCAGAGCTCGGCGTCCAATTAGAGCGTGGAATCGCCCTGGTCCATCGTTTACGCAGATTATCTTCCTTCTGGAATGACTGAAACTGGAAGCTCTAGAGAACAGTCGATTTGATTTGCATCAACACAGCATTGTCTCGGCATCTAAAAAATAAAATCTGGTATTAGCAGTGATATTACACCCTAGCTGGTTCGAATTTGTTTGTTATGTTCAACTACATATCATTGATTCCAGTCAGTCGATAATAGCATCGATGATGATCGTCTTCATTGAGTGTCGCTTGGTTGATCATCATCGCCGTCTATCGTCTCGGGAAAAGCCACTTACAGATAGCATGCAAGCATATGCTTCAATTTGCTCAATTTTAAATTCCAATTTGCATATATTTGAAACTTTGTTATTTATTAGTTATTGCTACCAGTTATACATTTTTGATTTTTAACATCACCTGACTATTCACCATGCTGATTCTGAAATTATTTTTTGTCGGACTCAATAAATAAGAGAGATATAAGTCAAACACCTACATTTCGGTAGGTTAGGTTAGTTATTTTTAAACAATACAAAAAACTTATACCTACTTCGAACCTTTTGTGTTCGAACTAACCTAAAAAAAACTAACCTACCGAATGTACCTATATAAAGCAACCTACCGAAATGTATAGGTGTTTGACACCATATCTCTCTTATTTATTGAGTCCGACAAAAGATAATTGCAGTTTCGGAATCAGCGCGGTGAATATAGTCAGATGATGTAAAAAAACAAAAATGCATAAATTGCAGCGAGCAGCATCAGCGAGAATAACGATTTTTTCGCGGAAAAGGATTTGTTTATGTATGTAGGTACGTAAAACAACATTTTTGTGGAGAAAAAGATCTATATTTACCTTAAATAGTTGTTGCAGATAGGCAGGTCAGTATTTTACATTTTGATCACAATTGTACATAAAAACCACAAAAACGAAATAATTGTACAAAAAAACAAGCCGTCACGAAATATGTAGGCCGGTTTACTGACCCACTAATCATATAAATGGTTGCCACATCTAACTTGCGCGCGCCGTTGCCACATTTCACTTGTGACCTTGGCGAAATTTTGACTGACACACGCACACTACCTTTGACATCACTAACACACTGATACGGATTGGCGGAGCTGGGAAATCGAAACTTATCCTGTATATTACTAAATATTTACAGTATATACAATTCTCGCAATATTTTTAAAAAATGCTTTATTCTCTTAGGTACTCGCGTTTCAAAATACGTAATTTTATTCATAAAGGAGACAAGCTAGTGATTTATTTTCATACGAAAATAATTAAAACTTCACATCAGCGCCATCTATTATAGTGTAAGATTGACACAGCTAGGTAGCAACGCCCTTAAGTTTGGACTACGTAACCTGGATTGATTATTATAGAGCAAAATATTTGCCATTTTGTGCAGCGCCTTTTCAAATTTTTGAGAATCGCTGTAAAAATCTATATCCTTACTGTGCTTTATCTACAGCCACCTGAGGAATGGACAGGAAGAATAGACAATATAGTAGATATTGAAGAAAACATTTGGTCACCGCATCTCGGCTTAAAAGGAAAGATTGATGTTACCTGTGAAGTCACTATTAATAATAACAGCGGTAAGTTTTGCCTTTGCTAAACTGAAGTAGTCCATATAAATCTTCTTAAAGTTCTATGACAACTTTGTCAGACTGCCAGTCATTGACGTTATCGCCTCCCGGTTCGGTCCCCAAGCATGTCAGATGCTTCTTCGGAAATATTAAGTGCCTTATGATACTGGGGTCCATATGGACGACGACCTTTTATGGCGGCCACATATTTGAGAAATGCAACGCAAACTCTTCGGCCGATTTCATTCGCTGAATAGGCTGAAAAACATCCTCCCGGAGGAGAGCAAGATTACGATTTATCAGTCTGCTCTCCTCCCCCTTCTGGATTATGCAGATGTTGCATTTTTCGACCTCACAGAGGAGTTATCCACCAAAGTTGAGCGAACTCAAAATGTCTGCATTTGTTATATCCATGGCCTCAGAAAATTTGACCACATCAAGGAGTACAGAGAGAAGCTTCTCTGGCTGTCGAACCGGGAAAAAAGAGACAGAGTTCTTTGTATGCTAATTGGCATTGCTCCTAATTATCTTACTAGCAGATTTACTGCACTATCAGCTCATGGACGCCTTCTGAGATCAAGAGATAACCTGCTACTCTCTATCCCTAGTTACAGCACTGACTTCTCATTCTCTTTCACCGTCAACGGAGCCCGTCTTTGGAATGCTTTGCCAAAAAATGACAAAAACGCACCAAGCATAACAAGTTTTATAAACAGACTAAGAGAACATTTTAAATCTTCCACATAAATTCCCTTTCCCTCCCTATTCTCCTCCTTTTTAAACCTTAGCGTCCTTATAGGTGTTAGATTATTTTGGTGTGGAACATTCTGTGCCCAGAAAGAGTTAAATATATATTTCTTTCTTTCCTCTCTTTATATAGGTTAAGTTATATAGCATCTACTGGCAAAAAATGTTGTTACAATAATATAGGTTAGCTCTAAAATATTGCCTACAGGCAATAAGCTCGCCTTTTCATACGAATAAAGCGTTTTATTATTATTATTATATTAAGTGTTTTATATAGACCTCTCTGCCAATGGGCTTACAATAATAAAAACGAAGTTCGTAGGAATGCGCACGGCAGCCGTCGGGACGGCAAAATGGCGGTATCGCTTTGTTTGATATGATCGGCGGTTAAAATTATTAGATAATATATATATATATAAAATTTAATTTGTTATTTTTACTGACACAACCGTGGCACTCCAATAAGACTCAGGAAGTGAGCTCGCCTTATCACAGGAGTGCCTAGTAAGGCGGGCTCGGTTTCACTTTACTTGGCACATTAGGAATAATTTTATGCACTTTAACATATAATTTATGCACAATTTGGCCTGGGCACAGACAGATGTATGCGTAAATTTAGAAGCATATAGCAGTATTTTCTGGATTGTACATTATATTTCTTTTGTGCTATTGCCTTTGAATGTTTATGTAACGAATAAATAAATAAATAAATGATGTAATAAAGTAGCGTGGCAAAAATAAACGCCTTGCTAATTTCTGGCCCTCGAAAGGCTTAGATCTATGACAATTACCTTTTAACGTCTCATTTGTCACGGCCCTTTCTCATTTATGATTTCACCAAAACGCAACTGTTCCATATGAATGGTAGCAAACGGTTTCGTGCTGCTTGGGCCGTAAGATCCATAGTGTTTTTGGACCGGTCCAACTAACGATTCAGCTCCTATTCAGCAGCCACCTCGTATGGAAGACTATCCGGGTAGGACTCTCGCGTCTAGGCCTCATGGCTGGTGGATCCTGGAGGATTGCCTCCCGGCGCTACTGGAGGGTTTGCGCACTAATCGGTGAGGCGAATCGGTTGTGCACTATGACTAATTGCTGAAGGGATCTGAGGACTATGGAAATAAACTGTCTCCTAAGCAGCGGGGATGGATGTTGACCTGCTGTCATGCTATTCTTGAAACGACCTGTCGGCTACCTGATCCCGAGTTATATGACAGGCAAAGGACGCCCAGGTCTGCGATAAATTCTAATTGAATAACCACTGAAATACGACAGATAGAGGCCACATAAGCGACTTCGGTCCCGTAACCAGTCGGGAGGAAGTAGGTATCCTGATGGTTAATTCCAGACAGAGATATCCTTCCAAAACTGGTAGACAGAGGGCGAGGCTGCCCGCAGGATACTTTTCTCGGTCCTCGCCATAAGGCGTTGTGATGGGTGATGAAGTGATGGGTGATACTTTGAGTGAAATGTTTTTTACCTTAACTTTAACCCTTCGGCTACCTAACGACCAAATTTGGTTGCACATCAAAACACCGTTGACTACATAACGATCAATATTGGCGGCTTGCTCCCGGAGCGCACAGTAATATTATTTTCTAATTCGAACGCATCCTAAAATCCATACCAAATATCTCATTATTACCATAGATACATAGACAGCCGCTAGAATGATTTCGCGCGTCATTTCGCGGATATTTCTGGTAAAATTCCATCATTTTTTTTCGAGAAATCATCAAAAATTTTATTGGTTTTTATGAGCTAATATCTAAATATTTTTGTAGGTAAATAAGCAAAACGAAATATTAACTTTGATAGAGAATCTAATAAAGATCACAAAATTATTTACAATTTCTAAATAGGGTTCCGTATTTTTCCGTAAGACAAGTACAAGTTAGAAATGCCGAGTTTTTTTCACTTTTTCAACCGTCTCATCTAATTGTTTTATAAAATGTTTTAAATTATCTAATCATTGCACAGTTATTCTTTTTATGATTGCTATAGTAGTTCCATAGTTATAGTACTTTTTGTTGAGCGCGGCGATATTGCAAGAAATTCCAATAAATTGCCGCGGTCTGCCATGAAATTATGCCGCTACTCGAAGGGTTAAATAAAGCATTTATTTTGTCAAAAAAACAGGGTGAACTTATTCAAGGTCCTAATGTTATTATTTTATATATTTTATATATAGGCGTGGTCAGAGCGCCATCTGTAGTGCGGCGCCATACCACCATACCACGAACGCCGCCATATTGAACATTAAAGAAGATTAATGAATGTTTGAAACTATGAGTGTAACTTTATAGTAAAGTCTCTGCTGCCGAATCGTAGTACGGCGTCGGGCAATCTAATAAGCTATATAATCAATGATAAGATTAAGCATATTTTCTCTTTTTGTTTTCCACTTCACCTGCAGGTAGAATTAGAAAGTTGTTACCGCTGGAATTGAAAACGGGCAAAGCGAGCCTTTCGGCCGAACACAGAGGACAAGTTATTCTCTACACAATGATGATGTCTAATATCAATAATCAGAGATCTGAGAAGGCCGATGATGTAATCTCCAGAGACATCACTGAAGGACTTCTTTTGTATTTAAGGTAAAAAATATATGTTTTATATTTAACCCCTCGAGTCGCGAGGTTAAAACTGCTCCATACCGTTTTAAATTACGAAATCGAGGGTGAAATCGACGGCCTTGAGAAAAACGATCATAAGTCATAAGCCACTATACTATCATAAAAAGAAGAACTGTAAAATGATCGCATTGAAATTTCCAATATAGAACATTGAAACCTTATCTCGTAAAACAATTAAATAATAATGAATAAATATTAAAAATTGGAGAACTGAAAGAACTCGCTTATTCAATCATGTCGATGTTTTTATCACAAAATACGGAACTCTATGCAGAAATTCTAAATACGGTTATGATCTTTATTATATGCTTTACCAAAACTATTATTTCGTTTTACTTATTTGCATACAAAAATATTTAGTTATTCAATCATAATAACCGAGAAAAATTTGTATGTTTCCTCGAAAAAAAAATCGCCAATATATAAAACGGCAAAACTGTTAAATAAACGGTAATAACTTGTAACTAACAAAATACAGCCAATACTACAATTAATTACGACGTAAAACAAATAATATCTATTTTATCATCGAATTCTAACAATATTGCACTATATTTCAAAGATTACCAAAAATTCTAGCCTCGTGTTCTCAATGAAATTTTTGACAAACACTTTAGAGAGTCAAAAAACGTGAAAAAATGCACATATGCTACACCAAATCACTAATGCTGATTCACAAATTCTTTTAGAAAGGAAATTACTCACTTTTCTTGGGAAATTCGCACCAGAAAACACCAAAATAACACTTTCCGTGAAGGCCGTGCGCGTGTCGAAAAATGTCAGACTTAAAATGGCAATGCTCACTTTGCAGGCATCGTATTATATTGAAATTTGGAGCACGCGCTCTGTAAGCACGCGCTCACGTGCGAAAATGTATCTTCTTCTACACTCTAACGTACCAAACGAAAGATATGCGTCTCGTTCCGATTTGTAAATCGAATTCTGGCAGTGAGCCAGTATTGGTCGCGATGCAACGGCCCCTCCGTTGCATCGCGATTAAGGTAATTAAATATATAGAAAGACTGATAGTATTTTTTACCTGGCCTGCAATTTGAACCACAACTGGGATATGAACATACAAGGGGTGTCATTTACTACAGGCAAATCTATGTGGTAGCGCCACATAGAGCTATTCTGTCTTGTGTATATCCTAAACACAAGCCTCACATGTAGTTGTAAAATTTTTGGATTTTAGTTTTGTTAAGTAGTTCAATGTAATTTCTGTATTTTTTATGAAATCCGTAATCGCTTTTATTTTTAATAATTCTGTATTTTTATAGTCTAATTTTACTGTGCAATACTGTTGTTTTCTTAAACGAATTGAATTAAAACTTATGTTTTATTTTGCAGAGATAAAATCAGCATACGTGAAATCAAAGCCGGTCATCCAGAGAAGCGTGATTTGATAATGTTAAGAAACGAGCTTGCTTACTACTTAGCGAAGAACTTCAAAGGGAATATGTCGCAGATTTCGAATAATGAATTATCAAACAGTAATAAGGCCGATAGTAAAATGAATTTTTTGACGGCTATGGATGATTTGAAACTGCCAGAGCCCATAAACCACCATAGCGCCTGTGGAAACTGCCCTTACTTAACACTATGCTCTTTGTATTTAAGGTAAGGAACACTCTGCCCAGCAGTATTTTTGTAACTGAGGATTTTTATTATTATTATTTTTTCTTAACTGGCATCTTTGCTGATATGTCCAGATCAGTGAGTCGCTGTGCCCTTTAATCCATTGCAGGGTCACTCTATTTGACCTCGCAATGGATTGAAGCGCATTGTGGCATTCCAGTAAAAGGACAGAGGTTATAGTATTTTTTGCTAGCGCTTGTAGCACGGAGGCACTGTCGGAGACAAATCTCAAGCTTAGGTCTCCGAAATCTTTGGCTGCAACTGCCTGTGCTGCTCTGGTCATGCCAATGCATTCTGCCTAGGGTAGTTGATATTTTGATGTTTAGATCATTTAGGAAAACGCCGGCTCCGGTACCTTGAGTGGTTTTGGAGCCATCTGTGTATATCCTTACTTCATTTGTACCAGAGTAATCTGCTGGGTCTGCAATGAGTTGCATATTGTATCTACGATCAAAACATGATGGCATATTATTCTGTCCATGGGTGCGTCCAGAAGAGGTATTTCTTCTAGAACCCGTTTCAGAATTTTTGAGTGTGGTGTTTCTGTGTTTTGTTTCCACAGTCCATTTGCTCTTAGTCTTAGAGCGGCTGCCTTAGCCTCCTCTTGGATGACAAGATCCAGAGGTCTTATGTTTAGGAGGTACTCTAGTGCGGCCGATGGTGTGGTTCTCATACATCCAGTGGCTGCTACACACGCTAAGCGTTGCAGGCTCTGGAGTCTCGCTTTCACTGTGGTCAGTAGTGTTCTGGGCCACCATACAACTGATTCATAAGTCAGAGAGGGCCTGATGACTGATGTGTACAGCCAGAGTGTGATTTTTGGGTTGAGACCCCATTTTTTCCATGACGACGCGGCAGACGAACTGGCCAAAAGGGGATCAAAGGAAATAGTATATGGACCGGAACCCTTGATGCCCAAATAAAAACATGGCTACGCAGGAAGCCCAAATAAAAACATGGCTACGCAGGAACACCGACGAAACCCACCTTAAAGAATGGAAAAAAAACTCAGGATGCAGGCAAACAAAGAATGCGGTTCCGGAAGCGTCTAAAAAGCTTGCCCGCAACCTCACCAGATTAAAAAGGGACAAAATCCGTAAAGTCATAGGTACTATGACTGTCCCCTAAACAAACACCTGTTTACCATAGGTGTGACAGACAGCCCTCTATGCAGAGGATGCATGGAGGAAGAAGAAACGCAACAGCATGTGCTCATGGAATGCAGGAGCGTAGCAGAGCAACGGGCAAAAATACTACAATCTCCAGCATCTGTCCCGGAGGCCTGTAGCAACCCAAACAGGCTGCTAACCTTCTGGGACAGCCTGGGTTGGCTGGAGTAACATAAACACAAATAGAAACATGAGCCACGCACAACGACCCAATCAAGAGGCCAAGTGCGAGAAAAAAGCCCAGACAAACTAACTAACTAACTATGTCCAGTTATTTTTCACCAACTTCCTGATGTCTGATGATTTCAAATTTTGCATTAACCTCCGAATTCCGCGCAAAATTTTCGAAGCCCTCAAAAATTTCTTTGTAGAAGGTGTGTGCAAGCATACTAATTAATATATAACGGTGGCTTATTCAATGGCAGGCTTCAATGACAGGCTTTTTTGCAGTGGATGGAGAAATAGAGCCGATAATTGAATAAATACGGATAATACGAAAAACGCCGATCGGCGTGTGTGGCCACCCAGGGGTTAAGGACCGATGACAATGCAATAATTTCATAATTTTGACCCTATATCCTGGCCAAGAGCATCAGGATAAAAATAAAAAATAACTATTTTACATGTTAGACACAATGACAGTATAATGTATTCTCATGACATTATTAGTCTTTATTATAGCTTTTAGTATTGCGATTTATTATGATTATGCTATGGTTAACAATTTTAAATCTTTCATCTCGTCGTGTATTTTAATTCCCATTTTATTTTATTTTTTTACTAATGTTTAATTTTTATAATTAGGTTTGATTATCTCACTCTATTAGCAATTATGATCTAAGCAATTATGATTATCTAAATACTAGCTAATTGTCATCTTTTTTATGATTATGTAAAGGTTAACAATTTTATATTATCAATTTTACTTTTATGTTATCAATTTTATATTTAATTTTCCAGCTTGAAAGAATTTATTTATTCTACATTACTAAATTTTCTATATTCTACATTACTTAGTTTTTTATATTGCTTCATAATATATTTAAAACAATTTAAATGTCCGGCTTAGAACAGGCTATTGCCTAGTTAGGCGACATTAAAATAGGATCACTGGCAATAGTTTCTGCCATAACATGTTATCAGTTTTTTAATACTGGATTCTCGGCTATGACATTATTATTGTAGATATCCATTTACTGTATATAATTGTAAATTACCAAAGAAAAAAAATAATGATAAAAATGACAGTAGTAGTAGTAGTAGTAGATGGAGTGGGGGGCTTGTTTCCAGCCCTTGATGTCACCTAGATCTGTAAGGTCTTTTGTAACTACCCACTGTGTGGTTAGGTCAATTGTCAGCTAGTAGCCCGGTACTTCTTACCAGACTAAGTAGGTCACTGACCTTCAAGTTGGGCAGATCGCTGGGTTCGAGAAAGGCTCGTCCCAGTAAAATGACAGTAAATATTGTATAATATATGAATAAAATTATAGTTAAAAAAAACTTACAAGAAAAAAATAAATTATAGTTTTAAAAAACTGAAAACATTTGCTTTAACCAGTCGGTCGCCAACAATGCCTTAACCCCTCAGGCCCCGATTGGCGGACATCGGCCACAATACGATTCAGCATGACGGCCCCGTTTTAATTTTATTTTAATTAAATTTGTTTTAGTTTATTATGTTTTATTATATTAATATGTTTCATTTTAATTATGGGTACAGTGGTTTGACAGTAATTAATGTTTTGGTAAGACAGTGTCGTAATTCAATTTTTTTACTAATTTTTACCAAAATTTTTTGGGACAGCAACTTGTCAATCGGCTGAGGGACCGAGGCCTGAAGGGTTAAAGGAATTTGACGAGGTTTAAGAGTATGCCATGGGGGTCGGCCCCCATGTAACATGCCCCATATCGGTGCTTTGTAACTCGGTCTAGGTTCAAGTCCATCTGAGAAATGGCCGTTGGGAGAGCGCCCGGTCTCGACAAACATATATTTGCAGATGAGCTCAATATCTGCTTTTGCTTTGGCTTAACCTGTCGGATTCCAACAGTGCCTATAGGCAATTTGCGTCATTTGGCAGATCCGCGCGTAGTCCTTTCGACCGACCGCCATATATATTATATAAATGTATAATATACATGACTGACGACATTAATTATGAGGTAACAAGAGGGAATTCATGTAAAAACGATATTGTTAGTATTTATTTACAAAATTGACCAAAAAAGTTACGGTGCAGTTTTTTGCTCGCAAAGGCTGGTTTCCGACCAATAGCAAAGTAAGTACCCTAAGTACCCTAACTCAATAACTATATTTAGTTAGGGTACTTAGGGTAAGTGCGCCGTCGAAGAACACAATAAAGCATTCTACGCTATAGAAAACCCTCAAATTATTGAAGAAGTAGGTACCTCTTTTCTGCCAAAAAGTAAGAGTGTACTGCGGAATTTGTGCTGATGTGATCATCGGACCGTTCTTTTTGGAAGACGTCAGTGGCAAAGCAACAGCCGTTAATCAGGTGCGCTATCAGGCTATGATACCCGATTTTTTGATGCCCATTGTTGGTGAAAATTGTATGGAGCACTTCTGGCTTCAACAAGATAGCGCACCATCTCATACAGCTCGTGGCACAATCGATTTTTTTAAAGTAAATGTGCCCCTGTCGATTAACCCCTTGAGCGACAAACGGGACAATTGTCCCACAATTGAAATTACCGTAGAGCGGCAAAGGGGACACCTGTCCCAGCCGAGATCGGCGCCGATGTTTTCCAATTATTTACTCTTGATACCTCACATAAATCATACGGCCTGTGGTATGTGCGAAAAGAGGAGAAGATTCTCTGTCGTTAACTAGTTGGTTCATTATTTTTCATACAGTCGCCATTTTTTAGTCTATGATTGAACCAAACCAAACCAAAAACTTCAATATTCATGTTGATTTTACACACCGAATATTTTTTTATTTTTTTATGGGTATAAGTAAAACGAAGTCGTAGGTTGAATGAAGCATATTATATTTATTACAAAAGTATTCACAATTTCTTGCATAGGGTGATTAATTTCCAGAAAAAACATAGAAATGTTGGACAAGGCAGTTTTTTTCTGTACCACAACTTTGACAGATAATTCTGAATAATGCTTATATATAAATAAATACAAACGGAGCTGCCATGGAATTCACCGACCGGAGTCGGGCCCATCATAATACTATTTTTTTTTTACACTTCTGGGGGGTGAGCAGTGGATTCCGGACTTACGAACCGGCTGTGGTAGGTTTAGGACAGCTGTCTTGCCACATGTGAGCGTTCACCTTACCATCCATTCACTCCCCCTTCAAACGACGTTACACGTATCTAATAGCAAATTTCAACAGGAACATAAAACTGGTCTTCTTTATACGATCCGTATAGTACTTTCGGAGTAATCGTCGTTTTCCTGAAACGCTATATTTTTGTTGTGATGTAATCTTCTTCTTCGCGTTCTCTAAGAGAAACTACAATTCAAACGTCAGCGCTCGAGGTATTAATATTTTTTTTTTAAATATTTGACTGGCCTCTGCTCGATTTGACACCGCCAGACTTTGGCCTCTGAGCTACTTGAAGTCAAAGGACGAATCAGCAATACGATATCAACAAGCCAAGGACGCAAGACGAACTTAAGGCCAACATCCATCAAGAAATAGTAGCCATATCGGCCGAAACATTGGCAAATACGATAAAATATGCCAAACAACGGGCTAAGGGTGGCTACATGCGCGATATAATATTCAGAAATGGATGTAAAAAAATCTCCTTGAACCAAGTTAAATAACTGTTAACTTGAACAGCAAAAAAAATGTTTTATTTTCATGTTTTTTTTTGTTAAATAAATGGGTCCACCATTTTTGTTAAATAAATGCCCAACCCTGTAGTAAAAAGATATTATTAGATTGGTGGATTATATTTATTAGACCACTGTATAATATATTTCTGACCATTCTTTCTCTTTCCTATTTTAGCAGAGACAAGGATGTAGACTTAAACAGTCGACATCCCCTGAAAAAGCTGGAAGAAGCAGCCATCGGACACTTGTCAGAGGCGCACAAAGCATATTTCATCAGATGGGTTAATCTTTTAGCCGTAGAGGAGTTGGATCGACGGGAATCTCAAATTAAAGATATATGGACCTTATCTCCAAGTGAAAGGTTGGTCTAAGTTTTATCATATATCTCCAAAAATTAATACATAAGACAAAACTATTGACAAGACTCAGCAGCCTGAACTCGACTTGAAGAACTCGCATGGATACCCCGGTACGTTCAAGACCATTGCGAACATTACATGTTATACATTCATTTTACGGTAATTGCGATAATAATTTAATGTAAAATATTTGTAATAAATTTGTATTTGATGAAATGTTTCATTTCTGTGTTTCATCATGCTTAAAAAATATTTGCATCTCATTTTTTACTGCGATATAGTAATTTTTGCAAAGAAAACAACAAAACTTTTTATGATGATGATTTTTAATATATTGAGCATTATAAAAACAAAAAACAATATATGTTATCGCTTGATATTTCGAAATATTGTAATTTTACTCATAGCTTTATAGTAAAAAAAATCAGGGAGATTAGAAAATGCAATAGTGTCAAAGTCCGTAATAGAAAAATTGAAAAGGAAACTAAATAAAAGTATTTCTTACTTAGTAGACTATTTTTAAGGAAACTATTTTTAGAATTGCTTGTTCCTATGCAAGTCTTGTATGCTCCGCGTATTATACGAAGGAACAGCTGTTTTTTACAATAACAATAACAGCTGTTTTTCTTTGCATTTCTGTATCAGATTTGATGAATTACAGCTAGCAAGAAGTGCTCTTCGCCAAAGTCGAAATATTCATATAAAATTTGCTGTCACTCCCCAAAAAACAAGGCTATAACTTATTAAGGAATGTAAATAGGCATATACAAATACTTCAGCATTAAAGCCGCATAATAATTTAATTTGTTTAATGTCAAACGGGGTACTAATTAATTTTCCGCTCAATTCCTCTATAAATGAGATAAAAACGAATTTACCACGTGAAGTTTGTAGCACCCGACGTTTCGGCAATGTTGCAACCACCCTTGTCCAGGGTAGACCTACGTTGTCAGTCTATCGTGGACAAAGGCGATTAAATCATCGCCGAAATGTTGGTTGCCACAAACTTCACACGGTAAATTCGTTTTTATCTCATTTATAATGTCAAACAACCGTGATATTCTTCGATTTCAATGCATCTAAATTGCAATTAACTATATAAATGGATACCAAAACAATGAATATTGACATTTTCTATTAAAATAAAATACAAACGGAGCTGCCATGGAATTCACCGACCTGAGTCGGGCCCATTATAATACTATTATTATACTTCTGAGGGGTTGAGCGGTGGACCTCGGACTAACGACCGGCTGTTGTAGGTTTAGAAGAGCTGTCTTGTCACATGTTAGCGTTCACCTTTCCACCCTTCGAAGCCATAAAATTTTGGGATGCAGAAATCGCAGTTTCATATATTTTTTCTATAAAAGAGTTGATTATTTTCCTGGAGAGTCCAAGATCTTTTAAGAGATTGTGCTATCACCGTAGTGTATGTCAATGATGTTATCTTAAGACAATCCATTGAGTTGATTATTATTATTATTATTAAATTATACACTAGCAGCTTAAGGCTGATGCGTGTATATCACATGCACTTGTTTTTAAACTTGTGACTGTTTTGCACTAAGAAAAATGTCCAGTTTGTTTTTAAAGCTATTGACAGAGATAGCACTGATCACATACTCTGGCAACGCATTCCAAGCATCCACCACGCGATTTGTCAAAATATATTTCCTGGGGTTCGATGCTACAATTGTCTTATTTAGCTTCAACGAGTGTCCACGCAGTTGCTTATTGGTGTTCAGGGTATACATGCTCTCGAGATTGGGCACACTGTAATAATCGTGAAGCATTTTGTAGCTTTCTATTAAGTCTCCTCGCTGCCTACGTTCCCCTAATGTCAGGCGAAGTTCTTTCAGTCGTACTTCGTATGGTTTGTTCCTCAGCGATAGCACCAACTTTGTTGCTCTTCTCTGAACTCTTTCCAGGTGCTCTATATCCTTCCGAAAGTAAGGATTCCATACCTGGTAGGAGTATTCGAGGAGCGGGCGAATGTAGGTTTTATAGAGCTTGAGGAAAAGTTCACTGGTGATAGTGGAAAAAGCTTTTCTTATTAGATATAGAAGTGAGTTTGCTCTCTTAACTATTTCGATTATGTGGGTTTCCCATTTGAGGTCCCAGGAGATAGTGATGTCGAGGTCTTTCTGGGTCATAACTGGCTGTACTGTTTTCCCCTCAATCGTATATGCTAGCCGTGGATTTCGAGATCCGATATGTAGGACAGTGCATTTATCTGCATTGAGAGAAAGCAGCCATTCTAAGGTCCACTGCGCTGTAGAGTTAAGGCTGTCCTGGATGTTCTGGTGAGCTATGAGTGGGTTTGTGAAAAACTTGGTGTCGTCGGCAAATAGAGCAAAATCTAATTCCATGATTAGATTGATTTTCACTATCAACCCGAGGGATATATTTTATAGTATCCAGAAATACTCATCACAACCATAATCTTCTTTTACTTCTCAGGGAATCAAAAGGAAAGTGTCTTTCCAATTTGTCTCTCCAAGGCGGTGCCGTATCCAGCAGTGGACGATATTTGCACCTTTTTGATCGAAGTTGTGGTATGTTAATTTTATAATAGGTATAAGTCTTTATGTAATATCTGTCAGATCAGACGCTATGTTATCGGCCTAATTAATTGTAAATATGACAACAAATGAAAAAGCCGACGAACTTGCTAAGACGGGAGCAAAGGGAACGTTATACGGCCCTGAACCTTGCTGTGGCGTGCCAAAAAGCCTTGCAAACCTAATTCTCAAACAAATATGTTTAGAACAATCCGTCAACCGCTGGAACAACACGCCAGGGTTGAATCAATCCAAAGCGCTAATTAAGGCCTACGACCCTAAGACGGCCCTTGAGGCCTTATCGCTAAATAGGAACAATCTACGCATACTGGTGAGGGCGCTCACGGGGCATTGTGGCCTGAACAAACACATGTTCAACCTCAAGCTCCGAGACACAAAAATGTGCAAGTTTTGCCAAGGGGCAGAGGTAACTCCCCTGCACCTCATGTGCAAGTGTGGCCCGCTGATGCGTAAAAGATACACCCACTTGGGTGGTCATTACCTCCAACCTGAGGAGGTAAAACAATCTGGCGCCAAAAGCCTGTTGCGGTTCTTAAATGACACGAGGCTTAGCGTAGAACTATAGTAGGTGGCGAACACAATAGATCAGCAATGGTCGCAGTGTTACAATGCTCATAAAGACCTTAGAAAAGCGCCACACAACAAATAAAAAAATTCAAAAAATATGACAACGGAGCAGAGGATGATCATTCTTATCATATCTCAAGGGCACTTGGAGATGTCGACTACAACGGGCGAACCCTTCATTCCAGGTGACGATATTTTAAATAATCACCATTCTGTTTCGTGAGTTGAGCGTAGAAGACTTTGGTTCGATACAAATCTACGGTCCAACAAAGCCACGTACCCGCCAGAGTCCAACGCCTTACGGCGAGGCTCTAGGAAGGTAAACCTCGCCCTCGGCTACCAGTTTTGGCAGGATATCTCCTTTTGGAATTAACCTTCAGGATACCTCCGTCCTCCCGACTGGTCATGGGAGTCTACCTGTCGTTTTACAGCGGTAATTCAATATGAATTTATCGCAGACCTGGGCGACCTTTGCCCGTCATACCACTTGAGATTGGGTGGCCGATATGTCATTTCAAAAGTGGCATGACAACTGGTCAACATCCACCCCCGCTACTTAGGAGACTGTATATTTCCATAGTCTCCAAACTCTTTCATTAATTAGTCAGAGTGTACAACCGATTGGCGTCGCCGAACGGTGCGCAAACCGCCCAGTATCGCCGGAAGGCAATCCCCCAGGAGAAACCGATCCACTATCCGTGAGGCCTGAGACATGAGAGTCTCACCCGCGAGAGTCTCACCCCTTTAATTTGTACCGAGAGTTATTATTCTAACAATATTTACTTTTTGCAGATTCCTCCAGTTCCAAAATCACCCAACTCCAAGTCGGCGATTACGTAGTGGTGAGCTCCAGGCAGCAATACGCCATATCTTCCGGTTCTATCGATTCCATAAATGACAAAATTGTGTCGGTACTCCTAGAGCGAGACATTCAAGCGAGGGGCAAAGATGAGAATCGGCTTTACCATATCGATGCCCCGCCTTCCTTATCAGGGCTGGTCTTCAACCTTACTAATCTTGGACTGCTCATGGACAGTACTCAAAAGTCAGCCATGCTGAGAAGGTATTATGTCTTTTTTTATTCTATTTAGGGTAGAACTGACAGAGCTACATTAAATATTAGATAAATAAATGCAAAAGGAGCTGCCATGAAATTCACCGACCGGAATCGAACCCATCATATTATTATTACACTTCTGGGGGTGAGCAGTGGACTCTGGAACGACCGGCTGTGGTAGGTTTAGGACAGCTGTCTCGCCACTTTACCACCCATTCACTGCCCCTCCTACATATTCTGAAGAAAGGGATGTTTTTGCAGTCAAAACGCCTGCCCTCCATAATATTGTAATAAGTAAGAAAATGTTTGCAATCAATTAAATAATATGTAAATGCAGATGTAGGTATTATGTATGTTTGTAATGTATGATTTATTATAAATCTTTAACCTTTCACTGCTGTGACAAACTCACCTGAAAGTCTGAAAGCTTGAAAGTCTGAAACTGAAAGACTTTTATTTTTAATTATATTTAGTGTTTCTTATTCAATATAATCTCCCTCAACTGCAATACACCTATTCCAATGCTCCTCCAATAATTTTATTCCATCTCTGTAGTGATTTTCTGGAAGGCTTTTAAAATACTGCTTTACAGCCGCTATAACTTCTTCATTCGATGATAAACGCTTTCCATGAAGGAATTGCTTACGGTTTCTGAATAGGTTGTAGTCACTGGGCTATATCTGGTTAAAACGGTGGATACTCAAGTATTTGTAGTTTAATTCGTTGAATTTAGTTTTCGTCAAAATACTTTTGTTATTTACGATTTCACCAAAAGCCAACTGTCTCGTCTGGATGCACTGGTGACAGCTAGTTTAATATCCTGGTTGTCCTTAGCCAAAGTAGCTGACCCCTCGACTCTCTTCAGGTCCAAACACAATTTTGTGCTAGCTCTAAAACTGCCCTCTCTGCTCTACGCCAACTCCAGAATAACCAAAATTTCGATTCTGTGCAATTCCAAAGATCCGGCAATATCGAAGCACGTAATAAGTGGTTGTAGTGATTCAAATGATCTACAAGCCCGCGTAGACTTCCACAAAAAGTTCCTTACTGGAGTCAGCCAGAATGGCACTGGTCTGTGGGGTATGGCAGTAAACCACGAGCGACGTGGACTTGAAGAAGTCTCTTTTGCGGGGAGATTACGACAGCAAGAGTATGGCTCATGCTATTGGCCTTCAATGCCAGAATGATTGGACAACAATTGGGGACTTTTGCATTCCGCCTCCAATGCACTGGAAGGTAATGTTGTATGACTGGACGCCAGAGATGCTGAAATTTTATTTAAATGCCTTTCAGCATACACTTCCAGACCCCAGTAACCTCGCTCGTTGGAGCTATGCCGAGGATAGTTCATGTCCCCTTTGTAGCAACACCCCTTGCACAGCTAGACATATTCTAGCTGGCTGCAAGGTGGCCTTGGATCAAGGACGGTACACTTATCGCCACGACAAAGTCCTTGCTGTTATTCGCGAGGTACTTAGCCTCTCAGTGGCTCGTGCCAACAAGGGTTCCACAGTATCCTCCAAACCCCCAAGACAGTTTGTGCGGGTTGGCTCTAAAGGCAAAAAACATCTCACTGCAAAACCTTTCTCAATAATCGTGAAAGCTTCAGATTGGATTTTGGAGGTTGATTCGGTCTCTAAGCAGTATAAACTCCCTGAAAGTCTCGGATGCACAGCCCTGCGACCAGATATACCTCTTTACTCTCTATCTCGGAAGATGGTCCTTATCCTTATCGTAGAATTAACTGTTCCATGGGAATCAAATATCCTAAAAGACCACGAGTACAAATTAAATAAATACCGTGACCTCGCAAATGCCGTCACCCGGAACGGCTTCACTGTTCACCTTAACGCGGTGGAAGTAGGCCCCCGTGGCCTGCCAGCTAAATCTTTGTTTCACCTTTTTAAAGATCTTGGTCTCTCCAGGAAAATAATCAACTCCTTTCTAGACAAATTATCTAAAACTGCGATTTCTGCATCTCAAATTCTATGGCTTTGAAGGGGGAGTGAATAGGTGGCAAGGTGAACGCTCACATGTGGCAAGACAGCTGTCCTAAACCTACCACAGCCGGCCGTTAGTCCGGAATCCACCGTTCACCTCCCAGAAGTGTAATAATTATATATGATGGGCCCGATTTTTGGTCGGTGAATTCCATGGCAGCTCCGTTTGTATTTTATTTATTCATTATCTTGTTAAAAGATGATTTTTTTGTGCTGCAAATCAGGTATTGTTCACAAAAGTAGCTATTCAATTGATGCAAAAGGTTACAATAATATTCAGAGTTTATTATTTTACCTCTTTCAAGATAATTGATTAACAAAATCCCTTTTCGCACCCCAGAAAACTGACTTGGAATTAAACAACCAACTTCAGTCCACTGTAAACGTTCTTGTTTCAATTTAGGATCATGGTGGTACGTCAAAGTCTCGTCCATAGTTATAAAACGACTCACAAAATCGGTTTTGTTGTGCTTCAAACGATTCGTCGACAAATTTGTTTCTGATCCAGTTTTTCTCGAATTGTTAACGAATTCTGCTGCAATGCAGATTTTGGACGTTCGCTGCGTGGTTCATCTTCAATTGATGTTCGACCATGTTTAAATTCAGCAAGCCATTTTTTTACTGCTGCATAAGATAGAGCACTAATGCGTAATAAACACATTTACCATATCAGTATGAATTCCTCGTCCAGATAAACCTTTTTTAGATAAATATTCAATGATTGCACATTTTTATAAAAAATCCATGGTAACAAAATTACTGATAGGTCAACTCCAAACGGCTTTACAAAGAATGCATTCGCGCATCAAATTGAAAATGTCCATGTATTCAAGTGACATATTATTATAGAATACTAGCTGACCCGTGCCCACTTCGTTGGGCGGTAAAAATTTTTACTTGTGATGAAATTATGAATGTGGTTCGGTTAGTACTGAGTGCTATGATTTATTTCCTGACTGCCAAAAGAAGGGTTATATTTTTACTGCATATGTATGTATGTATTTGCATGCCAATTTGAATATATTACCGTTATTTGTGAGTGTCTTCTTGTGAGTGTCTTATTTGTGAGTGTCTTATCTCTTTAACCATTTATGCAGTAAAAGGGAAATTATATGCAGTAAAAAGGAGAAGTCTTTTGTCTATTGAGACGATAAACTTACTTATTTTGATATGAATTCATAATTGTTGATAATATGACCAATAAACATGACCAACGATTAAAATTATTTTTTAAATATAAAAAACTACTTTTTGTGACTTATATACAAAATTTAGACAAATGATTTCCCTTACTTTTTTGTAGGCATTACTAAGCTCTACAACTTTTCTCTAGAACTCAATCATATATCTCGCATCATTAAAGTAGCGTTCGTAAGAAACGTTTTCATTCGACTGTTTTTCTCCGAATTACTTTGTAAATCCAACGACCACGAAAAAGTCGTTTCATTTTTCGGATTAATATATAGCCATATGACACTCACAAATAACGTGGCTTTCTATTCGTAAAAGAATTTTCAAAATCGGTTCAGTAGATCCAGAGATTACTTCCTACAACGTCACAAACTTTACCTCTTTATAATATTAGTATAGAAGTATAGATTACGATACGGTTGCTGTTCCATACCTATGTCGTATTATCTCTTTAACTATTTAAGAGGTAATAAGTGGCCGTAGTGATTCAAATGATCTACAAGCCCGGGTAGACTTCCACAAAAAGTTCCTTACTGGAATCAGCCAGAATGGCACTGGTCTGGGGTATGGCAGTACAACCACGAGCGACTTGAAGAAGTCTCTTTTGCGGGGAGATTACGACAGCAAGAGTATGGCTCATGCTATTGGCCTTCAATGCCAGAATGATTGGACAACAATTGGGGACTTTTGCATTCCGCCTCCAATGCACTGGAAGGTAATGCTCTATGACTGGACGCCAGAGATGCTGAAATTTTATTTGAATGCCTTTCAGCATACACTTCCAGACCCCAGTAACCTCGCTCGTTGGAGCTTTGCCGAGGATAGTTCTTGTCCCCTCTGTAGCAATACCCCTTGCACAGCTAGACACATTCTAGCTGGCTGCAAGGTGGCCTTAGATCAAGGACGGTACACTTACCGCCATGACAAAGTTCTCGCTGTTATTCGCGAGGTAATTAGTCTCTCAGTGGCTCGTGCCAACAAGGGTTTGACAGGATCCTCCAAACCCCCAATACAGTTTGTGCGGGATGGCTCTAAAGGCAAAAAACATCTAACTACAAAACCTTTCTCAATAATCGAGAAAGCTACAGATTGGATTCTGGAGGTTGATTCGGTCTCTAAGCAGTATAAATTCCCTGAAAGTCTCGGATGCACAGCCCTCCGTCCAGATATAACTCTTTACTCTCTATCTCGGAAGGTGGCTCTTATTGTAGAATTAACTGTTCCATGGGAATCAAATATCCCAAAAGACCACGAGTACAAATTAAATAAATACCATGATCTTGCAAATGCCGTAACCCGGAACGGCTTCACTGTTCACCTTCACGCGGTGGAAGTTGGCGCTCGTGGCCTGCCAGCTAAATCTCTATTTCACCTCTTTAAAGATCTTGGCCTTTCCAGAAAAATAATCAACTCTTTCTTAGAAAAATTATCTAAAACTGCGATTTGCGCATCTCAAATTCTATGGCTTCGAAGGGGGAGTGAATGGGTGGCAAGGTGAACGCTCACATGTGGCAAGACAGCTGTCCTAAACCTACCACAGCCGGTTCGTAAGTCCGGAATCCACTGCTCACCCCCCAGAAGTGTAAAAAATAGTATTATGATGGGCCCGACTCCGGTCGGTGAATTCCATGGCAGCTCCGTTTGTATTTATTATTATACAGTAAAAGGTAAAAGTCTTTTATTTTAAACACTTGAGACAATAAATTTACTTATTTTGATAAGAATTTATAATTGTTGATAATATGACCAATAAACATGACCTAACGATTTAAATATTTTTTTTTATATTAAAAAAATATATTAAAAAATCACCATAATATTGTGCACTCGGTTGGTTATCGTCATAACTATTATTCAAACACAAAATTTATCTACTTTAGATACCAGATGTGATAAAAGTATTTATTTTGATATAATAATCAATTTATTACTACCAAATGTGCGTTAGAAATATTTTTTATTTTTTTATTGTATTTATGGTTCTCTATTTTGGCGATAATGGCTTACACATAAAATATAGATATATGCTGTCGCTGGCTTTTTTGTAGGACTATTTAAGATAAACATTTCCATTGTATATTATATACAAACTCCAACGGTTTTTGCGGCGCACGCCAGAATAGCTCACAGATGGCAGATTTTTTTCCTACTTCTTCTTCTTCATCAGCGCGCATTCGCCCACCGTTAGGCATACGCCTCTCCAATCACTCTCCATCCGGATCGGTTAGTTTGGTTTGGCAGCCAGATCGTACCCAGAGATTCTTAGCACCCCCTGCCCCACCGTTACAGTAACCGCTGCCGTAGCTCGGGCTAGTGGGGCTGCTGGGGACTGGGGGCCGTGGTAAGGTTGTACTGTTCATCATCATGATTGGAGGTATTTAGCCCGATACCCGCCACGTCGGCCACACGTCTTGGCGAGCTCCACACTTTCAGGAAAATATTTCCATTTCCTAGGCTCGTGGCAACATGGTCGGTTACTTAACCACCGAATTGCACTATATTTTCTAAATTTATTATTTAATTATTATTTATTGTTGAGAAAATTTTCAAAATATATGTTGACGCTTAAAATTAAAATTTCGAATATCAATTTAGATTTTTTCCTACTTACTTGACAGTTATCGTTATATTTTAGATAATTCACACTATATCTTTATAAATTATAGCCTATGTGCTATTCTGATGTGTAAGCTATATTATTGTAAAGTTTCATCAAAATCCATTCAGTAGTTTTAGCGTGTGTGAGAGTGGCCACCCTTCACTAGACTCCAATTGATTGTGAGCGAAGGGTGGTTCTCATCAAGAAGTTTTCTCCGTTATTGAAAGTCGTGGATTGTTGAAGTTGAAGTATTTATTCAGAAGGTCTGTAGTAGGTTGCCAGTTCGTAACGCCTTGATTGATATTTCGCCGTCGTGTAGGTAGTGTGGGCGCGAGGTGAAGCCGTAGTTGTGCATTCGAAGTGTGAAGCGCCGCGATAGATTTGAAGATAATGATAGTCGCGATAAGATAATGATAGACATTACTTTTGCCTCTAAAAATCTAGCCAGACACATAAAAAACTGGCATGTCAGGGATGACACTTCAATGTCTGATCACAGACAAATAACCTTTAAACTACTAAACACCGTAGACTGTCAAACCACAACTTTCAGGAATCCTAAAGCCACCGACTGGGACGCTTACCGTACCACACTAAGGCTTAACCTTGAAACAATACAAAAAAATATAAAAACACGCGAGAGTCTAGAATTGGCCGTGGCGGATACCACAAAAGGCATTATAAACGCCTATGAGGAAAGCTGCCCACTCAAGACAAAGACCTCCAAAAGAAAAGTTCCATGGTGGAACCCGAAGTTGGACAAACTACGGAAGGAAACCCGGAAACTATTTAATAAGGCTAAACAAACTCTCAACTGGGAGGAATACAAAAAAGCCTTAACCGAGTACAACAAAGAAATTAGGAGAGCCAAAAGAGCAACATGGAAAAGCTTCTGCGAGGACATAGTGGAAACGCCTCAAGGAGCCAGAGTACACAGACTGCTCGCAAAGGACAAACCTAACCAAATTGGTCTTCTGAAAAAACCAAACGGAACCTTTACAACAAATGAAAAGGAAACTCTGGAGGAACTAATATCGACCCACTTCCCAGGTGCTGTGACAACTAGCAACGCCGCCACTGCTCCATACAGACCTCGAAACGAGGACTGGAGTAGGGCTGCTAGAATCATAAGGCCCGATCAAGTTAAATGGGCCGTAAAATCCTTTAAACCTTACAAATCATGCGGGGACGACGGAATCATGCCCGTGCTTTTGCAACAGGGTATCGACATTCTAACCCCATATCTGGTTAAAATCTTCAGAGCAAGCTATGCCTGGGGACATATACCAGAAGAATGGACCAAGGTCAAAGTGCTATTCATACCCAAGGCTGGCAGGAAGGACTACGCACTGTCAAAGTCCTTCAGGCCAATTAGCCTAACATCCTTTCTACTGAAAGCGATGGAAAAGATACTGGATAGCTATATCAGGGAAAAAATCCTAACGGTCAACCCTATCAGCTGTAACCAACACGCCTACCGCAGAGGCAAATCCACGGAAACCGCTCTGCTCTACCTAGTAGACAGAGTGGAAAAGGCGTTGGAAGACAAACAAATCGCAGTATGCGCATTTTTAGACATTGAGGGCGCCTTCGACAAAACCCCAATTAAATCACTGGTGAAGGGGCTAGAGTCAAAACAAGTTGACAACACCACAACCAGATGGGTGAAAGCGATGCTCTCAAACCGCACGGCCAAGGTAGCTCTTCACGGAACAAACCTTGAAGTCACCACTACAAGAGGCTGCCCGCAGGGAGGCGTACTCTCGCCCCTACTATGGACTCTTGCAATAGATCAACTCCTGCATAGGATGGCAGAGGCCAGGATAGACACACAGGGCTATGCTGATGACCTAGTAGTCATTGTCCGGGGCTTCTGCCAAAACACGATCTCACACATAATGCAAAAAGCGTTAACAATCGTTAGCAATTGGTGCAGAGAGAACGAATTATCGGTCAACGCCGATAAGACCGTCCTCGTGCCATTTACCAACAAACGTCAACTAGGTGGACTAAAAATGCCAATCTTAAACCACAGGCAGATTCCTTTCTCCAAGGAAGTAAAGTATCTGGGAGTCACGCTCGACCAAAGACTCACCTGGAACAGCCACCTAGATAAAACAATTCAAAAAGCTAAAAGTGCTTTGGGTATAAGCAGAAGACTGGCGGGGAAAAACTGGGGCCTTAACCCCAAGATCTCCCACTGGCTATACACTGCCATTGTGAGGCCGATAATCTCGTACGCCTCGGTGGTATGGTGCAACAAAGCCAACCAGAAAACTGTGATTACCAAACTAAACAATATCCAAAGGACGGCGTGCCTCATGACAACTGGCGCAATGTCCTCCACTCCTGGAGCAGCTCTAGATGCACTGCTGAACTTACCGCCCCTACACATTCATTTGCAACAGGTGGCGAAAGCCAGCATGTACAGGCTATCTGCCCGAGAGAAGGTAAACTGGATCTCACAAGCACTAAGATCAGTTCTTGACTCAGTCAGTGAAAATCCAACCCTCAACATGGTATCAGACACCATGCTCCCACTCCTAAACTTTGGAAAACTTTTTACAGTGGAACTGCCGCCCAGAGACGACTGGCTAAAAAGCCAACTGCAATGGGAGGCCGGTAGCCTTAAATGGTATACTGATGGGTCCAAATCGGGACTTGACGTAGGCTGTGGTATATATGGAGAGCGACCAAACTTCAAAAGAAGTGTAAACTTGGGAAAATACGCCTCCATATTCCAAGCGGAGGTTTACGCCATTATTGAATGTGCGGATATCAACCTCCAAAAGGACTACGCCAACCACCGTATCTATATCCACTCGGATAGCAAAGCAGCTCTTATGGCACTAGCCTCGAATACCATTAATTCAAAGCTAGTGCAAAACTGCATATCACTACTGAATTCCCTGGGCGAAAAGAACAGGGTAATACTAAGATGGGTTCCCGGCCATGCAGGAATCGAGGGAAATGAAAAAGCCGACGAACTTGCTAGGACGGGAGCAAAGGGAACGTTATACGGCCCTGAACCCTGCTGTGGCGTACCAAAAAGCCTTGCAAACCTAATGCTCAAACAAATGTGTTTAGAACAATCCGTCAACCACTGGAACAACACGCCAGGGTTGAATCATTCCAAAGCGCTCATTAAGCCTTACGACCGTAAGACGGCCCGTGAGGCCCTATCGCTAAATAGGAACAATCTACGCATACTGGTAAGGGCGCTCACGGGGCATTGTGGCCTGAACAAACACATGTTCAACCTCAAGCTCAAAGACACAAAAATGTGCAGGTTCTGCCAAGGGGCAGAGGAAACTCCCCAGCACCTCATGTGCGAGTGTGGCCCGCTGATGCGTAAAAGATACAACCACCTGGGTGGTCACTACCTCCAACCTGAGGAGGTAAAACAATCTGGCGCCAAAAGCCTGCTGCGGTTCTTGAATGACACGGGGCTTAGCGCAGAACTATAGTAGGTGGCGAGCACAATAGATCAGCAATGGTCGCAGTGTTACAAGGCTCATAAAGACCTTAGAAAAGCCCCACTCAACAAATAAAAAAAAATAAAAAATAATAGTCGCGTTTACTATGCGTGATTTGTTGACTCAAAGTGAAGTGTAGAGCGCGAGTACTTGTTAATACGCGGTTACTGTCCTCCAGGGAATGATATCGACCGATCGAAATGTACTGCGTTTTATATCATGTTTTATATCATCGATCAGAAGAAATGACATTAGTCATCACCTGACTGTGCGTAAAATGCCGAATTTAGTTTGAAATCAACTGCAGCTGACTCGTGTAGATTTGAGCAAGTTTGCGGTTTCGATTCTGTAGAAATTACTTTTTTGTTGTGGGTATGTTGGACTAAAGCTCCAACACGTGAAAGAGTAACAAACATCCATACATTCTTACAAACTTTCGCGTTTATAATATTAGTAGGATTCCAATGCACTTATTTATTTGACAGTATTAACGCCATCTATGTGTCAGTCTAGGAACTTTTTACTCAACCTGTATTATATTGGGGTGACCATATTGGAGATGCAAATTAAAATACGTTATACACTGCCATAAGCACATTTCTATTGGTTTGCACAGTTGGCAAATGGTTTGGCATTGGTTTAGACCCATTTAGTATCAGATCATGGTAGTATACAGCTCCGGTTCCTTCCACTGTTTTTAAATTGTCAGTATATCTGCTAGCATATCTGAGCCCGCATCAATTTCGTCTTCTGCTTCAATCTTTATCTGATAACCCTTCTTAACTTGCAGAATGATCATCGACCAGGAAAAGCCAACGTTTGTTCCCAAGCTATCTCGTCGAGTGGCTGATCTCGGTAAAGAGCTCCTTTCAAAGCTAAACTCCTTGCAACAAAGAGCCGTTCTCAAAGCTATAACTGCAAATGAATATCTACTTATTCGAGGAATGCCCGGAACTGGTGAGTCTTAATTGATCGATTGATTGATTGAATTTTGGAGTTTATTAATCAGTTGTGCGACCTTATAATTTCTCGCCACAAGCAATCAGCTTTCACTGGGTGCCATACTCGGAATCTACAGAATCTACATTTCAGTTATCTCTTGTAGTGTGCTACATAGGAGCTATAAAAAAGCGCCATAAATAATGCACCATAGCGCCGGGAGCTAATGGGCCCTTGCTGAGTTGGCTATGAAGACCCATTCTGTTCAGGGTTGGTCACACTCACGGGTCAACACCGTGCGAGCCTGGGCAGGACTCTGGGCTTAGGGCTAGTTTCCCTTAGGAGTCAACCTTCTGCCGCTCCTGGACGGTCTGCGCACCGTGCGGCGTAAGCCAATCGATTGTGCACTTTGACTAACAGTCGGGGGAGTCTGGAAGCAGTACTGTTTCCTATAGAGCGGGGGTGGTTGCGGACCTTACGGCGACCATCGGCTACCCGATCCTGGGTGAACAGGCGGGCAAAGGATGCCGTGGTCCGCGATAGATTCGGTATACACCGTTTCACCGCTTCGTAAGGGAGAGGACCGCGCAAGCTACCTTGAACTCGTAACCAGTCGAGAGACCGGAGTAATCTGGTCGCAATTGGAAGTAAGGGCGTGAGTGTAAGCCCGCTGGGTAACATACCTGGTTATCTCGCGGATAAGGCGTTGGCCTCTTACGGGCATGTGGCGGAGCTTGACGGTGGACTGTTTTGTCCAAGTCTTCTGCACTCACTTCACGGGAGATTAAACGACCAATCGTTAAAACTTCCTGAGGTGACGGGTTCGTCCGTTGTAGTTGACAACTCTATTTGCACCATAGCGCCAAAAATATTGCATTATAGCACCATAAAAACAATATTTAATGGTTTATGATTCATGAAAACTAACAATTAATTATTCAAATGAGGTGCCAACATGTTTTTAATAAGTGATCTAGGTGTACTGACCCTGACTGCAGACAGCTAAAACATGTCTAGCTGTGCAAGGAGTATTCCTGCAGAGGGGGCATGAACCATCCTTTGAATAACTCCAGCAAGCAAGGTTGCTGGAATCTGCAGGTATGCTGACAGGCAAAACAATTTAACAATCTCTGGAGTTCCGTCATACAACATTATCATCCAGTGCATTGGAGAGGAATGCACTGTCACCAACAATCGACCAGTTATTATTGACCCATACCAGGTTGAATGATCAACGAGTTAATAATATTTTATTATTTATTGCTGATATTTTCTTTTTTTAGGTAAAAGTCAGACGTGTGCATGTCTGATAGAATTGTTATTGAAATTAGGCCAGTCTGTTCTGATTACCAGCCATACTCACTCCGCTGTGGATAACCTAATGCAAAGGTATTTTTTTTTATTTTAAGAAATTAAATAATAACAATCCATTCGCTGCTACATTCATGCAATCTACTTGTTGAAACTAATAGAGGATTTACATGTAAAAAGAAGTTATTCAATATTCAAATGAAGATTAGGGTGTTTTTTTTTAAATCGTAAATTAAAACTAGATATCAAACTGTATATGTTTTTAAATTTGCGATACTGTATAAATTTTTTAAAGTAGAGCGATTTAAAATTTGACAATCAAAATAAATCCGCCGAATGCTGTTTAATGTCACAATGAGCTAATGACATGCGCTCAGTCTCAGAACTCATATTCAGGGGTCGAGAACCTTTGGGCGGATTTCGATGGAGTTTCCGTTGTGTCTGGAGTTTCTGTTGGAATTGTTGGAGTTTCTGCTGTTTACATTGTCACATAATATAGGGAGTTAATGGGCCCTTGCTGAGTTGGCCACGAAGACCCATTCTGTTCAGGGTTGGTCACACTCACGGGTCAACACCTATCCGACGGCCTCCACGCATGAAGTGCGAGCCCGGGTAGGACTCTAGCCGTATGGTCAGTTTCCCCTGGGAATCAAACTTCTGGCGCTCCTGGACGGTCTGCGCACCGTGCGGCGTACGCCAATCGACTGTGCACTCTAACAGTCGGGGGAGTCTGGAAGCAGTACTGTTTCCTATAGAGCGAGGGTGGTTGCGGACCTTACGGCGACTGCTCTTGAAACGACCATCGGCCATCCGATCCTGGGTAAACAGCCGGGCAAAGGACGCTGTGGTCCGCGATAGATTCGGTATACACCGTTTCTCCGCTTCGTAAGGGGGAGGACCGCGCAAGCGACCTCGAACTCGTAACCAATCGAGAGACCGGAGTAATCTGGTCACAATTGGAAGTAAGGGCGTGAGTGTCGGCCCGCCAGGTAACATTCCTGGCTATCTCGCGGTTAAGGCGTTGGCCTCTTACGGGCTTGTGACGTAGCTAGATGGTGGACTGTTTTCGTCCCCAAGTCTTCTACGCTCACTCCAGGGAGATAGAACGACTAATCGTTAAAACTTCCTGAGGTGACGAGCTCGCCCGCTGTAGTTGACAACCCAAGTTGTCACATAATATAATGATTGTTTTGCTTGACAACAAACTCCTCTCTCCCCCCCCCTGCCCCCCCCCCTGCCCCCCCCCCCCCCTGCCCCCGCCCCGCCCTCCCCATGTAAAGTTTAAATATTTTAGTTTAAAAAAAAATTTGCAAATTATGAGATTAAGCTACCATAATATGGTATGTAAATATGGAAATACCCTTTCGCTCTGTATATTGAACAACTGCAAATATAATAGTTTTTTTTGACGTAACTGTTATCACAGATCATGAAGTCCCATCTTCATCAGCTTTCTCAGATTTTTCAGAATTTTAGATTGCTTATCTTCTATGTAAACAAAGTTTTTATTAAAAATAGCCAAAACCCCTTCGGTCCCCAGAAATTGTCTCCTTAATCTATACAGTGTCTCTTGGCGCATCCATGCGCACAGACATTCGCCAATCTTATATTTTGACCGCTACCGCTATGCCGCTCCTGAGGTAGCCGCGCGGTAGCGGTCAGCGGAATAGCGGTAGCGGTCAGGTTATAGTCTTGTCAAGAATTCATAAAATCGAAATTTTAGAAGCATTTCATATTACTTTAGGGCAGAAGGTGTTTTCTCCCTATTTCGATCCTTCGGAATCCGAAAATGCCGGTTACCCAGGCGAAATCCTGACCGGAAGTGAAATATCCGAAATGGCAGCCAAGATGGTGCCAAAAACCGAAATCCGCGCTGTAAAGATCCCCCCCCCCCCCCCCCCCTTTGGCATATAGACCCGTCCAAAATGTCTAGTTGTATGTTTTTGGGCATGAGGAATTTAGAAATTCACTTTTAAAAAAACATTAGTAACGTTTTTTCATGGCGTCGCCAGCACCCTAATATGCTCCTTTTTGACGTAAAAACGAATTGGTGTGTCCCCATATATATTTTAAACATGACAATTTCAAAAAATAACTCTGAAACAACGTTTGAACTAAACTTTAATTCTAATCCTTTCGAAAATGAAACAAACAAGCTACTTTTTGGCAACAAAAACTTACAGAAACTAAACAGATTACTGCTCGTACTCTAGAACGATGTGTCTGTGAATATTTTTCGGGTTCAGCAGGGTCGAAATAGGGGGAAATGACATTTTCCCCAAAAGTAATATAAAACGCTTCTAAAATTAAAATGGAGAGCTTTTTTTAATATTTCGACTAGACTATATGGCAGTCATGTATTACAAAAAAACTACCCTCTTTGTCTGGAATCTGTTAAGGTTAAAAAAGTTGGTTTAGCCAAAATTTACCTTCAATCTGCAAAACTTTTTAAATTTTTACTAATATTAAACATTGAACTTTTCATATTACTCCCGGCCAGTCTGTGAATCGCTGCTGTAAGTGTTATCAGGTTACTTTGTCACTATTCAGGCTTATCGGCAAGGATGTAAAGATGCTCCGCTTGGGTTCGTCGAGTCGGGTGCAGCCACTGTTAAAGCCGTTCACAGAAGCGCATCTCACAGAATCCTGCGAAACACCAGATGACCTCAATAAACTGTTCATGGAAGCGGTAAGAAAATACATTGATTTCCTTTCCTGTCACAGGCTGGCAGGCACATTAACGACTGTAATATAAAAGACGGTTATTTCATCTCCAAAATTATGCTTACCTCCACGACAAAGTCGTTGTTATTCCCAAGTAATTAGCCTCTCAGTGGCTCGTGTCAATAAGGGTCTGACAGTACCCTCAAAACCCCCAATACAGTTTGTGCAGGATGGCTCTAAAGGCAAAAAACATTCTATTTTCGTACCTTTCTCAATAATCGAGAAAGCTTAAGATTGGATCCTGGAGGTCTATTCGGTCTCTAAGCAGTATAAATTCCCTGAAAGTGTGATGCACAGCCCTCCGTCCAGATATAACTCTTTTGCTTCCTATCTCAGAAGATGGCATTTATTTTAGAATTAACTGTTCCATGGGAATCAAATATCTCAATAGACCACGAGAACAAATTAAATAAATACCATGATCTCGCAAATGACGTCTCCCAAAACGGTTTCACTGATCACCTTCACGCGGTGGAACTTGGCGCTCGTGGCCTGCCAGCCAGATCTCTGTTTCACCCTTTAAAGATCTCGGTCTCTCCAGGAAAATAATCAACCCCTTAATAAAAATACCACGAGAGAACGCTCACATGTGGCAAGTCAGCTGTCCTAAACCTACCACAGCCGGTCGTTAGTTCGGAATCCACTGCTCATCCCCCAGAATTGCAATAATACCATATGGAAAATAATCAACTCGTCCTAGAGTTGCCCCTTCTCAGAAGTGTATAATAATATCATGAAGGGTCCCGATTCGGGTTGGTGAATTACATGGCAGCTCCGTTTGTATCTCTCTATATAGCCAATGTTCGGTAGCACACATGCTACCAAAAGATGAATAAGTAGTTGTAGTCACTGCATTGCTCTATTAGGTATGGGAGCTAATGGGCCCATGATGGGTTGGCCACGAAGACCCATGTGTTCAGGGTCGGTTACACTCACGGGTCAACACCCATCCGACGGCCTCCACGCACGGGGTGCGAACCTGGGTAGGACTCTGGCCCTGGTCAGTTTCCCCTGGGAATCAAACCTCTGGCGCTCCTGTACGGTCTGCACACCGTGCGGAGTAAGTCAATCGATTGTGCTCTCCGACTAACAGTCGGGGGAGTCTGGAAGCTGTATTGTTTCCTATAGAGCGGGGGTGGTTGCGTACCTTACGGCGACTGCTCTTGAAATGACCATTGGCCATCCGATCCCGGGGTAAGAGGCAGGCAAAGGACGCCATGGTCCGCAATAGATTCGGTATACACCGTTTCACCGCTTCGTAAGGGAGAGGACTGCGCAAGCGATCTCGAACTCGGACCAATCGAGAGACCGGAGAAATCTGGTCACAATTGGAAGTTAGGGCGCAAGAGTCGGGCCCGCCAGGTAGCATAACTGGCTATCTCGCGGTAAGGCGTTGGTCTCTAACGGGTTGTGGCATAGCTAGATGCTGGATTGTTTTGTCCAAAGTCTTCTACGCTTACTGCAGGTCGATAGAACGACTAATCGTTAAAACTTCCTGTGGTGACGGGCTCGCCCGTTGTAATCGACAACCCAAGTTGCTCTATTAGTTATTGTAAAATATGCAATTGTATGCAATTCTGACAAGACAAGACAGTTCCCGTTCAAGACAACGGAGAAATGAATTTGAAATGAAATAATTAAGTAATAGAACTTATTTAATAAAGCAAAGCGAAGCTTATCACCCAAAATAAGTTTTAAATAAGCAAACTTTCATTGAGTGTTTGTGTGTTTGCCTGTGTGCACAATGACTCGAGAACGCATTGTCAGATTTCAAAAATTCTTTCGCCAATAGGTTTTTTCGTCAATGGGGAGAAATTATTAGATTTAGGGTCCATTATCTATCGGTAGATGTCCATTGTTGGACATATGCCTCTAGAATGCCATGTTAAATGGTCTTGAACCGCCTCCATCCACCTACATTCTGCGACCGTGACAATGTTATCGGTCCACCTTGTGGGGGCCGTCCTATGCTGCTTCTGCCAGTTCATGGTTGCCATTCGAGGTATATAAATAATATCATACTTTTCAAAACTATGTTATTTCTGTAAAATATCCTTCTTT
Organism: Micropterix aruncella; assembly: GCA_944548615.1. Classification (NCBI taxonomy): domain Eukaryota; kingdom Metazoa; phylum Arthropoda; class Insecta; order Lepidoptera; family Micropterigidae; genus Micropterix; species Micropterix aruncella. Next base: position 23,677,186 of record OX155969.1, read on the forward strand.
TGTGGCAATGTCACCGGTCCACCTTGTGTGGGACATCCTACACTGCTTCTGCCAGTTCGTGGTCGCCATTCGAGCTATATACATAATATCTTACTTTTCAAAAATATGTTACTTCTGTAAAATATCTAACATCTGAACCTAACGTGGTTACCATTCGGGCTATATAAATAACATCATACTTTTCAAAAATACGTTATTTCTATAAAATATCCTGCTTTTGTGGCAATGTCATCGGTCCACCTTGTGATGGCTATCCTACACTGCTTCTGCCAGTTCGTGGTTGCCATTTGAGGTATATAAATAGTATACTTTTCAAAAATATGTTATTTCTGTAAATTATCCGGCTTTTGTGGCAATGTCACTGGTCCACCTTGTGGGGGCCACCCTACTTGCTTCTGCCAGTTCGTGGTCGCCATTCGAGCTATATAAATAATATCATACTTTTCAAAATTATATTACTTCTGTAAAATATCTAACCTCTGAACGTAACATGGTCGCCATTCGGGCTATATAAATAACATCATACTTTTCAAAAATATGTTACTTTGGAAAATATTGTATGTTTTAAAAATATCATACTTTTATAAAATATCGTATATTTCAAAAAATATTGGTCGAGGTAACATACTTTTGGCGACTTGTGGACAACGTTTTTTTTCGCCTTACATTCTTACCCATTCTCCACCATCGCAACTGCTTGGTGTACGAGCCGGGCAGCAATGCAGCGCTGCGCTCACTTGCTATTGTGAAGTCTGTTACGCGAGTCTGGCTAAGTCTGGTGTTATGATATTGCGAAGCCTGTTACTCGAGCCGAAGTCTGCTGTACATTTACCTATTTTTTTTACAGAATGTAGTTGGAGTAACATGTTTGGGATCTGGTCATTCTATGTTGTCCAAGCGACAGTTTGATGTCTGCCTAGTTGATGAAAGTACTCAGGTGAGTGATTCAATTTTAGGGCCAATTTTATTTTACTTTCCTAATTCACCAACCGACTAGAAGGGAAAGTATTGTAAATGCGCCGTTTTTTTTTCCAAATGAATACGGAAATAACTATTTTGAGTCTTCTTGAGACGATTAAGACTATTTCCAGATTGAAGTCTGTCATTGTATATGTATTCCATGATAGCGCCCAAACTCTTAATCTGATTCAGCTGAAATTTGGTACGCAGGCATCATTTGGTCATGGCAAGAGTTGAAAAGATTGTGGTTGAAATCTGTTTACCGGGAGCACACTAGTCATACATCATCCTCGAAATATTGGACTTAAAAACTTGACATTTGGTACACAGATGCCTTGTATGGCCAAAATCATATTGTGAAATTGTATTTGGAATATCTCATATACAAGCTACACCAATAATATTTAAATTCCGCCATACAAACAAGGCCATACACGTCTGTGTGCCTGTGTGTGTGTATCACTCCTCAATAGCGCCTAAAGGCTTCATCCGATTGAGCTGAAATTTGGCATGCAGGCATCATTCGGTCATGGCAAGAGTTGAAAAGATTACAGTTGAAATCGGTCCACCAGAAGGCGCACTAGTGATAATTAAATCTCGAAAAATTGCAGTTGGAGACTTGAAATCTGTATACAGATGCCTTGTATGGCCGAAATCATATTGTGAAATTTTATTTGGAATATCTCATATACAAGCTACACTAATAATATTTAAATTATGCCATACAAATGTATGGGGGAATCAAATATTTAAATGAATTTGCAGCGCTGCGCGTTTGCGATTGAAATTTTTAAGGTAGCGGTGATGCACGTTTGAAATTTAAATGTTCTGTCGCTCGTTTGAAATTCGAATGTTTAACGGCAAATTTTACGGCGACGTATGTTTGCAATTCCATTTTTAAATTGAAAGAAATATCATCATTGGTTAATTGCCGGGAAAGTCTCGGGTCGACACAACTGATTTTATAATATATTTTCAATAATTTACTAAACATTTTCGATGGTAATACATATATTACAATGTTCGCCAATGATGCCAGCCTTGTTTTAACCGGCAAAACTGCTGACAAAATAAAAATCATCAAGTCATAGCTGGGTTTACTAACCCAGCTATATGAGTAATATGAGTTTACCCAATAACAATAATAAAGATTCTTCAACAAATGTTTATATGTATTGATCGGCATTTTAAAAAAAATGTTTCAAAAATAGCTTTCTGACAACCCTTTGCATGCACTTGCGACTTTCGGAAGATACTCAAATTGAACTGTGAAAATGGTGTTTTTCTAACACCAAAAATGAAGGACTTTCAAATGTCGCTAATGCACGCAATCGAGTTCGCCATAAGCTAATTTTCTATGTCTCATAGTCTCTAAGTCTTCATCGATCCCCGGCGTCAAATAAAATCTGGCAAGTAAGGCACTTGACTTTGAGCTACCGAGGAAAGAGCGATGCAAAGCATTTTTTCTCTCATCAAACGTAAACCCTTCACTCTTTTCCTTTGGTTGTGACTTAGTGTTATTTTGATTCTTTTTTATTTGATATTTATTTAGCATCAGCTCTCAAGTCGAACCCCGTCGAGATCGACGGTCACAGTAATGTTTCAAAACTAAATGGAATCATACTTCTTATTTATGTACAAATAATATTTCTTTGGATTAATCTTTCCTAGACTTTCCCAGCAAGCACCCATATACTTTCCCGGCAAGCAGACAAACCCCCTCACACGCAAAACCCTCTAAACCTCGCCAAACTTCTCCTCGAACCCCTCTCTCCACCCTCCTCCACCTCCCTCCCCACTAACCTCTCCCCCCAAACCTCCCTTTCTCACACTCTCTCCCCCTTCTCTCCCCTCCCCTCTTCCTACCCCTCTCTAACTCCCACCCCAACTACCCCCTCTCCCCTTGACTACCCGTCCTCCCGCTCACCCTTCACCCCCCTCTCCCCACCATTTCCCCCCACCCTTTCCCCCTCCGCGGGGAAATCCAGCAGATGGCACCATTTTTTATTTATCTTTTTTGATGCCTTTTTTATTTTTCTCTTTTGATGACACATGTACAGACCGAGAGCTTTTTTTAAAACACCTTGACCAAATTTTTGCACCTAGCCATTCTCTCAATATGGCGGTTACAGAAAAATCACATTTCAAATTAATATTTAGACAATATGTTTACATTACATTCTGTATTACATTACATTCGTATCCAATTGGCGAATTTACCGCTTTTGGACGTGTCACAATATACTATAGGTAGTAATATACAAGCTACTTTAAGTAACAGGTAGTTATTACAAGCTTTTTGCATGATACTAGTTTGAGTACCTATTTTATCTATTTTAAAAGAAAATAGAAAGTCTAATAGGTTCAGTATCATAACTGAATAAAAATAAATTTATTGTAAGTATGTAATTAGTAAAGCATTGTCTTTGAATTCTCTGGAAACTTTCTCAGCAACACCTACGGTTAACTGTAAGAAATTTCCATAGTGTGATAAATCCGCCATTGTGCATAACTGTGTTTGTTGTTCAATAAAGAGTTGTTATTGTTACTAAGTGCGGGTAGATGGGTGACTGCCCATACACATATTATTAAACATAAATATTTTTGTTTTAGGTGCTGCAATGTTGCATTTTAAGACCTTTATTTGCCGCTAAGAAGTTTATTCTTGTTGGTGATCCAGATCAATTACCACCAATCGTCAGAAGCGATATGGCCAGGTAAGCTAAAATCTTTTTCTATATATTCCATGTCTTTTTTCCATATGTTCCAAATAACAAAAAAAACAATTGTGCTGTCATCAGCATTTTTTGTATTTTGTATATTTTTATATTTTAAAACCAAAAACAGTGTTGAGTGTTGTGTCGAGAGTGGCGATGTATAAATCCTTGCTAGATAGAATAACTTATATTAACTATTAATGGATATTAGCTATAGCCCGGATTTAACTAACTATTAACGGATATTAGCCACCAAATATTTGACATTATTTTGTAATTTAATTTAAATAAATTGAATTCCTATTATTATTATTTTCTTAAATCGCTGTTCTTGTGTTTTTTTTTTTAATTGAATTATATTGAAATATATATTTTAACTTGTAACATGGACATTTTATATACAATTGTATCCTCAGACTATTTAAATTTGATTCTTTAACAATATAAAGCGATATCATTTTTCCATTTATTTCGATTCATTATTATTATTATTTATATTTTATTGTATTTATTACGACATTATATTATTATTATTCAATTTGATTATTTCACCATTTATTGAATGTCATTTTTCCAGCACACTACAGCTACAGTTACATCACACTACATCACACTACAGTTACATCACACTACACTGAAATTACAATGTTTATTATTATTAGTTATTTTTTTCATATTATTTGATACCTAGCATATTTTTAAAATTAAGTATTCTATAGTTTGCACAAGCCACCGTCTACTTGGTACGCTTACCTTAGTACGGGCCTAGGCCTAGTAGGGCGGCGTTGATTTTAAAAAATTGTAGTCTGCGGTGCTTTCTATTTTGCTATTATTTACATTTAAGCCTCTAATGTTAAACTTACAATGTACTGCTGTGAAAAATGTGCTTTTCTTTAATAAATAAATAAATAAAAAAACTTGCTATAAAGAACACCACTTAGTAAGTATAGTGCTTAGAATGTGGGTCCCAGTATTTTATGCCACGTCACCCGTAGCAACCAGAAAAATAAGGTAAATGAGATTTGCAATGTTTCCCTTTTCAAAGCGAATAAGATAATCATTGTCAGCAGGGCGGCGGTTTTATATCTTCTGCGATAAAAACTCAAAACGAGCCGAAACCTGTTGCACTTTTTTTGTCGCTAGCTCTTGGCTACAATTTAAAAAAGCAGTTTGGTTGAAATTTAACCGATAACATGGATTAGACAGGCAAGCGGTTCAAACCCTTGCGGTCGTGTTCCGACATAGCCCAAGCTGATTTTTTTCCTCGACATTTTCTTACTTACCTGAACCAATTCATACACTTTCTGTTTGCAGATCCGCTGGTATGGAAGAAAGCTTGTTCATACGTCTAGGAGCAAACGAAGACAACTGCATTTCGTTAAGTCACCAGTATCGAATGAATCGACCAATTACCGAACTTGCTAATCGGTTAACATACGACCATAAACTGACTTGCGCTAATGAGGAAGTTGCCAATAGTTGTTTACGTTTGAAGAATATTGAGGTGAGACTTTCTATTATCCTTATAATGTTCTGCAATTCGACAAGAAATACATTTTTTTGTAATTTATTTAGTTTAATTATTTTCATTGATTATTACATATTATAATGGCACAATGTTAAAAAAAATTACGTCAGTGTAAAGTCTTAATTATGATAGAAAAATTGTATACTTATCTCTATGTATGACTTGTATACCATTTTGTATACGAGGAATAGCTTTCTCTGCCAATCTTACTTATTCTACAACAAACTTCCGTTACACATCAGGGGGCTTGGGGAGGTTCACTTTAAGAAAAAGGTACAGGGTATTTTTACTAAAAACCCCATTTACAGCATTGAGGATTTCGACAATATCAATTTTTCGCAGCTCTATTGACCTACTTGACTATTATTATTCCTTATTCTTTCTATTATTGACTATTATACAATTGCGTTTTTTTTGTCTTCTAACTATTTATTGACTATAATTATTATTACTGATTTCTTTGTATTTGTGTTTTTTCTTTAAAACATCTTCCCGTATGATAATTTGTGAAATTATCCAATATTTGTTTGATTATTTAGTACTTAGGATTATATATAAAATTAGATAGAAAATTTTACGAAATTACTTAAGAATTTTGATTGAAAATATTGGAAAATATTGTTTCCTCTAAATATATAACCTAGAAAATCTGCGCTTGGATGTTCAACGTTCATACCTTGCAATACCGTTCATATCTGATACCTTAATAGGTATTTATATTATACTTGTTATTTTTATTACTTTTGACATAACCAAGTGTAGGAACTCCTATCAACTGGTTTAAAATAAAAATAAAAAATAAAAAATTATACTAATAAAATGAATCTGAATCTGAATCTATAAAAGGACAATCCTCTTTGCATACTCTTATGGTTGTTAAATTATTTAATGCGTAGGTTTTCTGTAATGTAGATTAACTGCTGAAATGCTAATACCACCGATCGGTGGTTTTTCCGTTGCGACAACTCGCGGGCGGCCAATCTCCATATTAAATAAAAATAAAATAAAATATAAACGGAGCTGCCGTGGAATTCACCGAACTAAGTTATAATACTTCCGGAGAGTGAGCGGTAAATTCCGGAGTAACGCCCGGCTGTGGGAGGTTTAGGACAGCTGTCTTGCCACATGTGAGCATTTACCTTACCACCCATTCACTCCCCATTCGAAGCCATAGAATATGGACTTAAAGAAGTCTCTCTTGCGGGGAGATTACGACAGCAATAGTATGGCTCACGCTATCGGCCTTCAATGCCAGAAAGATTGGACAACAATCGGAGACTTTTGCATTCCTCCTCCAATGCACTGAAAAGTAATGTTGTATGACTGGACGCCAGAGATGCTGAAATTTTATTTAAATGCCTTTCAGCATACACTTCCAGACCCCAGTAACCTCGCTCGTTGGAGCTATGCCGAGGATAGTTCATGTCCCCTTTGTAACAATACCCCTTGCACAGCCAGGCATATTCTATCTGGTTTCAAGGTGGCCTTAGATCAAGGACGGTACACTTACCGCCACGACAAAGTCCTTGCTGTTATTTGCGATGTAATTAGCCTCTCAGTGGCTCGTGCCAACAAGGGTTTGACAGTACCCTCCAAACCCCCAAAACAGTTTGTGCGGTACCCATTCACTCCCCCTTCGAAGCCTAGAATTTGAGATGCGTAAATTGCATTTGTAGATATTTTTCCTAGGAAGGAGTTGATTATTTTCCTGGAGAAACCAAGATATTTAAATGCAATCATGTAATTATATGCGAAAAAAATCGCTCTCATTGAATAAGGTACTATTATAGATTAGTATGCGTGCCCTGCAAAGAAATTTTCGAGGGTTGAAAACATGCCGTCGTAAGCTTCATTCCCATGACTAGCTTTCTAAGGGTTAATAATGTATGTAATAATATTGTGTAAATAATAATCTGTAAAGAATAATGATTTATTTCGCTTATTTTGAGTCTCTTCTCTATTCTCTTCTGGGCGCAATGCACCATCGATCTACGGCAACATATTTTTTCATTGCAAAAACGGGCCATTCGAATCCTAAGTAATCTGAGTTATGTAGAATCATGCTGTGGTCATTTCAGAAGGCTTAAAGTCCTCACCCTTCCATCTCTATACGTTTTAGAATGCGTTAAATTGATCATAAAAAACCTAGCTCAGCTGCCGATACATTCAGATACCCATAAACACTTTACCAGGGGGAGAAATAATCTGATTCTTCCTCGTCCAAATCTAGAACTTTTTAAAAGGGATCCGAACTACGTTCGAATTATATGCTACAATAAGCTACCCTCTAGTATCAAAAAAATATGCCGCGAAGGAAAAATACTCCAATTTAAAAATAAACTCAAATTAAATGGAAGACTATCGCGGTTGCTTGACATTATAAATAGGATAGGAAACGAATTTACCGCGTGAAATTTGTAGCACCCGACGTTTCGGTTACGTTGCAGCCGCCGTTGTAAAATTCACGCGGTAAATTCGTTTTCTATCCTATTTATAAACTCAAATTATATCTCATTGAAAGAGAATTGTACAACATTAACGATCTCTAAAAACTGTATGCATCTCGACTATATCTCTTTCTGTAATAGGTTTTAAACCGATTTTCAATTTGACTAAAATGTATTGACTATTTCTATTATTAAGTAGGCACATATTAATTACATTACATTTTCGTCGTGTCCAATTGACGGCTAAAGACCGCTCTTGGATGTGTCAAAATAATTGTGCTAGGTAGTACCATTATACCTTGACTATTTTTATTTGCAATATAATCACTATGACATTTTATGTTACTTTTTGACAATCGACACATTTTTTTTTGTTATTTTTGACATTACATTTATTAATTTTATACTAAAAAACTTATTTTTATCGGTATTTTGAAGAATTAATTACTCAGTATTTTTTATCTGGTAAACTAAATGGAGAGACTCGATTTAATTCTACAATAATACCTTCTTTATTCTTACGGGTAACCTTTTATGTTTTGATTATTAATAGAAGAATTTTATCATTAATGAAGAATTCAATCATATCACGGCCAAATGTAAATGTAATACAACTGTCTATACAACTATGTATTAGTTTTTAGGACACTAAATTATTTGATTTGATTTAATTGAAATAAATAAAACTTATCCTGTTCTTATTTTATTTGCAGTTATTAGAAAAGACTTACTCGACTCAAGAATGGCTTCTCAAATGTTTGTCGCCGAAGCAGGACTTTTCGGTTTTGTTCCTCGATACCGGATCAACCTTTGATACATGTTTGAAATTGAACTCGTCCGCTGTGAAAACGAATTTGAAACATTTTGAAAACTCTGCAGACCCTAAAAAGAAAGGGGACTGCAGCAATATTGCAGAAGCGATGGTCGTTATGAAGATCGTACAGGAGTTTCATGAGGTATCTACTGTAAATTTTTTTGATGCCTGTTTACAGATCCCGCTCGCTCTTTAGTTGATCGATTTGAAAATATTTACTTCCCGTATATATTTTTTTGAATTTTTGTTTATATCATTTTTTGACTCTTTTGCGGATTTTTGTATAGAGTTTGCTAAATATTTATATTTTTTAGATAACATTATTATAACAACTCTTCAATTTACATAATGTAAATAACTATATATGGCACGGGCACGGCCCAGTGGCATAGTGGTTAGGTCGCCTGATCTTACACTGTAAGGTCCCGGGTTCGATTCCCGGCTGGGTCACCATTTTCGTTGGGATCAAATTAACAGAATTGCATTTTCAATTCTGTCGATCGAACGCAATAACAAGACACACACTTACAGACATGTTACACGCACACATACATATATAACGAGTCATAGTAGGGTTGGTTGAAAGATATTGTCATATGGCAATAAACCCGCCCATTGTGACATTTTCACAATAAAGAGTATAAACAAACAAACAAATATATGGTGAAAAAATATAAATAGCTTTATATAGGGAATATATAGAAGTCACTTTAACCCCACTACCTATACGAAAGTACGTGATACGTCCGCTATATTATTGCCCGAACGCAACAATATCCAGTACGTACAAGTACATATAAGAAATACCTGAAAAAGCGTACGTGATACGTCAAATTGTTCCTACGATTCTAAATACAAAAAAGGGTCATAAATAGGCCTATTGCGTAAAAAAGTTTTCTTGTATACTGTAAACAAGTATTGTTATTAACCCTTCAAGCCCCGCGACTTCGATATCGAAGTCAACTGAACTCGTCCAGGAAAAGTGATTTGATTGGGTTTTACGTGTCATTCCGTATGCAGTTATATTTTATTTAAATGCACGATGATACAAATATCATTGTGCATTTAAATAAAATACAACTGAATACGGAATGACACGAAAAACCCAATCAAATCACTTTTCCTAGACGCATTCAGTTGACTTCGATATCGAAGTCGCGGGGCTTGAAGGGTTAAGAAATCTTATAAAAAATACCCAATTTTAATTACTTTTTGAAAAATAACCCAAAGGTAGGGTGGTTAATAAAACATCGAAAAAAACTGCCATCTAGGTCCACATGGTACAAATCTGTTTTCTTTTAAGTAAAATGGTTTACCAATGTTTTTAAGAGCAGTATTATTTATTTATTTACATATATATCTTTTTTTTACTATTTTAATTTCTACAGTGTGGAATATTGAGTGAGATGGTTGGAATAATCACTCCTTACAGAGATCAAGTAGCACTTTTAAAATTGATGCTCCAGAATTTCGCCCAGCGAAATAATACGCAAATCGTCGAAGTCAATACAGTGGATCAATTTCAAGGAAGGGACAAAGACGTCATCATATATTCCTGCTCTAAAACTTGGGACCGGAACTCAACCAATAAGCATCAAGCAAGGGTAAGAATCTATCTTTTTAAATAAATCTATGGAGTATTCTACGGCAGAAATTTACAAACTAAATGTTTTAAATTATAAAAAGCAGTAGCTGAGCGAGATATTATATTCTTTTTTATTTAAGACTTAATTACGATAAAACATTGTTTTTGCTTACAAAAATAACAGGAACCGAATGGCAAAACCTTAACCTTTTGCTTATTTGATTCTGTCACCCAACTGGGACTAGCCCGTTCTAGGATAGACAGGACTAATATTACAATCAATTATGTAAAAGTATTAGTAAAATGCTCATAAAACTAAATTGCCCTAAAATAAGGTCCTCAAAAAAAAACACAATTCCATTATAAAATCGGCATTCTCGGCATTCTCTTTGTCACAATCTATTTAATGGAATGAACATAACATTTCATTAAATAGGTTGTGACAAACAGAATAGACTTAAAACTTTTCTGTTTTTCTGTCTGCGGTTGCCGCTACGCAGGGGTTAGGAATTGGAATATTTCTCAAATGTTTCAATATCTGCGGCGTTCGATGGGGAGTCAATGTCCCTGCGCTGGGTTTTATTACTTTGTAAATGCGCATTATCGCACGCGCTCGAGTGGCAGAGTGGCGGCCATCTGACAACGACGGGTTTGCAAGTTTTGTTATAAACTTTGATTCTCAGACCTAGAGTTATTTCTCACGGACCCCCGGTGGTCCGGATCTGGGCTATAGGTACATTACGACATTATTATTTTAGAAACATAATTGTATATATTATATTTCAAATCATAAATCCAAGTCACAGCTACAATACAATTTTTTGGCCATATGCTCAAAATGCATCTAACTAGATCAAATACGACCCCTCTAGATGACTGATTATGTTAATTTTGCATTTGTTCATGACTTATTTCAGTAGTTTTGATATTAAAGTAGATTAGTTTACCTTATCGAAAGCCTTATTAAAGTCTGTCATGCGTCAACCTTGTAACGTTGATCCATATTTGTCAGCAAGAACTCAATTATTATAACTACATATCTTAAGTACCTATGGTTGAGTTTTATTCTAATGAATGAAATCTATTAAACATTCTATATTTTAGAAATATCGCAGTATACCTAACATTGTTATCACCATAACAGACGTTTATATATTTTTTTTGTATTTCCAATTTCAGGAAACGGAAATCTTACAGGATCACCGTCGCCTAACCGTAGCCATCACCAGGGCAAAATACAAACTAATAATGATCGGAGACATATCAACGTTAACATCTTACAAGCCATTTAATTCGCTTCTGGAGAGTTTACAACTACAAAGAACCGACAGTTTCAACTTTCATAAAGACTGCATCTTTTTATTACCCGAAATTGACAAATCTGGATTATTTATTAAAGATAATGTTTTTACATAATTTCGTGGAAAGTTTATTGTAGATCAATTTTTGCACCAATTATTTTGTAGCTTTGTAATAATTAAAATAAATAATCTGAAAAAATACTTGAATTATTATTTGATAAGGCAATAATGATCTGTTCCGAGGTTTACGCTTCAATAAAAAAGAATAATGTCTATGGTCGGTAGTGGTGTGCGTTTCGAAAAGTAACGGTCATACAAATTTAAATTCAATACATTTTAATTTTAAAAATATAAACATTCCCTATGGATTTAACACTTTTAAATTTTGCAGTTCGTAGTTGTCACAAAGGAGGATCGGCAAAAATATGTGGGACGCGTCCCCACCACCAAGAACGATCAGATATAAAATATGTCGTTAGAAAGCTCTTTTCGTTACTATGGTGATCTGTCTCAAATCATTGTGGGGAAAACTTAGGCTAAAAGATAAACTGGTGTCACTATATGAAAAAATCGTCCCTTATCACCGGTCGGGTAGCGTATTTCCGTTCGCGTGTGCAATAAAGGCAGTACTACCTCGAAACGCGCACAGGTTTGTATGTTCACTCCCTTTCCAAAGTCGTGCTCAATTGAAGGCACAAGTCTTCCAATCGAGCACGGTTTTGCAAAGAGCATGCACCGTGATAGGCTTATTTATTTCCGTGTTTAATAGGAGATATGTAGTACTTGCCGTGACACGCACGGAATCCATGCGTGTTTGGGGGCATTTTATCCGAGGTGTTTGATGAATAGGCAAGAAAATTCAAACACAGTTTATTTTTTTTTATTAGAATAACAAAACTTACAGTTTAAGATGTAAGAGTAAGGTAATGTAAGGCAATCAACGTTCCTACGTTATTAATAACGTAGTTTTATAAAATCAATATTTTTTGGTAGGATTATCATTATCATCAATATTTGATGCAATATTATGAATACCTTCATTTTAGCACGACTTTGAAAAGGGAATTAACATATCAAACCCGTGCGCATTTCGAGGCAGTACTGCCTTCTATTGTAAACGCAAAGGGAAATACGCGGCCGGATATGCGGAGCCAGGCCACGCCGCCATGTGTCGCGTCATCATACCTGTTTTTGCGAAAAGGCACCGCTAAAGTATCAATTTGTGATGCTTTTTGGTTGCATTATCAGGGTGAATAAAGTTATGACAATATTTTGTTATTCTGAAATTAACACGCAATAAGGATGTTTTGGACGAAATTATCGGCTGAAAAGGAAGTTTGTAAAATAGGACGTTGTGAAGGCTGAATGAGCTTCGGGGAAGGGTATTTAGACGTCGTATTTTAGTTAGAGTCAATAGCAGTTAGCTTCAATAGATTAGGGAACAGCTCATAAATTTCAACGGATTATTTAACGCGAAGTCCAGGCCTTTGTCGACGGAGATGCGTTGGCGAACGAAGAGCGATTAATGTACTTCTTTAAAGTTAATAAATTGATTTCGTGCCAATATAAAGTGACTTATTTCAAGTGCCCGCTTAAGCTCCTCTGTGAAGGTATCAGTACACGTCTGCGAGCTTCGAGGAATCGCCTGAGCACCGCTCTCAATTCGACCTTCGGCCCGGAGGTCAAACATCCCTAAGGACACGGGGTCTGGTAATTATTTTACATATCGATTACAGTCCACATCAAGTTACCTGACCCGCAGAAATAATCTGCTATAATAGCCTATCGGGTGGGACGCTCGCTCCAAAAAAGCTTTGTGTCCAGCCAGATATCGCGACCATGTTTTACTGTAATAAATGTTTTTTTAGAAACAATGACATAGATTTTTGTTTTACCTGTAACTTTTTTCCACAATTATTTGAGACCGACTGCCATAGTAACAAATGATACCTAGTCATAAAAAGAGCTTTTCAACGACATGTGTTCGGTCATTTTTAGTTGGTGGGAACGCTATTTCGAATCCTGCTTTATAAACGCCAGCTACCGAATTGGCTTGACTGATGATAGTTTGATATACAGGTTGAGTTTTAATTAACCGGCATCCTACAACCGGCATCCTACGAGACACTAAGCAACTTTTAATTAAAAAAATGTGGAAAATAAAAACAAAAAATGCATTTTGTTTTTGAAAAAAAAAGTATTGAAATATAAAAAATCTACAAAAAAAAATTTTTTTTTCAAACTCACCTGTATATGTACACAACGTATCAGTAAGTGATATATGTTCAGATACTAACACTCATTGAACATTACGCCGTTGTTTTTGTTTATATGGGGGATTTAATAAACATGAAATTATCACCAAGTAACTTCCATACAACAAAATATTTTTTTCTGGGCAATGGCATACTTAAGCGCACACTGTCGCGGCAGGATGCAGGTAAGTGGGCAGGAAAGCGGGTAGCGCGAGTATGTAAACACATCACTGCTGATGCTCTTGTTACTGCCGCTTGCGCTGCCTGGCGCTCCCAAAATTAGTGGTTTTTGTGCGGAAGTCGAAGGACGCAGCGCGAGAAGTGATATGCTAATATGAGCAATTTTATTGAAAATGCATGTCCAAATTCCTAATTTTATTTTGATAATACTTAAGTGTTCGTATTTACTAGTTTTTTTTAACCCCTCAAATGAATGGCGATTAGCTCGGGTTGCCTACGGCAAAATGTATATAAATTTATATACATTTACATTTACATAGAGCGGGGTTTACTATAGAGCTATAGCATTACTATAGAGCGGATTACTATAAAGCGGCGCACATTTACATTTATATTTATATTTATATACATTTATATACATTTTGTATACATTTTGCCAAGGCATCCCTTAAGGGACGCCTCACATTTGATGGGTAACCACATTGGGATTATTGCGTAGTTTGTTACTTTAATTTGATCCTTCAAAACGGTGTTAATAGCTTCGCATATTTAGGGCACAATTAATGAGATAGCTGGTGCCGAAACCTTGAATACGTGGTGTAGGCTTCGATAACTATCATGGTTTTCGTTTTGATTTTCGTTTGATTATGTTTCAACATATTTTTTTCGACTTCCTTAGCTTCATAGCTTAGTTTAATGGGACGTGGCTAAAAGTTTCATTTTGGTCCCCCCACCTACCGTGGGGGACTACAGCGCGCCCCACCGGCTTAGCTATGCCACTGTTCTTAACCCTAAAAAGATCATCTTGACGTGATGTACTTACATAAAAGTAATCATGCGTACAGTTGACGCATGATAATTATTAACTTAATTTTAAGTGTTATTAAAATGAAATGCTTGTTGTATTTATTTCTTCTTATTTTTATTAATTATTAAGGCTTTTCATTTGGTATTTTGATTTTTTCAGGTCTGTACTGTCATTTTTTATTATTTTTTCAGTGTTGGCATTTAAATTTCTTTTTCATTCTTAAAACAAAGAAAAATTGTTTTTTTAACGTATTTACAAGTATTTTTCTCTACGCATTTAACGACCCTATGTTTATGGAATGTCAGCCCAAGCACGAGCTTTGCTCAGTTGGGCGACATATGACAGAGGGCATCATTTATCAATTAAGTTTAATTTCTTGCTGTGTTTTAATTAAATGGTATTTCATTTGATGCTTCCTAATTGTAATTTGTAACATTTTGTGTAAATAAAATATAAATAAATATTATATATAAATGAAACAGAATATGCAGTATGTATGTACTTAATATTATTAATTATATTAAAAAGGAAACAAAAACTATACATTTCTTCAAAATTGAACAACATACGAGTAGGTATATAACTTGTGCTTTTATCACAAATCAAATATTTTATTTATTTATTAAGTGTTTTGACATTAGTATTGAGTAAATAAAACAATATTTATCATACACGAATCTGTTGAATTCTTTTTAATCAGTCTAAAATAATTTTGGCATTTGTCCATGTTTATGCTCTCGACATAAAAAAACGTATTTACGGCATTGTTCGAAATTGGTACGACTTACCTCAGCGACACGTTCATCTAGCCGTAGGTGTGACGAGTGAGATGTCTGAAATGCACGGCGCATGATAAGCCTCTAAATGGAAAGAGATAAAGCAATACGCATGTTGAAATCTTTCTAGGGTTAAAAAACATTCTATTTGCGATAGCTACATTAGAATTGCTACTGAAAAAAAAACTGGTATAACCGTTTTATCGTCCAACACTACTTGTCTATGGCGACCAAACGCGCTAAATGTCTCCGACGCTTCCTTGACTCTGCTGTCATTTCTTGATTTGTCAATTTTCATTTATTTTTGACTATAATCGCCGTTGGTGGTCCGTTTTCTCTGTGAAATATTTTGAAACAACGTCAAATATGTAACCCAGCCGCAAATCCAGCTTATTTCCGACGCCTTTTTAACGGGCGAAAGTGAGTGTTGCGTGCCGAGTAACCCCACCAGTCAAGAATCGCATTTTTGGTCATTTTGAAGATTGTTGGATAGAATTGCAGCGATGTCTACTGTTAATTACGACTTGGACACGTCTGGGGGGTTGATGCCGGTTGGTCTCTTTCGATATTTGTGCATATTTTCTTGGTTTGAGCTTGCGTTAAAGATGGCGCTTTTAAATATATTCAAATCTGTAGTATGCTTTCCCAATCGGCCAGGATACAGAGCTGCCATGTTATTTATGGTAAAGCCTCACCTGCGATTTCTCCTTTAGGGAGTTTATAATATGTGCTTAAGTAGCTGATATTCAAAGTGTATGCAAAAAGTACAAAAATATAACATTGCGAAAAGTTTCAAACATAGAGTTGCCAGATGTGTTGAAAAAAAAAACTGTTTTTAATTTATTTTTAAACTGATAAATTTTCTGAAAGTCAAAAGCTTAAAGTTAGAAACTAATTTTCTAATAAGTAGTACCTATATCGAATGATATATTTACAATTAATCTGCTTGTTTATATATTTAGCATTCAATGCCTTGTGCTTTTAACCCGTCGGACGCCAACAAAACCTATAGGCATTTTGCATTGTTTGACAGATCCGTGGGTAACCGTTTTGGCCGGTTCCGTATATATTATATGAACATAATATACATGACTAATAAGATTAATTACTAGGTAACAAGAGGGATTTATGAAAAAACGATATTGTTAGCATCTGTTATTAAGTTGCAGCGCAGTTTTTTGAGCGTGAAGTTGCCTGAGTGGGCGTCTTTGAATGCATTGCAACTAGCACTTTTATTAAAGAAAATAAACAATTCACTTTATTTTTAGTCACTTTTATTTTTAGTCACTTTATTTTTAGCCACTTTACTGCGAGACGATTTCTTTCATCTATCCATAGATTTATCCGCTATGGTATTAGATTTCTCAGCTCCATAGACATTTTGGCAACCCTTTTTAACCCCTCGCGGCCCGCGGTTTGAATTTTAATGTGTGCCTTACGGCCCGTAAGAAATTCGCGAGTCAAAAAAAAGATGGCGTTTCAGAAAAAAAACGATTACTCCGAAACTGTCACACCGATCGTCTAAAAAAGACCTGTTTTATGTTCCTATTGAAATTTGCTATTAGATATTTGTAACATGTAACATTGAAAAAACACGGCACAAAAATGGCCAACGCCCGTAATCCACGCAGGATGCAATTCGCACTTGAAATATTTTTGTTCAAAATACTCATTTCGGTAAGCCCTCGGTATGAAATTTCTACTCGAATAAATAATAGTATCATTATAATATATAAAGAACTTACGATTATGACGATATAATCACTTTTAACACTTTTAAATCACTTTTAACAGAACGTCTTGGTTACCGGCCGAGCGATCGCGGCACTATGGATCTTCAAAAATTTGTAGTGGCTAGTCAACGTGACGAAAAATACTTATCTGGCTACCAAACGGTAGAGAATTTTCTCCGCTCCTCGCACATACTACTGGCTAAGTGGTTGGTGCGAGACAGTAAGATTAAATAATCCATAATTAGCGGTCGGCCTCGCCTGGCCATTTCGGGCCGTCTGGGGTTCGACGGTAAATATCAATTCTGGACGTTTCGGGCCGTCTGGTACGCGAGGGGTTAACGGCGAAATGCAGGTGGCGCTAGTAGCATTGATGATGAAAGTAATAAATAGCAAATCATTTGGCCATCTATAACAAAATTGATAATGATTGGTTTTTTATGAAGGACCATTTGATTATAAAAATCCAATAATTTAACCAGCAATAACAACAATAGTATTCAATTATTAGTTCCATGCATTTCATCAATAGATGACATTCTATCTATATAGACTAATAAGTCTATCTGAACATTAAAGGACGTAATCATTTTCATTGAACCTGTATATAAAATTAAAAATTGACATCTTTATGTAAATATTATTAAAGTTATAAGATCGCTATCTACAGTGCGCCTCCATATACCATGAAAGTTGCCATTTTGAAAATAATAATCAATTTTAAGAACTATGAGTGACATCTACACATTGTTTTTTATAGTAAAATACTAGTTTCCATATCGTAGTAAGTCGTTGAGCAACCTAATACACTATACAATCAATGACGATGCTAAAGATTCGTTCCACAAAAGCACTAGCTATAGGAGTACTACACACATATTACTACATCCATACAATACTACAAGCGCCAGATATTACTCGAATGTTTATTGATCGGTTTGCCAAGATTTTCTTGACCGGACAGATATAAAGAATAGATGTCCGGTCGAAAACCGGACATCTTCTCTCGTCCCAGTGGCATAGTTAGTTAGTCAGTTTGTCTGGGCTTTTTTCTCGCACTTGGCCTCTTGATTGGGCCGTTGTGCGTGGCTCATGTTTCTATTTGTGTTTATGTTACTCCAATCGACCCAGGCTGTCCCAGAAGGTTAGCAGCCTGTTTGGGTTGCTGCAGGCCTCAGGGACAGATGCTGGAGATTGTAGTATTTTTGCCCGTTGCTCTGCCACGCTCCTGCATTCTTTGAGCACATGCTGTGGAGTTTCTTCTTCCTCCATGCATCCTCTGCATAGAGGGCTGTCTGTCACACCTATGGTAAACAGGTGTTTGTTTAGGGGACAGTGGCCTGTCATAGTACCTATGACTTTACGGATTTTGTTCCTTTTTAACCTGGTGAGGTTGCGGGCAAGTTTTTTAGACGCTTCCGGAACCGCTTTCTTTGTTTGCCTGCATCCTGCGTTTTTTTCCCATTCTGTAAGGTGAGTTTCATTGGTGTTCCTGCGTAGCCATGTTTTTATTTGGGCCTGGGGTAAGGGCATCAAGGGTTCCGGTTTATATACGATTTTCTTTGATCCCCTTCTGGCCAGTTCGTCTGCCGAGTCGTTGCACAGTTAGCCGCTGTGCCCTTTAATCCATTACAGGGTCACTTTATTTGACCCTGCAATGGATTGAAGCGCCTTGTGGCATTTTAGTACAAGGACAGAAGTTATTGTATTTTTTGCTAGCGCTTGTAGCACGGAGGCACTGTCAGAGACAAATTGGCATAGTGGCAGTCCCGGTGGCATAGTGGTTAGGTCACCTGATCTCACATTATGAAATCGACTATCGCGGTTGTTTGACATTATAAATACGATTAAAAAAAAATTACCTCATGAAGTTGGTAACACTCGATGTTTCGGCGATGTTGCAACCACCGTTTTTTATCTTGTTTATAATGGTATAATGGTTTATTCCCGGATGGGTCGTCATTTTCCATTAGGATAAAATTTTCAGAATTCCTTTTCAATCCTGTCGATCAATGCAATACACAGCTTAATCACATGTTGCACGCACACATGCATATAAACACTTCGGAATTATTGCAGTATAGGAACCTTTCTCAGAAATCGAAAAAATAAAGAAATAACACTAGATTCGATCTTTGTAATGCTAAATGTGAAAGAAAAAAGCTTCGAACGCTTGTTTTAAAAAAAAAAAACTAACTAAAAAGCCAAATAAGTCTTTATGTATTATTTAAAATTAAAAAAAAACTTAACCTATCGAAATATATGGGTTTGGCGCTTTTTTTAATGCCTTTATCTCGTTTATTTATTGAGACCGAATAAATATTATCGCAGATTCTGAATCAGCGTGGTGAATATAGTCTGGTGACGTTAAAAAAATCAACAATCTAGAAGAGGTTCCTATACTGCAATAATACCAACACTTCATAGTAGGGTTGATTGTGAGAGATTGTCTTATGATAATACTTGAATAAAAATAAAAAAATAAAAATAATCTTAAATTTTTCTTTTGACACAACCGTGTCAGTTTAGTGAGACTCCAGAAGTTAGCTCTTCTTAACATAGGGGTGCCTAGTAAGGTTGGGTCGGTTGCACTTTGCTTAGCATAATAGAAATATAATCATTTGCGTTTCTATGTAACCTGGGCTCAGACAGATGTGTATATAACTTTGAAAGCATACAACGGCATTTTCTTAATTGTAAATTAATTTTCTGTTGTGCTCATGCATTTGAATGTATATGTAAATATAAATAAAAATAAATAAATACGCCCATTGTAAAACTTCAAAATAAAGAGTTGAAACAAACAAACAAACATCTGGCAACCCTATTTACACATGACTCGATTTGATTTACAGGAGATTCGCGCTTTGATCCGCCCGCCAGACGAGGATATATCTATCCAAAAGCCTAAAAAGTCTCAGCATCCGTACTACAAGAGGCCAGGTAAAGGTCACAATCGCGACTGTTGCGATGCTTGCCAAGAAGGAGGCGATCTGATATGCTGCGATAGATGCCCTGCCTCTTTTCATTTGGGATGCCAGTAAGTTGGTTTCTGTAGTAGAGAATATACATTTCAATTTATTTCTTTAAAATTTTATACAGATTGTTGAACTTACCATATAAAGGTATATAAATATTTCAACATACAGTGATACCTAGTAATAAATCAAGGAGAAAACAACATTTGAAAAATATATATATTGCATTCGGTCTTTCAGATTTTCAGTTTCTTACTTCGGCCAGGCTTCATCGCATGAAAGTAACTTATCCTATAAAAATTAAAATAAAGGTTCTATATCAATGATCTAAAAATACCGAGTAATAAAAAGTATTCGATTAGTAGTCAAAAAGTCAAGAAGTAATAAAATAATCAAAAATAATAGTGGTACCTACTGGAATGGTCAGTGGAATAATAAAATAACAAAAAATAATAAATAGTATTCAATAGTCAGAAGTAATGAATAGTCAAAAATGATAGAAGCAGATCAAAAAGAATAATTTAACTAAAAAGTACTATAAAAAGTACTAAAAAGCACTGAAATAAAGTATTTCCATATAAAATGAGTGACGCAGTCCGAAAAAAATATCCCGGGTTGCCCACCTGTGGGCTGCGCAATCCCCATGTTGCCGTCGCTCCTTAATATTATTTATTTTACTCGCAGCGATCCGCCTCTAGAGGAAAAGGACATACCGATTGGTCAGTGGCACTGTCGCGAATGCAGGGCTGCAACTGGAGAAGACTTAGCTGTGGCCGGATCGAGCAAGCAGCCAGTTGCGACAACCACACCACCGACGCCTAGCACAGGAAGCACTGAGAAAAAGACTGAAGTTATCGTCGAGAAGAAAACGAGGTTAGTATGACTGGAGTAAACTGGACGTATACGAGGTTAGTATGACGTGAACTGGACATATACTCTTGTAGTCGATTTTCTCATACAAGTTAGTATTATCGATTGAATGGATACTAAATAGCATGAGTGACTGTCTAGTCACTAGACTCTATCATAATTGAATGCTATACAGAATGTCGCATTTGTGCTGTTGACCGTTGAGGAGTACCCTCGTTGGAAGTCAACCCTGGGTGCAGCAGCCCAGTGACACTTAGAACGGGCTATCAAAATTGAAAGCGTTTACAAAATTTCGTTTCTGTGCTGTTGACCGTTGAGTCCCCTCCTCGGGAGCCTATTCTGAGTGCAGCAGCCATGTCATGATGAAATCTAGAACGGGCTATCATAATTGAATGCTTATACAAAATTGTGTGTCTGTTCTGATGACCGAGGGAGAGTAGCCTCGTCGGGAGCTGATCCTGGTTGTAGAATCAGGTCATGTTCACCATAAAAATCGGTACTGACCAACATGTAAAATTTCAACTTCATAGGATAAAAGGAAGTGGTTCTAATTCAGCTTACAAGATTTGACCTAAACAAACTAACAAACATTGCAAGGTAAATAAAAGCTTGTAAAAATGGGGTAAAGGTACAATGCAAAAATGTAATAATTATAATTGTTTATTAGTGTATAATATATAATACTAGATGACCCGGTGAACTTCGTACCACCTATTTGATTGTAACTCTTCATAAGCGTTCATTGATCCTAATCAACCGTCCAAATCTGATTCATTGAAATCTATAATATGCCCGAATCATGTATGTTTGAGTTTCGTTTGGTGATTAAATGAAAGTCGTTTGTAATTAAAATAAATTCAATGTATTTAATTTACATGACATATAAATGCTTTTTCTACTTTTTCGTTTTTTTTGCATTTTTCGACTTTTTTGAAATTTTTGACTTTTTCGACTTTTTTTGACTTCAATTTTGACTTCAAATTTCTTGGCAGGAAAATCACCTGCCAGGGAAAAGACCTCTCTGGCGATCATGTTATAGAACATTTCAGTAGTTGCCTGGAAAAGATAGATGCACTGCTAATTTCTGGCCCTCGTAAGGCTTGGATCTATGACAACTATCTAACTTCACATTTGTCATGGCCCTTTCTTATTTACGATTTCACCAAAACCCAACTGTCTCATCTGGATGCACTGGTGACAGCTAGTTTAAAATCCTGGTTGTCCTTAGCCAAACCAGCTAACCCCTCGACTCTCTTCAATTTTGGGCTAGCTCTAAAACTGCCCTCTCTGCTCTACGCCAACTCAAGAATAACCAAAAATTCGATTCTAAGCAATTCCAAGGATCCGGCAATATCGAAGCACGTAGTAAGTGGCCGTAGTGAGTCAAATGATCTACAAGCCCGCGTTGACTTCCACAAAAAGTTCCTTACTGGAATCAGCCAGAATGGACCTGGTCTGGGGTATGGCAGTACAACCATGAGCGATGTGGACTTGAAGAAGTCTCTCTTGCGGGGAGATTACGACAGCAATAGTATGGCTCACGCTATTGGCCTTCAATGCCAGAATGATTGGACAACAATTGGAGACTTTTGCATTCCTCCTCCAATGCACTGGAAAGTAATGTTGTATGACTGGACGCCAGAGATGCTGTAATTTTATTTAAATGCCTTTCAGCATACACTTCCAGACCCCAGTAACCTCGCCCGTTGGAGCTATGCCGAGGATAGTTCATGTCCCCTTTGTAGCAACACCCATTGCACAGCTAGACATATTCTAGCTGGCTGCAAGGTGGCCTTGGATCAAGGACGGTACACTAACCGCCACGACAAAGTCGTTGCTGTTATTCGCGAGGTACTTAGTAAGTCCGGAATCCACCCTTCACCTCCCAGAAGTGTAATAATTATATATGATGGGCCCGATTTTTGGTCGGTGAATTCCATGGCAGCTCCGTTTGTATTTTATTTATTTCGACTTTTTCGACTGCATTTTTTGACTTCGACTTTTTTAAATTTTACACTTTGTACGGAATGAATAACAGTTATGGATAGCGCAGCTGTCAAACAGTACGATCGCCGCGATAGCCATCTAGAAAGTGGCCAATGTTCCCAAAATGACCAATTTCGATTTTTTCGATTTTAAGTTGTTTCTTTGAGTTTTTCCTAAATATTTTTTTTTTGTAAACCACCCCTGAATCAAGCCTAACAAAATAAAAGAAAAATAATTCCAATCGGTCGAGTCATTTCCGAGATCCTGCGAGACTAACGCACGGCTATTCATTTTTATATATAAGATGATATAATATGAAGACAACAGGCAAAAAAGGAGGATTGCCATCTTTTGAGTGAATCGAGTTAACACTTGAAAGCCCGACTCTTATACTACTGAACCATCTATTTGAACAGGAAAGAAACGGGCCCCGTCATAAAGATTTATAGTTGTGAAATTTAAATTACATTTTTATGAACTGTTTTTTGTGACATTCCCCTTTTTATCTGTAAAAAAGGGAGCTAATGGGCCCTTGCTGAGTTGGCCTCAAAGACCCATTCTGTTCAGGGTTGGTCACACTCACGGGTCAACACCCATCCGGCGGCATCCACGCATGAAGTGCGAGCCCGGGCAGGACTCTGGCCTTAGAGCTAGTTTCCCCTAGGAGTCAACCTTCTGGCGCTCCTGGTCGGTCTGCGCACCGTGCGACGTAAGCCAATCGATTGTGCACTCTGACTAACAGTCGGGGGAGTCTGAAAGCACTATTGTTTCCTATAGAGCAGGGGTGGTTGCGAACCTTGCTGCGACTGCTCTTGAAACGACCATCGGCTACCCGATCCTGGGTGAACAGCCGGGCAAAGGATGGCGTGGTCCGTGATAGATTCGGTATACACCGTTTCACCGCTTCGTAGGGGAGAGGACGCGCAAGCGGCCTCGAACTCGTAACCAATCGAGAAACTGGATTAATCTGGTCGCAATTGGAAGTAAGGGTGTGAGTGTAAGCCCGCTGGGTAACATACCTGGTTATCTCGCGGATAAGGCGTTGGCCTCTTACGGGCATTGCGGGCATACGTGGCGGAGCTTGATGGTGGACTGTTTTTTCCAAGTCTTCTGCGCTCAGTTCACGGGGAGATATAACGAACAATGGTTAAAACTTCCTGAGGTGACGGGTTCGCCCGTTGTAGTTGACAACTCTATTTGTAAAAAATGAGTGGTCAGTTTTTTTTTACCTATATTTAAATGAATGTTTGACTTGTCCATTTTTGTATACTTAGTAATAAACTGACTCTTCAAATCTTTACTTGCGATTATCTCAAAACTGTTTTTTTTATTAACCTCCTTTATACCCTGTGGTCTTCGTATAATATAAGGGTAGGATATAATATAATAAAGTCATATAATACAGTAGGATGGCAGTTAAGTAGTCTTAAGAAGTAGGAGATTATTAGGAGATTTGATTGAATATTTAATTATGGAATTCATGGAATCAATAAATATATCTAATCATTTACATGTGGTATCAAACTGTTGCAATCCTGAAATTAATGCTAAATGCTTTTATTCATTTTTATAGGTTGCTGAGGAACAAGCGCTCCCTCTCAGGTCCGCATAAAAAAGCAGATAAAGACAATGGCACCGCCCAAAAGCCCGGAAAGGAGAAGAGCGTCCCTCCGGAGAGCGAGGAGAAGGATTCCCCAGCCACAAAGGTTATGGAGAAGCCCAAAGAACCGGAGAACCTTAAACCGATGGACATCCTGATTAAAGCCGCGAAGATCATGAACCCTCGACAGTTTGAGCTGCCCAGGGAGCTGAGGATTCCTTGCAATTTTCCTGGAACAGATAGAGGTATCATCTCATTAACCTTCTCAGGGAAATTAAATGTAAACTTATACCTCCTCAACATTTTATGTCCTCCATTTCTCAAGCGAGCATCTATACTAAATATGAGCCTCGGTGGAAAATCAAAGTAACCTCTTATGTGTTGAAAATTTTAGGATTCGGACCAGTTAACCATTTTCAAGCAATTATCAGACCAGTCACCCGTTTTTCATCGGGCAGTCCTTTGTCTCAAAGCTTTGGAATAATATTTTCAAAGGACTTGAAGAATGCAGTATGATGTCTTTGTATCAGTCGTCATTATCTTTTCAGTTGAACTACTAAAGTATTATTATTATTATTTATTCTGGACAGGCAGCTTTGCTGATAAGTCCAAACCAGATCTTGTAAATAATATTAATAAGTCCTAAACACTATTAACAAGTTTTTAGGTACAAATCGAATCTGTTTTTAAATTGATTTACAGAGCTTTCACTAATCACTTCAAATGGTGGTTTATTTCACATGTCCACCACTCTATTTTACGATTAGATTTAAATTTTGCACGCCTGAGGCAATGCCGGATTAGCCATAAGGTCAAATAGGCCCTGGCCTATGCGCCTATGTTGTTTAGGGAGCCCCCGGGCCCCCGAACACGTAATCATATTTTTTTTTATTGTTTCTAATAGAAAAAAACATTCAATTGAAATTCTAAGGAGAAAATGTTTAATAAATTCTTTAATCGTATTATGAAATAATTGTAATAAATGCGTAATTGTTATAAATTATCGACAGTTGATTGACAATCGACGAACCGATTATTGATGACCAAGCTAGAAGTTCGAGTGTAAGACTTGTGTAAACAATTTACACTTTCTTCTCGGCGTCAACCCACCCAACAACCCACGATTGGGAGGTTATGTTTAAACCAGTATTGCTAGACGATCTTTTCGCAATCGAAAATACTGCAATATTGCCCGGCCAGCTTTAATTTTGTTTTGCGCCATAAGTGCGTCTCTTTCTGATGCGAGGCACGACGTATGACATCTTTATTTTGTATTTATATCATCTAATGATTAATTTTTTGATCTATAAAATATTATTATCTATTCTGATATGTTATGTACAATTGCGAGAAATAATTTATATTATTTATTAGCGTATTTAAATGTTTATATATATCATTAATAGATAATTGTATTGTGAATTTATTATTAATAGTGAATTCATGGAAAAGATCTTTCAATTGGTATTCATATCACATTCAGGCTAAGATATCTAAAGTATCACATTTATTGAAGTCAGGTCGAATCCACTTTCTCGTCTTTTTGTTGTTTTAAATTTTTACTTAACCCATCAGGCCCCGCGACTGCGATATCGCAGTCAAACTGAGGGTTAACCGCGAGTCGCGAGGGCCTGAAGGGTTAAAACAATATAAGCCGCTGCGACACGTATGATTTCGTCGGCCATTGTTGCCCGATTGTGTAGCTCGTTTACAAGTCAAAATGATGGGCCATACTTTTGCAGAAATATTGCCGAAAATGGCCGTGCTATATATCATCCAACCATATGCTGTAATAAAATGTTGCGGTGATGGCCGGGCCATAGTTACTGATATTGCGGCCACAAATCGCCGTAAAAGTATAGCCAGTTTAGAAGCACCATAAGATATTATAGATGTTATCGAAAAGCCAGCTGCCACTTCTTAAGATGGATTTTAGTGCAATTTTTTCTACTTATCTGAAGAATAGGAATTATGAAAATCACTTGGAATTACTTAGACTGACAAATTCAAACAAAGCCGACAAGGAGGGGATGCATTTAAATTCTCACAAATTATTACAATGTACCTACCTGGGCTAAAGAATATTTACAAATTCAAAATCAACAGAAATCTTCGAGGTCACAGCAAACCGTGCAAAATTTAAATCTAATCCTTTTAACCCCTCCTCTCGCGAAGTAAAAACTCACCTATCACTTTTGCGCGCGACATATTCGGGCAAAAAATCGACGCGAGTCAACGGCCTTGAGAAAAACGATCATAACTTATAAACCACTAAACGGATTAAAAAAAGATAAAGAGAAAAATGATCGCATTGAAATTTGACATATAAAACATTATAACCTTATCTCGTTAAACAATTAAGATAATAATGAATAAATATTACAAAATTGGCAAACTGAAAAAACTCGCCTATAAAATCATTTCGATATTTTTGTCACAAAATACGTAAAATATGCAAAAATTGTAAATACAGTTATGTTCTTTATTAAATGCTTTACCAAAACGATATTTTTTTTTTACTTATTTGCATACAAAAATATTTATTTATTCAGCCAAGAAAAATTTTATGTATTCTCGTAAAAAAAAAAAAAAAAAATTTTTAATTTGTGACTACTTATGGTATTTTTTTATATGAAATTCTTTCAAAATAACTTTATTACTACATCACACTTCTTAGAAATTACACCAGAACTTTGAGCTTTGTCTGATATTATAGAAAAATCTAAAGTTTTGAGAGTTTCCGCGTCCGAACTTAATAATAAAATTTGAATGCTCATAATATAAAATTCGTTAGATTTTTTCAATTATATTGTCTTATCATAGACTTATTATATGTCTAATAACTAATTACTATACTCCAAAGAGTCACATTTCATCGAAAAACTATGGAAAATCACACTTTATTCTCTCATAGTAATTATCAAAACAAGTTTCTTTGCGCGATTCATATTACAAAACAAGATATAATGTTCAAAATACGCCTAATTATGAGATAACTTAGGATGTAAATGAAGCAATACTTATTTTGTTAGTAAATTAAAGCGACATTCCGTCATATTTCGCAATATATCGGGATATTTCATAAACATTACAAAATAATAACAACCATTTTTTCGCGAGCCGTTTGTTGTCGCCGAAGTGTTTTCTTTAAAAATTCGTGAAAAACAGCAAATGGACTATCTCAAATGACTAATCCTCATTCCGAAACTACTTAAAATGCATATTACTCACTGTTCTCCAGTAAATACCACTCAAAAACTGCACACACACACTTTTTATCACCAATTTCGCGGAGCCGTACGCGGCCGTGCATTTGCCGACGGGAGACTATGCGTTTGACGTCTATGCTCACTTTTTAAATCGTTGTTCGATATTGCCACACGGAAATCTTGAATTAAAGATATTTTGGCCATATCGTTGCGCCCTCAGAAAGCATATAGTACGACGTTTCGAATCGTAAATTGCATTTTTCGCAGCGGCGAGCGCTTGGTCCGGTAGCGGACATTACGGAGTTTAGGCGGCCGACATAAATGAAGGGCTGAAATTCTAAAGGGTCTAAGTGCCAAAAAATCTCAAACCGATATTTTCACGGAAATACAATCAATGTGCCAAGCCCAATGTCGTATAAAAGAGTCTAAGTGTCTAACTCCGCCCCACTACTACACACAAGCTGTTAAAGCAAGGAGCGGGTCTATGTTCCACTATGCGTGTGCATCGGAAAGGCGAGTGTGTGTGCTCTGGCGCAAGCTGCGACCGGTACGCGGCGGCGCCGTCTTTTCTATCGTTCAGTGGCAATTAACAAGTTTATGGAGATGGACGTTACGCCGGTGCCTTCGACTTCAGACACACATGTTGCGAAAAATCGGAAAGAGAATGTGAAAATTCAACGGAAGAAGCGTCGTTTGTGCGGGGAGGAGTATATAACATCAAAAAAGATTAAAATTCCAAAGAAAACGCTGAAAGAGGTTAGTATTATTTTTTAATAATCATTATTTAATAACTTACAGTTGCGTAGCATCGTTGGGCAAATATACGCGACGTTTCGTCTGTTAGTAATTAAATAATGTAAGGTGGTTTTCATTCACTGGATAATGTGCTTCTATTTAAAAACTATATTATTATATCAGGTTGCCTGCAAGTGTAAATTTCATTGTGGGCAAATTTTACACGAGAGGAGAGAAACCCTTATGATGGAATACTATAGAATTGGAGACGCTATTAAGCAAGGAACATATCTTCTCGGGCTCATTCAAATAACTCCAGTTGGAAGAAGGCGACACGGTACATACACCAACGCTGTAGACAGTCGCAGACAAACATCAGTAGCTTATACTCTGCCAGACGGTACTGGGAACCATGTCCAGGTATGCCGTCAGACTTTTCAAGCTGTTTTTGCCATTTCGCATAAGAAAGTCCAGACTTTGGTGGAAAAAAAGAAGCGCGGAGAAGTGATTTTCATAGACAAGCGGGGATCCGGAAACAAGCCCAGAAAATTCACTGCTGAAATTTTCGAGATAGTACTGCATCATATTAAGTCTTTCCCTTCTCAAGAAAGTCACTACAGTCGACATGAAACTCAAAAATATTATTTAAGCCCCGATCTTAATATTCACCGTTTATACCTGGCATTCAAAGAAAAATACCCAGACTCGCCTGTGACCTACAGATATTACTTTACAACCTTCAAAAAGCATTTTCCCTATTTGAAGTTTGGACGCCCACGAACAGATACCTGTTCAAAGTGTGATCTTCTTCATGCTAAACTGAAATGCTCTGAAGGAAGACAAAAAACTCATACTGCTATCGAGCTAGAAAACCATCACCGTAAAGCTGAAAGTGCTCAAAATACAATGAAAGCGGATTCGGTAAAATCCCAATCCCCAACGAGCGATACGTTGACAATGGCTATGGACATGCAACAAGTCATTTTTATACCGACATTGACTCATAGTCAGATGTTTTATAGCAGACAGCTCTCGTGTTACAACCTTTGCGTTCATATTGCTGACAACCAAAAAGCATACATGTGCCTCTGGAATGAATCATATGCCGGAAGAGGAGGTAATGAAGTTGGTTCTTCACTGTTGAAGGTTTTAAATATAATGTCTGCCAATACTTTAAAAAAAAAAATAGTAATTTGGAGCGACAACTGCATAGGCCAGAATAAAAACCGGATGGTGTTATTTATTCTTATTTATTTAGTTGCCAATGGCGTGTTCGATATCATAGATCATAAATACTTGGTCAGTGGCCACTCTTTCATGTCATGTGATCGTGACTTTGCACAGATAGAACAGAGAAAAAAAGTGGTCAAATGCTATGAACCTGCAGATATCGAAAAAATGATACGTGAATCGTGTCACAAAAACCCATTCGAACCTATAACACTGGACCAACATGATTTTAAAGACCTCAATGAAGCCTCCACGGAGTTCCTGAATACAACAAAATTGAAAATATCAACTGTGTCATGGATAAGAATCCAGAAAAACCGGCTACCATATGTTGATTTAATGCAATCTTTCAATGATCCTATACCTTGGGACACCATCAACATTTTTAAAAAGGGAAAAATGCCCTCTCAACTGAAGGATATGGTACTTCCAATATTGCCTGCCAAGAATAACATATCAAAAGAAAAACTAATTGACCTAAAACAGATGATGCCGTATATACCTGCTGAACACCAACCATTTTATGATGATTTGATCAATAAAACAGAAGCTTGATAATACACATTTTAAAGGACTGTTGTCATGTCACTTAGACCCTTTTTATTATTATTCAGTTACCTACATAGGACATTTCAGGACTTTGGAACTTTAATACTTTTTCTTTAAATATTTGTTGGTGTGAGAGGTTGGCGGCGGAGTCTCATGACTAAGAATATAATTTTCTTTGTATTTCAATTGAAATAAATAATAATTTCGACAAAATGTTTGTTTTATTCAGTTTTTTTGTTATATCTCGACTTTAACTTTTTGGCACTTAGACCCTTTAGAATTTCAGCCCTTCAAATGTCCCGAAATGGATGTTACGGAGCGAGCGGGTTAAGAACGTTCTGCCAAATAGAATGATGGACTTGTGTAATAAACTACCAGTTAAAGTGATTAGTGCAAGCTCTGTCAATCAATTTAAAAACAGATTCGGTTTGTACCTAAAAATTTGTTAATATTATTTATGACTAGCTTTACAAGATCTGATCTGGACGTATCAGCAAAGTTGCCTGTCTGATAATAATAATAATAATTTAGTAATTTATTTGAAAAGGTACAGATGACTGATACACAAACATCTTTGAAAATATTATTCCGAATTGCCAGCTTTGAGACAAAGGACTGCCTGATGAAAATGGTCACCGGTCTGATTATGAATAAGTGACTAGTTTTACAAAATATGATGCGGACATATCAGCAAAGCTGCTTGTCCAGAATTAATTATAATAATCTATCATTACTCTGTCGTAGGGAGCTCCTCCGCTGGCAATATGGTATAATGTATATAATTACTTTGTAATTTCATATATATATATATATATATATACGATAAATATTCAATGCCGATAAATATTCAATGCCGATATTTTAATTAAATCCGATATTTTGATATTTATATAAATATCATATTGTCGAACCTTGCCTTAGATAGTCTGAAACACCACCCATTCGTTCATTATTTTTGCTGGTAGCATGGATTTTTGAGAAATGTGTTGTTTTGGGGCAGAGATCCAACGCGGTGCGAGCAGCGGCACGGGAGCGGGGGCCGTAACAATGGAGAATGGTACGGTGCCTCTGCCGGTGCGCGTTTGTGCGGGCTGCGGCCTGTCGTGCCGCACGGGCCCCCTGTTGCAGTGCGACTACTGCCCTCTGCTGTTCCACCTGGACTGCACCGAGCCGCCCCTAGCCGCCCTGCCGGCCGCCAGGTGGATGTGTCCGTGCCACGTTCAACATCATACGGTGAGTGACCGTACCGGGCTTCTCCCTTCGTAGAAGTGATGCGAAACAGATGGGGCAGGAACGTGCGAGGATGTGGGCCTGTGGATGACTGTACGAATTACAGTATCTTGCGTACCATGCATTTCCACTATTTACAATGCATATTAGTATTCTTAAAAGTATTCTTAAAATAAAATGTTATTTTTGTCTTGTGAAATGTGTGTCTTTATTCAGTGAAATATGTATTATGTATGTACATATTAAATTCCTTTTAGCTACTATACATGCGATTATACAGCGACTATACAGGGTGTTTTAATTAACCGGCATCCTTGAAGGGGTGAATCAGTAGGAGCAAGTAAGCTACTTTTGAAAAAAAAGATTTTGTTTGAACTGCCATATGAATTGCTGTGTTATTGTTGAAAGAAATTATTAGAATAACCAGTAAAACCCTAGGATTATGTACAAAATGCAACAGAATAGTGATTGTTGTTGCAGTGACAATCCACATGATGTATTATGTTCTTCCTGCAGGATTCCCTAATGTTGACATCCGTATCGGCCGTGGAGCGGGTTGCTCTTTGGGATAGATGGACAGCACCTGTCGACCAACACGCTATCAAGTTAGACTTCATACGCCATGCAAATAAGACCAGACCATCATTTAGGTAGGTTGTAACAGGTGTTTTTAGAGATATTGGCATTCATATCCAATTGGCAAATTTACCACTCTCAGGCGTTTCGTAGGTTAGTAATACATTAGCTACTGTAAAAGTAACATATAGTTTTTACATTCATTTTATTTAAGATTAGTAAGTTGGAGTATCTTACCTATTTTAAAAACAAATAGAGAAATCTAATGAGTTCAGTATCATAACTGAATAAATTAATTAAAAATAATTGTGAATTGTTAGAATCAGGTCATATAAACAGTTAAAATATGTTATAAAAAATCTGTAACTAAAATACCAAATAGTAGTATCTAGAAATGTCAAAGTAATATAAAAAATCAAAAGGTAGCTACTTGTATAGATGCTTTTTTCAATTCCTGTTGCTTTATGTAATATGAAAGCAATGTAGTCAGACATTGAATCCATGGATACTTATGTGAAAATATCCTTTAACCCCTGGGAGGCCAAAAATGTCAACCGGTGGTTGTGGTTAACACATCCGTACGAGTTTTAACCCGTTGAGTATGATACGACCAAATCTGGTTCTGAAACAATTATCCGTTGAGTATGATACGACTAGATCTGGTTCCGCATTTTTTTCACTTCTTTGACGTTCTCATATTTATTCATAATTATCTAATTGTTTTACAAAATGATATTTCAATATTCTATATTCGAAATTTCAATGCAATCATTGTGCAGTTGTTCTTTTTATGATTGGTGTAGTAGTTTCGTAGTTATGGTACTTTAAGGTCGATGTTGCCGAAAATCCTGCAAAAGAGACAGATGCATCCATGAAAATACCCATTTACTCCAAGGGTTAATTAACCGGCATTCTTGAAGGGGGTGAATTAGTACGAGCTAGCAAGCAACTTTTGGTAAATTGCTTAAAATTGTGGAAAAATGAATATTTTTTTTTTTGAAAAACCATTTATTTTTTTTAATTTGAAAATTTAGTTTTTTTTTAATTAGTATAAAAAGCGCTGAGCATGTCGTGCTATCTAGCCGTAGGTAAAATATCACTAATATTGTTTATTAGCGATATTTTACCTACCGCTAGATGTAGATGTAACTACCAAATACCTACATACATATGCAGTAAAAATATAACCCTTCTTTTGGCAGTCAGGAAATAAATCATAGCACTTAGTACTAACCGAACCACACTCATAATTTCATCACAAGTAAAAAGTTTTACCGCCCAACGAAGTGGGCACGGGTCAGCTAGTAAAAAATAAAATACAAGAAGGCAAGCCTATTACCCCGTGGCAATGTATTCCAAGTAACCTAATCTTACAGTGCATTAGTACATGGGCGCGTAGTGGAAATAAAGATCATTAAACAAATAACAATAACAAAGATTATTAAACAAACAAGTGTAATAAATAGAAACGGAGCTGCTTTGGAATTCACCAACCGGAATTGGGCCCATTATAATATTATTATTATACTTCTGGGGGTGAGCGGTGGACTCTGGACCTACGACCGGTATACTGTATATAATTACTTTCTAATTTTCTATATATATGTGATAAATATGACTTGGCCCGGTGGCATAGTGGTTAGGTCGCCTGATCTTACGTTTTAAGGTCCCAAGTTCGATTACCGGCTGGGTCACCGTTTTCCGATCTAATTAACGGAATTGCATTTTCAATTCTGTCGATCGAATGCAATAACAAGACACACACTTACAAACATGTTACACGCATACATACATATAAACACATCATAGTAGGGTTGGTTGTAAGAATTTGTCATATAACAATAAACCCGCCCCATTGTGAAATTTCGCAATAAAGGGTAGAAACAAACAAAGAAATATCCAATGCCGATATTTTAATTAAATCCGATGGTCTTATCTTATATATAAAAATGAATCGCCGTGCTTTAGTCTCGCAAGATCTCGAAAATGACTCCTTGACCGATTGACCGAAAATGACCGTTGTTTGCCTTGATTCGTTTGCCTATTTTTTTGTTTTGTTTGCCTTGATTCAGGGGTGGTTTACAAAATATTTACGAAAAATTAAAAGAAACAACTGAAAATCGAAAAAATCGAAATTCGCCATTTTGGGAAATGGGCCACTTTCAATAGATGGCGTTCGCGGCGATCCTATTGTTTGACAGCTGCGCCATCCATTACTGTTATTGATACCGTGCCATTGTGTAAAATTTCAAAAAGTCGAATAGTCAAAAAAGTCAAAAGAGTTGAAAAAGTAAAAAAAGTTAAAAAAAGTCAAAAAAGTTGAAAGCGTCGATAATGTCAAAAAAACCGGAAGAGTCGGAAAAGTCAAAAAAGGTAAAAAAAGTGGAAATTAAATTAAATACATTGAATTTATTTTAATTACAAACGTCTTCCATTTAATCACCAAACGAAACTCAAACCGTACATGATTCTACCATATTATAGATTTCAATGAATTAGATTTGAAAGGTTGATTAGGATCAATAAACGCTTATGAAGAGTTACAATCAAATCAATTTTAGGTGGTACGAAGTTCACCGGGTCATCTAGTATTTATATAAATATTGTGACGCAGGCGCGTCTTTTCCATGTGTAATTCACAGATTTTCCCCATAATTGGACATATTTGTAATTGAATAGCAGCGTCCGCGTATACAACAACATAACGTCGTTTGACAGCTCGCGCTCGGCTCGCAGCGACCAAAAACAATATTGTAGAGTTCGGCGGCAGGACTGCCAATCGGAGCAATACCATTTCGCATTGCTGCCAATCACAGCAGTAATAATCTTATTCGAAAAATATAAAATAAATAGTAGATTTTCCATTTTCGTTTATTTAATATAAAAATAAATTAATAATGATGAAAAAGTGGTTTTAGTAAATTTAAACATGCAATAAATAAAATTTGTTCACCGCACTCAATAATTCCTTGCGAAAAAAATCCAATATCACAAATTGTTAGTTTTCCGGGTTACAGCAGTAATCAAAATTAAATATAATAATTTTAGATTTAATTACTATATTTTTTAAATGAAATAATTAATACCGGAAGTCTTATAATGATTTAGCAAACGGAAGAGAGCTCGCAGATTCTGACTTTCTCTAGGTCAAAGTCATTCATTTTCTTTCCATCGTTCGAGAAGCGAACATTTAAAATTAATAATTTATAGTGAGAGTCCCAGAAGTTCCTTCAAAATTTATTAATACATTCTGGAACCCTAATTACTGGTGAGTAGAGTGCTTGCTTGTTTAAGTGTATGATTAATCCTCGTCCTGTGGGAAATAGGGATGGGTAATTGTGGGAATGGGGTCGATGAACTGGCAGGGTAGTTGTCGGTTGTCCCGTTAATTTTCCTTGGTCTGATCTCCCGTGTTTTCCCCAGGGACTCTCTTTTGGATCGAGATCAAGCTCTCTCTTTCGAACACGCAACACACCTTTTCGTAAGGGCAAGCGAAGACCACCGTACTCGGGACGAGGGGGGAGCGCTGTCCCGCATTCACTGAACGTCGTCGTCGAACGAAGAAGAGGCCCTCCCAACATTCCCGGTTCACCGCTCCATAGCTTCCGTGTCTTAATCGGATTGCAATTTTATCATTCATTAACGGTTTTAGAATTTTCATTGTCATACCCGCTATAACTTAAGATCGCGAGCCGACCCGCTCTACCGACTCGTTAATCCCTGTAAATTCCGATTTTAATAAATCTACTCATTTTTGACAAACTGCGTTTCTATTTTTAAAGTCAAAATTAAATGACGTAAGTGTCACAATATCACAAAATTTTTGAACCCTTCCTGAGGAATTCCACCTTTTCCATTCATTATTTTCACTGATAGCATCAAACTTCCATATTATTGCCATTCAGTTGGGGAAGGAAAGTCAGCAATCGTGAATCTCAAGCGCTCTCCATTGACTGTAACGTTCTGGCTGGCATTTTTGAAGAAATATTAACCAATGATTCTACTGGCCATAAAGCACACCAAACAGCGACTTTTTGTGTGGATATAATGGTGTCCCAATAATGGCTTCTTGATTTTCTTGACTCCAAATGTGGCAATTTTGCCTGACGCCGTTTATTCATAAATAAGTCTTATCGCTGAACAAAATTTTGTCGTGAAAATGTCAATCCAGAGCAAACTCCTTTCACCGAACGTAACAACACAGACGATGGTCACACGGCTTGAAGTCTTGCACAACCTGGATTTTGTAAGTTTGTAAACCAAGACCGTTTCGCAAAATCTTCCATAAAGTGGACAGAAACAACTCCAATTGCCGTGCTAGATGGCGACACGACTCATTCAGTCCTCTTTACTACTACGCTCCACAATTGCTAAAGCTTCTTCGGTGCGGACTGTATGACGTCTCTGCGGATGCGCTTTTTTAATCAGAGTGTGCGTTGTGCAAAAACGATCTATGGTTATGCGAATTACTTGCTCGGATGGACGATTGTGTTGACCATAAAATGGAAGTAGCTTATAAATTTGCACAATTTGTAAGCATTGTTTTGGAGTAAGTCTAGTCTATGCACGGTGAAATTGCAAACCAAACTGAGCACAAATCAGCTGTCAAATTGGCTGTCGCTGGAAAAAGTGATGTCCATTCGAAAATTGTCAATTCCTCCACGCATGAAGTGCGTGCCTGGGTAGGACTCTGGCCTTATGGTTTGGTTCCACTGAGAATCAACCTTCTGGCGCTCCTGGACGGTCTGCACACCAAGCGGCGTAAGCCAATCGATTGCGCACTCTGACTAACAGTCCGGGGAGTCTGGAAGCAGTACTGTTTCCTATAGAGCGGGGGTGGTTGCGGACCTTACGGCGACTGCTCTTGAAACGACCATTGGCTACCCGATCCTGGGTGAACAGCCGGGCAGAGGATGCCGTGGTCCGCGATAGACTCGGTATACACCGTTTCACCGCTTCGTAAGGGAGAGGACCGCACAAGCGACCTCGGACTCGTAACCAATCGAGAGACTGGAGTAATCTGGTCGCAATTGGAAGTAAGGGCGAGAGTGTAAGCCCGCTGGGTAGCATTCCTGGCTATCTCTCGGTTAAGGCGTTGGCCTCTTACGGGCTTGTGGCGGAGCTTGATGGTGGACTGTTTTTGTCCAAGTCTTCTGCACTCACTTCAGGGAGACAGAACGACTAATCGTTAAAACTTCCTGAGGTGACGGGCTCGCCCGCTGTAGTTGGCAACTCTAGTTGTCAATTCGAAAAATTACCCTCTAAAAACACCCGTCCTTTATCTTATTAGTTACTATTCCTACCACAAAGAACACAGCATCAAAGCGGAAACCAAAAATGCGTCTTTTTTTGTTTTAGGGTGAAAATTAAGGTTCCAGGTGGGCACGGCAGGGTGAGAGTGCCAGAAATGGTCAGATATCATTACAAGCCTGAGCATCGCGTGCCTTTACTGCCTTCTAGAAGAGAATTCGTACGGTGTATGAAAGGTAAGGTATTACTATATTTATTTTATTTTTTCATATATTTGGTAGACCTGTGTGTATTGCTAATATATTTAAAACATTTTTTTTACTTGTTCGTTATCGTATTACCCTAAAAAATATTAAACCTTTATGACAGGAATTACTTGAGAAATTAAAAGAAATTGCCTTTAACTGATTTTACCAAGTTGAGCGCCATCATGTTTTGTAGATGAAATGCGAAAAATAGATTTAAAAAGAAAAAAAAACAAACTGTAAAAACTATACTTTACTTAGAAAAGTTAGTTGTCAGGTTTAGGGTACCAAAAAGAATGGATGTGTTCGTTTTGACTAAGTGTAGATGTCCACATATAAAAAAAAAAATTTTCGTATAAATTAAATTATGTAATAACATAGATCCCATCAAAGAAAATAGTATATGGACCCGAACCCTTGATGCCCATACCCCAGGCCCAAATTAAAAACATGGCTACGCAGGAACACCGATGAAACCCACCTTACAGAATGAAAAAAAAACGCAGGATGCAGGCAAACAAAGAACGCGGTTCCGGAAGCGTCTAAAAAACTTGCCCGCAACTTCACCAGATTAAAAAGGGACAAAATCCGTAAAGTCATAGGTCTACTGTCCCCTAAACAAACACCTGTTTACCATAGGTGTGACAGACAGCCCTCTATGCAGAGGATGCATGGAGGAAGAAGAAACGCCACAGCATGTGCTTATGGAATGCAGGAGCGTGGCAGAGCAACGGGCAAAAATACTACAATCTCCAGCATCTGTCCCGGAGGCCTCTAGCAACCCAAACAGGCTGCTAACCTTCTGGGACAGTCTGGGTTGGCTGGAGTAACATAAATAGAAACATGAGCGACGCACAACGGCCCAATCAAGAGGCCAAGTGCAGGAAAAAGCCCAGATAAACTAACTAACTAACTAATATAGATCCCATTTTCTCCTTTTTCAACAACATTCATATGATCAAACCTGCGCCTACGCAACAAGGCATTTAAGTCAAATTAAACTTCGTCCCGACATCTCGATAGATAGCGACACTTTGGCCCTCTCCAGATCACTCGAGGTCTGAATTTAGGTTATGTTTTAGCTATTTAAAGTGTCGGAGATTTTACTGGTTAAAAGGAATTTACTGTAATACATATTTTTAATGAATAGCAGGCAGCTAAAGAGCTAATTTAACCGGGATCAGACCTTCTGTAATGTCTTTTTTCTCCCAGATCACAAAAGCAGAAAAAAGTACACGTAGACGCCTGCCATTTTGGCTACAGAAAGAAATTAATGCAGCTGCAAGTATAGCCAACCGGCCAAAATAGTATATTTTATATGAGGGAATAAATTATGTACTTTATGCCATAAAATCGTAATAAAAGTATTACATATTTATTATTTAATAGATTTTACGAATGATTTTGGGTTTTTTTATATTTTAATGTTGCAATACTAACAAAATATCGTGACAATGTTTACTTGCGAACTGTCAGATTTTTCTAAGAAAAAAAACTCCATTTTTAAGGAAAACCTTTTATTTGGACCAAACAATTTACTAATAATCCAGAAATACTACCAACGAAGGAGATGCCAAATGCACAAAAAAAAAATATTTTTGTTACATCTTCATGCAAAAAAAGGGGTCACGCGTAGTCTGATAAATAGATGTCGAACTGAATCTGCATATTTTTCTTTATCAGTAAGAAAAGATGGCCGCAGTTACGAGGAACCCGAAGAGTATGAATACGATGCCTCAAGAAAACATATCATCTGTATGAATTTCGATTGCCCCAAGTATATGACGAAAGGAGGAACCTGCATGCATGATAGCGATGGATACGACAGGTATGAGTGTTATTTTATAGTGTGCAGTTTAATTTCTGCGGCCTGCGATCTTGAGGAGGCTCAAATTTCAGCTCAATTGACTGAAGCGTTTGGGTGCTATCGTGGAGGCATACACACACGCGCAAACAGACTGACAGACTTCAATTTGGAAATGGTCTTAATCATCTCAGATCTTAATCATATTTTCATATATCTCGAAAAAAGTTAGCGTTTTCACGAGACTTTCCCTCTCGGCCGTTCGGTGGGCCGGAAGAGTAAAAGTAAAAATAGAGACGTTCAAGTTTAAGGCTAGGATATGGATTGATAAAATCGAGGTTTTATTCGTTTATAGAATTCTCCGTAACCTATACCTTTTTTTGCAGCTCGGAAGAACGGAAAGAGATAGCCGATGAAGACCTCCGCATCATCGAAGACAGCGAAAGAGCGGAGCCGCCTCAGTCGAGTTTAAAGAGAGACTTCGTTCTTTCGGAAACTCCTTCCGTCGAGGAAACGCCCAAACTTACAAAGCGCATCAAGACGGGCGAAGACGTCGGAGAATTGGAAGATCTCATCCGCGACTACGGTCTCGCCGACAGCAAGGAGACGAAGGAAGCGCTGTGCGCCGTCGAAGAGCAGCTGAAGAAGCTGGATTCGCGGCTCATCAAGCTGCTGGCCTTCCAGCGGCTGCAGCAGATCCTGGATGCGGAGCGGGGCAAGCGGCCGCCGCTGCGCCGGGCCCCGCGGCCGGCCGACGCGGCGCCGCTCGACAGGACGCTCGCCGGCCTCGTCTGCAAGAGCATCGACCGCGCCAGCCTCGCCAAGTACGGCTTCCGGCACGTGCCGCTGCCGAGCGAGCTGCTCTCCGAGGCCGACATCCGCAGGATCAATCGGGAGGTGGTCGGAGCGATGCAGGACGGGAACGATGCACCCCGTACCCTCCACTTCATTACTCCGGAGGAGCCGCCCGAGGTGGGCCCGGCTCCCGCCTCGCCTGGGCACTCCCTGAGCGACGTGCCGGTTAAAGCTACCCTGTGTCCGGTTGAGAGACCTGCTAGGTAATTTTTTTTTATTTACTTTATATAATGGTAATAAAACAGTTGTGTCACCCCAAAACTGTCCCGGCAAGTACACAAGCCCCCTCCCCCTGTGCCGACCCAACCCCCCCTCCCGCGTGCCAATTCGTAACATATTTATAGTATTTTCCGTGGTATTTTCCAAAACTTATGTAGTATAATATTTCGTACTGTAAATATTATTTATTTATTTATTTATTTATTTCCGTAATTCAAGTTACAAACTACAAAGAAAATCCTTATTCTAACAAAAAAAACAGTTTATAATAAGTGTATATATTATACCTAGCTTAGAAAGAAAATTCATCTTTTGACATAATGGTTTACCACCTCACTAGGTATGAACCTGTCTGTGTTGAGGTGGTACTAACATCAATGAATTCTTTTGAGACGAGAGGGCAAATCTTATCTAATACTTGAGTACAATTTAAAATTTAAAGTTAAATTTAAAAACATCAATAAAATTATAAACTAAATTAAAATTATATGGAATAATAATTATTTTTTATATATTAGATATAAACACATATAAATATGATGTATACATACCATATATAGATATATATTATTATAATATATATTATATATATTATATAACATATATATACTAATA
The DNA here is from genome assembly GCA_944548615.1 of Micropterix aruncella. Lineage (NCBI taxonomy): Eukaryota > Metazoa > Arthropoda > Insecta > Lepidoptera > Micropterigidae > Micropterix > Micropterix aruncella. Next base: position 23,718,238 of record OX155969.1, read on the forward strand.
TTATTAATATATATTATATAACATATAACTTCTATATATAACTATAACATATAACTTCCCTACGCGAACGACAGCTAGCAGCAGTAAATGCATAGATAATATATTTACTAACTCTGATAATTTTTCCGTTCAGCCAGTCATTTGCGGACTATCAGATCATGGCGGACAAATGATTGCCATTAAGTATAGCAATGTAGTCAAGAAACTGGCACAGAATATTAGCAGAAGAAAAGTAACAGCAAAAAACCTTGATATTTTCCAGACAGCCTTGACAGAAAATGATTTTATCGCTTCCACGAATGATCCTGATCATCTGTATAATGAGTTCTTCAGATGATATCTCGCTGCATTGGATAGCTCAATTCCCGTGAGGCAATCAACTCAGAAACTTTCAAAAACTTTTAATGACTGGGCAACACCGGGAATCAAGATATCCAAACAGCGGATGCTGCATCTGAATGAAATACAGAAAAATAGTAATGATACCATAGTTCTCGAATACATCAAAACATACAAAAAGACATACAAAAAAGTAGTATGGTTTGCTAAGCAGAAATACTTAAAATACACTATAGATAATTCCGATAATAAAGTCAAGGCTGCCTGGAATATTATTAAAAAAGAATGTACACGGAACCAAACAGGTAATCATTGCGTACGCCTCAACGTCAATGGCAGTAGTATAGATGATGCGACAACGGTTGCAGAACTTTTTAATGACTATTTCAGCTCTATACCCTTAAATACCAGCTGCCAGAATAAGGGAAATCACTCAGCTTTAGGCCTGCTTGAGGACTATCGTAAAAAAAATCCAAATTCATTGTTATTCTCCCCCACCAATTCTTCCGAAATAATTAAAGTTGCTAAATCACTTAAAATGAAAAATTCAACAGACCTATGGAATATATCCACCAAAATCCTAAAGAGTTCTGTAACCGTAATCTCGCACAATCTATCTTTTATCTTTAATCGATGCATGGAACATGGATTCTTTCCCACCGAAATGAAGATGGCCAAAGTAGTGCCGATATTTAAAAAAGGTTGCCCAGAAAACAGAGATAATTATCGACCCATATCTCTTTTACCAGTTTTCAGCAAAATTTTTGAAAAATTACTTCTTATCCGACTTGTTAATTTCTTTGCTGAAAACCAAATCCTGTCTAAAAAACAATTTGGATTTCAAAAAAATCTCTCTACGCAAGATGCAATCGCCAGTCTAATTAAAAAAACACTACTTGGGCTAGACAATATGAAAAAAACCGTAGGCATTTTCTGTGACCTCTCTAAGGCTTTTGATTGCGTAGACCACTCAATTCTACTTGAAAAATTGGAACACTACGGCATTAGGAATAAGGAACTGCAACTCATGGAATCTTATTTGCAAGAACGCACTCAGATTACGAAAGTCGAAAATAGCAAGAGCGCGCCACAGAATATACGCAAAGGTGTTCCTCAAGGATCGATACTTGGACCTTTTCTCTTCCTCGTCTATATTAATGACATCCCAGAGTGCCTGAAATCCGTGGATGATGAAATCATTTTATTCGCCGATGATACTTCACTTCTTTTTAGCGATAAAAATAAAGACACTTTGGCCCAAAGATAAAAGAAACAATAGATAGGCTTAGTATATGGTTCCAAGTTAATAAATTGTCACTTAACGTAAATAAATCAAAATCAATATGCTTCTCTTTGCGGCCGTCTGATTATAATGAAATAGACGTATACTTTGGGTCTGACCAACTAGAAAATGTCTCCTCCACGAAATTTCTCGGTTTAGAAATTGATCAAAAATTACAATGGTCTGATCACTTAAATGATCTCAGTAAAAAATTGTGCAGTGCCATATTCGCCATTAGAAAGATAAGAAGTTTATGCGGTTTTGAAGCAGCTAAATCCGTCTATTTTGCATATTTCCACTCTCTAATAACGTATGGCCTACTGTTTTGGGGAATGGCACCAAACTCAAAAAGAATTTTTCTCCTCCAGAAAAGAGCGGTACGCAGTTTATATAGAGTCTCACCGAGAAGTTCTTGTAAGCCGCTATTTGTAAAATCAGGAATAATGACTCTATTTTCTTCTTACATCTACCAAAATATTATGTACGCTCGTAGACACCTAACAGAAGCTCCGGTGAATAGTGATTTTCATCATCACGATACGAGGAATAAATCCAATCTCCACATAAACCGACAGCGACTTAGCAAAGTGCGATACAGTTTTATTCATCAAAATTTGTCGTTCTATAATAAGATTCCAGAGCAAATGAAAAGCCTCGGAGAGGTCCAATTTAAAAAGATAATCATAAATAATTTGGTAAGAAACCCAATTTATGGTATAAGGGAGTTTGAAAATTCTGAGTCTATTTTCCATGTTGATGATTAATGAAATGCGTAAAGTTTTAAACATAACGGTATTATGATAGCTGACATTCTAATTCTCATATAATTTATTAACTATTCATTTTTAAAAAAAATACGAAAGCATTATTGCTGGATTGACAATAAAATATATATTTTTTGATTATTCTACATAGAATTTGCATTTCTATTTTAATATATTATTCTCCTTGACTCTTAAATCACATTAGTATATTTTGATTATTTGTATATAGGTAATATTGAATATAATATTACAGCGATGACAACTATCACGATAGTTATGTTTTTAATAATTAAATTTTTAGCATTTAATTTTGTGACGCATCCAAGTGTAGGAATGCCTATCTACTGGAGTAGTTGATTGTATTGTATTGTATTGTATTGTATACTTTATTTGCGTCGCTTTTAAATGAGATATTCCAACCGAAATTTCACAATGTGATTTCAGTCTAACAAAGCATCTGTGTACCTAATTTCAAGTCTAACTGCAATATTTTGAGATTAAAGATGACTAGTGCACTCTCTGGTGGACCGATTTCAACTACAATCTTTTCAACTCTTGCCATGAACGAATGATGCCTGCATGCCAATCGGATGAAGCGTTTAGGCGATATCGTGGAGGAATACGCACACATAGACTCACAAACAAACTTTATTCTGGAAATGGTCCTAATCGTCTCAGGGGTCTTCAAAATGCATATTTCCGTCTTCATCTCAAAAATCTTTATCTTTTTAAAGATCTTGGTCTCTCCAGAAAAATAATCAACTTCTTTCTAGAAAAAATATCTAAAACCACAATTTCCACATCTCAAATTCTATGGCTTCGAAGGGGGAGTGAATGGGTGGTAAGGTGAACGCTCACATGTGGCAAGACGGCTGTCCTAAACCTACCACAGCCGGTCGTTAGTCCGGAATCCACCGTTCACCTCCCAGAAGTGTAATACTTGTATTTGACGGGCCCGATTTCGGTCGGTGAATTCCATGGCAGCTCCGTTTGTATTTTATTGTAAATTGTCTTTTGTTCTCTAAGTCTTTAGTTCACACCATGGAAGACAGAACAACCTGATGTGGTTATAGCTTTCACTTGTACTAAAAATGCAAAATGTTGGTTAGAAATTCTAACCTAACAATTAATCACAACACATAATCATCTCTTTCTATGTTCGATACTATAGGCCAGCCATACTCAACCTGCGGCCCGCGGGCCGCATGCGGCCCGCCGACCTTTTCTTTGCGGCACGAAGGTGGCTCAGTAGAAAAAAAGTCCTGGAACGGTTTTACTCTTTGCGACATGAAATTATTTTATTTTTACAACAATATAATAAAGTTTACAGTGAACTTGAAAATGACAGTTGGTAGTGTATTTTAGCTTTTCTCTGCGATGTAACAGAAAAACCTGGTGAACTCAATCGTGGTTTACAGGGAGAAATAAAATTATTTCTCAGACGACGAGTAAAGTATTTGCTTACGAAGATAAATTGGACTTGTACATAGAAGAAATACAAAATAAAAAACTGCACAACTTTCCATCAATGGTAAAGGCTCAACAAGATGGCATTGATGTTTCCCTAGAAAACTATGTATTCATTTCAAATTACTTAAATTCCTCTAGCAAGGAATTCAAACGCAGATTTCAGGATTTAACCCTTGGAGTAAATGGGTATTTTCATGGATGCATCTGTCTCTTTTGCAGGATTTTCGGCGACATCGACTTAAAGTACTATAACTACGAAACTACTACACCAATCATAAAAAGAACAACTGCACAATGATTGCATTGAAATTTCGAATATAGAATATTGAAATATCATTTTGTAAAACAATTAGATAATTATGAATAAATATGAAAACGTCAAAGAAGTGAAAAAAACGCGGAACCAGATCTGGTCGTATCATACTCAACGGATAATTGTTTCAGAACCAGATTTGGTCGTATCATACTCAACGGGTTAAGAAAAATCAAGAAATGTTTTTTGCTAGTCAAAAATCCCTGGCACTTACAAATAGCCACTATCACGCAACTGACTGCATTTGGATTTGAGAACGCAAAATTATTGGATGAATTTATTGAATTTAAAAACCACACAAATCTGGAAGCAATTTTTAAAGGGAAAAGAGAAGTAAAAGAATATGAAGAATTTTGGAAATTAAAACCCGTTAATTACGAAACCTTGAAAAATTGTACACACTTGCTGTTGACGTTGTTTGCATCAACTTACCTCTGTGAATCGTGTTATTCTAAAATGAAATATGCAAAAAATGCCTACATATGTCGGCTTACTGATTGACACCTTGATGACGTGTTGAGAGAGTAGCATGTAGCAATTATAAACCGGATCTAGAAAAAAATGACAAATGTAGGCAATGTCAACAATCTCATTAGTTTTAAATAAATTATTAGGTTTAAATGTTGAGTTTTATTAACGTATTCTGTGGATTTATTGTAATATAGGTTGTTGAGGCCCGTCTGATGTAGCACTCACTCGTATTTGGCCCAAGAAAAAAAAAGGTTGAGTAAAGCTGCTATAGGCTGTTGTTCATCAGCTATAATTTATTTTCGGTTCTAGGATTGGTCTTGGCGACGGACTGGGCAGACCCGTGGCGATGAGATTGAGCCGATTAAGCATTGGTTCAAGCAGCACTTGCGACGTAAACCTCTCAGCTCACGGTAAATGCAACTTCGTCTCGGATCTACACGCGGTGATATTCTATGATGAGGTAAGTTTCTGGTTACAAGAGCTGTTGTGCATCGGTAATATGCACCATATTTACTATTTTGGTTTTTGTATGTATTACACAGGTCAGCCACCATTTCGAGCTGATAAACTACTCGGAATTCGGTACCTGTGTGAACGGGCAGCTGTACTCTTGCGACTTGTCAGACCGATGGACCAGCGGCGGCGATCCTGCAGTCGAGGCGGAAAAAGAGCGAGAAGCGGGTGTGAAGGAGATAGCCAATCGCCGGAGAGGAATCGTCAAGATGGACCATAGCGCTAGGTAAACTATGCGTACTTTAACATCGATTCGATTTTCAAACTCTTTTGTCGCTGTCTTAGATATTAGCTATGATAATTGCCATTTTCAGGGCCGATTTTCAATTTCTTCATTTTCTATTTTTAACATATTGAATGCCAACTGCTCAATATTGCACAGTTGGCAGGTGGTTTGGGTGCTGACTATGTAATACTACGTAGCTCTTCCGTTTAAATTTAAAGGAAGTAGCTGTGTGTCTTGGTTGGCGTCTAGAATAGGAGATATTATTATTGGTTGACACCTTAAATAAAAAAGAGAGAAGAAAAATAGTAGCTCTATTTTTAGGTATTGTAAAAATGCCACTTTCAGACAATGGAATTATAATTTGACATATTTTTTTGTTTCGAATAACTTAGAAATCTTCACTTGTAACACAATAATAATAAACCTCAGAAAAAAAAAACAAACAGAAAAACGTATTTTCAACAAAACAACCTCTGAAAATACGTACAAAAATATATCCTGAACTAAAACACAGAGCTCATTATCACAACACACACAGAACTCATAGCAACAACAATAACTATAACTCTCATAGTTTCTGCGCCAAATACGAAATATTATGTAGTAGACGATTTGTATGGTGGTTTCCATATACAATCTGGTGCAAATCCTTGGCATTGACACTAAAGATATTAAGAAATTACTTACAATAAAGTTAGAGGCATTATTCTCAGAATTCTATGACACTTTTGTTTTCCATTCTAGCATTAATAATAATATTATTATTATTATTTATTCTGGACAGGCAGCTTTGCTGATACGTCCAGATCAGATCTTGTAAAGCTAAACAATATTAACAATATAATGTAAACAGTATTAACAAGTTTTTAGGTATAAATCAAGTCGGTTTATAAATTGATTGACAGAGATTGCACTAATCAGTTCAAATGTTAGTTTATTCCACATGTCCACCACTCTATTTGGCAGAACGTTCTTGAGAGGATTAGATTTAAATTTTGTACGGTTGAGTTTTTTGTTGTGACCTCGAAGATTTGTGTTGACGTTGAATTTATAAATATTCTTCAGCGCAGGTACATCGTAAAAATGTGTTAGAATTTTATATGTCTCAATCAGGTCCCCTCTTAGTCTTCTTTGTTTGAGTGTAGTCATTCCGAGTAATTTCAAGCGATTTCATAATTCCTATTCTTCAGGCCCACTGGCATTTTGGTTGCCCTTCGCTGAACCTTTTCCAGAATATCTACATCTTTGCAAAAGTAAGGGTTCCAGATCTGATAGCCATACTCAAGAATAGGTCTCACATATGCCTTGTAGATCTTGATAAAAACCTCTATCGACAGATGTTGGAAAGCCTTCCTTATTAGATAGAGAACAGAGTTGGCTCTTTCAGCAATTGCAATTATGTGTTTCTCCCATTTGAGATCATCAGTAATTGTATAGCTGAGTTATGAAGTATTAAATTTTCAAGATATAACATTTTTAATTCAAAACCCGCTGAAGATGTCGAAAAGTGACATAAGCGTAAGCGAGAGTTGTAGGCAATGTCATTAGCTTTACGCGTTGAAAGTTGGCACTCGAGGCTTGCCAGCCAAATCTCTGTTTCACCTCTTTAAAGACCTTGGTCTCTCTAGGAAAATAATCAACTGATTCCTAGGAAAAATATCTTTAAACTGCGATTTCCACATCTCAAATTGTGGAGTGAATGGGTGGTAAGGTGAACGCTAACATGTGTCAAGGCAGCTGTCCTCAATTTGCCACAGCCGGTCGTTAGTCCGAAACCCACTGCTCGCCCCCCTAGAAGTGTAATAATAATATTATAATGGACCCAACCCCCGTTCAGTGAATTCCATGGCAGCTCCGTTTGTACTTATATATTGGTATATAATGGTTCTGTGCAGTTTGGGCCAGATAACGTGGTTGTTATCTTGGGTCGGCTAAACTCACGGATCAGGTCCTGTTCGGTAGCCTCCTTGAAGAGGGACTAACTTGGAAATGACTCTAAACCCCGTTCCAATCCAGGGGAGCACCACAAGCGATACTGGGCAGTTTGCGCATTGTGCGACGTTTTCCAATCGACTGTGCACTCTGGCGAATAATCGGGGGGATCTGGAAACGTATGTTTTATGAGCAGCGAGGGTGGTTGTTGACCTAATGTTTGATACTTTTGAAACAATCCGTTGAGTACCCGATCCAGTGCCATATTGACGGGGGAAGGGTACCATGGTCCACGATAAATTCGAACTGAATTGCCGCTAACATTAAGTCAAAGGCCGCGCTTGCAACTTGGAATCTGTAACTAGGGACACCATATTACTTATCTTAGGAACTTTTTGTGTTTGGTTTAACATTCTGGATTTGTGGACACAGACTGTATAAATGCGCACACGAATCGGTCAAGCAAATGGTAGGTACGATAGATGGTATTTATTACAGGTAGTAGGTATTACAGGTAGTAGGTATTTATAACAACAAAATAATATAAAAAATATAAAAAATGACAAATCAACGTTTGTAAATTATTTTTTAAACATTATTAAATTTCCCACTCTTCCTCTGTGCAATCACTTAAAAATAGAAGTTTATCTCTCCGATTTGGGGCTAATCTGCTTCGTGTTTTAGTTATTGTACTGCCTACCTTTGATAATAAACGTTCAGAGGGGACCGATATTGCTAGTATGGGAACCGATATTGCTAATATGGGAACCGATATTGCGGTATCGGAACAAAAGTGCTCGATCGCATCTGTGATATCTGGTCTGATATCTGACCAGACTGGAGGATGGACTAATCTGTCTAAATCTAAGGGGCGAGATTTGCCCGCTAGTTCCTCTTCCTAGTGACTCGCGGTCAGGCGTTACTCTTACGGATCGGTGGAGCTAGATAGTGGATTGTGTTGTGCCTAAGTCTCTGAGCTCACTCCATGGGAGAAAGAATAATCTGAAATTGTTATAACTTTCTGGGGTGGCGGGTTCAACCGTAGTACGAGGGTCGATCAATAAGTACCCGTGTTAGGAATGAAGAGGCAAGTTTTTCACATATTTTTTTTCTATTTTTCAACGTAAACTCCTTTTAGTACAATACACTTTTCCCAACGTTTCTGCCATTTCTTTAACCCCTCCAAAAATACAATTTGTCAAACTCTTCAAAATACGCTTCTGTCTCGACGATAACCTCCTCGTTTAAGCTGATTTTTTTTCCCCCGAGCCACTTTTTCATGTTGGGGAACAGAAAGAAGTCGCAGGGAGCCAAGTCGGGTGAGTACGGTGGGTGCGGTAGCAATTCGTAGTGCAGTTCATGCAATTTGGCCGCGACAATTCTGGATGAACGTGCTGGTGCGTTATCGTGGTGAAACAGCACTTTTTTCTTAGCCAAATGGGGCCGTGTCTCCTTCAATTTTGTATCGAATCGGTCCAATAATTGACTGTAGTACTGCCCCGTGATGGTTCTTCCTTTCTGCAAAAAGTCCATGAGGATTATTCCCTTGGAATCCCAAAAAATCGTGGCCATGACCTTTCCGGCCGACGGGACCGTCTTTGCCTTCTTCGGAGCAGATTCACCCCGAAAAATCCATTGTTTTGACTGTCGCTTGGTCTCTGGCGTATAATAATGGATCCAGGTTTCATCAACGGTGACGACTCAACGCAAAAACTCCTGCAAATTTCGCTTAAAGAGGTCCAAACACTGCTTCGACATTGACAGCCGTATCCGCTTGTTGTCCACCGTAAGCAATTGCGGCACCCATCGGGCCGACACCTTTCTCATGCTTATCATGTAAAATATTAATTGCCGTTCCGTACGACACGCCTACGGCCTCTGCTACTTTGCGCACTTTCGTTCGGCGATCAGCGAGAATCATGTCGTGGACCTTTTCAACCATTTCCTCCGTAACCTTGTCTGCCGGGCGGCCTGAGCGCTCCTCATCAAAAACAGATGTACGACCACGTTTAAATTCGTTGAACCAATATCTTACGGTTGTCATAGATGGTGAAGGGTCCCCATAGACAGCATCCAACTTCGCTTTTATTTCTTCGCATGTTTTTCCATCCAAAAATAAAAAGCGAATTACGGATCCATATTGTTCTTTTTCCATTTTATCGACAAACACGAAACACGTGTGATATAACTGGCTGCCAAATAAAAACTAACCTATGAATCAGTCTGAAATTAAGTATGGTGTCGTGTGACAGATGGCAGTATACGACGGTAATGCCAACTTCCCTCAGCAACGCCACCTGTCTTCACACACGGGTACTTATTGATCGACCCTCATAGTTGACAACTGTCAAGTGTACTTATTTATTATTGACTTGTCAGCCGATTTTGTTGTGCGAAAGCCTAGCTAGTATACTATTTTTCATTATGAATGTTGAATTTCAGACCACGGCTCCCGTCGACGCCATCTTGTGACTGCGGGACAGTTCCCCGAGACTCTCTGGTGGGCGGTTGGGAGGGAACGGCTCTGCTCTGCCACGGCGCAATGCTGCAGTTTGGCTGCATAATGTTCGTCTTCTCAATCACCGATGTCATCCTGCAGGACAACGGACGCGTCTTCGTCACGCCCGTTGAAAAGGTCGACACTTAACGTTTACTATACGAATAAACCCTTTTCAATTTTGTACTCTTTTCTACAATAGTTGTATCGAGTAGCCGAATACCCCGACGGCTATATAGTCTTATTATATTAAAAAATATCCGTTTTTAGTCCGAAAACATTGTATTTTTATTCAGTGATTGTGGAATTTAATGTATACAAATTTGAAATAAATATTATGCAAATTTTTGCCTTTTTTTTCGACTTCAAGGCAAGAAGTCTTATAGTTATCGCAATCAAAACACACACCAGCTCTGAATACTTTTAATTTTAATGTTGTTTACCAACAAAAAGCAAAATGTCCCAAAAATTTTGACCTGCAAGGAACAACGCTGTAACTCGAGATTTAGTCATTTTGATTTGTAACTATCATGTTCCTGAGAAAATTCATTCAAATCAGGCAACGCACCGTGAAAGAGAGTGTTGTTTCAAATCTTAAAATGAAATGTCACTCAATCCAGCTGGTAGGGCATATCGAATCGATACCTCCTTGTGTAACGTGATCTCCCGATACTTCAAAACGGTTCAAGATGGTTTGCTCCTCCTCCCATATTTTAATTAGGGCCACTCTGATGTTCCAAATTTGATACTTCGAATCAGCCTTGCTCCCCCTCCCATATGCGATATTTCCAAATTTGAAAATGCAATGTCACTAAGTAGCCTGTAGGCCATATCGGATTAACCCCTAGAGCCCCAATTGGCCGATATCGGCCACAACATGATTCAGCGTGACGGCCCCGTTTTAATTTTATTTTAATTTAATTTGTTTTATTTTATTATGTTATATGTTTTATTTTCATTGGACGGTGTTATGAAGGAAACATCCAACCCACACATTTAGGTATTTGAGGTGGACACACTAGTCAATCCAAAATAAATTACTCTACATTTTTGCTGAAGACATCCAACCTCTAATAGCAACCCATTCCTTAGAAAATCGTTTATTAGTATTCCATAATTTGCTTTATGACGCAAAATTTAAGCTTCAAAAACTTCCATACCACATGAATGGTTTCAATAAAAATTTGAAACATTCCTTAACGGCAGTAATTATCAATTTTAACCCTTGGTAAATGGGTATTTTCATGGATGCATCTGTGTCTTTTGCAGGATTTTCGGCGACATCGACTTAAAGTACTATAACTACGAAACTACTACACCAATCATAAAAAGAACAACTGCACAATGATTGCATTGAAATTTCGAATGTAGAATATTGAAATATCATTTTGTAAAACAATTAGATAATTATGAATAAATATGAGAACGTCAAAGAAGTGAAAAAAACGCGCGACCAGATCTGGTCGTATCATACTCAACGGATAATTGTTTCACAACCAGATTTGGTCGTATCATACTCAACGGGTTAAGAAGCATCTATACCACTTAATTGTGTTCTTGGTTATATGATATCGAGACAATATCATTATTTTTAAAGCATCCATGTGGGTTGAATTGTTTATAAGAGAAGGATATTTTTTTGCAAACTGTGAAATTCAATTTTAAAGAAACATCCAAGTGGGTTGAATGTATTTAGAAAAGTTTGGATAGTAGATTTTATGATATTGTAAAAGCATCCATGTGGGTTAGTCAGTTTTTATAAAAAGATAATTTATAGGCGAATAATTTTATTAAAATTTTTAAAAACATTCAAGTGGGTTGGGTGTTTATGTAAACTGTGTAGAGATTGCAATTCATCTTTATTATATGAAACCATCCATGTGGTTTGAACATTTCATGCTAATTCAATAAATGCATATGATTACTAAAATGCTTAATATTTTAAAGAAATCCATGTGACTCCATAACTTCAATCCATGTTTTAAAGAATATATGAGCTCTACTCACAACAACATGAAACTCCAGCTAGTTTGAGTTTCTACAAAAATATATTTTACACTAAGTTTAACTTGGGATTTCAGACCATGAAAAGATACGTGTAACGCATGTGATACTTTTAGTTAAAATTGACACGAAACCGATGAAGAAAAGAAAAGTGAGATAATTCAGAATAGAGACGACCATCAGAGATTAGCAACAGAAACTTGAGATCTGCTCAAAAAAGATTTATTGTTAGCACAAACTGAATCTGACACTGAATGTCTTACTTTTGACATGCAAAAACTCTGCCATTGCCAAAAATACTTACGAACATTGTGTACTAAAAGCGACAACTATGGTTATATTATCTCGGTATTTATAGCGGAAAATAAAAAAAAGGTCACTGTTACACTTGGTTAGAGGGCAAGGCTGGTAAAGGTTCACAAGATATAGGTTCTGTTCTCGTAAAATACATCGAAAAGAACATTGATTTAAACATTAATAATCTAATTTTATGGTGCGATTCTTGCGGAGGGCAGAATCGCAACATTAAGAGCCTTATTACAAAATAGCGTAGGTATTCTTTTAAAATGAGTTGAAAAAATGAACGCATTTTTTTTTGGATGTAACTATAAAAGATAGGATAAATAAATAAATAAATAAATAAATAACTATTCAACCCTGGGAGAAAACCGCGGCACTGAGCGCTCTTCTCTTGCGCAAGCAAATATATACACAATTTCTAATTGTTTTTTGCAGTGTTCTCTCCTTTCTAATGACAATAATTTATATTATGTCGTATTGCTAAAAGAGTGAACTTTAATATAGTATAAGTATTATATAAGAATCTTATTTTATTTCTTAGAAAATTAGAATGATACAGGAAGATTTTTTTTTTATTTTGTGTAATTGTAAGTAATGTATACCTTGGATATGTGGTCAAAAAACGAAAAAATAAAGCCGTAGTGTACATCAAGAATACATGACGGCCATAAAAAAAAATAGTATACGGTTTTCGTTGTAGTGATATTACTGTATTAAGGAGCTCAAAGTTTGCCTTCCGAGCGTTTTACGAATAACGACTTTCGGAAAATGGGCTGAATAAGTAAATAATATTCGTTATATCTAAAATTAAAGGCCGCTATGGTCAACATCAAGAAATGGTCCAGGTAATTCAGTAATTAAAGTTTGTAGAAATCTCTTCATTTCTTGGAATTAGAACGCCAAAAATCCACTTTTCTTGCCTTTCTGGAAAAAATATGTGATAGGGCTCTTAAGTTAACTATGATGCTGAAAGCTTTGTTGCAATCACACCCTTCATTAAAAGCCATTACGATTCGGTTCCTGGTTTCAGGTCATAGTTTCCTTCCTAATGACATGGATTTTGGCGACATAGAATGTGCTCTCAAACACCAACAGCGGCTCTATACACCAATTGATTACTTGAACGTCATAAAAAGTTGCCGCAAGAAAAATCAACTTGTCGTTGAGGTAATGTCCAGGGAAGAATTCTACAGCTCCGAATTACTAGAAAAAGACATCGTAAATCGGAAATCTGATGTGAACAAAAACAAGCTCAACTGGTTCCGTATCAGAGAAAATCAGATTAAATTTGAAGATCCATACCTTCTCTATGTGAAGAATAGTTTCGATGAAGTGGCAAAACAAATCAATCTGCAATTTATACGTACGACGCAGCGTCGGCCCATAAGGAGTGAAGATACTTCTGAGGATGGCACACATTTTATTACATTATTGACGCCGCTTTGGCCTGCCGGCAAGCCAATACGCCAAGCCAAATTAGACGATTTGATCAGCATGCTCTATCTTATTCCTGCTGACGCCAATGATTTTTATCTTAACTTAAATGGTTCCTCTGATATAAATGAGGATATTGACGGATTTAATAGTGTAATGGAATTTGAAATTGAACAAAACGAGTAAATTGTGAAATCCCGAAGCCAACATTATTATAAAAATATGTAACGAAGTAATTTTAATTTTTATAATAAAACATCCAATCCACATTGACTGTGTTTGTGTTGATTTATTTGAAAACTACTATCCCACATATTTCTCTTTCTGAAAGACATAGAAAAAAAGGAAATAGACAGACTTAACAAACCAAAAAATATATATTTTCCTACATATAACCATATTAGATGTAATATAAAACATACAAAATAAAACAAAATAAAAAATCTGAAAACATTCAAACTCATTTATCTCAAAACTTCCATTTTGGGGTTGGATGTTTCCTTCATAACACCGTCCAATTATGGGTAGTGTTTTGGCAGTAATTAATGTTTTGGTGAGACAGTGTCATAATTCAATTTTTTTACAAATTTTTTTTGGGACATCAACTTGTCAATCGGCTGAGGGGGCCTGAAGGGTTAATATTGGGGCAGCAAATGGGGCATCCATATATCGAGCTTCAAATCAAACCCCATTATTTTTAAACGCTGAAAAGCGGTTCATCAGTCAACGTTAAGTGCCGTAGCCACTTCCTCTGTTGAAATTCACGGAGTATTCTGAAATAAAGTACGCACGACATCGTCATCAACGTGTGAAGGTCGACCTGAGCGTGGCTCATCTTCAAGGTTAAATTCTCCGCGGTGAAATTTCGCAAACCATTTTTCCAGTTCGTTTAGCTGGTGCTTGATCTTGATAAACCTCTTGAACGTTTTTACGGCTGCTGCAACGTTTATTCCCTTCCGAAACTCGTAAAGCATAACATGCCATAAATGCACCTTATCGACACTCATTTTGAGAGTAATCTTTCTCGAAGCAGTTTGTATCTACACAAATTATTTTGTTTGAAATGAAAGCTGCACACGTCACCTTTCCAACAATCTGTCTTACGTAGATGGCAGTATTAATGACAACACTTTACGCCGCTTCTAACGTCATTTTACGTTATCGACGATTTTTAATATAGTTTTTAATATACTTCTGGAAAGCCTGAGCCAGTTTGACAGGAAGTGGGGCTACCGTTTTAAAACAGACGGCCAATACACCTCGTCGTGCCTCGCTTTTGCCGACGACCTAACTTTCATCACCAGAAGCCCCAAGCAGCTTTCCCTGCTATTACAGAAAGTGGAGCTTTTCTGCGACTGGTCAGGCTGTATAAAAGTGAAGCCCTCCAAATGTTTTTGCCTTGGACTCGCCCGCATGGGCACAAAATTTACATCCTATGACCCCAAATTGGTCTATAAGGGCTCTAATATCTCCCTTATAGACCCAAACAATCATTTCAAATTCCTCGGCAGAAAAATCACCCATCGGGGAAAAGACGTCTCGGGCGATCATGTTATAGAGCATTTCAAAAGTTGCCTGGCGAAAATAGATGCCTTGCTAATTTCTGGCCCTCGTAAGGCCTGGATCTATGACAATTATCTAACGTCACATTTGTCATGGCCCTTTCTTATTTACGATTTTACCAAAACCCAACTGTCCCGTCTAGATGCACTGGTGACAGCTAGTTTAAAATCCTGGCTGTCCTTAGCCAAACCAGCTGACCCCTCGACTCTCTTCAGGTCCAAACAAAATTTTGGGCTAGCGCTTAAACTGCCCTCTCTGCTCTACGCCAACTCCAGAATAACCAAAAATTCGATTCTGTGCAATTCCAAAGATCCGGCAATATCGAAGCACGTAATAAGTGGCTGTAGTGATTCAAATGAACTACAAGCCCGCGTAGACTTCCACAAAAGGTTCCTTACTGGAATCAGCCAGAATGGCACTGGTCTGGGGTATGGCAGTACAACCACGAGCGACGTGGACTTGAAGAAGTCTCTTTTGCGGGGAGATTACGACAGCAAGAGTATGGCTCATGCTATTGGCCTTCAATGCCAGAATGACTGGACAACAATTGGTGACTTTTGCATTCCGCCTCCAATGCACTGGAAGGTAATGCTCTATGACTGGACGCCAGAGATGCTGAAATTTTATTTGAATGCCTTTCAGCATACACTTCCAGACCCCAGTAACCTCGCTCGTTGGAGCTTTGCCGAGGATAGTTCTTGTCCCCTCTGTAGCAATACCCCTTGCACAGCTAGACACATTCTAGCTGGCTGCAAGGTGGTCTTAGATCAAGGACGGTACACTTACCGCCATGACAAAGTTCTCGCTGTTATTCGCGAGGTAATTAGTCTCTCAGTGGCTCGTGCCAACAAGGGTTTGACAGTATCCTCCAAACCCCCAATACAGTTTGTGCGGGATGGCTCTAAAGGCAAAAAACATTTAACTACAAAACCTTTCTCAATAATCGAGAAAGCTACAGATTGGACTCTGGAGGTTGATTCGGTCTCTAAGCAGTATAAATTCCCTGAAAGTCTCGGATGCACAGCCCTCCGTCCAGATATAACTCTTTACTCTCTATCTCGGAAGGTGGCTCTTATTGTAGAATTAACTGTTCCATGGGAATCAAATATCCCAAAAGACCACGAGTACAAATTAAATAAATACCATGATCTTGCAAATGCCGTAACCCGGAACGGCTTCACTGTTCACCTTCACGCGGTGGAAGTTGGCGCTCGTGGCCTGCCAGCTAAATCTCTATTTCACCTCTTTAAAGATCTTGGCCTTTCCAGAAAAATAATCAACTCTTTCTTAGAAAAATTATCTAAAACTGCGATTTGCGCATCTCAAATTCTATGGCTTCGAAGGGGGAGTGAATGGGTGGCAAGGTGAACGCTCACATGTGGCAAGACAGCTGTCCTAAACCTACCACAGCCGGTTCGTAAGTCCGGAATCCACTGCTCACCCCCCAGAAGTGTAAAAAATAGTATTATGATGGGCCCGACTCCGGTCGGTGAATTCCATGGCAGCTCCGTTTGTATTTATTGTCCTCCTTGTCCGACATGATATCCTGGTACGTTGTCGGTATGAGGTTCTATTTTTGTATATAGGTTATATATAGGTGTATAGGTTTTTTATATATTATAATATTTATATGATGTGATATAGTAAATTTGAAAATGCTGGATATTGTATTAATACCTCCTTGTGTAACATGATCTCCTGATACTTCCTTGCTTCCTTTCCTAGTTTACGCCATTGTGACTTAAAAACAAAGACCGTAAATATTTATCATGCATTTTTATTTACATGTAAAATTCTTTTACAACATACATTTTCTTTATTAATTCGTAAACTTAGCAGCTATTTCATTCAATAATAATATTACAATTTCTAAATATACACTACACGATTAGTGATTTTCTCATAGCAATCCTGCTTGTTTTAAGCACCGCTATAATTCAATGTCATTTTATATAAAGTAATAAATGCACGTATATCCAATCGATATATACGTAGGTATATATCGTGAAGTTACGGTGAAAGACCGCAATCTTCGGATGACATCCGACACACTGTGGTCGTTCATCGTAACAGTATCATAAATAAAACACAAAAGCTGTATAAGTTTCAATCAGCATGGTAACATAATGTAAAATTGATTACGCACGGAACTGCTATATAATAATATGATATGAATTCATACAAAAATTACATTTTTTTGACTAAATTTAGTATATAATCTATATAAATAATTGAGCATGGAATGAAAGGAGACATTTTCCGCGATAATTGATCAGTCCTCTTTGGCCATTAATACCTTAAAAAAATCCAATTATTTGTGTTTTTAAACGGTAAACGATGAAAAAGTACGGCCTTTTTAAAGCTCTCGTTTTGGTGTTTCACGTTTCCACATTATAATATTAATAGCGATTTATGTTACAAAATTAACTAAAAGCATACCGGATCTGAGACGGCTAGAAACGAAGATGAATAGATACGTGTATATCTAAACGGTACGTAGCACTCACATCGCAGTCGTTCTATTACCGACAAGAACATTCAAAATTTATCTATATACACAATAGGTAAGTCTCATAGACTGTTAACGGAAGTACTAGCGCGCGGCGATAACTGACAATGTTGTTTAGCCTCGCTGATAACCAGAACCAAACCCGCTGCAAATACATAAGAGAAACTAATTTCTATGTGATAAGTGATGTATCAAGGTCAGCCATAATATAGGGGGGGGGAGGGGGTGCAAACTGGGGTACCTTCCTTGGATGGCAATTCGAGGGGGCGGCAAATTCATGTGTTTGAACAAGTAAATATATTAAAAGTAATAAAAATTATAAGAGTAAACTACTGTATTTATAGTTTGTTTCTTTTTATATTTGTGGTTTATGTATTTGTCCATATAGATACATACATATATTTTCGAAATTTACTTTAATCAGACCTTTCATTTGACGCTAAACAGGATACATTTATGTTAATTTGTCTAAATTTTGGAGATTTGGACATTTAGACAACTATTTACTTGATATTTTGACAGTTAAGGTACCCTATGACACTCGGGATGACATAGCGGTTCTAACAATACCACATACTTATACATCGATTTGAGCGTTTAGAAGTTATAGTGGAATAAAGAAAAGGAAAACATACATAGATGAACCCATTACACTCCTTTTATGTTAAGCAGTCGTATAAAAACAGTTTCACTAAAAGGCCTAAAACCCAGGGCGCGTCATACTATTGATTGTTCATACGGAAAAGAATGGGGCTAACCGAGCGGAGTCGAATAAACCCGAACGGCCAAACGTCAAGCGACGGTCGGTATTTATATGGCTGGTTAGGTGTGCGAGTAATTCACGTTGGTGGATTTGTTAACAACTACTCTTTCAAAAGCGTCACTGTTATTAATAATTGATGTGGTACTCATCGATATATAAGGCCTAGATATGCCCTCAGGTACAAATGAGTTAGTCATATCCGTCGTGCGTAAAAACATGAGACAGAGAGCAATACATTGAACAGTATGCGAGAGAATAGCACAGCGATTCGGCAATATTCATTGCGGGATCGCTCACACTGGGAAGTACTGGCGTAACTATTACTTGCGGTGATCCGTATTGGTTATATTAAGGTGGTTATTTTCGCGCGTGAAAGGCCTATCTAGGGCCTTATATATCGATGGTGGTAATAGACTCTTTTGCGAAAGGAATCTGTAGCAAGATGGTAAAATTTTCTGGGACCTAAGGATCGAAGGTGTATGTACAGTCTGGCTTATTGTCTACACTGGGCGTATGTATTTTATATTAATGCCACACATAAGGAAAAGCTTTTAGCAAATATGTAATGAAGATGGAAAATGTCTTAATGATCAAGTTTGCGAATAAAGCTTTCCACAAAAATAGAAACACCAGCAGTAACAGCTACACAGAGGACCATTCTAATGCAGCTGACGTGATGGCATCATACGACTTTCGACAACAACATATTACGTGCTGTATATGCAATAAATAAATACAAACGGAGTTGCCATGGAATTCACCAACTGGAGTCGGGCCCATCGTAATGCTATTGGGGCGAACTTCGGACTAACAACCGACTGTGGCAAGTTTAGGACAGCTGTCTTGCCGTACGTACGTGATACGTCTGCTATGTTATCATTTATATAAAAATGTATCAAAATTATATATATACAAATTTATATAAACCCGCTATATATTTTGTTTGGTATATTTTAAACAAGTATTGTTATTGAGAAATCTAATGAAAAAAAAACAAGGATTTACCTACTTTTTGAATACTAACCCAAAGGTAAGGGCGGTTGAAGATGTAAAACGATTTGACTGGCAGGCCATGAGCGCCAACTTTCACCGCATGAAGGTGAACAGTGAAGCCGTTCCGGGCGACGGCATTTGCAAGATTATGGTAATTATTTAATTTGTACTCGTCTTGTGGGATGTTTCATTCCCATGGAAGTTAATTCTACAATAAGGATCATATTCCAAGATGGGGAATAATAAGTTGCTTTCTCGATTATTAAGGAAGATTTTGTAGTGGAATGCTTCCCGTCTAGAGCTATCCTGCACAAACTGTATTAAGTGTTTTGAGGGTAGTCAAACCCTTAGTGGCACGAGCCACTTAGTTTGCACTCGTGGTCTTTGTGGTATATTTGACTCTACAATAAGGGCCACCTTCCGAGATAGGGAGTAAAGAGTTATATCTGTGCATCCAAGACATTCAGGGAAATGATTTGAAGTGGAATGTTTTTTGCCTTTAGAGCCATCCCGCACAAACTGTATTAGGGGTTTGGAGGGTACTGTCAGACCCTTGTTGGCACGAGCCACTGAGAGGCAAATTACCTCGCGATGACTTTGTCATGGTGGTAGGTGTAGCGGCCATGATCTAAGACCACCTTGCAGCTAGTTAGAATGTCTACCTGTGCAAGGGGGATGCTAATGGGTCCAGTGCAGACCCACCTTGTTTATGGGTCGGCTTAACTCAGCACCCATCAGGTAGACTCATCATAGAAGTTTGAACTAGGGTAGGACTCTTGTTTCCCCTGCAACTAAGTCTGCAGTTGGGTCGGTTTCCCTTGGCAGTCGGTCTTCAGATGAACCTGGACGGTTTGCGCAACGTTCGGCATCAACCAATCGACTGTGCATCCCGACTGATAATGGGGGAGTCTAGAAACGACTGTTTCCTATGGAGCTAGGGATGGTAGTTAACATAAATGGCAGCTGCTCTTGAAATGACTGATTGGCCACTTAATCTCGAGTGAAGAGACGGGCAATGGACGCCATGATCTCCGATTCATGTACTGAATTACCGCTTGTATTAGGTAGAGGATTGCGCAAGCGACGGAGAAATCCGGCCGCAACAGATAGCGAGGGCGCTTGGTCAGCCCGCTGGGTTAACTACCCTACGCCGGGCGGTAAGAATTGGACTCTCGTGGGCCAGTTGGCGTAGCTAGATAGTGAACCGTCTATATCTCTACGCGTCTCTATGCTCATTCCAGGCTGAAAGAACGAT
Source organism: Micropterix aruncella (assembly GCA_944548615.1). NCBI lineage: Eukaryota > Metazoa > Arthropoda > Insecta > Lepidoptera > Micropterigidae > Micropterix > Micropterix aruncella. Next base: position 23,738,866 of record OX155969.1, read on the forward strand.
CACATATTTCGCATTTCACATAGTTCGCCCGTTGTAGTTGACACCTCCCCACTGTGCAGGGGGTGTTGCTACAAAGGGGGCATGAACTATCCTCTGTATAACTCCGAGCGGGAATTACTGGGGTCTGGAAGTGGACGCAACAGCGATTTATACAAGTCGTAAATGAGTGTCAACATTGAAAGCGTACCTCCGCGCGCAAAAACGATAATTTTATTTATAATACAGAGTTAGAATAGTTAACTGGCGGCTAAGTATCCGCTCATGTGGGGCTGCAACCTCACGCGGCACCGCCATTAGCAACATTTCCTCTTCTGCTTGTGACTCTTCCTGAGGTTAACCGTGTCAGTGTGGGCGTTCACGTTCTGCCTCTCACGCATTTCTAACTTTGATCGGAGCACCTGTAAAACGATAACAGTACAAGAACGTTAGGGCAAGAGCTATCTCAGTGTCTTTTATTCCCTGACGATTTAATTTTATATCAAAGTACTGGCGATTTGGAACAAATGTAGGATCTCCAATATAATATATTTTTTTCCAATTTGTCCATTTGCAATCGGTCTTATAAGACTGTGGCGACTCCGACACAACAAGTTGTCACCCCAGAGACCATGTTGCCATACGCGACGATGTAATATAGACATCGAGGGCAAAAATTGTTGCCAGCGCAAATAACATGTAAACAGAGCTAACACCATTCGCTCAAACAGTCTCAATTAAATAGCCAGACGAATTGGACCTTGCGTTTCAATTATCAGCGCACTGTCGTGAGCCGCCATCCAATAAATATGTAAGATTAGGCCCTAAGGGCCTAATTACATTAATATTTTACCGATTATCGTCGCCGCGAGGCCGATGGCAGCGCCTGGGCGGCAATAATTTATATCAGAATCATTGAATTATCAGTCATTGAAAATTGAACCCGCCCTTATTGGAAAACCCTATTATATACTGTCCTGGACAACTATTCCCAGACATGGACTCTCCGTCAAGATAGAAGTTAATATATTAAAAAGAATTAAAAAACGAAGTGAACATTTTATTTATAATTATTTTTATTATGGTTTTTTATGATTTTTATTATGGTTTTACTAGCTGACCTGGCGAACTTTGCACCGCCTAACAGTCAATGAATGTCGTGTTACAGATTAGCTGAACCTAATTTATGATTTTATGAAAGTAATACAATTAATACAAAATAAATATTAAGTTCACTACTTTATTAAGATAATAACACAAAAATAAATATAAAAGTTAAAAAAAATAAGTATATCCATCGTGTGTCAGCAAGACATGATTTATTAGAGACGATTTAGAGACTATTTACATATTGTGCAGCATGGGATGCAGCATGGGAACAAATAAAGAGGATGATTTGCCGACACTTGAACATGCCACGTACAACTGACAATGAGAAAAACACGGATTTACATTTTGTATAGGATATTTTTTCTTTTATTTTATTTTTTCGTCAATTTTCCAATTTTTGTTTTTAGTAGTTATTCTGCTATTTGGGACGGAGACAACAAATCAAAAGCCATGAAAATCGCTCCAGCCGTTCTCGAGTTATAAGTGTTCGAACAAACCCGACTTTGTTTTATATATGTGGTTTATGTATATATCTATACAGATAAATGTATATTTCCGGAATGTACTCAATCAGACCTGTTATTTGACACTAAAGTTGATATATTTGTTAATTTATTGAAATTTGGACATTTGGAGATTTAGACGACTACTTACTTAATATTTAGACAATTAAGGTACCCTATGACACTCGGGATGACATATTTATTCTAACAATACTAAACACTTCTAAATCGGTTATGGTGAAATTAAAAAAACGGAAAACATACATAAATAAACCCTGAACACATTACCCTCCTTTTTTGTTAGGCATTAGTGTAAAAAAATAAGTAACAAGACACATTTATGTACAATGACACTTACCATTTTGGTGATAGTGAGAAACATATCCTCTACATTTAAATTATCCTTGGCACTGGTTTCAAACAAAGGTATTCCCATCTGCATAGCGAACCTGGCCGCATCTTCAGTCACTACCACTTTCCTATCGGGAGCGTCGTTCTTATTACCAACTGCAAAATACAAAAAAAGACTTTTAATACCTATTGTGTTCTGAAGAATAGCCCTGATAAGCTGGCCCCTTTAATCTTATGGATATTTCGAGAAATTGCTTTGCTATGCTTGGGTCAAAGTGTTATGCAATTTAAGTCTATACTATGACCAGTACCTTATATTCGAAAACTACAATATTCAAAAATATATTTGGAATATTTCGAATTTATTTAAAGAAACCTTATATGGCAATATATGGCTTCAACTGACTGAAGGAACTTAACCGCATTCAAGAGTGGATTCGCAAGGATCTCTGAATCCTGTAAGTGGGGGCAATTGGGCAAAATTTAATCATACTAACGATTGATGACTAACGGTTAATTATGTTAATCGTGATTAACAACTAACGATTGATTCGATTAACGTCAATTGTGTATAATAAATAAATACAAACGGAGCTGCCATGGAATTCACCGACCGGAGTCGGGCCCATCATAATACTATTTTTACACTTCTGGGGGGTGAGCAGTGGATTCCGGACTTACGAACCGGCTGTGGTAGGTTTAGGACAGCTGTCTTGCCACATGTGAGCGTTCACCTTGCCACCCATTCACTCCCCCTTCGAAGCCATAGAATTTGAGATGCGCAAATCGCAGTTTTAGATAATTTTTCTAAGAAAGAGTTGATTATTTTTCTGGAAAGGCCAAGATCTTTAAAGAGGTGAAATAGAGATTTAGCTGGCAGGCCACGAGCGCCAACTTCCACCGCGTGAAGGTGAACAGTGAAGCCGTTCCGGGTTACGGCATTTGCAAGATCATAGTATTTATTTAATTTGTACTCGTGGTCTTTTGGGATATTTGATTCCCATGGAACAGTTAATTCTACAATAAGAGCCACCTTCCGAGATAGAGAGTAAAGAGTTATATCTGGACGGAGGGCTGTGCATCCGAGACTTTCAGGGAATTTATACTGCTTAGAGACCGAATCAACCTCCAGAATCCAATCTGTAGCTTTCTCGATTATTGAGAAAGGTTTGTAGTTAAATGTTTTTTGTCTTTAGAGCCATCCCGCACAAACTGTATTGGGGGTTTGGAGGATACTGTCAAACCCTTGTTGGCACGAGCCACTGAGAGACTAATTACCTCGCGAATAACAGCGAGAACTTTGTCATGGCGGTAAGTGTACCGTCCTTGATCTAAGGCCACCTTGCAGCCAGCTAGAATGTGTCTAGCTGTGCAAGGGGTATTGCTACAGAGGGGACAAGAACTATCCTCGGCAAAGCTCCAACGAGCGAGGTTACTGGGGTCTGGAAGTGTATGCTGAAAGGCATTCAAATAAAATTTCAGCATCTCTGGCGTCCAGTCATAGAGCATTACCTTCCAGTGCATTGGAGGCGGAATGCAAAAGTCCCCAATTGTTGTCCAATCATTCTGGCATTGAAGGCCAATAGCATGAGCGTAATTCGATAACGATAACGTAATACGATAAAGATAATCGTCAATTCGATTAATGTCAATCAACGATTGATTAGTTTCAATCGTAATCATGACTAAAAAATTGTGATTGATATTCTCGACAGCGGTCAACTTTAAGTTTTGCAAGTTTTTTGTCGATCGGTCGGTTGGTTGGTCGGCAGGCCGACCGGTCGACATGCCGACCGACCGGCCGATGAGACCGGTTAGAATCTAAGTAGTCAACCAATAGATATAATAGAAAGTCGGATGGAATCTAAAGAGCACGCTAGTCATGATTGATGATTGATAATTAACGACTAATTGATTTAGTCATGATCATTTCGATCAAGATTAACTTTAGTCACAACTAAATTAACCAGTCGGGTGCCAACAGGGCCTATAGGCATTTTGCGTTGTTTGACAGATCCATGCGTAGCCCTTTCGGCTTGCCCCTATATATATTATGGTTATTAAAATGTCTAATATGATTAATTATTAGGTAACAAAAGGAATTCATGAAAAAAATATATTGCTACAAAATGATTATATTGCATGAAAATACAATAAGCCATGTAGTTATGAGCTGTCATAGATACAAGCCTTTTAATAGCCTTTTGATGATTGATAGGAGTCAATTTAAATTGTATTTATGACCAGATTTCAAATCTATACAATAGAATATTTGCATACCTAATACTTTATTGACTACATCGCAGTTCTGGTCGATTTCGTGCAACCATCGCTTCACGTTTGCGAATGTCTCTCCGTTCGTCACGTCGTACACTACGATCACTCCGTGCGTTCCTCTGTAGTATGTGCTTGTGATCGTCCGGAACCGCTCCTGGCCGGCCGTGTCCCAAATTTGCAGTTTCACTCGCTCACCGTTTATTTCCAATGTTCTTATTTTGAAATCCACACCAATTGTGGTGATATAGCTACCGGAGAAAGTATTGTCGGCGAACCTGAGCAGCAATGAACTCTTGCCAACACCTATAAAAGAAAACAGTTATTCGATCAGAGTGAAAAAATCGTAATGGCGAAATTTTAAGAGTCCGCCATGACATGAGGAATCTGTTTTGCTTAATATGAAATGTAAATCGCAAAAAGCTTTTCCGCTTTTATAATGACGACAAAACCGAAAAACCTGAATTTCATCCTCGACAGTATCGGGAATACATGCACATATAGGAGTACTTGGCATTACAATGCACATACTTTATTTGCCCTAGTCTACAATATTAAAATTCAACTTCCACACAATCTTATATTACAGTGCGAAAGAGAGAGCATCCCACTTTCCTTTTCTAGCAATGACGTCATCGACTTTCCTTTTAAAATTATTGTTCCTCCATCAGGAACACATGCAAGCATAAGTGCACGCATAAGTGCAAGCATAAGTGCAAGCATAATTACATTTCAAGATTTCTTGTCCAAGCGCTTTCATTAATGCGTGAAAAAGAGACACAGGATCACATTTTTCCCACCACCACCAAAAAACCCTTTGTAAACATCCTCAATGCCAACATTTCCTTCCCGATGGCATTGGGAATACATGCAAAGTTAGGGGATTTTTGCATTTCAAGACCCTCGAATTCCATGCACTCTCATGGCCATGCAAGAGAAACAATAGCAACGCACTTTCCTTTTCCAACAATGGCGTCATCAGCTTTCAATCAAAAACTAAAGTTTGTTAATCAGGAACAAATGCGAGCATAGGAGAGGTGAATAGCAGACGCTTCTATTACAATTAGAATTTTGAACTAATCGAATCCATTCTTTTATTTGATGCATGGCAGAGACTCAACATTCACTTTGATTATGTCACAATCGCAATATCCCTCTTTCTTTACCACATGCGAGTATAAGAAGTCGAGTCTTGCATAATACAACATTTTATTCTTAATTTTTAACCCGTTGAGTATGAGTCAACCAAATCTGGTCGCGAAACAATTATCCGTTGAGTACTAGTCGACCAAATCTGGTCGCGCGTTTTTTTCACTTCTCTCTTTTTCACGTTCTCATATTTATTCATAATTATCTAATTGTTTTACAAAATGATATTTCAATATTCTATATTCGAAATTTCAATGCAATCATTGTGCAGTTGTTCTTTTTATGTTTGGTGTAGTAGTTTCGTAGTTATAGTACTTTAAGTCGAGCGCCGTCGATGTCGCCGAAAATCCTGCAAAAGAGACAGATGCATCCATGAAAATACCCATTTACTCCAAGGGTTAATGCATAATAAAATCATGCAAAAGAGACAAAGTGCTCTCCTTCGACGATGTCGTCACAAACTGTCTTTCCTCAATCAGGAATACATGCGAGTAAAGGAGACATTGCAGTATCTTTAACGTTCCATTCGAATTATTACTATTATTACTTTTACAAACAGGCAACATAATAATTGCTGATATGTCTGAATATAAAAACTGAGTACAATTACAATTTCTGTTTAAGATGAGCGTCTAATCTATTTTTAAATATGCTACTTCAGCAGGTAAACTGTTCCACTGGTCCACAATCCGGTTGGTTAGGAAATGTTTCCTGGGATTCATGTAGAATCGAGTTTTCTCCAGCTTAAAGTTGTATCCTCGCAGATGATGCTTGTAGTTTCGCTTGAAGATAGAAGGCAATTCTGGGCAATTGAAGCATCCGTTGAGGATCTTATGTCTCAATGAGGTCACCCCTGATCCGACGATCCTTGAAAGTGGGCAGTTGCAATCTGCGGAGTCATTCTGCATATTCCAGATTTTTGAACCCCATTTCTCGAGGAGATCCTCATTCTTCCCAAAGTACGAATTCCATATCTGGAATCGAAACTCTAGCTGATGTAGGTCTGATCTGATGTAGGTTTTCTATAGTGACACAAATAAGGCTGGTGTGATATAGTTAAATGACTTGCGAATGAGATACATAATGGAGTTTGCTTTTTTCACAATCTGTGTAATATGCTCACCCCACTTCAGATCGCTCACTATCGTTATGCCCAGGTCCTTTCGTTTTGTAACACTTTGTAACGGAACTGGCCCTAGATAAAACTGGTGTTTGGGGTTGCTCTTGCCAATGTGAAGGACCGTACGTTTCTCAGCATTTTGCTTCATCAACCATGTTGTGGACCAATCAAGAATTTGATCAAGGTCTTTGCTGAGATTTGCTATAGTAGGATTTGCAAACAGTTTAATGTCATCCGCAAAGAAACTCACACTTGATGTTATGCCTTTTTTAAGATCTGTGATGATAAGTTGAATAGCGTAGGGCCCAACAATGATCCTTGAACGACTCCACTGACCACATTGAATTTATCTGAGAGAATGTTGCCAATTCGCACTTTAAATGTGCGGCCACTCAAAAAGGACTTAATCCAGCTGTGCAGCTTGCCTCGTATGCCGGTGTTCTAGCTTAGCGATAAGCCTTTCCAGCGCTACCTTGTCGAATGCCTTTTCAAAGTCCAAGTATATATCACATCGGTCGAGATGTGGTTATCTATACCAATGCTCCATGCGTTCATGCAGGAAAGAAGTTTAGAGGCAACAGATGTCCCAGGGATAAAACCGTGCTGCTCTTCAGGAAGTGGTGATCTGTTGTGTACTTCCTAATAGAGTTAGCCACTATTCCTAATCCTCCCACATCCTCTACTGGGCTGCGGAATTGTGAGACACAGCGTCGCGAAAGACACAGCATCGCCCTGTAGCGATCCTTAAGTATCGTACATGCAAGTCAACAAATGCATTAAATTCCAGTGAAATGTACTGACACCAATACAGCCATTGTTCTACCTCGTGCAGCGATGAATCAGCACGATTTTAACTACTGTGTCAAATCAGTTACATAGAAAAACACTTTTACTCGGAATATTTTGGATTGCATCATTTTTTGGCCTTTATAAGGCGGCGAAAATATGACCAAGGTATTATTTCTCGAATGATCACTTCCCCCAAGACAGCGACGGCAACACCCGGCACTTCTCTTACGAGTTAGGTCAACGGGTCCGGCTATTTTGGGTACCTTTTCCTCCCTTCCTCATATCGAGACGAGCAAGCATCGGTCTGTACTCCCACAGACTCGAGCCGCGCCGAGTACGAGATACTCTGAGCGCAATCATAATCCCATGACCTCTATCCTATTCGGGAAGCGTTACAAACTGGCAATATCAAACCTCAATAAATACCTTCTGATACATCTCAATTGACTTTTAATATGGAGATAACCCGCAAGTTGACACCACCTACTCACATCAAACAACTTTGAGTCTAGTGAGGGGTGGCCCGTCACAGTCCTTTCCTTTATTAACTGTCTTTTCTCTATCAGGAATACATGCGAGTAAAGGAGGCAATTCAGATGCTTTAACGTTCGATTTAAATTCTTCCATGACCTCTCATTTGGTAAGGGAATCGTGCGAAAGAGGCATAGCATCGCGGTCAATCTATCGATTGCACTGCAAGATGCCTCCGCCTCAACACTTGAAAATGCACTTGGAATAAAACCAGGATTCAAATAACTCGCTGGTTTTAATTAATGCACAAATTCGATATAGACATTATGACATCTTTTCAATTTATCGTAATCCTAACCTGGATTGAATATTAATCGAAGCCACGAGGAATCGCAGAGATTTGGCAGGTCAGCTGAGTTAGTCTTGGAGAATAACAGCTGTATCCTGCCCATTTACATAACCTGCCATTATGGCAAATATATAATATTAGATTGATAGAGATATATAATATGAGATTAGATTATATGTTAGATTTAAAACATTTAAAATTTAAATCAAATGCGTCACTTTGCACTCAACAAACAATAGTGTATAACATACAGCACAGCCAGATACAGACCTTCTAGGTCTAGTTAGTTGTGCGATTTCGCCTCACTTGGGTATGCTAGCATAATTAAACAGATAGAGGTATATTTTTCACTTACCTATCATTAATGTTTGTTTGTAACGATTATGTATGTACAACAATCTGCATGTTCAGGTATTTTCTTTGTACATTCAAAAAAATTATTGCAGTATAGGAACCTTTTTCAAAAGTCGAAAAAATAAAGAAATACTACTAGATTTGATCCTGTAAAATTCGCTAAAAAGCCTCTACAAAAAAAACAAAAACTATCATAGATTTTTTTTTAAAGATTGTTTTAAAAAACTAATTTAACCTAAGTACCGCCAAATAGGTGTTTATGTGTTATTTTTGTATGCATGTAGGTACAGGTCACGCAATAAGAGCTGGCACGTTCACAGTACTCACACTAATGCAATGTCACTATACTTGACCGCGAGCGAGAGAGACGGAGACTTTTTATGATGCGCATCAAGTGAAAGTCACGTCGCGCGTCACGACATTGCATTAGTGTGAGTACTGTGAATGTGCCAGCTCTCGCCGCGGGACCTGTATGTATGTATTATTTTTGTATTTACTACAAAAATGTATGGGTTTGACACTTTTTTGAATGTCTATATCTCGCTTATTTATTGAGACCAAATAAAGATTATTGCAGATTCGGAATCAGCGTGGTCAATATAGTCAGGTGATGTTAAAAAATTAACCATGTAGAACAGGTTCCTATAATGCAATAATACCTAAATAAATATAGGTAGTTCACAATCAAAAACTCTTTGAATGACGACATCTGAGAGTTTGCCCGGATGTTGATAGCTATAGCTGGCATAGTCCGTATTCCTTATTCGTGCCCAAGGACATTGCTAATAATGCTTAAATTCATCAAACTAGGGGTAAAATGTGCACATAGTGCATTCGCTAAAAACAACAGTACTACATAGCTTTTCTTGCCCTTGATACAGCAAGAGCATTCATGCCAGAACAAAGATTGTCTACTCTACCCAGTATTTAATGGTTTTAAACGTTGTTTCAATGGATAGATTTGAAAAGAACGTCGTTATAGACGTGGATTAAGATAGAGGGCCTCGCCCACTCACCGCTGTCACCGATTATCAGCAATTTAAACAAATGGTCGAATTCCCGGGCCATTTTTCAGCGGGTCCAGAAGTCTCTTTCAATCAGTCGACGGGCGAGACGTGACTACACTCATGCATACGGAAAACGGCGCACCAGTCGCACACAAAATTAAAATAGAAAACCGACAGACAATCCGAATTTTCACTCCGGCGACCGACCGACCAACCAAATGTTTGCGTCACTCGCGCGAATGACAAGACGCCATGTTTGATGTCTGCTGTCTATGATTTATGAATGTTCTCAAACCTAAAAAGGTCACTCACATACGACAGTGCCACTTCCATTATCATTGTACGATCATTGTTAGTTCTATTACAAAAGACTTGGAAAAGGTAATGATCGTATAGCTTGATGAAATGTGTCGTCTAATTTCAAACACCGTCAGGTCCAGTGATTATTTTAAAATTTTATTGGATAAAACAGTAAAATAATTAAATGATTATGTCGGAAAAATAGAGCATAGCCGGTTTTGATATTATAATTTGGAATTTCTGGGTTTTGTAAAAGAAGTCTAGGATCTCACTCCTTTGTTTTTAACGTTAATGATATACTTTTTTCTTAAAAGAAAAAAGTAGATCATTGCTTATTCTAGCAGAACCAAAGGGCAATAATGATCTGCACAGCCCCCGCGCTAGTAACCATTGTTGAATATACTTTGATTTCCCAATTAAATTCAATAAATAATTAGTAATATGAAATATTTCCTTGTTAACTATGTAGTTACATGCACTGTCGCAATACTAAATATATCGCACGCATAATACAAGGACACAACACCTTCCCTTGACTCCATCATTCTTCATGAAAATAGCTAGTTAGGTATGCGTTGCTAGACCAATTAATTAGTTCACTTATTTATCATTGAAAAATGTTGTAGTTACTCAATCGGCATTTATTATACTATTCATAAAAAAAGTTTTATTAATTTCACCAATAAAGGAAAATAAAAATTAAAAAAAATCTGTATTAGATTAGGTACCTACATTTATGTAATATAATACAGGTTTTTCTAAAATATAATCTAATACTGCTTTGGATACTTCCGGACTATTGTGTTATTGAACGCCATTCAATGCCGCCGAGTTCAACGACCTAGGCACATAAGCAAGGTCAAACAAAACAGCTGATTGATTCTCAAACTGTTGTAAATCATTTGGAACAAAATGTAATTTTAAAATAATTTTATTATTTTATTTGTAGTCAGATGTTTCTTAGTTGCTCGTACTGATTCACCCATTTCAAGGATGTCACTAATTAAGAAATCACGCTGTATATGAAGACTCATAATACCTATACCCTCTCTTATCCAAAATTTAAGTACACGACGTGCAGCACTGACAATGGACTTACGGAGCGAGTCGAACAAGAGATGAAATTATCTTGCATTACCTCGGTGATTCCAAAAGTTTTGATTTTAAAAGTTACACTTTTGCTACCCGGCTAATGGAAAGTTAGGAAACCGGAGACAATATAATTAACCAGATTCTCTGTTGGGAATATGGCTCGATAGAAACACGGTTGGTAATTGAAAGTGACTCCGGCAGTAACTCGGAGGTCAGTACCGCTGGCGTGGGTAGCGGGAAGAGCGGAATATATAGTGGGAATATCAATTTAACGATGGCATTACCGGGTCAGCAATGACGTCTTAAATTTAAAATCAGTAGCTGACTCAAATGTAATTTAGCCTTCATAGTGGCGGCGGTATCGGGCGCCACAAACGGGTGTTATTCTGCAAACAATGCAGAATTATTAAACTGCGCTGCTACTGAAATTCATCTAGGTACATACGATATTTTTGTTTTTTTTTTCGATTTTATTCGAAAAAGCACCCTCTACTATCTATACTTTTAGCACAGGCGACACCGTACGTCGCCGTACGATTGACATTTCAAATTTTGAGGCTATGTTGTGATTTTCGCAAGTTAAGTCTGTGTTCGCCGTGTTCGCAAGCGAAATGTCCGAAATGAAACAGATCGACGACACGAAGACGTTACTCAAGAGAATCGTCCACAAGAGATACCACGACACAATCGAGGATAATTTAAAGAAAGAGTTCATATTTGGAAAGGTTAAGAAACATGGACAGAAGCGTCGCAAAAATCGAAAAGCCAAACACATGACGAGGAAGACGAAAGCGGAGCTCGGTCTCTTTCACATCCCGAGGAAGAGTCTTAAATATGAGAATGTTCTGCCTATGCACGAGCTGTGGTGCCAGTATATAAGGAACATATTGGACTTGGAGGGGAAAACAGCCCCTGACATTTTGGACAAACGCTGGGCCAGTTTCACTCAGAGCGTTTACAAAGCCGATTATCACGGTTCTTTTATTAAAATAATACGATCAAAAGTACCCAGTTTGGTGGACCAAGAGGGAATCTGCATTTTGGATACTAAAAATACATTCCAAATCGTATGCCGAGACGATACAATAAGAGTTTTGCCCAAGAAGGAATCCGTGTTTGAATTTCATGTCGGAGCGCTTAGATTTTCTATTTTCGGCAAGCATCTCTGCATACGACCCGCGGAGAGATCCGTAAAGAAAGTAAAAATGCAAGCATTAGCAGATTTATAACAATAAAAAACTACAATAAAATATGTATTTTTTTTGCTAAGGATGGTTTGACGCAGTGTTGGACAAAATTTAGTCAGACTAACGGTTGATGCCTAACGATTGAATATGTTAATCGTGGTTAACGACTAACGATTGTTTCGATTAACCATCAATCGTGACCAGCGATTGATAAGTTTCAATCCTAATCATGACTAAAAAATTGTGATTTTTTTCCGCAGCGATCAACTTGAAAATTTGCAAGTTTTTCGTTTGTCGGTCGGTCGGACATTCAGTCCGTTGGTCGGCCGGTCGGTCAGTCTGTAGGTTGGTGGGTCAGTCGGTCGTTTGCTGACCGACCGAGCGACCAACCAGTGAAACCGTTGAGAATCCTAAGTACAGTCAACTAATAGATTGTCGGGTGGCATCTAAAGAGCAAGTTAGTCATGATTAACGATTGACTGATTAACGACTAATTGACTTAGTAATGCTTATTTTAATCGTGATTAACTTTAGTCACGACTAAATTAGTCATGACTAATTTAATCATGATTGGTCAATTGAAAAATTTAGTTGCTTGACACAACACTGGTTTGAAAATAAATCTATGGATTTGATATGTATATTTGGAATATTTTCTTGCTGAGTTGCTGGTCTAGATGGCTTGAATTTTAAATTTGTATTTTTTTGTCTGCTGGGGAAGACAGTTTGAAACTTACATTTGGAAGGTTTTCCTACTGTTTGAAAAGAGTGGGTAATTTCCTACCCACTTGCTAAGTTATTGTAACACTTGCACGTTTATCAAACGGAAGCTTATTACAAGTGTAACATTTCATTCTATAGCAATTAAGCTAAAGTACGTGGCAGAAATAAGTTATAGTGGTGAAATTGCAAAATATTTTACTCAATACTTATACATTTTTAGTAAAATGCCTTATTTATTTCGTTTTATTTAAACAATATATGTAGTTTATATTATGTATATACATACAAGGTATATACATAACATATCAAAAAACTATAAATCTATATTAATATAAACCAAATAGTGAAAATAACGCTTAGTAACGAATGAATACTTTTACCTTATTCCGAAAGTTGAAGTGGTAAATAAGGTTATGGATGAAATAGAAACAGCCAATAAGTAAGACGGAAATAGATGATCAGTGTCCGGGTGTCAGGTAGATTTTGGGCCTGGGCCGTTAGCATTCATTTGTTTTACGTTGGGGTTGTCTAAACAAGTTTATAGACAAAGAGACACAAGTAAAAAAGCAAGACAGATATAGACGCTCAGTGTATGGATGGAAGGAAAGGTTTTTGCATCTGGGCAGTTGTCATTCCTTCGTTTTACGTTGGGGTGTTCAAAGTGTTTTCCGTTTTGATGCAATTTCATTTTTACTGCCTGGCTGTGATACTGGACTTGATTTTTGCTTTACGATTTTAGTTAACGGTTGATCCGGATAATTACTTATAATAAACCCTATTTACACAACACACCCTATTTAACAAGATTTAGTAACTGGTTTATTTCAAAAAATCATCCTGATATACAAAACTTCAGATATGTATAATTCCAGTAAGACATGGATTAATGAGTTAAACTTTGATATTATTACTTCTTTACACAATCACAATTAATAGTTATAAGTTAGTAGTTGTTACACTCTGGGTAGACCTTTCATACAACACTTTGAAAATGCGTAATTTTATTCATAAAGGAGACAAGCTAGTGATTTTTTTCATACGAAAATAATTAAAACAACAGCAGCGCCATCTATTGTAGTTTAAGATTGACAAAGCTAGGTAGCAACGCCCTTAATAGTAAAAACATATTTTTAAAAACAAGCTTTTATTAGAACGCTCTATCCCGAGCCAACCCTAGGTGCAGCAGCCATGTCATAGTGGAACTTAGAACGCGCTATCATAATTGAATGCTATACAGAATTTCGTGTTTGTGCTGTTGACCGTTGAGGAGTCCCTTCGTTGGAAGCCAACCCTGGGTGCAGCAGTCCTGTCGCGGTGAAACGTAGAACGGGCTATCATAATTGAATACGTATACAAAATTTCGTGTCTGTGCTGTTGACTGTTGAGAAGTCCCCTCGTCGGGAGCCAATCCTCGGTGTAGAATCAGGTCATGCTTACCACAAAAATGCTTTGTCATCGGAACTGAACTAACATGTAAAATGTTAACTTCATAGGATAAGAGGAAGTGGTTGTAACAAAAATCCAAATTTGCGTGGCACGTTATGCTTCAGAAACATGTTTCACGCATTGCAACATGCTTCGCGTGCATTTCTCATGTTTTTTTTCATTGGTCTTACTCAGGTTTTGAGTTGTTTCCTAAGCATTGTTCCGGGATTATTATATTATCTTTGGTTCTGGGTCTGCGAGCATTACTCCAAAAATTCGCATAAACGCTAGGATGTTCGAGCTGTCAGTTGCCTTACGGGCAGATTAGAAATCGCCGTATTGCACGGCCCAATAAAAAGTGACCTTCCTGGTGTCCTTGCTGTAAAAAAAAAGAGATAAAAAAAAAACCAAGTTCTAAAGAACATTTTAATAAATGTAATAAATATTATAAAAATATTACTATTTTATTGTGAACATGAGTTGTCATGAGTTTTTTTTTTATTAAGATAAAGTTTGTTTAACGCTAGGCCACTTTCGCCGTCAAATACTGCCACTTCCGCTTGAGAGATCGTGAGTTCCAAGATGGAATTCTGCTTGCAAGATTTAGCCTAAACAAACATACTGACAAACATTACAAGGTAAATAAAAGCTTGTAAAAATGCCTATTCTCCTTTGTTTGGAAGTTTGGAATGTATTTCTACTGCTTGAAATTTAAATTCGGAGCATTTTTGTTCCGAGTTGCTGTTAGACAGATTAGAATTTAAAAACAAAAAATAAAACAACCAGTAATTAATATACTTTCATATTTATTATATTTGATTTATACTGTTATAAATTCATGGGGAAAACACATTTTTTACAAATAAAAATAAATACAATACTAGTACACAGTATTTAGCCGTACTGCTGTTTTTTATATTCTTCGGGGGGCTTTGTATACTTCCGACAAAGCGCTGCGCAATAAAAAGTACGAAACAAATGCAAGGAATGACGCAAGTTCTATTAAAATCTACTCCAATCTTTCTGTTATTGCAAAAAAAATCTTTCTAGGCACTCAACGACGAACAATTGCACTACGACAAAAATAATAACAAAATACCGTATTATGAATCTCGATTAAAAATTAAAAAGTATCTCGATTATCATTAACTAAAACGTATGATTAAATACAAGTAACGATATTTATACATATACTGTTATTGTTAGTTCTCGGAGTGTAATAACTTATTTATGCTTCAATGATATTTAACCTTATAAACTCAGTCGCATGTGAGACGCGAGCGCCCACACTGTGATAGGTACCTACCGCACTGTCTAGCGCTAATTTTCATAATTTTCCTTTTTTTATTAATAATTAATTAAAAGCAAATATATTTCTATAATTTTGACTACATTAATTCGTAGTTATAAACATTTTTAAACAGACCGAAAAGTGCGAAAAGAGTTTGAATGAAAATCTGAGTTTTTTTGTACATAATTCATACGATTTGCGGCCGAGCACCTCTACGGAAACGTTGGTAATTTAAAGCGTTACAATATATTCCAGATTCGTTTTTCTTCTTATTCGGTACGTCTTACATTCCGTAACCGTGGTAGGGCGACGGGGAGGGCGCTTGCGGGACGTATGCGTTGCCGTAGGGCGACCCTTGGGGGACGCCCGGAACTCCTGCGTACGGTATCGACGGACCTGCATAATGGAAACGTTATTACAATTCGAATTTTAAATTTGGAACCATTTCCAGCCGTGTTCTTAGGTATGACAGTTTAAAATTTAGATTTGGAACACATTTTAGCTGAGCCGTCAGGTATGACAGATTAAAATTTAAACTCGGAACAATTTCTAGCTGTGTTGTTAGGTAAATATGACAGTATGAAATTTAAATTTGGAAGATGGTAACATGAACAACCTTTGGCAGCCTTTCTGCGGCGGTGAAGTGCAGCAATATATTTTGATAATTATGTTTTTTATATAAAAACTCATCGATTATCAAAGCCGAATAATTTAACCAGTGATAACAATAAACATTCAATTATAAGTGTCATTTATTGCATTTTTTATATTGGCTGTATACAGATCTTTCAATATTACAGAAATAATACGGAGAGAACATCATTTATAAGTGTATCTGAAAGTTAACCGCCCTACCTATACGAACGTACGTGATACTCCCGCTATAATATCGCCCGAACGCAATAAGCTGTATTACGTACGTTCAAGTACAAAAAACAGAAAAAAAAAAAACCAAAACCCACAAAGCGTACATGGTCAAATCGTTTCGATTCTAAATATAAACAAGGGTTGTAAATGTCTCTATTGTTTAAAAAAAAAAATAGTTATTATAGAGTTATTAACCCTTCGGCTACGTAGCGACCAAATTTGGTTGCACATCAGAACACCGTTGGCTACGTAACGACCAATATTGGCAGCTTGCTCCCGGAGCGCACAGTAATATTATTTTCATATTCGAACGGTCCAAAAAATCCATACGAACATGTGTCATTATTACCATAGATACATAGACAATCGCTAGAATAAAGTCGACGGTGATTTTAATGGATATTTATGGTAAAATTCAATTGTCAAACGTCGCTGGTTTGACGCCGTTGGCCGACATCGGGTTGTGAAGTTTTTTTAGTGTTTTCAGTTGGAATATGGATAGATATGTAAGTAAATTTGATTCTAAAACACTTTATCAACCGAATTTAGTGATGTTATGTACATTTTATTCCAATTTTACTTGTATTTTTGAGTTGAAAACTTGGGTCATTACTAATTATGGCGTCATTACTAATTATTGAGTTTTTTGCGTTAGATAACTCTTAAAATGCAAAATGTCTGCCTAATTCATTGACAAAATACATATTACTTTGTTTTTCGCTAAAATATATGAAGTTTTCGGCGTATTTGTAAATTAATGAGGTTATTTTTTCGAGAAATCATCAAAATTTTTATTGGTTTTTATGAGCTAATATCTAAATATTTTTGTATGTAAATAAGCAAAGCGAAATATTACCTGTGATAGAGAATCTAATAAAGATCACGATAGCATTTACAATTTCTAAATAGGGTACCGTATTTTTCCGTAAGACGAGTACAAGTTAGAAATGCGTTTTTTTTTTCACTTTTTAGACTTTTTCATATTTATTCATAATTATATAATTGTTTTATAAAATGAGATTTCAATATTCTATATACCAAATTTCAATGCGATCATTGCAGTTAATCTTTTTATGATTGCTATAGTAGTTCCATAGTTATAGTACTTTTTGTCGAGCGCGGCGATATTGCAAGAAATTCCAATAAATTGCTGCAGTCTGCCATGAAATTATGCCGCTTCTCGAGGGGTTAAGAAATTTAATAAAAACGGTTAACGACTTTATACCTATATTTTGAATAGTAACCCAAGGGTAGGGCAGTTAAAGTGAGTAATTATTACGTATTGATGCCTATATCCCAAATAAAAAATTGACGTTTCAAATTAAAATAATAAGAGCTATGATTTAAAAATTCGTTTTTACTATATATTATTATTTTATACCGTATAGGCGTGTTTAAAGCGCCATCTTCAGTGCGTCGCTATACTATTATACCACAAAGCTGCCATATTGAACATAATGACATAAGATTAATCAATTTTTGGAACTGTGAACGCCATTAATACGTTGTTTTGTAGCAAAATCCCAGTTGAAAAATCGTAGTACGTGGTTGAGCCATCTAATACGCTATATAACAAAACTAGTTGGCTCGTGCCCACTTCGTTGGGCGGTAAAACTTTTTACTTGTGATGAAATTATGAGTGTGGTTCGGTTAGTACTGAGTGCTATGATTTATTTCCCGACTGCCAAAAAAAGGGTTATATTTTTACTGCATATGTATGTATGTATTTGCATGCCAATTTGACTATATTACCGTTATTTGTGAGTGTCTTCTTATTATTTGTGAGTGTCTTATCTCTTTAACCATATATGCAGTAAAAGGGAAATTATATGCAGTAAAAGGCAAAAGTCTTTTATTTTAAACACTTAGACGATAAATTTACTTATTTTGATAAGAAATCATAATTGTTGATAATATGACCAATAAATATGACCTAACGATTTAAATTATTTTTTTAATATAAAAACTACTTTTTGTGACTTAAATATAAAATTTAGACATATGCTGTCGCTGACTTTTTTGTAGGCATTATCAAGCTCTACAACTTTTCTCTAGAACTTAATCGTATATCTCTCATCGTTAAGGCAGCGTCAGTTAGAAACGTTTCCGTTCGACCGTTTATTCTCCGACTTACTTTGCAAATCCGACTACCATGAAAAAGTCTTTTCATTTTTCGGATTAATATATAGCATATGACACTCACAAATAACGTGGCTTTCTATTGGTAAAAGAATTTTCAAAATCGGTTCAGTAGATCCAGAGATTACTTCCTACAACCTCGCAATCTTTACCTCTTTATAATATTAGTATAGATTATTATAATGAAAAGTAAGACATACCGGCAGTCAACATAAGCTGTGGTTCGACAATCATAACGGGTTTGGTTTCGTGTTCAGCTCCATCGGCCGCTCTTCTATTCTCAGCGTCTTCGAGGCGGTCTACCTTCGTTGACAGCTCGCGAACAACCTAAAATAGAAGTAGAACGTTTACGTTAACTGGTATGATAAATCTTGAGGAATGTCTTCTTTCGGAATGGTCTGAGTATACAGTTAAAAATCCGCTTTTAACCCCTCCGTTGCATCGGGACCCTGTCGGGTTTCATGTCGCGCTCACTGCCAGAATTCGATTCAAAAATCGGAACGAGACGTATACCTTTCGTTTAGTACGTTAGAGTATAGAAGAAGATACATTTCCGAATGATAATTGATTACAGAGCGCGTGCTCCAAATTTTGATATAATACGATGCTGCATCGCCATTTTACGTCTGTCATTTTTCGACACGCGCACAGCTTTCACGGAAAGTGTTAATTTGGTGTTTTCTGGTGCGAATTTTCCAAGAAAAGTGTGTAATTTCCTTTCTAAAAGAATTTGTGAATCAGCATTAGTGATTTGGTGTAGCATATGTGCATTTTTTTACGTTTTTTGACTATCTAGTGTTTGTCAAAAATTTCACTGAGAACTCGAGGTTAGAATTTTTGGTATATTTAATTGTTTTACGAGATAATTTTTCAATGTTCTATATTGGAAATTTCAATGCGATCATTTTACAGTTCGTCTTTTCATGATCCGTATAGTGATTTAGGACTTACGGTTGTTTTTCTGAAGACAGTCGATTTCACCCTCGATTTTGTAATTTGAAAGGGTATGGAACAGTTTTAACCTCGCGACTCGAGGGGTTAACGAGGAAAAACGATCAAATGTATATACATGTAACTATATGAATTTATACATAATTCACTAATATTTTATAAAAACCGTAATAAAAATAATTATAAATACAATAGCTCACTTTCTGTAATGGCACTCGTGTTTTTTATTCTTTTTAATATGTTTACTTGTTAGTCTTTTGTATCATTTATATGAAGACTTTTTGTATATTTTTTTTCATTTCTTGTAAAAGTTGTGAAAGGTTGCGAAAATTATAAAATTATGACATGTTCTACTCCTCTGTGTTGAATATCCAAGGGTGTATACGTTTATATTATTAATGTTAATCTCAGTCATATCAATTCTGCTTGTAATCATTTTTCCACCTCGATTAATTTAAAAAAAATTTTTTTTTTAACTGGTTATAACTTTTATAAAACTGGTTATTTTCACTGGTTTGTTTTAAGTGGTTTAACTTTTTATAAAACTGGTTATTAATTTTTCATTCACCTGAATAAGATAGGGCATCGCAAAGTCCATGATATTATGCTTCCATGCCAGTTCCAAGATAACGTCCGGTCGGAGCAAATCGTAACACTGAAAAGATAGTTACATATTTTACATAATAGCACCAAGAAAAAATGTCTACCGTTATAAATAAAGGGTGTCTGTATATGACAGCTGTGAATAAATAATCACCGCACTACTTGCGCAAACAAAATGGCGGCAAATCCACATCCGGCGCTCTTATTGCGACACCCTATATTTACTTATTGTAGTATATAATTACCTGGTAGAGGCAAGCGGAGAAGCACTCATAATTATCTCTTTGCAGGAACCAGGCCAGCAGTTCCTCGGCAATGTCAGCTTGTCGGGATTCGGCAGCATATTCCATTGCATCGCGGTAGAGAGCATCCTTCTTGCACAGTTCAACGGATTGTTTCCAACGGTTGTTACCTGACAAATGTCAAAAATATATTAGGTCCCTATTAAAAAAATATAATGCCAAAATGATCTATTTATCCCTATTATATAAGCAGTTTAGCCATTTTAATAGAACACTAGATAAATGAAAAAAAATAGGTGACAGGTGGAACTAATTCCCAAGATGAAATCGTAGACTATCGCGGTAGTTTGACATTATAAATAAGATAAAACACCGGGTGTTACATGCGGTAAATTCGTTTTTATCTTATTTATAATAATTCCCAAGAATACGGGGATTGAATTTTGTAGTTCGTTGTTGGTATCTCTTTGACATCTAAAAGTCTAGAAATCTGAGTGTGCAAAATGCATTTTTTGGTCGCCATCTTGATTTTTGTTTAAAAAATCATCAAAATTATATGTAATATCAAATTATGGAAAATTTCATGCAGAAAAATAATACAATATTGATTTTTAAAAAAATAAATAATAAAATAGTCGCTGAAAGCTTATGCTGTTTAGAAAATCATATTTTTATTAATCAAAATGAAACACGTTTTATAATACAAATGCATATTTTTTTTTTTTTTTTTTTTTTTTCTTTTCTCCTTATCTTTAATCAGTCTTGCGACTATAAAAGGATTTGTTGCCAGCAGCCAACGTTATGAGGATGGTGGCCAGTGCCACGATCTTCTCTTTACAGAACCTGGGCTCTCTTCAGTCTCTTCACCAGGTTTGTGGAATCAAGCAATTTAGCGATGAGAGGGTTTGGGTGCAGTGCCAGGCGCTCGGCGTGTTTTACTTTTAGCCGTGCAATCTCTGCGGCTATTGTTGGCATGTTGAGATAGTCGTGGATCTCCTCGTTCTTTGCGTACCAAGGCGCATTCACAATAGAGCGCAAGATGCAATTTTGGACTCGCTGTAGGCAGAGTATGTTGCTCTTGCTGGCCACCCCCCATAACTGGATGCCATATGTCCATATCGGTTTCAGGATCGAGTTGTAGATCAACAGTTTGTTGTCGACCGACAGCGTAGAATTCCTGCCCATAAGCCAATACATGTTTCTGTATCTCATGTTGATCTCATCCCTCTTGTGTTTTAGGTGATCTTTCCATGTGAGTCGTCTATCCAAGTGGAAGCCGAGGTATTTGGCGCAATTGGAATGTGGTAGGACATTATCGCCAAGTTTAACTGGGGGACAGTCGTTCTTCCGCAGGGTGAATGTGATGTGGGTCGACTTTGCCGCACTAGCACGAATACGCCATTTTTGTAACCAGTGGTAGGTGCTGTCTAGTTGTCGTTGCAGTATAGTGCTTGCAGTCTTGGGGTTGGTATCGCTGGCTAGGTAGGCAATGTCATCAGCATATGTTGCAACTGTGATATCCTCCAATGACGGCAGGTCTGATGTGAAGATGTTGTAAAGAACAGGGCCTAGGACCGATCCCTGCGGTACCCCTGCCGCGCTATTAAGAAGGGTGGATCTAGCGTCCCCCTGTTTCACCTGGAAAGATCTATCAGCCAGGTAGGACGCTATGATAGGAAACAGAGAGTGTGGTAGGCTCTCTTTGGTTTTGGCGAGTAATCCTCTATGCCACACTCGATCAAATGCTTGTTGCACATCTAGAAAGGCAGCTGAGCAGTACTTTCTTTGCTCGAGAGATTGTCTGGCAGAATGGTACACTCGGTGAACCTGCTCAGTAGTGGAATGTGTCTGGCGAAACCCGAATTGATGTGTTGGGATCACGTTACAGGCATCCATGGCCGGTTTTAGTCGCTTAAGCATTATCCTTTCCCAAAGCTTAGAGAGCACAGGAGTGAGGCTAATCGGTCTATATGATGTCGGTTCATGTGCAGGTTTGCCAGGTTTATGGATCATTATTATCTGAGAAATCTTCCAAAGAGCAGGAAAGTATGATGTTCTGAAGATAGCATTAAACAGACAAGCGAGAAATGTAATGCATTTTTTTGGCAGTTCTTTTAAGATTCTTGGAGTAATTAAATCAAAGCCTGGGGCTTTTTTAGGATCCAGCGACCTTATTTCCTTTGCAATCTCTCTCGGCGAGGTTGGTGTAATTGGCAAACACATCTGAAAATCGCGGTTTAATATCTCGTCTATATCTGATTCATCAGTTTGACTATCGTTTGGTTTAAACACATTGCCAAGATGAACGGCAAAGGCTTCTGCTTTTTCTATATCGGTTCTGGCCCAGGAAAATTGTGATCTAATTGGAGGGAACGATTGTTGTGTTTTGTCCAGTATTTTGGTTGCCCTCCAGAGGGAATGATTGTTGCGACCTGATGGAGACATCATTTCAAGATTTCTCTTAACGGCGGTGTTACTTAGGAGTTGTAGCATAGTTTTCAGCTGTTTGGCAGCTTGGTTGAATGAAGTTTTATCGGCAGTTTATCTTTAATTTTTTGTCTGATGTCTAGAGGCAGTGCAGAGGCCACTGCAGATGTATCATCAATATCCGGCGAGTTTTTCCACGCAGCTACTTGTATCAGGTTGGTTATGTACTTTATAATACAAATGCATATGTACGTTATTTGATCAATCTTACATCTTACGAGAAAATATAAATATAACCGTCTTTTTCAGCTTCTTCTAAATCACTTTCTGTCAGTACTCTATTTGAGCAATCTGCCAGAACAGTTAAAACATAGCACATTTTATACCATAACTCGAAGTAATTTGAGAAAATCCATCATATACAGTAGAGCCTTGATAATCCGAACTAGCAAAAACTAACCCCTGTTCGGACTCACGAAGCGTTCGGATTATAGTATGTAAGGAGAAAAAAAACATTTTTATTCTTAAAATAGTGTTTAATTATATACATAGTTTAAGAGGTACAGTAAGCAACGAGCTGGGCTTTACATATTGACCTTGGGAACGCTCTTATTACAAGCAGCGTAAGGACTACAGTCGTAATGCAAATAAAAAGCCCGGCTCGTTGCTTACCGTACATTTACATAATAATTAGGTACCATAAAATACGTAAGGTGTAAATTGTCTATTTAGTCATAAACTGATCTATTTTAGTTTGGCGAGTCCTGTTGATGGACCAGAAAAAAGCTTTGTCCCTCAAGTTACGTAGCATCATCTTTTCCGATAAGGACAGGTCATTTTCTTCAGCCCACTCCAAGCAAAAGTTCAAAGATGATATGGCTTGTGAATGAGTAATTTTCTTGACATTTGAAGCAAAATAATCTTCAGCTAAAGACTCGTCATTCTCTTGCGTTATTTGGGTTATGATCTCATCATCAGTTATAGGATCTGTGCAATTCTCCTCTTCACTCATGGACAAGAAAGTGGAAATGGTTTCTTCTGTATAACCACGATTACGTAAAAGACTGAGCGGGAGATCGTCTTCTACGTCGAAGTCATCATTTTCTTCTGATCTATCTTCTGTTGAATTTATTTTTTCAGGCCAAAGAGGCTTCCAAGATTTTTCGATAAGAGACGATGATACATGATCCCAACATTGCGCTAGCGAAAAAATGGCGTCTTTAATTGTGACGCTTTTTATAACATCATGCAAGGTTAAAGCCTCATCGGCTTCTTGCTGCACGAACATTTGAATCAGGAGTTTCTTTTTGTAATTTATCTTGACATTTTGGATTACGTTTTGATCCATAGGTTGGATCAAAGGCGTACAATTTGGAGGCATGTACAGTACAGAGAAGTTGCCGTCTTCTGTTGTCAAATCTTCAGCATTTGGATGTCCGGGGGCATTGTCTAAGAGTAGCAATGCTTTTTGTGGCAGTCCCATTTTTTTTAAATGGCGTTTGACTTCAGGAACAAAATGGCCTCTAAACCACTCGAGAAAAATATCTCTGGTTACCCAAGCACGCCTCTGCCCTTCATAATGCACTGGTAATTTTACAGATCCAAAAGATCTTGGCTTTTTTGCCTTCCCCACAACTAGCAATGATTATCCCTGTAGAGTTTGCGCAAGGCATAAAAGTTATTCGCTCTTTAGACACTTTCGACCCAGGAGCGCTAGTTTCAGCAGAAGAGGCTAAAGTTTTGTCCGGCAGAACCTTCCAAAACAATCCTGATTCGTCGGCATTGTAAATTTGTTCAGGGCAAAGGTTCTTTTCTTTTATCTCGTTTAGGAATTTTTCTTGGAATGGTTGAACAGCTTCCGTATTGCTAGAGACTTTCTCACCTGACACTTTCAGCTGACGTATGCCATGACGTTTTTTAAAATTATCAAGCCATCCTCTACTTGCAGAAAAATCCGAACCTGTTAGTTTTTTATGGAAGAATCTCGCTTTTTCCATTACGACCTCACCAGACAATGGAATGTGGCGTCGTCTTTGTTCTAAAAACCATGTGAACAGTGCTTCTTCTAGCACTGGATTCTCTGGTAATTTTAGAGTTTTTCTGAACCCTGGTCCTTTCTCAGTTTTAGCTATAAAAGATCTCAATTTTTGCTCATTTTTCTTGAGGTCTGTAATTGTTGATTTTCCAACGCCATACTTACAAGCAAGAGAAGTTGCCGACACTCCGTCCTTTAAACTGTCTAGTATGGTGCACTTTTCGGCTATAGTCAAAGTTTTATGTTTGCGTTTTGGTGTTGGAACCATCTTTATAACCTCAAAAAACACGCCGCGCACGAGTACAGAGCAGAAAAACGTGGAATGGACGCGCAACGTGGCAGTCGTAACTGCAGACTAATTAATAAACAACATAGCAGCGAGGCGAAGGCGAGGAAGTGGGGTGGGGTATGCAGTTCGGATTATAGCGACGTTCGGATTAGCCTGAGTACGGATTATCGAGGCTCTACTGTAATATATATTATATAGATTTTCTAGCACCGGATGTTTATTTTACTACATTTTACTTCTGAAAATCATTTTTATATTATTTTACAGGGTGAAATATCATGTAATTTGTTACCACATAGGTTTTTGAAATTTTTGATGTATTTTGCCGGCGGCCAGAAAAAAAGCATTTTCTCTTCACATTCTTCTCACACTTTTCTAGACTTTTAGTGTATCAAAAAGTAATATACATTGAAGTATATCACTAAGTTCCAGCAGACTAGTCGCTGATATAACTGTGTAAAACTCTCATGGACAGGATCAGCAAATGCTTTGAAGACATTTTTCACTGTATTTTGCAGTTGATATTTTTCCTCTAAAAAGTTACCCAAATTTCGGAGAAAGTAGAAGTCCGTCGGAGCAAGGTCCGGCGAGTATAGTGGTCGACGAAGAATCCACCAGTTGCAACTCTCGATACTCTGCGACCGCTTTAAAGCGTGCGGTCGCGCAGAAGCAGCGTCGAAGATCGATTGACCAGACTTGATCGTTTACATTACTTCTCCATCGTCGATTACATCGACTTCTCTATCATAAACTCTCGTGACAACCGTAAGAATACATAACGAATAACACGGGCGCAGGAACAAAATAATGCAAATTCTACGATCGCATACATAAAAGATATCTACGATCGCATACATAAAAATATCCGAGCAACGACAATTGACAGAACGACAAATGAATATCTGATTTTGAAAAAGGAATAACACGGCTTCGAATCGAATTTGATTTAAATTTGGAACGAAAAGATAGTCATCATCGGACGTCGTGCGGACTCGGATCGTTCAATCTCTAAGGAATGCCGTAATCCTAATCCATCGAAGTAGGTCGCTGCGGATGCCTCGGAATTATTAAACTAGTTAAATAAGACTATGCGTATTTATACACTCACCTTTGTATAGATAGGCTGCGATGCGTCGGAATTCGGTGAGCTCGTGCTTCTCTAGTCTCTGGGCGAGCGCAATCGTGTCGAAGTTGTCGAATGCATCGATGGAAGTTCTCAATCCCTAGATTTAAAAAAGAAAAAATATTGAGATGATATAGATGAATAATTAGTGGAGAATATAGGAGCGATTTAACGGTGGGTGCGCGGACTCGCCTGGTAGTCCTCCTCGTCGATGAGCAGCTCGTTGAGGGCCTCGTTGACGGCCTGGTTGTTGAGGCTCTGCACGGAGCGCAGGTAGGCCTTGACCAGCTGCAGGTGGCGCGCCTTGGCGAAGAGCGCCACGGCCCGCGTGTGGTCCATGCGCGGGGCCAGCACCAGCAGCAGCTCGTTGAGCAGCAGCGGCTTGCACTCCACGTAGAAGTTGACGGCCCGGTAGTACAGCTCCAGGTTGGCCACCTTGGTGACCACGTCCTTGAAGTGGCCCTCGCGCCAGGCCTCCGTGGGGTGGTTCATCATGGTGAGCACCGCGTTGTCGTACTCCTCGTACTTGTCGTAGAGGAACACCAGCTCCGACCACAGGTGCGCTTGCTCCGCCGCTCTCAGCACCTGCCGTCGCAGATAATACGGGGTGAGACTTAAAAAAATGTCATCGATCTTATTAGAAACTAGAAAGAGTAGCATTTTTAATACATCTAAGTTTTTCAAATTGTGCTGTCCGGGTGACATTCTTTGGCTTGTTGACATTCTCGAAATCGGACTTGCTATTTCTCATAGACGGTGACGAGTCGCTCTCTGGACGGTGTTGACTCTCCCGCAATGTTTCGTTTTAAGCGGTCTAATGTAATTGAGTTATCTTCGTGGACCCTCGATTTTAAGTATCCCCAAAGAAAATTATTATTAGGAGTGACATTCAGGCTCTGCGGGGGGTCGCCGAATAACTCCTCTTTGTGAGACGAGTTTCTTAAGAAACATCTCTTTTAACCAGTCGGGCTCCAACGAGGCCTATAGGCATTTTGCATCATTACATTTTGCCAGCCCCCATATATATTATATCCTACTAATATTATAAACGCGAAAGTTTGTATGTACGTATGGATGTTTGTTACTCTTTCACGCAAAAACTACTGAATGGATTTTGATGAAACTTTACAGTAATATAGCTTACACATCAGAATAACACATAGGCTATAATTTATAAAGATATATGGTTTTCTATCATCATTATCACAATTTTCCATCACCACATGGGTGAAACCGCGGGGCGCAGCTAGTATTATATAATTACTAGCTGCGCCCAGCGGTTTCACCCGCGTGGTGATGGAAAATTGTGATAATGATGATAGAAAACTATATTATTGTAAAGTTTCATCAAAATCCATTCAGTAGTTTTTGCGTGAAAGAGTAACAAACATCCATACATACATTCTTACAAACTTTCGCATTTATAATAGTAGTAGGATGCATAACTAACAAGATTAATTATTAGGTAACGAGAGGGAATTCATGAAAAGACAATATTGTTAGTATTTATTTACAAAAATAAACTAAAAAGTTGCGGTGCAGTTTTTTGCGCGCAATGGCTGGCTTCCGATTGGTTAAGAGGTCTATTGATCTGTGGCGGTTTGGTTCCATACTGCTGTAAACTGAATCTTATAAGTTTTTAAATGTAAGTCGCTGTGCAACCCTATAGTCTTTGACATCCTCGCTAACTTCTCCTCGCTAACTCCTCCCTAACTCGGTTGTCTCAAACAGTTTGATCCACTTACGATTAGAATTTGTGCTTGGTGCTTCACTAATGTCATATGATCCTATGAAGTAATGTTTTTCGTGCTTGCACGGTGCTGACCCTTAACCCCTCAACTATGGGTGGCTCTTATAAGAGCCACATGTGGGCCATTTTGGAGGTCAGCTATATTCGATAGGTTAATATTGCTCCAAATGAACTTACCTTGGGAATATTGACGCGGGACCAGAAGAGTTCGAGATGTTCCCTCATCTTAGCGGGCTTGTATCTAGAGTACAGAATAGCCAATTCGGTGAACATTCCCATATGCGCTCGCTCCAGTCCCAATGCAGCTTCCAGGAGGCCAATCAGCTCATCAAAGTGGCCGCGATCCTAAATGAAAAATAAAGATAAAATTGATATTAGTTGACCAATTATAGAAAGTTACGAGCGGCCGATTGACATATTAAATATGTAAAAAAGATGTTAAGTAGTCGTGAGGTTACTAATGCCTCTATCGGTAACTATTTTAAATGTCAATCTCACCTGGTAATAATTAATCAAGTCCTCCAACTCGTCGGCATGTACAACAATATGCAGGCCACACATTTGGGCTAGTCTGAACTCTCCGGCGTCGACGCAAGCAAAACAGACTTCCTTCCATGTCCTGGTTGAGTTAGCTTTCCGAGCACTGTCAACAGCACCTGCAAACCATTGAGTTTGTTGCAATAGCCGAATCGAAAATTATATTAACGACCACCTATTTTGGACCACGCTGATCTTGGACAAGTTGGAGTCTTTAAAATGCCAAAATAAAAATTATATACGTCGTCTGTTCAGAAAGTATCCAACCTTATTTTTTTCTCATAAACAAATGAATTACAATAAGCATGCTTTGGTGTATGAAGATATGTAGTGGACAAAAGAGTGATTTATTCATGCCTGCTGAAAGCGCCAGTCCTGGAAATCGGCCAATGAGTGAAGAAGTATAGCGAGTGTTCGTTGGATTATCAAGGATAGATGGAGTCATTAGATATTGTCTCAAATTTTACCAAAAATTTGACTATATCCAAGTGGAAATCATTCACAAGATTCAACAGGCGACGACGCCATGAGCATCTCACGGATAAAGGAGTGGTACAGCCGCTTCAAAGATGGCCGCACATCAGTGGAGTCATTGACCGAATGTAGAATTTGGTCACTTTAGAGTTGTCAACTACTACGGGCGAACCCGCCAACCCAGGAAGCTATATCGATATTAGTTTATTCTTTCAACTATGGAGTGAACACAGAAACTTAGGGACAACAAAGTCCACTGTCTAACTACGCCACCAACATGCCCTTGAGAGTCCAACGCCTTACCGCGAGGCACTGGGAAGTGAACCAGCGGGCAGACCTAATGCCCTTACTACTAGATTTGACCGGATTTCTCCGTCCTGCGGTCTGGTCGCAGGTTTGAAGTAGCTTGCTCAGTCTGTACCTGATGTGAGGGAGTTAATGGGCCCTTGCTGAGTTGGCCACGAAGACCCATTCTGTTCAGGGTTGGTCACACTCACGGGTCAACACCTATCCGACGGCCTCCACGCATGAAGGGCGAGCCTGGGTAGGACTCTGGCCTTATTTTATTTTATTTATTTATTTGTAACGAAACAGATAGTAGGTGGTACATTTCATTAATAATATAGTGCCTTACATAATATGCTCTAACCTACTATCCTATAATATTGTTGGTTAGTTTCCCCTGGGAATCAACCTTCTGGCGCTCCTGGACGGTCTGCGCACCGTGCGGCATAAGCCAATCGATTGCGCACTCTGACTAACAGTCGGGGGGAGTCTGGAATCAGTACTGTTTCCTATAGAGCGGGGGTGGTTGCGGACCTTACGGCGACTGCTCAAACGACCATCGGCTACCCGATCCTGGGTGAACAGCCGGGCAAAGGACGCTGTGGTCCACGATAGATTCGGTATACACCGTTTCACCGCTTCGTAAGGGAGAGGACCGCGCAAGCGACCTTGAACTCGTAACCAATCGATAGACGGAAGTAATCTGGTCACAATTGGAAGTAAGGGCGTGAGTGTAAGCCCGCCGGGTAACACTCCTGGCTATCTCGCGGTTAAGGCGTTGGCCTCTTACGGGTTTGTGGCGGAGCTAGACGGTGGAGTTTTGTCTAAGTCTTCTGCACTCACTCCAGGGAGATAGAACGACTAATCGTTAAAACTTCATGAGGTGACGGGTTCGCCCGCTGTAGTCGACAACCCCTAGTTGTACCTGATATAAGGGAGCTAATGACCCTGTTGCAGTTCGGCTATTAAGACCCATGTTGTATAAGGGTCGGCCAAACTCACAGGTCCACACCCATCCGGCAGCCTCCACACAAAAGTGCGAGCCCGGGTAGGACTCTGACCTACGACCCAGTTTCCCCTAGGAATCAACCTTCGGGCGCTCCTGGACGGTTTGCACACTGTGCGGTGTCAACCAATCGATTGTGCATTTTGACTGATAGCCGGGGGAGTCTGGAAACGGTATTGTTTCCTATAAAGCAGGGGTGGTTGTTAACCTTACGGCAACTGCTCTTGAAACAACCAATTGGCTACCCGATACCGGGTGAATAGCCGAGCAAAGGATGCCGTGGTCCGAAATAGATTCGGTAGACACCGTGTCACTGCTACGTAACAGAGAAGACCGCGCAAGCGGCCTCGAATCTGTAACCAGTCAGGAGATCGGAGTAATCTGGCCTTAACTGGTAGCAAGGGCACTTGGGTCGGCCCGCTGTGTTAACTACCCGGTGCCGGGCAGTAAGGGTTGGTCTCTTGCGGATTAGTTGGCGGAGCTAGATAGTGGAAAGTTTTCTACGCTCACCCCAACCCTAAGGCTGAAAGAACAATCGAATATGGTTATACCAGCCTGGGGTGACGGGCTCGCCCATTGTACCTGATGTAGCGGTAATTCAGTTCGAATTTATCACGGTCCGTGGAGCCCTTTGCCCGTCAATATCACAAGGAATCGTGTGGCCAATGGATTGTTTCCAAGGTGGCTGACATCAGGTCAACAACAATCCCCGCTACTTAGGAAACATACATTTCCAGATTTCCTCAGTTATTCGCCAGAGTGCCCAGTTAATCGGCTAGCGCCGCACAATGCGCAAACCGCCCATCTAATCCCACCGAGACAGGGGAAACAGAGGCCTTTCTAGGGTTGCTCCTCTTCGAGGAGGCTACCGGATAGAAGTTAGACCGTGAGTTGAGCTAACCCAACGAGCAGGTCATATGGCCTAAGCTGCACGGAACCTTTAGCTGACAGACTGGTCACGCAGGACCCTGCATTCCATTGGTTTATCATGCTTCCTACTCTCTACATATGGATTCTTGTGATTTTGGCTAACTCCCTAAGTTAATAATGCCACTGAATGGGACCAATTGGAATCAAGAGATGATATTATGCACAATGCGACGGCTCAGTTGAACACCATTACAGAATATGGTAAGACTAACTTAAAGTAGGTAGGAAATTAGAGACAATTTATTTTTAATGATTAAGTGTAGTTTTTCCGACCATAGGTTGTATAGGTACTTTTTAAACAGCGCACGGTATATGATAGAAAAGCGTTTTAAAAGTACAATAAAGAGCTAGCAAGTAAAGAGAGTACCGGTGGATTTTGAATGTATGAAAGTTTCTGCCCGTAAAATGTCAACAACGACACAAATTACGTCAACATAGACAAAATTTCTATTGCACATTTTTAAGACTGGTCATAGAAATTAACGTGTTCTAACACCAGGAATCAACGTGCATTGAGAGTGTTAGACGATTGGGTAGATCACCCTATCGGACACGCGAGGAATAAGAAATTCAATTAAACGAAATGTCATTGCATCGATGCGTCTATCGCACTCGACGAGATGCAAATGGATGAAACTGTAAAACGCATAGGAATCCTTCGGAGATCGCCGACTATGTTAGTTTGCGGCATTTTCGAAGCATTTTGCAGACGTATTACTCGCCGATAATGTCTCGACAGACGAGAAGTAGTCGTCGTAGATCCGAGCCTTTCGATAGTCTAAAATGAGCGCAATCTTTAGTAATACGAGTCTTTCTCGATTATCGAGAACGGTTCGGAGCTTCGGCGAGATGGCTCCGTCGAATGTCACCCTTGGGAGGCCCTGCGAGAGGATGAATGAGGGCGAATTCACCTTGATACTCCTTGAGGTAGACGAGGGTGATGGCGAGCCGGGCGAAGTTGCTGACGTTGTTGTAGAGCAGCTTGGCGGCGTCGTACATCTTGTCCTCGAAGCAGCGGTCGCCGATCTTCTGGATGTCGGCGTGGTTGGGCCCCGAGACGAACTCCTCCAGGTCGGCCAGGCGGCCGGTGCGCGCGTAGGCGTAGATGAGCTCCGACTCCACGTAGGACTCGCGCGCCTTCTTGCGCGCCATCTGCAGGTAGCGCACCAGGTCCTCCCAGGAGCCGGCCGCGGCCGCCGTGGCCACCACGTCCACGTAGGCCGAGGGGTCGTCGGCCTTGATGTAGGAGTCGATGGCCTCGCGCACCAGCCCCTGCCGCAGCTGCGCGCGCGCCAGCTGCGCCCACACGCCCGGCTCCGCGCAGCGCTCCGCGAACTCGTACGCGCGCTCCAGGTTGTTCACTTGCTCGATGAGCACCTGAATCCGGACGTATAAAGCTATTAAACCCGCAATGTCAAATCAATTTTAATGGACCTATACGGACGCCATTCAATTTTATCTACTAGGCATATGCGAGACCTATCATTGAGGATGGCTATCGGCCGCGGACGTTATGCAGGACTTAGGCAAAGATGTAGACGTTCCGGAAAAGGTGGGCAAACAAAATGCCAAAATAAAAGCAAAGGGCGGCCAAAATGCCAGTGGGCCTGAGCAATAGGAATTATAAAGATCGGTTGAAATTACTCCGACTGACTACTCTCAAACGAAGAAGACGTTGGAGACCATGTTGATGGTCCATGGAGACCCGATTGAGACATATACGATTCTCACAAATGATTACGACGTACCCGGGCTAGGTAGAGAATATTTACAAATTTAACTTCAACATCACAGCAAAAAACGTTCACAGCAAAAAACTCAACTGTGAACATTTCTAATCTATTCCTCTTAAGAAAATTCTGCAAAATAGAGTGGTGGACGTGTTGAATAAACGACCATTTCATATTATTATCAATTTAAAAGACAGACTCGATTTGTACCTTATTAATAATGTTTATGACTAGCTGTCGTGTGACATTTTCCTGTTAGATTTCTCACTTGCTTTCTGAGGAGCGAAAAGCAGCTCACATTGCTTTATGCCTTAAAACTATCGAAAAGTTCCACAGTGGAACATCAAATGCTGTTAGCAGGTGATGAATCCTGGATATATACATATGCGCCTGAAACGAAAAAACCGATCACAAATATGGATGTATCAAAATGAGTCGAAGACAAACAAACCTGTTTATTGAAAGCAACTTGAAAAAGTTTGCTAAAAGCAAAAGAAAATATTCGCCTGCGTTTGTAACCATATCCAGTCATATTACGACTATTCCTTTTGAGGGGACAAAGAACGGTCAATGCGCAATGGTATACAACTATTTGTTTGCCTGAAGTCATCGCTGAACTCCAAAAAGAGAACTGCAACGGTCACATAATCCTCGACCACGATAATGCCAAGTTCTCACGTCGCCGAAATAACAAAAGAGCTTTTACAGCAGCAAAACATTGATTGTTCAACCATCCGCCATACAGCCCTAGCGATTTTCGTACTGCCCCATTTGAAGCTTCCAAAAGCATGACAACCAGCGGAGTGCAATGCAGTACTACTCACCTAGCGCTTTATGGAATACTATTGGCGCTTACCCCTATCGCTTACTATTGGCAGGAAGGCAAAATGCCTGGTGGGCCACTGGCACATATGGCGCAGATCCCAGCTTAAGAATGCCTGGATTTATGACATATATCTTGGTGCACTCTAGAACAGACCTGCCGATAGCAGTGGGCATGCATTACAGGCTCAACAGGCACCCTCACATTCCAGTCATGGTAAACAGGCAGTTGCTTTCACTGATGACACCGATTCCCATATATTTTTTTCGCAATTCTCTCGTTGACAGCATGAACTGACTCTTACCTGTATAGCCGACGTGTTGACATCGAATTTCTTGAAGATGGCGAACGCTTCCTCGTACAACTGGTTGCTGATGGCGATATTGGCAATGTCGGGGGCGTCGTAGTTATCGAGGCGGTTTATATACTCCATGACTCTGGTGCGATCGGCCTTGATGGCCGTCAGGATGAGCAGGTTCTGAAGGTTTCTGTGATCCGAGAAGACTGAATTGTCCAGCACGATTTTCTCGAGGAGTTCTATCAGCTCGTTGGGAAGGTCGGCGGTCATGAACGCCTTCACAGTGACGGAGATATCTTCAGGGTCTTGGGTCTCCGAAAGGGCAGTTTGGACAACCTGCACATTAAAAAAAAAAACAAATATTGTTTGGTTTCTGAATTGGAAATGTCGATCTCGGAAAGTATTTAATTAATTTTGGTCACTTTTACAGCTTACACAGGAAGCTTTATAAATAACACTTTCACATGGTTTTTGATTTTTCCCACTATTATTGTAAAAACATATTTTTATTATTTATATTTTTATTATTGGCGCCCCGCCCCATGTTGGGCGCCAATTTGTAATGTGAGATTAGGGATCCTATCGCGTTATACGAACACAAAAAACAATAGCGCCATCTAGTTTATCCAAAACGCGAAAAAGAAAAACCATAGGTTAGGTTATGACCGAAAAATGAAAAAACAACCACAGGGTCGGGGAAAGAATTTGGTTTGGCACTAAATTGAGCAAAACGGAGAATAAACCTTCGCAATTTTAAAATAAAACTACAATTGATGAGTTATAAAAACAAAGGTCCTTTCTTTGCGGTAGTTCCGCCAATCTCCTCTTCAGATTAATAAGACATGTGGTACGTTTTCCAGTTCAAATGGAATATCCAGCCGAGAAAAATATCCGGGCACGGTTGGCCGATTTGTGAGTTATTTTAACAGTAGGAAATAAAATATTTTTAAATAATGAGTTTCCAAGTTTTTTTAGTTTAGAAGAAAACAGACTTTACAGACCTGGTCGATGAGTTGCCTCTTGAATGGATTCTCCTCGGAGAGTACATCAGCCCAAAGATCCGGGTCTCGCCTGCGCACCAGGTAGCGCGCTTGCGTCTTGAACAACGAGTTGTCGTTGCAGACCGCGATGAGTTCCCGATCGCAGGCTCCGCGCTCGTAAGCGACGCACGACAGGTGCGGGTCTCGCTTTTCGCAGTAGCGACCCACTACGCGCGAATCATACCTATGGAAAAAATTAATGTGCTAGATTGAGGCAAGAAAGAAATAATCATGTGAAAATGTCAAATTATTAATTATTTCAATTTGGCGCCATTGGTCGACAACCAAGTAGTTAGGTGAGCATCCGATAGAGGGCCGATGCCTAGAGTTGGACGATGACAGATAAATGTAAGGACAGACTGAGCCCACGTACGCTACGTATACGATGCAATGCTCCCACGTTGGTGTGCATACTTGTCGAATGTGTGCAATATAAAAATGGCATCAGAAGCTGTTATCACTTCTCAGAAGGTGCACTGATAGGCCTCTTGTCCACATACGTTTTTTTTGCCGTGAAAACCTACGGTTAATCCGGCGTGTGTAGGCACGTTCGTCAATGTTGTATGGATCACTCTGCACAGCTGAAACGGCACTGCACTGCCGCTGTATGCACATCAAAATATGTCGCCGTATGCATGAGTTTTTCCATGATACCAGACGTTTTTACAGCGGACAGTTTTGACCTTAAATATTTTGAACAAAATGGATGAACCTAATGCGTCGTACGGTTAAAACCCGTGAACAAGTGGCCATATTGTGTACAACCACTGTTCAATATGTATTCTGATTTTGAGAGTGAGTTGGAGAACGATTTACTCAGTTTGTTATTTTGAAATAAATATGTCCGCACCACATAAAACAAAAAAAAAAGTGAAGAAAACAAGATATTGGATTCTAGATATAAATAGACAAAGAGAAAAGTTTAGAAAATATCATAAATTAATGCAGAAATTGGAATATGATGATTCTTTATGTACCTCCGCATGTCTTTTCTCTGCGCATGCACAGATGTTCTATGGGTGTCTGACGCGTTGCGAGCGTGTTCTAGAAACACACTGGTTTTGACGCGTGGGACGGAGTACTATCAACCCCTTCACCTTCACATTTCGATCTGGAGATCGCAGATAGACGCTGAATGGGACGCCAGTGACAGGGATTTCTAGCCATTTCCAAAGGATTTCTAGCCATTGTTACAAAGTTCATATCAAAAGTTTGTATCGCTTGCCTAGAGGCTTTTATTGTTAAGCTCTTAGTTAACAATAAAAGGTTAATAAAAGGTTGATTTGATAACGAGGAGGTATTCACATTAGTACTTATTGCAGGTACTTTAATCGAAGTACCGATACATATAAAGTATCAAAGAATCAAAGACATCGATACTTACTCGTATGGAATTAAAAAAAAATATGTTTGTATGACGGATGCATAATAATAATTTTTTATAGATAGGTTTTCTTTTTTTTTAAAATACAATAATAAAAAAGCTGTATTACAAATATATTACTAGTTTTATTTATTAATAATAAAAAAAGACCACCCAAAAATATAAAATTTTCTGAATGCTTGATGTTGGCGCTATTTCTACATTTGCCGATGATCGTCCCCTGCCTCCCTGCCTTAGAAAATCTTCAGACTTCGACCATCGCCAAAAATGATTGTGCCTGCTCGTAAAGCAGTTATCGTTTGAAATATTCGGAAGACACATTCGATATCGTCCCATTCCTCAAGCGATTAGATTTTAACCTAAGATCCATGCGAGCATAAAGGGAGTTCGACTCGATCCCAAAAGACCCAAGTCAAAGTTAACAAAAGAAAGAAAACTTAAGAAAGTTTATTCACTCGGATTCGTTCTCGGTCGTTGCTAAAATGGGCCGGCAACAGTAAGGATGGGGAAAGACATATTTTTGAGCTCGGTCACCGCACGAATAGTAACGATTAGTCCCGAACGAGTGCCGAATATCTATCGCTAGGGCCGCGTCGCTCGTTAACGACGAGCAGGTATACGATTTCATACGACTACTTCCTTACGATACTCGCTTAAATTGAATCAAAACAGCATTAATACCGAACGCATTCGTCATCGAATGAAAAGCGTCGAGTAAATACTCGTATCGACTTAGATCGCGTCGACCCCGTGAGCTCGCGGCGCGCCTCGCATTCGCTAGATTTATCAGTTATACTCAGAATGGTTTCTTTCTCGACGACATTTAGTATATTTAATGTAGAAAGTGGGCAGTACGACGGCGAAAGGAAATTCAAGTATGTAATGTAAATCCTCAGGACTCACCACTGATTCTCCTTCAAGAAGCGCTCGGGGTTGTTGTTGGAGTCGATGTAGATCTTGGCGAGCGCGTTGTGCGTGGCCGGCTCCTGGCAGCCCTCGTGCACGCGCGACTCCAGCCAGGGCAGCAGCAGCTTGAGGCGGTTGCGCTGCTCCACCTCGGCCACCAGCTCGTCCGTGGAGAACTGCCCGCGCACCACCAGGATCAGGTTCTTGATGATGTCCTCCGAGCAGTCCACGTCCAGCAGACCGCCCACCACTACCGGCAGCCGCGACGGGTTGACCTGCAACCGCAAACCGACTACACTCGCCGCTCCTCTACCCGACGCCGCCTAACCCCATCTACGAGTGGACGAAGAAGTGGCTCCTCCGAACGGTCCACGTCCAGCAGACCGCCCACCACTACCGGCAGCCGCGACGGGTTGACCTGCAACCGCAAACCGACTACACTCGCCGCTCCTCTACCCGACGCCGCCTAACCCCATCTACGAGTGGACGAAGAAGTGGCTCCTCCGAACGGTCCACGTCCAGCAGACCGCCCACCACTACCGGCAGCCGCGACGGGTTGACCTGCAACCGCAAACCGACTACACTCGCCGCTCCTCTACCCGACGCCGCCTAACCCCATCTACGAGTGGACGAAGAAGTGGCTCCTCCGAACGGTCCACGTCCAGCAGACCGCCCACCACTACCGGCAGCCGCGACGGGTTGACCTGCAACCGCAAACCGACTACACTCGCCGCTCCTCTACCCGACGCCGCCTAACCCCATCTACGAGTGGACGAAGAAGTGGCTCCTCCGAACGGTCCACGTCCAGCAGACCGCCCACCACTACCGGCAGCCGCGACGGGTTGACCTGCAACCGCAAACCGACTACACTCGCCGCTCCTCTACCCGACGCCGCCTAACCCCATCTACGAGTGGACGAAGAAGTGGCTCCTCCGAACGGTCCACGTCCAGCAGACCGCCCACCACTACCGGCAGCCGCGACGGGTTGACCTGCAACCGCAAACCGACTACACTCGCCGCTCCTCTACCCGACGCCGCCTAACCCCATCTACGAGTGGACGAAGAAGTGGCTCCTCCGAACGGTCCACGTCCAGCAGACCGCCCACCACTACCGGCAGCCGCGACGGGTTGACCTGCAACCGCAAACCGACTACACTCGCCGCTCCTCTACCCGACGCCGCCTAACCCCATCTACGAGTGGACGAAGAAGTGGCTCCTCCGAACGGTCCACGTCCAGCAGACCGCCCACCACTACCGGCAGCCGCGACGGGTTGACCTGCAACCGCAAACCGACTACACTCGCCGCTCCTCTACCCGACGCCGCCTAACCCCATCTACGAGTGGACGAAGAAGTGGCTCCTCCGAACGGTCCACGTCCAGCAGACCGCCCACCACTACCGGCAGCCGCGACGGGTTGACCTGCAACCGCAAACCGACTACACTCGCCGCTCCTCTACCCGACGCCGCCTAACCCCATCTACGAGTGGACGAAGAAGTGGCTCCTCCGAACGGTCCACGTCCAGCAGACCGCCCACCACTACCGGCAGCCGCGACGGGTTGACCTGCAACCGCAAACCGACTACACTCGCCGCTCCTCTACCCGACGCCGCCTAACCCCATCTACGAGTGGACGAAGAAGTGGCTCCTCCGAACGGTCCACGTCCAGCAGCCCGCCCACCACTACCGGCAGCCGCGACGGGTTGACCTGCAACCGCAAACCGACTACACTCGCCGCTCCTCTACCCGACGCCGCCTAACCCCATCTACGAGTGGACGAAGAAGTGGCTCCTCCGAACGGTCCACGTCCAGCAGACCGCCCACCACTACCGGCAGCCGCGACGGGTTGACCTGCAACCGCAAACCGACTACACTCGCCGCTCCTCTACCCGACGCCGCCTAACCCCATCTACGAGTGGACGAAGAAGTGGCTCCTCCGAACGGTCCACGTCCAGCAGCCCGCCCACCACTACCGGCAGCCGCGACGGGTTGACCTGCAACCGCAAACCGACTACACTCGCCGCTCCTCTACCCGACGCCGCCTAACCCCATCTACGAGTGGACGAAGAAGTGGCTCCTCCGAACGGTCCACGTCCAGCAGACCGCCCACCACTACCGGCAGCCGCGACGGGTTGACCTGCAACCGCAAACCGACTACACTCGCCGCTCCTCTACCCGACGCCGCCTAACCCCATCTACGAGTGGACGAAGAAGTGGCTCCTCCGAACGGTCCACGTCCAGCAGACCGCCCACCACTACCGGCAGCCGCGACGGGTTGACCTGCAACCGCAAACCGACTACACTCGCCGCTCCTCTACCCGACGCCGCCTAACCCCATCTACGAGTGGACGAAGAAGTGGCTCCTCCGAACGGTCCACGTCCAGCAGCCCGCCCACCACTACCGGCAGCCGCGACGGGTTGACCTGCAACCGCAAACCGACTACACTCGCCGCTCCTCTACCCGACGCCGCCTAACCCCATCTACGAGTGGACGAAGAAGTGGCTCCTCCGAACGGTCCACGTCCAGCAGACCGCCCACCACTACCGGCAGCCGCGACGGGTTGACCTGCAACCGCAAACCGACTACACTCGCCGCTCCTCTACCCGACGCCGCCTAACCCCATCTACGAGTGGACGAAGAAGTGGCTCCTCCGAACGGTCCACGTCCAGCAGCCCGCCCACCACTACCGGCAGCCGCGACGGGTTGACCTGCAACCGCAAACCGACTACACTCGCCGCTCCTCTACCCGACGCCGCCTAACCCCATCTACGAGTGGACGAAGAAGTGGCTCCTCCGAACGGTCCACGTCCAGCAGACCGCCCACCACTACCGGCAGC
Organism: Micropterix aruncella; assembly: GCA_944548615.1. Classification (NCBI taxonomy): domain Eukaryota; kingdom Metazoa; phylum Arthropoda; class Insecta; order Lepidoptera; family Micropterigidae; genus Micropterix; species Micropterix aruncella. The sequence continues at coordinate 23,779,011 of OX155969.1, forward strand.
CGCGACGGGTTGACCTGCAACCGCAAACCGACTACACTCGCCGCTCCTCTACCCGACGCCGCCTAACCCCATCTACGAGTGGACGAAGAAGTGGCTCCTCCGAACGGTCCACGTCCAGCAGCCCGCCCACCACTACCGGCAGCCGCGACGGGTTGACCTGCAACCGCAAACCGACTACACTCGCCGCTCCTCTACCCGACGCCGCCTAACCCCATCTACGAGTGGACGAAGAAGTGGCTCCTCCGAACGGTCCACGTCCAGCAGACCGCCCACCACTACCGGCAGCCGCGACGGGTTGACCTGCAACCGCAAACCGACTACACTCGCCGCTCCTCTACCCGACGCCGCCTAACCCCATCTACGAGTGGACGAAGAAGTGGCTCCTCCGAACGGTCCACGTCCAGCAGACCGCCCACCACTACCGGCAGCCGCGACGGGTTGACCTGCAACCGCAAACCGACTACACTCGCCGCTCCTCTACCCGACGCCGCCTAACCCCATCTACGAGTGGACGAAGAAGTGGCTCCTCCGAACGGTCCACGTCCAGCAGACCGCCCACCACTACCGGCAGCCGCGACGGGTTGACCTGCAACCGCAAACCGACTACACTCGCCGCTCCTCTACCCGACGCCGCCTAACCCCATCGACGAGTGGACGAAGAAGTGGCTCCTCCGAACGGTCCACGTCCAGCAGCCCGCCCACCACTACCGGCAGCCGCGACGGGTTGACCTGCAACCGCAAACCGACTACACTCGCCGCTCCTCTACCCGACGCCGCCTAACCCCATCTACGAGTGGACGAAGAAGTGGCTCCTCCGAACGGTCCACGTCCAGCAGACCGCCCACCACTACCGGCAGCCGCGACGGGTTGACCTGCAACCGCAAACCGACTACACTCGCCGCTCCTCTACCCGACGCCGCCTAACCCCATCTACGAGTGGACGAAGAAGTGGCTCCTCCGAACGGTCCACGTCCAGCAGACCGCCCACCACTACCGGCAGCCGCGACGGGTTGACCTGCAACCGCAAACCGACTACACTCGCCGCTCCTCTACCCGACGCCGCCTAACCCCATCTACGAGTGGACGAAGAAGTGGCTCCTCCGAACGGTCCACGTCCAGCAGACCGCCCACCACTACCGGCAGCCGCGACGGGTTGACCTGCAACCGCAAACCGACTACACTCGCCGCTCCTCTACCCGACGCCGCCTAACCCCATCTACGAGTGGACGAAGAAGTGGCTCCTCCGAACGGTCCACGTCCAGCAGACCGCCCGCCACTACCGGCAGCCGCGACGGGTTGACCTGCAACCGCAAACCGACTACACTCGAAGCTCCTCTACCCGACGCCGCCTAACCCCATCTACGAGTGGACGAAGAAGTGGCTCCTCCGAACGGTCCACGTCCAGCAGACCGCCCGCCACTACCGGCAGCCGCGACGGGTTGACCTGCAACCGCAAACCGACTACACTCGCCGCTCCTCTACCCGACGCCGCCTAACCCCATCTACGAGTGGACGAAGAAGTGGCTCCTCCAAACGGTCCACGTCCAGCAGACCGCCCACCACTACCGGCAGCCGCGACGGGTTGACCTGCAACCGCAAACCGACTACACTCGCCGCTCCTCTACCCGACGCCGCCTAACCCCATCTACGAGTGGACGAAGAAGTGGCTCCTCCGAACGGTCCACGTCCAGCAGACCGCCCACCACTACCGGCAGCCGCGACGGGTTGACCTGCAACCGCAAACCGACTACACTCGCCGCTCCTCTACCCGACGCCGCCTAACCCCATCTACGAGTGGACGAAGAAGTGGCTCCTCCGAACGGTCCACGTCCAGCAGACCGCCCGCCACTACCGGCAGCCGCGACGGGTTGACCTGCAACCGCAAACCGACTACACTCGCCGCTCCTCTACCCGACGCCGCCTAACCCCATCTACGAGTGGACGAAGAAGTGGCTCCTCCAAACGGTCCACGTCCAGCAGACCGCCCACCACTACCGGCAGCCGCGACGGGTTGACCTGCAACCGCAAACCGACTACACTCGCCGCTCCTCTACCCGACGCCGCCTAACCCCATCTACGAGTGGACGAAGAAGTGGCTCCTCCGAACGGTCCACGTCCAGCAGACCGCCCACCACTACCGGCAGCCGCGACGGGTTGACCTGCAACCGCAAACCGACTACACTCGAAGCTCCTCTACCCGACGCCGCCTAACCCCATCTACGAGTGGACGAAGAAGTGGCTCCTCCGAACGGTCCACGTCCAGCAGACCGCCCACCACTACCGGCAGCCGCGACGGGTTGACCTGCAACCGCAAACCGACTACACTCGCCGCTCCTCTACCCGACGCCGCCTAACCCCATCTACGAGTGGACGAAGAAGTGGCTCCTCCGAACGGTCCACGTCCAGCAGACCGCCCACCACTACCGGCAGCCGCGACGGGTTGACCTGCAACCGCAAACCGACTACACTCGCCGCTCCTCTACCCGACGCCGCCTAACCCCATCTACGAGTGGACGAAGAAGTGGCTCCTCCGAACGGTCCACGTCCAGCAGACCGCCCACCACTACCGGCAGCCGCGACGGGTTGACCTGCAACCGCAAACCGACTACACTCGCCGCTCCTCTACCCGACGCCGCCTAACCCCATCTACGAGTGGACGAAGAAGTGGCTCCTCCGAACGGTCCACGTCCAGCAGACCGCCCACCACTACCGGCAGCCGCGACGGGTTGACCTGCAACCGCAAACCGACTACACTTGCCGCTCCTCTACCCGACGCCGCCTAACCCCATCTACGAGTGGACGAAGAAATGGCTCCTCCGAACGGTCCGCGTCCGGCAGCCCGCCCGCCGCCACGGGCAAGCGCGACGGGTTCACCTGCCGCAACCGACCGCAACTACAGTCGCCGCTCCTCCTCTCCACGCTCCGAACGGACAAACGAGCGGCTCATCGCCCTCAGCGCTTAGTCGCGCCCTAATTTGTAGCGTGAGTACTCGCCGCCGGCTCCGCTGGACCCGGTATAATATTTAACTTTATTCCAAAACTGTTTAATAAGAGTAAACTTTCTAATGAGGGATATAGTGTTATTACTGCACGGGCATTTTTTTCTCTGGGTGAATCAGTCCAACGTAGTAAGCAACTTTTAATAAATTTTTTTTGGAAAAAAAAAAAAAAACTTAATTGGAAAATGTCTTTTTTTGTTTTTTTTTTTAAAAAAAAAAAAATTTAAAGAAGTTGACTGTTAAATAAAGGTTTGAGAAGCGTTTGAGCGCGCTGCACCATCTAGCGGTAGCTAATAAGTCTAAAATTAACAAAATCAGTCACATTTTACCAACCGCTAGATAACGTGATCATAGGTTTTTATACTAATTAAAAATAAAATTTAAAAGACTAATTTATTTATTTACTTTTTTGAATTTTTGAATTTTTTTTTTTTTTTATTAAAAGTCGTTTATGTTGTTGTACTGATTCACCCACAAAAAAATATCCGTGCAGTGATAACACCCGGTATATGTACAGAGAAAGGCATCATCGAATCAAATACTATTTTATTATTGCTTTTATTTAAGCCAAAAGCCATTATAAAAATATACAACGTTTCTCCATAGTTTCATGAGGACATCTAGGCTAATCGCATCCGTACGTACCCGGGACCCATACGCGCCTTTTACGTCGGCAGCGCTCACTCGCAGCCCGCTAACCGAGTTACGCTATCCTCGAAAGGTACTAAGAGCGGCAACGTCAACGATTATGCAAAATATTAAGTGGGTGCTGCACGAAATTTCTCAAATTAGGGTCTAGCGTTTTAGTTATTCCGCTAAAACTACGCTAATAAAAGCAGTGACGTGTTAACCGCGAGTGAATCCAGACTGTAGAATTGCATTATCTTCACTAAATTTATTATTTAATTATTATTTATAGGTGAGAAAATTTTAAAATATGTTGACACTTAGAATTTAAATTTCGATTTTTCAACACGGGACGCGTCCCGAAGGATCTTATCGGTCTGAGCTGTTCACTTTAAATATTCGAACAGTGTCTATGGACAAAGTCGACCATCGAAAACAAGCGAGCTGTCGTTACTAGCTGGGGGCAGATCGACTTTGCTGACGACTTACTGAAGGTGGTGGTGGATTTGATTGACCAGCCGACCTGTCGAAGACTATATGCAAAGACTCTCAGAAGGAGGTTACCGCAAGGTATAACGGACGATCAGTTGTGCGCTGGCAGCTTGAAGGAGGACGAGACTCTTGTGGAGGCGATAGTGGTGGACCTCTGCAAGTGACGATAGCTGACAACCAATGCCTCTTCAACATAATCGCCGTTACCAGTATTGGAAAGAGCCCTTGCGGAAGTGCCAAGGGACCTGGCATATACACTGCCGTGAAGTCATGTGAAATAAATGGCGTTTTAGGAGTATGTCTACCGCCGGAAAATTGTCCAAAAACTGACGGGGATTTGCCAAAAGGGAAACTATCACAATTTTGTATAATGTCGGAATAAGATACTGTATGCTGTATTCAACACAGCCCCACGAGCAACAACACGAGATCATCAGAATACCAGGATAAATCCAATAATGCATCTTCTACATCACCGCCTACTACAACAACTACCAATAAGTCAGCGGTCATCTCTACAATAGCTCCAGAAAAACCTCAGACATCACCACAAGCCATAACTACCAATTTCATAAATGACAGTGTGGAAAAACGAACTAAATCCGAAAAAAATAGCTCTGCAATATTGAGTAAAAATTTAACAATGACAGCCATTGCCGTGTTGGCGATTAATTAATTTATTTTATTTTATCTGCATCCAAACTTTTCTCTGGTCGTAACGGTCTCCGTTCCATCGGGTTCAGAAGAGGGAGGAAGAGAGAGTGCACCCGTGGTCGCGCGCCCACCTGTGCACTATAATATAGCCTGCGCACTTGACTGCTTTCGAACAATAGACTCTGAGAAGGCTAAAGAAGTCACTAGAATCTACAATGCAGTCGCTATGGCCGAACACGGCTAGAAGGATATATAAAAGCAGTGACAAAAAACACTCGTTTTTATCAATAAGTCATTTATAAGGTGAGGTAATAAATTTGGCAATAGTGTGCGTAGTTTTTTATAAAAACACCCGAGAAAATATACAAAAATGGGCGCGGGGTTTTAGTCCTCACTGGGAAAATAATAAAAAAATTGAATTACAAATTATTATAACAGAAAGTTAAATGACATATCTTCACTATAAAATATTTAAATTTTAATTATTGTAATAGGATTTTATACAATAAATCCAAGAAAATCAGGTATCCGATTCTCCATACATTTTTTGTATGCGCTAGCCGCGTTAATAAATACACAGGCGCGCTATGAAATAAATTCACTTCCCTGCTGCTATTGGAAGTGAGAGCACGTATGTTTCGGTTAGCTCTTATCAGTTCGTGCTCACGTAATATTTTATTCTTCTACACCGCAGTACCGCGTCGTCACGCGTCATCACTAAAAAGCAAACAGCAGTAAGTATTTTTTTTAATATTTGTTTTTTTTTTAATGGATGTTTATGGCATCTTTGTTATAACTTATTATAATACTCTACATGTATTTTAGTTATGGAGAAGAGCAAGAAAACATATTTCGTGAAAACACGAAAAGGAAAAGCAAAGATAAAGAAACTATTGACAAAAAGGTTAGTTTCATATTCTAAACTATTTTGGTTTTGGTAGATTCAGTACATTCAGTACATATTTTTCCATTTTTCCCATTTAGTGTGTACAAAACAGGCTATAGTTCATATTTAGTATTTAATATATAGGTACTGTCAATTTTGAGTACACTATTTGTAATTTTCGCAAATCTTTATAGTATAGGTTTTAGTGTAAATATTATTTGTGATTGTTGCTGTGTTTTTCTTATAATAAAATAAATACATGAAATATAAAATATGAAATGTATGAAAACACATGTACGCATTTTGGGCATAAATGTTACGGCGTCCATTGTAATTTGATCGCTCTCTCGCTGAGATAAGTGATAAGTGGTTGGCTGTAAGATATTTAGCTTACAAAGAGCATTGATAGGATTTGCACTGATTTAAGGTTGCGACACGTCATAAACCAGAAAAAACACGGGAATTTTAAAATCAAACAGTCTTTGAAAATATTCAAAACTATAGAATACTTATAATTATTTTGAAACCATAGAAAATAAAATAATTTGAAAATCATTTTAAAATCAAATAGTGTTTGAAAATATTCAAAACTATAGAATACTTAGAAATATTTTGAAACTAGAAAAATAAAATAATTTGAAAATCATTTTAAAATCAAATTGTGTTTGAAAATATTTAAAACTATAGAATAATTAGAAATATTTTGAAACCATAGAAAAATAAAATAATTTGAAAATCATTTCAAAATCAAATAGTCTTTGAAAATATTCAAAACTATAGAATACTTATAATTATTTTGAAACCATAGAAAATAAAATAATTTGAAAATCATTTTAAAATCAAATAGTGTTTGAAAATATTCAAAACTATAGAATACTTAGAAATATTTTGAAACTATAGAAAAATAAAATAATTTGAAAATCAAATTGTGTTTGAAAATATTTAAAACTATAGAATAATTAGAAATATTTTGAAACCATAGGAAAATAAAATAATTTGAAAATCATTTTAAAATCAAACAGGCTTTGTAAATGTTCAATATGATAGATATTCAATAGTATAGAGAGAGTTTAAAAAAAATTGAAACTTGAGTTTTTTTTTTTTCTTTATTTTAACTTGATCTCATACATTGTTCACCTTGATCGATCAGCAGAAAATTTTCATCTCATCATTGCGTCACATCACAAAAATAACAATTTTCAATCACATTAATTTTCAATCGCTACGTTACATTATTTAAAATATTAAATTTAAAATTATCGCAGAGTTCGGAAGACCACCACGGGGCCGCGAAACCACCGCGGGGTTTCTTCCGCCCTACTACGGCATCACAGGAAGACTCGATGGCCGCATTAAGTGCGACACACAAGTCCTCTGCGGTACTACTAGAAGGCGATGGAAAGGCCTCAAGATTCTCGCAGAGGACTTCACCAAACCGGTCCCAGTTAATGTCGCCGGTTCGGTATCGCCACTCGGATTGTGGCGTGGGGGGAACGCGACGGCCGATGCCAAATGTCACCAGTCTGCGGTCCGAAGAAGAAAGGTGCTCGTGAACTTTCCAATTGTTCATCCAACGGGCGAATCCCGGGGAGCACAGAGTGAAAACCACAAAACTCCTCTTCGAGACTGTTTAAAAGTGGCATTCATTAATTTATTTCAAGTGGCGTTCAAAAATATATAATCACATAAAGCCGCGAAATCTATCTGTACCTTCTTTCCGTCGGAAGTAGTTTATTTATAAAGGTAACTGCTTTTTGAAATAATTAAAGTTTTGGTGTAGCTATTTATACCTATAATAATTACTGTTTTTTTATCCTTCTCGACATACATTTTATCCTCGTACTGATGAGAATAACAATGTTATAATTGTTTTAAGCATTATCCATTTTTATTTCTTTACTCAGAATCATAAAGTATCTGCTATCCTGATAGTGGAAGCGGTTCGTCTCATATTTTGAAAGAACACTGTAAATTGTGATAAAAGCAAATCCTTTTGCACACGTGTGTTCCTTAGACCAAAATAGTCGATTTGACCTGCCGCTCCGACATATTTGGCCCAGCGGACTCGAAATGGCGGCAATTTTCCAAGATGGCCGCTATTTTGAGTCCGCTGGGCCAAATATATCGGAACGGCGGGTCAAATCGACAATTTTGGTCTAATAAATACGTGTGCAAAAGGATTTGCTTTTATCACAATTTGCAGTTTTTGTTATTTGCAATTTGCTATGAGCAATAAAATTATAAAATGCGTGTTACTTCGCTTTGGCGGGTGACCGTCTGTTCAGCGTTATCAATGCATGCGATTTACTCACACGTGCGTGGCCGCCGCCGGCAATCGTACATTACCTACATTTGTGTAACGGCATAGGCTCGGAGCCCTCTTAAGGACTCAGTCCATTGCACTCATCGACGACTCTTTAACCCATGCCACCGCTAATAATATGACATAATTTGTTAATTAGAAATACTATTTAATTATTACAACTATTATTTCAAAGAAACCTTAACACTAAATTTCACATAAAATTAAAACGGTACAACATAGAACTATATATATATATTTTTGTTACTTAATATTTGTTTAATCTTCATCTCCAGGCAGTTTTGGAAGGATATTGTATTTTTGAAACATGTGGAGAGCTACTGAGCATTTCTCACATTCCCATCGTGATTCACTTTTCTTATTCAGTAATGAACACATTTTACAAAGCCTGGAGGGGTTTTGTTCGACAGGATTTGGAGGAATCTGTCTGTAATCGTATAGGGCATGCTCCTCCAGATGCCCTTCCTCGCCTTTTGTATGGCGATAGCGTAATATTCTCTAATATGCTTTCCGCAATACCTATCCTATAGTCGTAATATGTCAACCTTTGCACATTAGACATATTTTTATGTAATGCATAGGTTATAAGGCCATGTCAGCCAAATAAAAAAATATTTTTTGTATCCCTTGGAGTACATTGTAGAGAATTATAGTAGAGAAAGATTGTAGAGATTGTAGTAGAGATTAGATGGAGATCCGCATTAGTTAAAAACAATACATAGAAAACTTTAGTAATTATTTTTTTTCTTTAAAATATCATTCGTAATTAATTTATCAACGATATTTACATGAATAAAGTTGTAGTCGATGAATTTTTTATGCATAAAATGATTACGCAGACATACCGGCGTTTCGCCGGCTTCGTGTGTCAATGGGTTAAGTGTTAATGGGATAAGGACAAGTGTACCACGCTTCACATAGGAAGAAATAATCCGAGGTTGCAGTACCGATTAGATGATATTCAACTGAAGCAGGTGAATGATTAAAACTATCTTTGTATTTTAAAGACATCTGATCTAAAATGGGAAAAGCACATATTGAAAATATAAGCGTGGAAAATAAGGATATTAGGTCCCAGCATCCTGTATGTCGACCGGATGCTCTCCCAATAACCATTTCTCGAATAAATTTGAGTTTCAAAATGGGCCGACTCCTTGGCATTGCTTAGTCATTAAGTATGTTGTTGTGAATCATTATATGAACATTGAAGATTTTGTATTGTATTAAAACGTACATACCTTTTGCACGTAGATCTCGATGTACTTCTGCAGGCTGTTTCTGTAAAGGTACAAGACTAGGTCGTGCACGAAGTCAAAACGGTCGCACACAATGATAAGCGGCAGCTGATCCTGGAGTTTAGCTTCCTTGAGAAAGTTCTTAACGCGCTCCGCGTTGTAGCAGTTGGACTCGCGGCAGATCCGCTCCACCTCTTTGATCTGTCCAGTCTTGCACGCCGCCTAAAGAAATATAAAATAAATGAAATTTGTGATAAAATAAGTTTTTTTTTTGTTGCAATTAATGCCATAATGAAATAGTTGAGATTACTGATGCTGTGGGCGAACCCGCCATTCCAGGATCTTATAATATCGTTGTTGCTTCTTCACTCTGAGAAGAGAACAAAGGCTAAGGCCGCGGCCAAACCTACAACTTGGGTTGTCGACTACAACGGGCGAGCCCGTCACCTCAGGAAGTTTTAACGATTAGTCGTTCTATCTCCCTGGAGTGAACGTAGAAGACTTGGGACAAAACAGTCCACCATCTAGCTACGTCACAAGCCCGTAAGAGGCCAACGCCTTAACCGCAAGATAGCCAGGAGAGTTACCTGGCAGGCCGACACTCGCGCCCTTACTTCCAATTTCCAATTGTGACCAGATTACTCCGGTCTCTCGATTGGTTCCGAGTTCGAGGTCGCTTGCGCGGTCCTCTCCCTTACGAATCGGTGAAACGGTGTATACCGAATCTATATCGGATGGCCGATGGTGATTTCAAGAGCAGTCGCCGTAAGGTCCGCAACCACCCCCGCTCTATAGGAAACAGTACTGCTTCCAGGCTCCCCCGACTGTTAGTCAGAGTGCACAGTCGATTGGCTTACGCCGCACGGTGCGCAGACCGCCCAGGAGCGCCAGAAGTTTGATTCCCAGGGGAAACTGACCAAGGCCAGAGCTCGTCCTACCCAGAGTCGTCCGCTCCTACCCAGGCTCGTCCTACCCAGAGTCCTACCCAGGCCAAACCTACAGTGTGTGATCATCGCATGCTTGATTGGTAATTTTAAACAGTTGACGGAATTCTCACCATTAAGTGTTTGCTTGGAACCATAATGAGACACAAGATCGTGGAAATTCTCCAAGAAGTGGGAATAGATGACTAAAGACTTGCATAAGTCACTAATCTCTATTGCACTAAAGAGCGCAAGTCTGTGGTCTATTATAGTATTTAGTAGGAAGCAGAATACTTCTGAAGAGGCAGAGATACGGTGCGGAATCAGACAGAGTTGCATATTACCTCTGCTTTCCATCTTTACCCTTAAGTTCATCTTTAACCCCCGTTTGGCCCCGCATGCCGATCGGCGTTGTTCGTTTTATCCTTATTATATCCGTATTTATTAAATTAACGGCTCTATGTCTCCCTCCACTGCAGTAAAAGCCTGTCACTAAAGCCTGCCATTTAATAAGCCACTGTTATATATTAGTATGCTTGCACACACCTTCTACAAACACATTTTCGAGAGCTTTGAAAATTTGCAAGGAATGACTGGCTTCCGAAAGGTTAAGGAAGTACTCCATGACTCTGAAAATGAGGTCAAGGTAAATAGCGTTATCATTAACAATATAACATGCAAATGAGACTGCACTAGTTGATAGCAGCGTGGACAAACTCCAGCTCGTATTTGACAATGTTAAAAAAGTATGTAACGAATATGGGTTGAAGCACTACAAAGACCAAGTAAATGATAGTCAGTACAGTATATGCTGCTTGACTATTTAAAATTACAACAATGACTTCACAGTTTCTGCGACACAGCAATCACTTAAGAATATTTTTTCAATATTTCCCATAATTGTTAAAAGTGTAAAACGATCCATTTCTTAGAGCAGATGTTTGACACTATATATCTGTCAATAAGTCGAAATAACACCCACTTCAAAAAGAAACCAACAGATGGCCCACCCTCTATAACCAACCTGAATATATTTGAAGTGCACATCTGAGTCTTGGCTAAAGTTGACGATGGAGCCGAGGAAGTAGAATAGACCTTCGTAAGTCTTGAAGCTCTCTAATAGATCGATCAGTGCCTTAGTGGTGAGCTGCTCGTGGTACTTTGTAGCGATTTGTACACAAATCTGCAGGTTCTGGCGAATATTGGCAGTTAGCATGGCCTTCAGGCACTCCAGGGAGTCTTCCACGGAAAGAGTGCCGAAGAAAGTTACCAACCAGTCAGCGGCCAGCAGATGGGTGTGCACCTGGATAGAAAGATAAATAGTAATTTAAAATCAATACAATCCCATGGTAAATCCAGACCACATTGATGAATTGGGAAGATTTATTGATTAACTTATTTATTTTTTGATCAAATCATTTACGAATGATTTAGGGTTCAAAACAAAACAACTGATTTAGAGTGCATGTGAAAAAGAAATCATTTTGCTAATGGGGAGATTAGTTTATTTCTTAAACAAATAATTTACAAACGATTTAGGTTGCAAAACAAATAACTGATTTAAGACGCATGAGAAAAATAAGATAATTTTGCTTACCACAGCTCTTTTGATGTCGTAAAGATCAGTGTAGTGCTCCAAGGCCCTCTGCAGAAGTCCAGCTTTCTCGCAGAGTTGGGCAACGTGAGCTCTGTCATAGTGGGTGAACATGGCATTGCCGAGAATAGCATCAGCCACTTGCGGAGCCGACATTAAGTTCATTTCGAGGAGTCTGCAAGAACCAGAAAGAAAAATTTAAATCATAATAATATGAATACTGACTTCAGAAATCCTATATCTCGATAGAAGTTGCATATAGATGGCTCAGATCACAAACTTCCTGGCTTAAGCCAAATACTGTTTAAAACAAAAAAATGTCTATGAGAAGTTTTGATGCAACATGTATTATATTTGGATAAATATAAATACAACAGAGCTTTGGCTAAGCCAAATACAGAAGCTTTACATTTTCTATTCTCTTTCGCAATATCAATATCCTGTTGAATAGAGTTCCCACCAAAATGGGTCATGTTTTTGATACCACAGGTAAAGGATTAGACATATTAGATGATTAGATGAATTTAATTAAAGATTCCATCAAATCTCATACTTAAGATTTAACTAACTACCATTCTACTGTATTATATAATATTATATTATACCATAGCCTTATATTATATCATATTATTTATTATAAACATGAATATCCAATTATTCATATTGATATTATATAATCCATTTTTCCCACTTACCTATTATTTTCGTGCTCATGTTATTTCTATTATATGTTGTTCATCTGATGTGAAGTTTTCATAGAGTAGTAAATTAGTTTTGTATAAATAGGTTTGCAAATACTGTATTTACTATGTCAGTTTAGTGTAAAAAATAAATAAATAAAATAATTCAAACAGATTACCTAGTTTGAAGAGATCCTTCCTCAGGCCTGTTGTTCTTGAGAGCGTCTAACAAGAATGCGGTACACTGCTGAACCATATTCTGCTCCATGAATACGTCCACTATTTGGTTTATGTCAGAGAGCGGCTGCTCATCGGCGACCAGCATCGATGCAAAGCCAGCTCCCTGTTCGGGGTTTGTTCTCATCACCGAACGCAAGAGGAAGATGTAGTCAGGAGTGTACCCCACCTAAGATAAACAAAACCACAAACTAATAACAGGTTCAGCGTATGCAACTCCAACTGCAGGCCCTTGAGGTACTGCAAAGCCTAGGCATTTTTTTTATAAAAAGGAAGGCTAAAGCAGTAATACACAAGGCAACGTTTGAGAATCCCCAAAGCATCGAAGACTATCGTTGTTGTTTGATATATAAACAAGATAAAACGGATTTGCCACATTAAGTTTGTAGCGCCCGAGATTTTGGCAATGTTGCATCTGCAATTATCAAGGGTAGACTGGAGTGCTGTTAATTATCAGCCGTTGTACTGCAGGTAATCGGGCAACTGTTGCTGTTACTATGCAGATTATAACAGTGGGGGAAGGGGGGTGTCAGCGTGAGTGAATTTTGGAAATGCGCCATTTACACAACACTCACTGTATCTTGTATCACATTCATGCACTCGGCAATGAGTGTTACGAACATTTTAAGATGAGGGTTCCATGTAGTAGAGTTTAAAACAGGGGTCTAAAGAAGTTCAAGATTCTTCTTATTTCAATGGCTTCCCGGATCATGCGAGGAAAGTAAAATTGTACTTTGTGTGGTATTTTCAAACTGCACCCAGTAGTTTGTTCCAATATCCATTATGCGTTTGCAGATCGTCCAATATGCGATCAGATTGATGGACACTAAAAGGCTGATCTGCTGGTTAAAGAAATGATCCCTGCAATCAATGATAGGAAAAAAGCCAGAAGAGCCATTGTGTGGCGTATCAAAAGCCATAGCAACCCCAAGATTAAAATAGGACACAAAAAACTGGCAGAATACACCAGGACAAACGGCTGCAAAAAAGATAATAAAAAGGCATTTCTTTCATAAGTCACAATCGTATGCCTGATGCTGACTCCCGCTCCCCAAATAAAGACAGTGACACAGCCGTTAAGAAGAAGAAGAAGAGACACAGAAATTAACCCGTATTGTATTGATAGGTCATACCTTTTTTGCATAAAGGACTATCTTTTGGAATTGTCCAGTTTCGGCAAAGCACTGTATAACTTTATTGGCGACATTTGCCCGCAGGTAAACGGAGAGAGCCAACGTTGGATCCGCTTGCTTGACGAGGTCTCCCAGTTCTTCCGAACACTCTAGTTTGTCTTCTTTCAACCACTTTTCAAGGAGCTGCGTGCGACCTGAACAATATAGGAATATAGTTCAGTAATTGAACATATTAATTATTATGTAAAATAATTGAACACCAGGGATTTATTATCTTTTTTTTTTAAATAAATTTTCAAGAGAATACCTTGGACGAGAACTGGTCGGCACAACTCGAGTGACTCATGTTTGTTGAGCTGAGTGCGATCAAGAAGTATGCCGAAGTACTGGAGCAGAGGCGAAGATTGACCTGGAGGGGCTGGCACCTGCTGGAAACGTTGGATGGTTGCAGGAGTGCGTAGAATGCCTTTTGGAGCATGTGCTGCCACCTGGAACAGGAGAAAGTTATTTAGATGTTTTTCACTCTGTCGGTACTAAGACTCGCTCTGACGGTACTGCTAAACGATACTTCACCATGCCAGGTCTTTCGACACATTATCCAGCCATCGATATTTGGGTCTATCTACTGGGCGTTTTTGAATCGGAGTACAAGATATTTAAGCCACCATTATGACAAGTACACACTAATACAGTTATTCAAAAAGTTAATCAATAAATGAAATGTATGAACATTTCTGCCTGTAAAATGCCAACTAGGACGCAAATTACGTCAACATAGTCAATTTCTTCTCTTGCACATATTTTAACTGATCAAAGAAATTTTGGTATTCTGACATCAGGAATCAATGTGCATTCATTGCTTGTATGAGGTGTGGGAGCAGTAGAAGTACACTAGGGAGTAGGCAGATACAAAAACATAATATTGGTGGAGGACATGCTCAGTAAAAAACTGATATTCAGTGTGTCCTATTGGAGTGGTTTAGTGTGTGTGTAGTATATGCTAGGGTAGATGAACAATTTGAATTATAATATTAGGTCCTTACCTACATATGTAATTGCTGTTTTTCCACACTGACCACTTTCAACTTGGGTTAGACTTGGAATTTCAAATTCAAATAAAATTTAATTCAAGACAATGTTATTCTTTTTTAAGAATCAGCTGTTTATGTGACTTTCTGTCGTTTGTTTTTGCTCAAATATTTTTGTTTGTGCAGCCACAGTAAAGTTCAAAATTTGCATTATTTTGAAATATGTGATCCTGTGCCGGTGTTTACTATTACAGCTTCTTGCAGTCTGGCTATACAGTTACTGTAAATGTGTACTGTTAAGAACTGCAAACAGTGATGGAGAAGCTCATGACTAAATAACCA
Source organism: Micropterix aruncella (assembly GCA_944548615.1). Lineage (NCBI taxonomy): Eukaryota > Metazoa > Arthropoda > Insecta > Lepidoptera > Micropterigidae > Micropterix > Micropterix aruncella. The sequence continues at coordinate 23,794,164 of OX155969.1, forward strand.
AGCCTGGTCAATCGCTCATCGCCAATGCTTCTGCATGCAATGAATAACCATAGATTTCAGTGCAAACAGTCGCAAAGTTGCAGGAGTTGCGGCTGGACACTCTTGGTCACCCACCGTGCTTGCCAGACCTGGCTCGCCCCAGCAATCGACATGCTGTAACAACTCAAATATTCGCAGACCGATTACCCATTATTTTCAAAAAAAATATGCAAATGAACAAATGTCCGCAAACAATTCAGCTTTAGTCTACGAAAGTATTATCATGATTCCGAATAAAGGGCAGGATTAAAGTGGTTCCCAGTATGACAAAGAAAAAAATTGCAAATACTCACTTTTCCAATCAACACAATCCTTTCTCCACGAGCTTTTCGAACCTTGTTTAACCACTGTCTTGTACTTTGGTCAGTCCGACGATTTACTCAAAATTCCCTGTCCTAATACTAATTTCTAATCCTACTCTTCCTGTGTCCATGGTGCAAGACTTTGGAACGATCTCCCAGCATTTATACAAAGCTCGCCTTCTTTACAATCATTCAAGACTTACCTCAAAAATTACTACTTTTCTAGGAAGTAACCAGTTCTTACTTTTCTAGGAAGTATCCAGTTCTTCCTTTTCTCTCTCCTTCCTCACCTCGGCATTCTTAGTTTAAAATATAATAAGTTTATATTTTATGCATACAAACTTAATAATTTCCACAATGAGTGTACAATCACTGCACTGCGATTAGGTTAGTTATAAGATATTGCCATTTGGCAATAGGCTCGCCTTTTTGTGTTCTGATTTTGTGCAAATAATTTATTATTAAATTTGTGTTTGTACCTTAGCAGCGTCTGTGTACTGTCCGTTTTGAAAGAGCATGTTGAACTTCCGAACGAACAGATCTTCAGCGCCCCCCAGGTTATTGCGAACGGCCATTCGAAGTGCAAGGTCCGGATTCTGCAAGACTGTGTTTATGTATGTGATGATGTTCTCCTCTTCCACAGACACGGAGAGCACCTGACCCTTGCGGTTTACACCTGAGGATTAAAACATTTATAAAAGGCCAGGTAAAATCGTCAAGGCTTATAGTTGAGGAGCATGAGCGTTGTTCAAAAAGCATTGAATCTTTGGTCGGCGAAAATACATTTATTTATAGAAAATCAATGAATTTTAATGTTCCTCTAAGTAGCCCCTGAAAGTCCCTTAACCCTTGGAGTAAATGGGTATTTTCATGGATGCATCCGTCTCTTTTGCAGGATTTTCGGCGACATCGACCTTAAAGTACTATAACTACGAAACTACTACACCAATCATAAAAAGAACAACTGCACAATGATTGCATTGAAATTTCGAATATAGAATATTGAAATATCATTTTGTAAAACAATTAGATAATTATGAATAAATATGAGAACGTCAAAGAAGTGAAAAAAACGCGCGACCAGATTTGGTCGACTCGTACTCAACGGATAATTGTTTCGCGACCAGATTTGGTTGACTCATACTCAACGGGTTAAATAAAAAAAATAAAATACAGTCAAAGCTGCCATGGAATTCACCGACCGGAGTCAGACTCATCATGATACTGTTATTACACTTCTGGGGGATGAGCCGTTGACTCCAGACTAACGACCTATTGTGGTTTAGGACAGCTGTCTTGCCACATGTGAGCGTTGACTTACCACCCATTCACTCCCCCCTTCGAAGTCATAGAATTTCAGATGCGGAAATCGCGGTTTTGGATAATTTTTCTAGGAATTACTTGATTATTTTTCTGGATCGACCAAGATCTTTAAAGAAAAGAGGTGAAACAGAGATTTGGCTGGCAGGCCACGAGCGCCAACTTCCACTGCATGAAAGTGATCATTGAAGCCATTCCGGGTGACGGCATTTGCGAGATCATGGTATTTATGTAGTTTGTACTCATGGTCTACTCAGGAAAAAAGCACATGCACAAATCTCCTATCTTTCTCCATGCACCGAAGGAAGCTTTGCATGCTACATTGGTTTGAGAAAAAAAAGAAAAGGTTTGGGATGCTTTTTGAAAACACCATGTATGCAATAGCAATTGTATCAAAGACAAACAATAATTAGAAGTTGTACATTCTGTTTCTTTCATGTGTATTAGGCCTGACCTAAGAAAGAATGACCATGTTACGGAGTACAGAAGGAGACTTCACTGGCTGACGACCCGAGAAAGGCGAGATACGAGAGTGCTCGATTGCTGTATAGTATCTTGGAGGAGGCTGCTCTGAGCTATCTCATAATCAGGTTCACGGGCGCCCTCTAAGATGTGAAGACAACCTACTGCTCTCGGTCCCTGGTCACAGTAGTAATTTCTACTCCCACTCCTTCTCCATACATGGAGCCCGTTTCCAGAATGTTTTACCCCCAAGTTTGTATTGCTTTCAACGCAGGCTTAAAGAACTCTAATGCGCGCTCATAAATTTCTCTCGTCCCCTCCCCTCCCCCTTCCCTGCGTCATTATAGGTTTATTAATTTTTATTTTTTTTACGTATATTTATTTTTTTGCTGGATTTTAGTATTAGATATATATGATATGCCTTTATAAGCGATTTTAACAAAAAAAAACTATCCAATTTTACAGCAAATCATGTTTTTCCATTAAGGTTAGCCGTAAGGGGTCGTCCATTAATCAGGTGATGTTTTTTAACAACTTTTTGACCCCTCCCTCCCCCCTGGTGATACGTGGTGAGGTTTAAGACTACCCCCCCCCCCCCTACCCAAAATCACATGTAGTTTTATGGTACAAAATTCTTTAACATTCTTCTTTGTGCAGAAGCACAATCCACACCGCTGGCACGTGTCCTTCCCGGAAACTGCTGATCATTGTTAGAAAATAAATACACATGATATCTCACCCCCCCCCCCCCCCTTTGTGATATTTCGTGATTTTTTCCAAACTCCTCCCTCCCCCCTTTTTCGAGCCTCAGTGATTAATGGACGATCCCTAAGATATTGCTTCAACGCAATAAGCTCAAAGATTTGTTTTAACAAATACAGCGTTCTGTTATTATTATTATTATTATTATAAGACAATCAGTTTATACTTGATCACAACTTTGTCAAACTATTACGGGAATACAAAAGGTTGCTTAAATTGTTGCTTAACCCCTAGAGCCCCTGTTGGCCGATATCGGCCAAAACACGACCCCCGTGACGGCCCCGTTCTAATCTTATTTTAACCCCTAGAGCCCCGGTTGGCCGATATCGGCCAAAACACGATTCAGCGTGACGACCCCGTTTATGTTTTATTATGTTAATATGTTTTATTTTAATTATGGATACAGTGGTTTGGCATTATTTAATGTTTTGGTGAGTGTCATAATTCAATTTATTTACTAATTTTTACAAAATTTTTTTGAGACATCAACTTGTCAATCGGCTGAGGGGCCGAGGCCTGAAGGGTTAAACAATGCTCACAGTATGTCATCTGTAGGACGATGGAGAGGATGTTGACAATTAGTATGATAATTCTTAGATCTCAATCTTCATACATACCGATAATTCCACCGGAGGCCTCATGAGGAGCAGTAACAAAGATGGTATCGGATGAAATCCTATTCATATATATGCAGGCGCCGCTCTCGATATCGTACATATGGATGTAGCCGTATTTCGTGATCAGGTACACCACATCATACTTGGGCGATACCTAAGGGAAGATTTGCAGTTGGTTAGATTTCTATGAGGGGTGGGGTAAGGGTGTACACATAATATCAGTAGCGGTTCCTTCATACAAGCCCAAAAGCCCGGCTTGCCTTATATCCTCAAAATCTTCTTAAAAAGGTCGCTAAACTTATATATGAATTTGCGAGCGCCTATTGCTATCTAGCGGGCACAGATCGTTCCATGCGACAAAACAGCAAAGTGACAATTCGCTGCAATCTTATCGAGTTCAGTTCAGCTAATCATCTCGCTCGCACACATGGGCTTGCAATGGGGCTTTCAAAATCAGTGGTCTCTCATTCTAAACTGTGGCAAATTACGCAAAACAATATATGTATCTATACAACTTTTGTATTGACGTTTAAGCCAGGCTTGCGTTATATATAAATAAATACAAACGGAGCTGCCATGGAATTCACCGACCGGAGTCGGGCCCATCATAATACAATTTTTTACACTTCTGGGGGGTGAGCAGTGGATTCCGGACTTACGAACCGGCTGTGGTAGGTTTAGGACAGCTGTCTTGCCACATGTGAGCGTTCACCTTGCCACCCATTCACTCCCCCTTCGAAGCCATAGAATTTGAGATGCGCAAATCGCAGTTTTAGATAATTTTTCTAAGAAAGAGTTGATTATTTTTCTGGAAAGGCCAAGATCTTTAAAGAGGTGAAATAGAGATTTAGCTGGCAGGCCACGAGCGCCAACTTCCACCGCGTGAAGGTGAACAGTGAAGCCGTTCCGGGTTACGGCATTTGCGAGATCATGGTATTTATTTAATTTGTACTCGTGGTCTTTTGGGATATTTGGTTCCCATGGAACAGTTAATTCTACAATAAGAGCCACCTTCCGAGATAGAGAGTAAAGAGTTATATCTGGACGGAGGGCTGTGCATCCGAGACTTTCAGGGAATTTATACTGCTTAGAAACCGAATCAACCTCCAGAATCCAATCTGTAGCTTTCTCGATTATTGAGAAAGGTTTTGTAGTTAAATGTTTTTTGCCTTTAGAGCCATCCCGCACAAACTGTATTGGGGGTTTGGAGGATACTGTCAAACCCTTGTTGGCACGAGCCACTGAGAGACTAATTACCTCGCGAATAACAGCGAGAACTTTGTCATGGCGGTAAGTGTACCATCCTTGATCTAAGGCCACCTTGCAGCCAGCTAGAATGTGTCTAGCTGTGCAAGGGGTATTGCTACAGAGGGGACAAGAACTATCCTCGGCAAAGCTCCAACGAGCGAGGTTACTGGGATCTGGAAGTGTATGCTGAAAGGCATTCAAATAAAATTTCAGCATCTCTGGCGTCCAGTCATAGAGCATTACCTTCCAGTGCATTGGAGGCGGAATGCAAAAGTCCCCAATTGTTGTCCAATCATTCTGGCATTGAAGGCCAATAGCATGAGCCATACTCTTGCTGTCGTAATCTCCCCGCAAAAGAGACTTCTTCAAGTCCACGTCGCTCGTGGTTGTACTGCCATACCCCAGACCAGTGCCATTCTGGCTGATTCCAGTAAGGAACTTTTTGTGGAAGTCTACGCGGGCTTGTAGATCATTTGAATCACTACGGCCACTTATTACGTGCTTCGATATTGCCGGATCTTTGGAATTGCACAGAATCGAATTTTTGGTTATTCTGGAGTTGGCGTAGAGCAGAGAGGGCAGTTAAGTAGAATGCGAGCGTGTTCCGTATTTAGTTCCGTTTTTTTTGAACAAGTGACAGAAGATATTTATTGTATAATTTCAATTGATTTGTAGTTTTTATTGCCTGATAAACAATGGAGGAAATTGCCCCTTGTGCTGTTCTGTCTTAACTTGGGTTCACTCGCTCAAGCAAATAAAACGGCATTTCTTAAAGCCACCACAGGTATGCGACTGCTGATAAGTATAAGTTAAATTCTGTCTAGCAGTAGCATGCCTTCAGTGTGCTTTATTGAATCTACGACACAAGCAATAAATTTCAAACTGAAAATTGAAGAGTAAAGAGGTACCACTTTTTTTTCTAAGGCGTAAAAAACACTAAAAGGTATGTTGGGCTTGTCCCATTCACCGACCCTGGGCACGCCACTGCATAATATCCTTGTTTCTTTTCAAACATCTGCTCCGAAAGCTTATGTTTGGGTGTGGATTAAGGGTCACAGGTTTAAAAAGTTAATTGGTTTGAATTTTGGCAATCGATCACTGTCGATATTGTTGAATTGTCCAGTCGCGGTTGAGTCACAGATAGTTGCCCATCCCTATATTCAGCTTTCCCTGAAGCTCGGTCCCTGAGATCATGATTTAAAGAAGAGGAACTCTAGAGGTCTCTTAATCGGTAATGATATATTGTAACAATAATCACTTTTCTGTGCATTTTGCAAATTATTTGTATAAGTTGTTCAGTTTTCATAATTATTTCTTGGTCTACTGACCTAATAATGAGATTTTCCTTCAAAGAGTAATTAGCTAACTTATAAATCCATTTGACAGCTGCTGTCAGCTTTTTTCAACCTACATTTATATGAGTATTCCAGTGAATTATTCGAGGTGTAGTAGTAGTGGTATTATGTTAGTGTTGTATTAAAAAATATAAAAATAACCAATGCATTAGTTAGTTTTAAATAAACCATAAAACAATGCGTAAAACAGTACAATTTTATTTGGTTTAATCAGTATAAATTAATTAATTTTAGTTTTATCTCATTTTTACAGCAAGACATGACCTCTCATTAGGTTAAGGTTAGCTGTAAGATATTGCTTCAATACAATAAACTCGCCATTTTTTTCATCGAACAAAGCATTTTATTATTATTATAAATAATTTATTGCAACACTAATACTTTCATATCTGTAGGTTGAAGAACCAATGACAGCAACTGTCAAATGGATTTATAGGTTAGGCATTACTCATTGTAGAAAATCTCATTATTTGAACAGAAGCTCAGAGAAATAATAATTAGAACTTGGAAATTTATAGCAGTCAAACACTCAGGCGGTCACCCATCCAAGTACTGACCGCGTCCAATGCTGCTTAACTTCGGTATCAACGAGGAGAACCGGTGTCAACGCGGCTACGGACGCTACTGAAAGACCCATACGAATACCGTTCAAAATGCAAGTAAAGTGATTCTTGTAACAATGTTTTCATTGCTCTTGATTTATTCACCAATTTTACCATCGGTTTATTGCCAAACCTAATCACCTAAAGTGAGTGGTACTGTCGTTTTCAGAACAAAAGGCTCAGCACCCATAGCATCTTTTTTTATTTATTTATTTAAGAATAAATTTTTATAACACATTGATTTTATTTACAAAAATAACTGGAACCGAATGGCAGAACCTTAACCTTATGCTTATTTGATTGTCACCCAACTGGGACAAGCCCGTCTAGGGTGGACAGGGCTCCAATATTACAATAAATTATTTTAAATCGTAGGTATAGTATAAAATAGGTATATAATATAAATAAGGTATAGTAAAATGCTCTTAAAACTACATGGTCCTAAAATGAGGTCCTCAAAAACAAACAAAAATCGCAATTCCATTATAAAATCGCATTAAATGGAACATAAAAGTCCGTTAAATAGAGTGTGACATAAAAGCTGTTGTTAAAATATCAATAGGCTGGATTGCCCTACACTTCGCTCCATGTCATAAACTATTCCCAAATATTCAGTCTCAGTGGTTCCTCTTATATTTAAGATGACCAGTCCCATACAGAGATAAATATTGTTATATGGTAAAATAAAAAATAAAATATGCACAAACAGAGCTGCCATAGAATTCACCGACCGGAGTCGGGCCCATCATAATACTATTTTTTACAATTCTGGGGGCTGAGCAGTGGATTCCGGACTAATGACCGGCTGTGGTAGGTTTAGGACAGCTGTCTTGCCACATGTGAGCGTTCACCTTACCACCGATTCACTCCCCCCTTCGAAGCCAAAGAGTTATAGAGAGAAGCCTATAGAGTTATACCGCGCTATGCGTAAGATTTAAATTAGAATTCAAAAGTAAATACCTGCATTGCGACGGGAAAATCATTTGCTGCTTCTGGGGGGAAGAACACATCCACAGCCTTCTTTGGGAATGGTTGATTACCAGCAGGCGGTTGACCTACCTCTATAATAAGAAAAAAGTAGGGATAATCTCATGTTTGTATGTTTTGATCACCTGTACATTTGGAGTATTATTACTTAATAAAACTACTTCGTAACCACTATTTAAAGGCGTTCGTGCCGAGGGCCCAACGCGAAAGGTTTTTCTGCTTCCAAGGAATTTAATAGTACAGGGATTTAAGAAGATATTAAAAACAAAGCCAAGATACATATCAAAAGGCATGATATTGGATAGACATCTAACTTGGAAAGACCACAACAAAAATAAAAAGACAATTGAACGCTAAACTCAAAAGTATGAACTGGCTCATAGTATGGCAAAAGTATGAATTTTCCATAGTAAGATACATTATGCAAGATACATATATCAAAAGGCATGAATTTGGATTGACGTCTCCCCTGGAAAGACCACATCAAAAATAAAGAGACTTAATTGAACGCTTAACTCAAAAGTATGAACTGGCTCATAGTATGGCAAAAGTATGAATATTCCCTAGTAAGATACCTTATGCGAGATACATACGAAAAGGCATGCATTTGGATAGACGTCTCATCTGGAAAGACCACATCAAAACTAAAAAAAGACAATTGAGTGCTAAACTCAAAAGTATGAATTGGCTTATAGTATAGAAAAAGTATGAACTTTCCCTAGGAAGATACATATGAAAAGGCATGCAATTGGATAGATGTCTCACCTAAAAAAAACACATCAATAATAAAAGGACTCAATTGAATGCTAAACTCAAAAGTATGAACTGGCGGTATGGCAAAAGTATGAGCTTTCCCTAGATAACAAGCTGTTTGTTTAGAAGGTGATGCTTATTCATATTCATATTAATTTTAATAGTATACTGGTATACAAGTCAGATACAGATTAGCAAACATTCATACATATTAGCAAAAAAACATTTCTTTTTTTTATCGTAAAGAAAAGATAAAATAAACAAAACAAAACGAAGAAAAAAAACACAAAAAAATGTAAAAAGAAGAAATACAAGACAACATGCAAAGAGATCATTAAATACTTTAGCCACCAAAGCATTTTAGACTTCACTCAAGTAATATTCCCGATTCCCGGCTGGGTCACCATTTTCCGTTGGGATTAAATTAACAGAATTGCATTTTCAATCCTGTCGATCGAATGCAATAACAAGACACACACTTACAGACATGTTACACGCACATATACATATAACACGTCATAGTAGGGTTGGTTGTAAGAGATTGTCACATGACAATAAACCCGCCCATTGTGACATTTTCACAATTAACAGTATAAACAAACAAACAAACAATATTCCTCCTTATCTGTAAGGTATCTCTTAAGGCGTCTCTTAAACACGTTAAGAGATTGCGCCTGCCTAATGTGCTCACTGAGTTTGTTGTAAACCACTGGGCATAGGCTAGCCTCTCCGACTTGGATAATGCATGACTTACCGAACATAGCATGCTACGGGATCTTGTTGGATAGTGATGATGCAGACCATTCACTTCAAAGTCTGCTAGATTTCTGCGAACGAACAGCGCTACTTCCATTATATAAATGGACGGCAGCGTCATGATGCAGAGATCTCTAAACAGAGGCCTAGCTGGCGTATCAAGCGCCACACACGCTATTGTGCAGACTGCACGCTTCTACATAGCGAAAGCCCTCTGCCTGTCGGCTGCTCGCCCCCATAACTCTGCGCCGTACGTTAGCAGTGTATGAACGAATGCAAAGTAATACATGCGCAGCGCGGATAAATCGAGAAATGAAGCTTAAGTAGGTATAGACTTATAGCATTCATCCATAGGGCACAGCCAACGACTCCAACGTAGATTCTTCAACAATACCAGAACAAAGTTCTGACATCCATAACAGACGCTCCGTAGTTCACCCAGAACAAAGAGATCTACGAACACCTCCAAATGCCCATGACTAAAGAAGAACTGCAAAAGTACAGTGCAAGTTATAAAATAAGACTAGAAGGACATGTCAATACCTTAGCGTCAAACCTGAGAAACATAGGTGAAGACATGAGGGGGTTAAAACGCTATGATGTGGTACACCTGACTGACAGACACTGACATGGACGCAGACAATCAATATTAAGAGTCGACTCTTCGAGGGAGGATTCATCTTAGATGCCTTCAACCCAAAGACACGTCTAATTATGGTCTAATAGTACTGCAACCGATTGAAGATAGAAGTCCTAAGAAAAAAATATGTATGAAAATTTCTGCCCGTAAGATGTCAACAACGACACAAATTACGTCAACATAGTCAATGCTTTCTATTGCACATATTTTAAACTGATCAAAGAAATTTTGGTTCTGAGATCAGGAATCAAAGTGCATTTTAATTCATGTAATAAGGATGATGATAATAGATAAATAGTAACAGAATGGCATCTTTACTTAGCTCCATTTTCTGTAGTTCATTGGAAAATAGTCCTCGTTTAAGCTGTCAATGGTGCGAGCTCTGAATCAAAACTGAGAGCATTGCACCTTATAAGCCTGATATGTTTTGGGCTGGTTATACTTCCAATCAAATAGTAAGTTTGATTGTTTGAAAAACTTATCGCACACAATAGAGAACAACATGGTGTGCCTATTGCCCTGGCAATATCTTACGACCATACCGCCAGGGTTATGTGACTAAATGTTTATGTTGGCAAATTAATATATAACAAGTGGTCACAACAAATAAGTACAATTACATAATAAACACAATAAAGAAAATAAAACAGAAATTAATATTTCAACTCAATTTCGAAGAGAGGAATGGGATAAAAAGAGGAAGGGGGAGGGGTGGGGTTGAGGCTTGAGGGTGAAGGTAAGGGTGGGGATGTATTCATACATTAAGTAAATGTCTCTTAATATATTATTAAACTCAATCAGGTTTTCATGTTGTCACATGGGCAAAGGCACAGAGTTACATATTCGGGCTGCCTTCACTGCAACTGAATCTATATGATATATTTGTATTATGGTGCTCCGAAACAGGCTATACTTTGACGGCAATATGTGGCTGCAATATTAGCAACTATAGCCTGGCCATCACCGCAACATTTTATTGCAGCATATGGCTGGAAAATATATAGACCGGCCAATCTCAGCAATATTTCTGCAAAAGTATGGCCCATCATTTTGACTCATTATCGGGCTACACAATCGGGCAACAATGGCCGACGAAATCATAAGTGCCGCAGCGGCTTATATTGTTTTAAATGAAAATTTAAAGGATTCGACCTGACTTCAATAAGCGTTATACTTTAGATATGTTTACTTTAGATATTTTAGATAGAAGTGCCTGAATGTTTTCGATGATATGAATTCCAATTGAATACACTAATAAATTTTATACACCATTTAAATACATTAATAAATAATATAAATTATTTCACGCAATTGTACATAACATATCAAAATAGATAATAATAATTTATAGATCAAAAAAAATATTCATTAGATGATATAAATACAAAATGAAAATGTCGAGTGTCCTGCCTCGCATCAGAATGGGATGCAGTTACGACGCAAAACGAAACAGCAATAAACCTGGCCGGGTAATATTGCAGTATTTTCGATTGTGAAGGGATCGTCCAGCCACACTGGCCAGCAAGATCCGCCATACGAAAAATATGTGGCTATATGGCCAGGATATAATAAAAATATTTGCATATATTGCATAGTATGGTGGTATTGCTAGCAATGTTGCCGGGCAATGTATTGCATCCACATATTGCAGCTAAAACGCGGCCCGTTTAGAAGCACCCTTATATATGTATTGCATATATTGGACCTTATATACAAGATGTCCCGGTTCTTGACGTTAAACCGTGAGGTGGTGATAGCTGAGGTCACGACTAGCCTATAGCAAAAAAAAAGTTCATGTAAAGGTATTTTAGTTTTCGAGATTCATATCTCGAAAACTAAAAGACTTTTACCTGAACTTTTTCTTTGCTATAGGCTAGTCAAGAACTCAGCTATCACCATCTCACGGTTTAACGTCAAGAACCGGGACATCCTGTATATTATACAAAGCGTGTTTAGGATTAATTAACCCGCTGAGCACGTAACATCCATTTGGGGACATGTATGGCGGCCGCCTACAATCCGAAACATCCGATTTTGGATATCGCGCTCGCCGCTGCGAAAAATGCAATTTACGATTCGAATCGTCGTACTTTAATGCTTTCTGACCGCGGGACGACATGGCCAAATAATCTTTCATTCGCCGGCCAACGACGATAACATCGACCGCCGATTTAAAAACTCAGCATTAGACGTCAAAACAGCATTGTCGATCGGCCACCCCGCGGCGGCGTATAGTTCCGCGACGTGTTTGTTTTGTGAAGTGTTTTGTGTATATAAGTGCAGTGTATACCGGATAAAAGTGAGTAATTTCCATTTTTAAGTAGTTAAGGCATTAGGATTATTCAATTTAGACAATCCATTTGCTGTTTTTCACGAATTTTCGAAGAAAACACTTTGGCAACAACAAAGGGCTCGCGAAAAAATGGCCGTTTTTATTTTGTAATGTTTGTGAAATATCCCTATATATCGCGAAACATGACGTAATGTCGCTTTAATTTACTAATAAAATAGGTATTGCTTCATTTACATCCTAAGTTATCACATAATTAGGCGTATTTTGAACATTATATGTTGTTTTTCTAATATGGCTCGCGAAAATGAAACTTGTTTTGATAATTACTATGAGAGAAAAAAGTGCGATTTTCCATAGTTTTTCGATGAAATGTGACTCTTTGGAGTATAGTAATTAGTTATTAGACATATAATAAGTCTATGATAAGACAATATAATTGAAAAAATCTAACGAATTTTATATTATGGGCATTCAAAGTTTATTATTAGGTTCGGACGCGGAAACTCTCAAAACTTTAGATTTTTCTATAATATCAGACAAAGGTCAAAGTTCTGGTGTGATTTCTAAGAAGAAGTGATGTAGTAATAAAGTTATTTTGAAAGAATTTCATATAAAAAAATACCATAAGTAGTCACAAATTAAAAATTAAAAAAATTTTTTTTTACGAGAATACATAAAATTTTTCTTGGCTGAATAAATAAATATTTTTTCCGTATTTTTGTATGCAAATAAGTAAAAAAAAATATCGTTTTGGTAAAGCATTTAATAAAGAACATAACTGTATTTACAATTTTTGATATTTACGAAAACTGTATTTACAAAAAAATCGAAATGATTTTATAGGCGAGTTTTTTTCAGTTTGCCAATTTTGTAATATTTATTCATTATTATCTTAATTGTTTTACGAGATAAGGTTATAATGTTTTATATGTCAAATTTCAATGCGATCATTTTTCTCTTTATCTTTTTTTATTCCGTTTAGTGGTTTATAAGTTATGATCGTTTTTCTCAAGGCCGTTGACTCGCGTCGATTTTTTGCGCGAATATGTCGCGCGCAAAAGTGATAGGTGAATTTTTACCTCGCAACGTGAGGGGTTAACCAGCATCCTTCAAGGGGGTGAATCAGTACTAGCAAGTAAAAAACTTTTGATATATATATATATATATATTTAATTTGAAGAATTTGTCTGAATTTGTATCATCTAGCGGTAGGTAAAATATCGGTAGATGGTGTATCATGCTCAGCGCTTATTATACTATCTTTAGAAAATCAAATTTTAGAAATTAAAAAAATATATATACGAGGTGAGTTTTAATTAACCGGCATCCTTGAAGCTGGTGAAACAGTACGAGCAAGTATGCAATTTTTGATAAAAAATTGTGGAAAAATAAAAAAAAAGTTTTTTTTGAAAATTTGAAAGTTTTCTTTTATTGAAAAATAGTATAAAAAGCGCTGAACACAATGCGCCATCTAGCGGTAGGTAAAATATTGCTATTATCGTTTATCAGCGATATTTTACCTACGGATATATGGTGTAAAGTGCTCAAACGCTTGTTAAAGTTTTATTTAAGTCAAATACTTAACATTTTAGAATTAAATAAAAAACAAAAATTTAAAATTATTAAAAAAAAAATCTTTTCTTGTTTTTCCCATTTTTTAAATTAAAATTTGTTCAGTTGCTCGTACTGATTCACCCCCTTGAAAGATGTTGGTTAATAAAAACTATATATTTTTTTATTTTCCCACAATTTTTCATCACAAGTAATCAGTACGAGCAAGTAATGGTACTGATTGAACCCCTTTAAGGATGCTGGTTTATTAAAATTCACTCTGTATATATATTGGACCACCTCCACCAAAGTACGGTTTTTCAGAGAGGGAGAAAGATGCGAAAAATGTGAACTAGCAATGGTGCATCCTGTGAATAAACCATTTTTTACCTTTATCTCAATTTAAACATGTTTTTTTAAAAGAATAAAACAAGAATTATTATCAGCCATAGTGTACATGGGTATGTACACTCATCGCCTTTTAATAAATATAAAAATACCTGCTATACTAAGAACTGGAAAACTGGGCAATCTCTCTAAAAACCACTCTCAATGCTGTTTCAAGTATGTTTTAAAAGTTTGTCTGTTTTCAAGAGCTGGATCTTAGTGTAGATAATCGAAAGAGAAAGATATATTTAAGTACCTATGACATGCAGCTTCCCGCCTTGCACTGTTCTTACGGCGAAACAAAACAGTGTTGAAGGTTCCGCGTTTCCTTCCACCTTGAATGAAGCGAAAGAGGCGGCGTGGCCTTCGATTGGCTGTGAGCATTTTCTCTCCACTGAGTACAACTGCATTGCACCGACCACGCGGTTCTGTTGTGCTGATATTCCTGCAAATGAAAAAAAAGCCTTTATTTAGTGTCATCTCCTAGCATAGTGGTTTTCTTTCTTAATTGTTAAATTACTTTTCTGACTCTTATTTCATTACGTTGATTATAATTCTTTTTACTTAATTTGTTTATTTAAATTTGAATATTTTTAGATGTTTTTTTTATTATTATTTTTTAATTGATTTTAAATTTGTAATTAAAATTTCTGATTTTGATGTCTTTTTTTCTATTTTTTATAATGTTAGTTTGATCTTTATTAAATGTAGTTTATGTAGAACTCTTTGGATGCTTTCTATTTTTCTAGTTCTTGTATATTTGTGTTATTAAATTGCTGATTCTCTATGTTTTCTCATTATTTCTGTTGTTTTCTATTTTTCAAGTTTTTAAGTCTTTGTTATCGAATTTTTGAATTTCTGTTTTTTTTTCAATTATTAGTTTTCTTATAGACTTTTTTATAATTTTATGAGTAATTTGAAATGTAATTTTATTTGTAGAAATACCATTAGATAAGTAATTTCTATACCCAGATCGGGTTTTTGAAAATAAATTATTCTTATTCTTCAACGGAAGCATCGTAGGTGTGAATTCTCCTGGTGTGCCGCTAGGTTTTAAAGTTATTCTTTATCAGAGTAAGGAAATGCAACTTTTAGATCTGTGAACTGGTGGATGCAACTGATTTGTTTGAGCATCTTATAAAATTAAATGCAAGTATGCAGGGTGACAAAACGTACAGCTTAAATTCGATTTTGAAAATAAAAATCTCGAGGAGATACCCTATATACATTGCGTCTATCGAAATTCGTTTCCTTATTGCGTCTAATGGATATTTAAATTAATTTGGGTTAGAGCGTGAAATTGTAAAAGACGGAAATTGCTCACCGACGAGTAACAACCACTGCTGCTTGGGGTCTGTGCGATAGTTGATAATCTGGTACTCATTGAGCGAAGAGTGTCTGTCGAACATCTTCACGGGTGTGGAATCGCCTTCCATAGACCAGTGGTAAACGGAGGTCTTCGTGACGAGGGCCAGCGTGTTCAGGGATATCCACTTCCAGAATATCACATCCTCGGCCATCGTGTGCGCCTTCATCTTTGACTTCATCTCTATGTTGAAGATCTGAAGAGTTTTTTGCGCTGTGGAAAGAGACACATCTTGAAATTTTATAATATATATCTTGGCTATAACAAAGGGGTTAGGAAGACACAAAGCACGCGAAATGGTTGATAAATTGTTCGATGTAAGATACTATTTCAGTAGTCATGGAGCCAGCTGTAGACAATCTTTGTTCACGTGGAGTCTTTGTTTTTCAGATATTTACTAAAACGGGTGTAGTTCAGTGGTACTTACACAAAGCACTTTTTTTCTATACAGGGCAGTCCTTTAATTTCAAAACAGCTCAAAACATAAACGTAGATCGACTCATAAATAACAACAGTTTATGACATTAACCCTTTGAAGACCATAAGCTTCCATAAGTATGGAGGTTTAAAATAGATAAAACTGTTAAAGGGCAATGTAAATAACATGTATGTCAAGTTTCGTGAAGATTGGTTCAATATCTCCTCTTGGTCTCTCTGGTTCAATATCTAGATCTTGGTCTCTCCAGGAAAATAATCAACTCCTTAGAAAAAATATCTAAAACTGCGATTTGCGCATCTCAAATTCTATGGCTTCGAAGGGGGAGTGAATGGGTGATAAGGTAAACGCTCACATGTGGCAAGACAGCTGTCCTAAACCTACCACAATCGGTCGTTAGTCCGGAATCCAATGCTCACCCCCCAGAAGTGTAATAACACTATATAATGGGCCCGACTTCGGTCGGTGAATTCCATGGCAGCTCCGTTTGTATTTTATTTATTGTATAAATTGATGATAGATATGTGTTCCAGTGGTCCATAAAAGATGCAAATAAATTTTGTATATTATTAAATACGATTTTATTAACTTAATAATAATGAGTTTGTACCAAAAAAAATCTAATTCCTTGTTTGTAGATCATTTTGAGTTCGTTGGTCATTTGCAATGTTTTGAAAAAAAAAAACACGATATATTTTTAAACAATAATGCAATTGTTTTGCCTATATTAAGATTGTGATGTGTCAATAACATGGCAAAAAATAAAATTTATTAATTACTTGTATGCCATAATTTCAAAAATGATTTTTGAAGTTATGGGACACATAATCATCCTAATCATAAGTTTTTTATTCAAAATAGTACAAAATCGTAACTTTTTGACGTCAATGTCCCATGGTCCTTAAAAGGTTAAAATAAAAATTATACATAATACGGCTTTTAAAAAAAATAGATAATGAGTATGATGAAGTTAACTTTTATTTAATGTTCTTTTATTTTTCGAAATAGTTACCTTATAAGTATATCACACTTAACCCGCTGAGCACGTAACATCCATTTGGGGAGATGTATGGCGGCAGCCTACAATCCGAAACATCCGATTTTGGATATCGCGCTCGCCGCTGCGAAAAATGCAATTTACGATTCGAATCGTCGTACTTTAATGCTTTCTGACCGCGGGACGACATGGCCAAATAATCTTTCATTCGCCGGCCAACGACGATAACATCGACCGCCGATTTAAAAACTCAGCATTAGACGTCAAAACAGCATTGTCGATCGGCCACCCCGCGGCGGCGTATAGTTCCGCGACGTGTTTGTTTTGTGAAGTGTTTTGTGTATATAAGTGCAGTGTATACCGGATAAAAGTGAGTAATTTCCATTTTTAAGTAGTTAAGGCATTAGGATTATTCAATTTAGACAATCCATTTGCTGTTTTTCACGAATTTTCGAAGAAAACACTTTGGCAACAACAAAGGGCTCGCGAAAAAATGGCCGTTTTTATTTTGTAATGTTTGTGAAATATCCCTATATATCGCGAAACATGACGTAATGTCGCTTTAATTTACTAATAAAATAGGTATTGCTTCATTTACATCCTAAGTTATCACATAATTAGGCGTATTTTGAACATTATATGTTGTTTTTCTAATATGGCTCGCGAAAATGAAACTTGTTTTGATAATTACTATGAGAGAAAAAAGTGCGATTTTCCATAGTTTTTCGATGAAATGTGACTCTTTGGAGTATAGTAATTAGTTATTAGACATATAATAAGTCTATGATAAGACAATATAATTGAAAAAATCTAACGAATTTTATATTATGGGCATTCAAAGTTTATTATTAGGTTCGGACGCGGAAACTCTCAAAACTTTAGATTTTTCTATAATATCAGACAAAGGTCAAAGTTCTGGTGTGATTTCTAAGAAGAAGTGATGTAGTAAGAAAGTTATTTTGAAAGAATTTCATATAAAAAAATACCATAAGTAGTCACAAATTAAAAATTAAAAAAATTTTTTTTTACGAGAATACATAAAATTTTTCTTGGCTGAATAAATAAATATTTTTTCCGTATTTTTGTATGCAAATAAGTAAAAAAGAAATATCGTTTTGGTAAAGCATTTAATAAAGAACATAACTGTATTTATAATTTTTGATATTTACGAAAACTGTATTTACAAAAAAATCGAAATGATTTTATAGGCGAGTTTTTTTCAGTTTGCCAATTTTGTAATATTTATTCATTATTATCTTAATTGTTTTACGAGATAAGGTTATAATGTTTTATATGTCAAATTTCAATGCGATCATTTTTCTCTTTATCTTTTTTTATTCCGTTTAGTGGTTTATAAGTTATGATCGTTTTTCTCAAGGCCGTTGACTCGCGTCGATTTTTTGCGCGAATATGTCGCGCGCAAAAGTGATAGGTGAATTTTTACCTCGCAACGTGAGGGGTTAATATATCTTTTTTATAAACATAAAATACCCTTCCTAAAAAAACACTTCATCTCGATCACCCAAAAATTCATGAACTGCGACTACTACTGCGTCACCATATTAAATTTTTTAACCTTTCAGATGTTCCTTTATTATCAGAAATATTTAGGAATCACTAGGGACAAAGTCCGGTGAGTATGAACCAAAACAATTTTAGCGAGTTTGCCTCTTCGTTTTTCATGTATTTCGTTTCGCATTTATTTATTTGTTCAGCATATACAGTTCAATGATCAAGGTATTTAATCATCATGAAGTAAGTCAACAGTAAGGGGTTACTGTTCCAGAAAATAAGATTTAATAGGGTTCCCATAAAAGGTTTCTTTAAAAATTAGCACTTTGAATGATATATCTAAGAGACTGGGGAGACCGTCTTGACTTGGAGGACTTTCAGTGAGAGTTGGAGACTGATACTCTTTAAGGCCCAGTGACAGGCTAAAGGTACTTCCGTAGAGAGTGAATTCGGCATTCTAATCAATGATACTGCTATAAATTATCCATCGATAGGTAGCCAAAGACATAAGATGTTGTGAACAAACATTTACACCGCAATATGTTCTATGTAGCGAGAGATCCATGGATGAAATTCGGTAAAAATGCTCAGAGGCTTTTCCTTTGGGGATCACAATAATAGCTACACAGGCATAAAATTAAAAAAAAACTTCGGTAATCGCAGGAGTGAAAGAGTTGAATACTCTAAACAAATTGGAAAACTTTCGTAGTTTACTACTTTTTTGCTAAAATTTGAGATGAAATCACATGGTTGTTTATTTCTGTTCTCATTTTTTGCTGAATTTACTGAAAACCTCATGATTTGTTTGTGCTTTGGAGTCTGTTAGGATTAAGCAAAGTTCCATTTCACAGGATCTGGATTAATAAGGATATACTGCAGGCATCCAATATATCAGAGGAATCGAAACAGCAATTTACGCTCTTGGTATTACGGCACAGTATACCACCCAGTAGCTTTACTCTAGAGCTACAAGGCAATGCGGTAAGAGGGTGCGAGGAATGTGGCCAGAGGGGTTCGTCACGACAAATGCGAACAGTACGCATTAAGGGCAGGTAAAGGCTGCCGACCTTTTCAAGCGTTCGGATATCTGTGTAGGC
Organism: Micropterix aruncella; assembly: GCA_944548615.1. Taxonomy (NCBI): domain Eukaryota; kingdom Metazoa; phylum Arthropoda; class Insecta; order Lepidoptera; family Micropterigidae; genus Micropterix; species Micropterix aruncella. The sequence continues at coordinate 23,813,646 of OX155969.1, forward strand.
TGAGTAGCGAAACATCTGGCGACCATCCGAGCCCTTACGACTCGTGACGTATTCGCTTAGATTTCAATGTTGTTCTAAGAGAAACTACTGTCTGGTATACTGTGATTACGGAGTGGTATTAGAATTTTTGAGGTTCTTCAAAAATATTCTTAATCGACTGAACTCTCAAAATTGCAATACTCTACCATATTGCATCAGATAATAAAGTAAAAATAAGTAAAGGCACATAGAAAAACAGAACATTGTAGACACAAAAGCCACAATCTTTAATTATTTACATATTTTATCATAATTAATGCAAAGTGTTTTTATATCACAATTGAATGAGTTCGCTGACCTATTAATTTAAAAATGTAGAAAGCAAAACTATTCATTATCAAGAATAATGACTAAAGGATAAAAAAGTATCACAGTGAGTCATAAGTCTCATTTCGTTATCTCGGAAGCGCAAAACAATTCTGAATGATCACAATATTCTCCAATGCAATAAATTTGTAGCGATGGAAAAAAATGAGGAAAAAATTATCACTAAAATGAAACCGAGGGCTATGAATGGGTTGTCAATATTAAATGAGCAGGAAATTTGGTTCTATCTTATTCTAAGAATGTGATTCTTGCTTTTTTAGACGATTTTGAGACGGGCTATTGGCTACGTAGCGACGAGCACTCAAGCTAAAAAAGTGGTTGATAATCATTGTTTTTTGGAGAAAGATAAGTAATTCAACAACCCTTGACACAAATCGAATCCGCTCCAAATTTCCTTTCTTTCAGTGAGAATAGTATTATTATTATTTATTCTGGACAGGCAGCTATGTTGTGTGTCCAGATCAGATCTTGTAAAGCTAGCGATATTAAAGCTATAGATAAAGCTTAACGATATTAATAAGCTACTATGTACAAATCAAGTCTGTTTTTAAATTGATTGACACAGCTTTCACTAATCACTTCAAATGGTCGTTTATTCCACATATCCACCACTCTATTTTGCAGAAAGTTCTTAAGAGGTTTAGATTTAAATTTTGCAGGTTGAGTTTTTTCCTTGACCTGGAAGATTTGTGTTGACGTTGAATTCGTAAATATTCTCCAGACCAGGTAAATTGTAATAACTTGTGAGCATTTTATATGTCCCAACCAGGTCCCCTCTTTGTCTTCTTTGTTTGAGAGTAGTCAGTCCAAGAAATTCCAAGCGATCTTTATAATTCCTATTCTTCACGCCCACTACCATTTTGGTTGCCCTTCCCTGCACCTTTTCCAGAGTTGATAGTCATACTCAAGAATAGGTCTTACATATGCTTTGTCTTTATAAACACCTCTATTGACAGAAGTTGGATAGCCTTCCTTATCAGATAGAGTTGGCACTACTAGCTTTACGCTTAGTCTCTTTTTTTTACTACCATTGCTCTCGACATTGTGACTACTTGATTAGTGGTCGGCGCATAGTCCTGCGCCGATTTCTGAACGAGGTGGTGACGGCCAGTTGGCAGTCGCACGCAAGACGAATGTGCATCGAACAACCGGCGAACTCTAATACGAGCCTAACCCTCTAATTTTAATGTATAGCTCTGAAAGGAGACACCGGTTTGAGTCACCTCGGCACAAAGACAAGAGTCAAGGCTGGATTTTTTATTTATCGATGTTTTGCCATTCAATCTCTGAAAGTGAATAATTGTTTTTTATTTTCATTTGCATACCGAATGTTTGTTGCCATATTCACGGCGTAAATATTACTATTAGTGTGACTAATAAGTAATACAGTTACTAATAATACAGTTACTAATAAATTTAAAAAAAATACAAACGGAGCTGTCATGGAATTCACCGACCGGAGTCGAACCCATCATAATACTAATATTACACTTCTAGGGGGTGAGCGGTGGTTTAGGACTTACGACCGGCTGTGGTAGGTTTAGGACAGCTGTCTTACCACATGTGAGCCTTCACCTTACCACCCATTCACTACCCTTTCGAAGCCATAGAATTTGATATGCGGTTTTGGTTTTTTTTCTAGGAAGGTGTTGATTGTTTTCCTGGAGAGACCAAGATCTTTAAAGACGTGAAACATAGATTTGGCTGGCAGGCCACAGACGCCAACTCCCACTGCGTGAAGGTAAACAGTGAAACCGTTCCGGATGACGGCATTTGCAAGATCATGGTATTTATTTAATTTGTACTCATGGTCTTTCGGGATATTTGATTCCCATGGAACAGTTAATTCTACAATAAGGGTTATCTTCCGAGATAGATAATAAAGAGTTTGATCTGGAAGGGCTGTATATCCGAGACTTTCAGGGAATTTATACTGCTTAGCGACCGAATCGACCTCCAAAATCCAATCTGAAGCTTCCTCGATTATTGAGGAATGTATACTGCTTAGTGACCGAATTGATCACCAGAAACCAATCTGATGTTTTCTCAATTATTGAGAAAGGTTTTGTAGTGAAATGTTTTTTGCCTTTAGAGCGGTCACGCACAAACTGTATTGGGGGTTTGGAGGGTACTGTCAGACCCTTGTTGGCACGAGCAACTGAGAGGCTAATTACCTCACAAATAAAAGCGAGGACTTTGTTTTGGCGGTAAGTATATAGTCCGCGTAAGTAGATATAAATGTTTGTTGCCGTATCCACAGCTTAAATATTACTAACATGTAACTGAGAAGTAATACAGTTACTAATAAAACAGTTAACCCCTTGAGTATGATACGACCAAATCTGGTTCTGAAACAATTATCCATTGAGTATGATACGACCAGATCTGGTTCCGCGTTTTTTTCACTTCTTTGACGTTCTCATATTTATTCATAATTATCTAATTGTTTTACAAAATGATATTTCAATATTCTATATTCGAAATTTCAATGCAATCATTGTGCAGTTGTTGTTTTTATGATTGGTGTAGTAGTTTCGTAGTTATAGTACTTTAAGGTCGATGTCGCCGAAAATCCTGCAAAAGAGACAAATGCATCCATGAAAATACCCATTTACTCCAAGGGTTAAACAGTTACTAATAAGTAAAACACAGTTTTCCATGGAAATAAACATGTTCTTGAAATTGTACGCTCTGTGAACAAACTGTATCAAACTATTTTGTACCAAAACATCTGTACTTAGATCTACATTTAAGAGAAGTACATAGGAGATCTATAGGAAATGCTGCTGCTGTCTCGGCGTTTTTCTCTTCCTGCAAGTAAGTATACTTACTAATTGAATCGCTCCATGTGAAAGGGATCTAAGTCCACAGCACAAAGGTGAGTAATTTAAAAAAAATGACACTCGCAAAAAATCTACAGAGTAATTGTCAATAATGCCCAATTATAGGCATATTAAAGGTGGACCTATGTTTTTTGTTTTTTATTGATTTTTAAAGTTGGTGTACTTTCAAAACTCAAGAAATTTATTAAACTTTACTAAAAAAAAACACAAATATGTAAATTAATATTAAGTAATATAAAGTAAAAACACACATCTAAGAAATCGTTGTCAAGGTGGCGGTCTGATGTGGGTCTCGATAACATCAATAAAAACAGTTTTTAAATTCCTATATTTAGCTGGACTTAGCTTCTACAACATTACAAACTCAAATCAGCCAAAAATGTAACTTTAACAGGAGCGATTTAATAGAAGTGATTCGATTGTAAACAAGGCCTCACCCAACCGTCTCGTCGCCCCCACACGAGGATATTCATTGTTAAACTTGTTCTGTTTACACTGTGTTGGAACTGAGCCAACTCTCTGTTCTTATTACTCATGTGCTGTTAACAAATAGATTCATGAAGTAAAACTATAGTGTGAGAAACTGATTATCTTACCTTCGACTCCGGCTTTTCCCTTCAAAGCGATGACTTTACTGGCAGGATTCATTATGGCGGAGTCAGCCGAAATCGGCCTACGGATTGGTGTTGTGGGGTCGGCCATATCAATGATAACAACCTATTTGAAATGAGAAATAAAGAAATTATGATTCCAATACTCTTCTTAACTCTGGGATCATAGGGTGGGGAGGTGCAGCGAAAATTCATATGGAGCCCTTGATTAGAGCTCAAAAGCTAATACTTAAAATTATAAAGAGAAAGCCTTGGAGATACTCTTCAGATGATCTCTACAAAGAATATAACGTGCTAGATGTACCTCAACTATACGTGAAAACGGCGCTCTGTGACTATCATACTAATTTAGAGACCGCAATAAGAACCCAGCAAACAATCTGCACGCGGCAATCCCGAACTATACATTTTGACGTCCCTCGAATGCAGACCACTTTTGGGCAGAGGCATTTTGTGTACATAGCCCCCAGGATCTTTAATATCCTAGATGAAGATTTAAAAATGTATGTGCCGAAGTCTTCTTCTTCTTTTAAAGCCAAAATTGATTCCTGGCTAAAATATGACGCCCGGCAAAATATCCACAAATTAATATACCGAGACAATTATCCCTGACATTTCTTATTATTATTATTGTTTTCTTTGACTTTTTTTTATTTTATTTATTACTATTACTTATTCATAAATTTTGGTGACTATTGTTTGATATCATTTGACATTTTATTTTATTTTTATTTTATTAACACGATTATTTGTTTTTGTGTTTTATTTCCTATTGTGATCATTAGTTAGTGATTATTAGTTATAATTTGTAATGGTGACGGGAATATATATATTTCTTTTCCTTTTTATTTATTTTTTTTTTATTTCATTGCCGAATATATGTGATACCTATAAAAACTAGAGAGCTAGCTGCCCTGGAACAAGTCCTGGCACTTAGTTGGGCAGCAGCAGTACTTAAATGCTAATGCTCATATCGGCCGTGTTTAATTTTAATTTTAATTTTAATTATATATATTTTTTATTGATATGATTATTAGTGATACTAGTGCACTTGTAAATGAATTGTTAAATTAAATAAATAAATAAATAAATAAATAAATAACCCTTTGAGGAACATAAGCTTTGCGGTAGAGTATGGATATTTCTAATACATAAAATTGTTAAAGCGCAATGTAAATAACATGTATATTGAGTTTAGTGAAAATTGGTTCAATAGATTTTGTATAAATTGATGGGGCATGTGTCCCTGTGGTCCATAAGAGATATACATAAAATTTGTATATTAATAATAATGATTTTATCAACAATAAAAGTTAGTAAGTACTAAAAAAATAAATTTCACTTAAAAAGTTGCAATAAATATTTTATTTATTCATTTAAATTTAGCGTTCATTGGTCATTTACAATGTTTTAAAAAAATATATATATTTTTAAACAATAATTAATTTTCTTTGTCAATATTAAGATTCTGATGTCTTAACAAAATGGAAAAAATATAATTTATAACTTAATTTGTGTTCGATAATTTATCTAATTATTTTTGAAGTTATGGGACACATACGTCCCATGGTCCTTAAAGGGGTAAGGGTACATTAACTGATGCACAGTGGGATTTGCCATTTTTACTTAAACCTTTGTTTAGACAGAAAATACGCACCCTAAAATTCTGAAAAAAAAAATGAGCAAATCAATGAAGAGTAGCTTCATGATCAGTGATAAACTATTATACACACAGAAAAAAAAGTGTAACTTTGAATTCACACACTTATTTTCATATTATTTTGTTTTTTTATAAGTCTCTAGAATGTCTATAACCTTACATCGTTTTGGCCTCAATAATTCAAACATTTCATAAAAATAAAATGATCAAAAAACAAGGATTTGCGCCTCACAAGAGTTTCGATTCATTGTCCCCAATTAATTATTATTGCAAAATCTTTTATACATTGGGCAAAATTTTTAATTCCCCTTTTACTATGTCTTTAAAAGTTTCACCTTTTTTGCTGTGAATAGTTTTCTGAATATAGCGACTACAATGATAAGTAATTATATTTTTGTTATCTACTAAGAAACTAGTATCGTCTGCTTATAGAATAGTTTAACATTGGGCACTGCTTCTGTAATGTTATTTATGAAAGGAATAAACAACAGAGGGACTATAATAGAACTCTAGAATACCCCCCTGTGAAGCCTGAATTGAAGAATAACTTTGTTGTTTTACCTCTGCTGTGTCGCCGACTTTCTCCCGTACGCAAATGAATTTGTCGGATTCCATAGTGAGGGTGTTGAACGAGATGGAAGCTGCATTGATTCCCACATTTGTGAGCTGAAACAAAATCAAACATAGCTTAAGTATAATCTGAGTATATTTTTAGCTAAGTATAGCTTTATCTAAGTATAGCTAACACGGCCAGGTGGCAAAGTGGTTAGGTCGCCTGATCTTACATTGTAAGGTTCCAAGTTAGATTCCCGGCTGGGTCATCATTTTCCATTGCGATAAAACTAACAGAATTGCATTTTAATTTTGTCACACATACATATACTTATAAACACTTCATAGTAGTGTTGCTTGTAAGAGATTGTCGTATGCTAATAAACCCGCCTATTGTGAAACTTTACAATAAAGAGACAAAACAAACAAACAAGCTTGAAAATTAGTCATAAAACTAAGCTTAGGACAGAGTGCTTATTGAGTAGATTCTTGAAAAAATGTTTATTACCAAAGAAATTAAGATTTGAAGATCTGATCTGAACAATGTCCTAGAAATGAGGGTAGTTATTTTATAACAGGACTAGCTGACCTAGCGAATTTCGTACCGCGTAACAGTCAATGAATGTCGTGTTACAGAATAGCTGAACTTAATATTTAATAAAAAAAGTTTCAGCTAGCTATATAATAAATATTAACTTAATAATTTAAAAAAAAGTTTTAATTTCTTAGAACATACTTGTAATTATAGATGTATTAGCTGAACTTAATATTTATACAAAATAAATATTAAGTTCACTACTTTATTAAGATATTAACACAAAAAGAAATATAAAAGTACAAAAATTAAGTATATCAATCGCGTGACAGCAAGACATGATTGAATTAAACTATTTACATATTGTGCAGCATGGGATGCACTCGGTTTAATTCTCTTCATTGAAGCACCTTGTGATATATGACATTTTTTGTAACTCAATTCTGTACTACGTTTTAGCAAACACTCTGCATCGGCGACAAGCAGGTGGCGCTGATAGCATTGTCCGGCGAAACTAAATCAGATTATTTGGCCATCTTCATTAACACTGTTAATGAACGATTTCTTATAAGGAACTGATTGATTATAAAAATCCATTTATTTAACCAATTATATCAATATCGTTCAATTATTAGTGTCATTTATCGCATTTTATATGGGCCAATTACATCAGAGAAATAATACAGCAAGTAAATTAGATGGCGCTATTTTCAGCTCCAATAAATTTTGAGGGACGAGCAGTTTATTAAAATTTCAGTATGTTATTAATAACTGATAACACAACTGACCAACAAAAAAGGAGTGTAATGTGTTCAGGGTTCATCTATGTATGTTTTCCATTTCTTTATTCCATCATAACTTCTAAACGCTTGAACCGAATTAGAAGTGTGTGATATTGTTAGAACCGTTATGTCATCCCAAGTGTTATATGGTACCTCAACTGTCCAAATGTCATGTAAGTAGTTGTCTAAATGTCCAAATATCCTAATGTCAATAAATTAACATAAATATATTGTTTTTAGTGTCAAAAGAAAGGTCTGATTGAGACATTCCGGAAATATACATGTATCTATATGGATAAATACAAAAAACACGAATATTTAATGAAAAAACCGTAATAAAAATGATTATACTTCTCGCGCGCGTACCGCTCTATACTAAAACTCATACAGAGCGTAGCAACGCAAAACGACAAGCGCAAGGCAGCATTTCTCAAATCCAAAGAGGAAGCCCGGTTCGACAAAAACCGTTTTAACTACAGCAAAACGGTTTTGTCTGCCGCCAAGGGAAAAATCCAAATCCCGGAAGATATGGCCACGGAATACTTTTCGACCACGTATGAGGACCCAATGCGGCTCCATAATTACAGCCCTCCGCCGGGCATTACACCTCCGCCCCTGCCTACGGTAGCTTTTGCTTCTCAACCTCCATCACTAGATGAGATTCTTAATCAAGTAAAGAGGAAGCCGTCGGGCTCTACTCCGGGTCCCGATGGTATTCCCTATTTAGTATACAAAAAATGCCCCTGCCTTCTGCAATATTTAGGATCCATCTTCCGAAATATATGGAATAGCGGTGTAGTCCCACAGAATTTTGGCCGAGCGACAGTCATCTTAATTCCGAAGGTCCCAGTTTGTACCGGACCAAAGGACGCTCGGCCCATTGCTCTCACAGACACTGTGGCCAAAATCTTTTTTAGCATAGTCCACACGAGGATGAGCGAATTCATGCACCGGAATGAGTACCTTGGAGTATCAGTTCAAAAAGGCTTCATGCGCGGCGTCTCGGGCTGCCTCGAGCACAACTCTCTCCTGGCTGCTGCCATCAAGGATGCGAGACAGCACGAACGCCAAATCAATGTATGCTGGCTCGACCTAGAGAATGCCTTTGGGTCAGTCCGACACAGTCTCCTCCACTTTGCACTCCGCTGGTACAACTTCCCACCAGTCGTGCGTGACATTGTAGCCTCCTACTACAACTGTCTGACTTTCCATGTTAAAACGCAAGAATGGACTACCCGCTCTATACCATATTCAATTGGACTATTTCAGGGCTGTTGCCTCTCCCCGACGATTTTTAATATAGTTTTTAATATACTTCTGGAAAGCCTGAGCCAGTTTGACAGGAAGTGGGGCTACCGTTTTAAAACAGACGGCCAATACACCTCGTCGTGCCTCGCTTTTGCCGACGACCTAACTTTCATTACCAGAAGCCCCAAGCAGCTTTCCCTGCTATTACAGAAAGTGGAGCTTTTCTGCGACTGGTCAGGCTGTATAAAAGTGAAGCCCTCCAAATGTTTTTGCCTTGGACTCGCCCGCATGGGCACAAAATTTACATCCTATGACCCCAAATTGGTCTATAAGGGCTCTAATATCTCCCTTATAGACCCAAACAATCATTTCAAATTCCTCGGCAGAAAAATCACCCATCAGGGAAAAGACGTCTCGGGCGATCATGTTATAGAGCATTTCAAAAGTTGCCTGGCGAAAATAGATGCCTTGCTAATTTCTGGCCCTCGTAAGGCCTGGATCTATGACAATTATCTAACGTCACATTTGTCATGGCCCTTTCTTATTTACGATTTTACCAAAACCCAACTGTCCCGTCTAGATGCACTGGTGACAGCTAGTTTAAAATCCTGGCTGTCCTTAGCCAAACCAGCTGACCCCTCGACTCTCTTCAGGTCCAAACAAAATTTTGGGCTAGCGCTTAAACTGCCCTCTCTGCTCTACGCCAACTCCAGAATAACCAAAAATTCGATTCTGTGCAATTCCAAAGATCCGGCAATATCGAAGCACGTAATAAGTGGCTGTAGTGATTCAAATGAACTACAAGCCCGCCTAGACTTCCACAAAAGGTTCCTTACTGGAATCAGCCAGAATGGCACTGGTCTGGGGTATGGCAGTACAACCACGAGCGACGTGGACTTGAAGAAGTCTCTTTTGCGGGGAGATTACGACAGCAAGAGTATGGCTCATGCTATTGGCCTTCAATGCCAGAATGATTGGACAACAATTGGTGACTTTTGCATTCCGCCTCCAATGCACTGGAAGGTAATGCTCTATGACTGGACGCCAGAGATGCTGAAATTTTATTTGAATGCCTTTCAGCATACACTTCCAGACCCCAGTAACCTCGCTCGTTGGAGCTTTGCCGAGGATATTTCTTGTCCCCTCTGTAGCAATACCCCTTGCACAGCTAGGCACATTCTAGCTGGCTGCAAGGTGGCCTTAGATCAAGGACGGTACACTTACCGCCATGACAAAGTTCTCGCTGTTATTCGCGAGGTAATTAGTCTCTCAGTGGCTCGTGCCAACAAGGGTTTGACAGTATCCTCCAAACCCCCAATACAGTTTGTGCGGGATGGCTCTAAAGGCAAAAAACATTTAACTACAAAACCTTTCTCAATAATCGAGAAAGCTACAGATTGGATTCTGGAGGTTGATTCGGTCTCTAAGCAGTATAAATTCCCTGAAAGTCTCGGATGCACAGCCCTCCGTCCAGATATAACTCTTTACTCTCTATCTCGGAAGGTGGCTCTTATCGTAGAATTAACTGTTCCATGGGAATCAAATATCCCAAAAGACCACGAGTACAAATTAAATAAATACCATGATCTTGCAAATGCCGTAACCCGGAACGGCTTCACTGTTCACCTTCACGCGGTGGAAGTTGGCGCTCGTGGCCTGCCAGCTAAATCTCTATTTCACCTCTTTAAAGATCTTGGCCTTTCCAGAAAAATAATCAACTCTTTCTTAGAAAAATTATCTAAAACTGCGATTTGCGCATCTCAAATTCTATGGCTTCGAAGGGGGAGTGAATGGGTGGCAAGGTGAACGCTCACATGTGGCAAGACAGCTGTCCTAAACCTACCACAGCCGGTTCGTAAGTCCGGAATCCACTGCTCACCCCCCAGAAGTGTAAAAAAATAGTATTATGATGGGCCCGACTCCGGTCGGTGAATTCCATGGCAGCTCCGTTTGTATTTATTATTATAGTTCATTTTCTGTAACGGCAGTCGGGTTTTCAATTGTTTTTAATATATTTACTTGTTTTCTCAATAATAACCGACTGACCTTAGATTACCAGTTATTCAGATTCATAAGGACCTAGATGGGCCAAATGCGCGCCAAAGTGACTGACTACTTCAGCCAGGTTTTGTATAAATATACGCACAAATCAGTGTGATGAGGTGCAAGGGGTTCTTTTCACTTTTAGTTGTAAATTAAGCAATAGGTAAAGAGTAAGCAAGTACAGGTAGGTTCCAAAAGAGTTGACATTGAATTTCACTTTAAAAATTATTTACAAAGTTTACACTTTATTTTATCACTAATAATTAAAAATAAACTAATTCAGGCAGACAACAGCAATTTGCTATCTCTCAAGGTTATACAGCATCAATTCTGCAATTGACGCGGCAGCATAGAAGTAGTAATGTATTAACCGACAAGTAATATGAATATTACTACTTTTATTACACCAAAAATAATTTGTTTCTGGGGGCTTTTCTTTTTCTATTCTCAGTTTTCTGGGTCTGTGGAGTATAAAACAAAATTTCGATCTGACCTGACCCTCGAACGAATGCCCTCCACTCCTTTCCCCTTACCCAAAAAGTGTCAGCTTCAGAACCGTGCGAATTGTACGAGCAAATTGACGGATGCGATCTCTATATTTTATTTTTATTTTTTTAGGAATAAATTACTATAAAACACTGATTTTGCTTATAAAAATAACAGGAACCGAATGGCAAAACCTTTACCTTCTGCTTATATTATGATTCCGTTACCCAATTGGGACTAGCCCGTTCTAGGGTGGACAGGTATATACATATTCCTAGCTTCTAGGATATATTCCTAGCTCGGTTCCCTTAACAGATTTCGCCCTCGCAATGATATTGTGCATTCTACCTAGAAACTAGAATTATAAGTATGCCCAAGCAATCTAATTTATGTAGCTATTGTTATTAAAAACAAACCTGAAGTTATATCAATTTTCAACAAAGTATACATTCTTATCAGTGGCATTAAGATATTATCAGATTATTAATAATTCAGATTCTCAAGGACGGAGAAGATATATTAAGGTTGTCTGATTGACTGTCTTTTGAAACCCTGAATACAGTCAGAAACAGAGTACAACCCAACTTCAACCGGCCTGAACCTAAGAATCAAGCTCTTTAGTCACCCTGTAGTTAAATGACCCTTATCTAGCTAGGTTTGAGAAGCTAGTTTACTGGGGTTTTAGTTTTTTTTAGAAGGACTTTATATCTCACTCTCTTTTTGTACTCGACTGCAATTGTATGAGTGATCACATTGTGGAATACCTATTCCAAGGTTTATATAACTGTCATCTAGGGTATAAGTCAAAACAAATACATTCAAATGATTGACCGTATTCAAAGAAAACTTTTAACCCTTGGAGTAAATGGGTATTTTCATGGATGCATCTGTCTCTTTTGCAGGATTTTCGGCGACATCGACCTTAAAGTACTATAACTACGAAACTACTACACCAATCATAAAAAGAACAACTGCACAATGATTGCATTGAAATTTCGAATATAGAATATTGAAATATAATTTTGTAAAACAATTAGATAATTATGAATAAATATGAGAACGTCAAAGAAGTGAAAAAAACGCGGAACCAGATCTGGTCGTATCATACTCAACGGATAATTGTTTCAGAACCAGATTTGGTCGTGTCATACTCAAGGGGTTAAGATATATTTAGATAAATAAAATACAAACAGAGCTGTCATGGAATACTAATTTTACACTTCTGGGGGGTAAGCAGTGGACTCCGGACTAACGACCGGCTGTGGCAGGTTTAAGAAAGTTCCCTTGCCACATTTGAGCGTTCACATGTGGCAAGGGAGCTTTCCTAAACTACCACCCTTTAACTCCCCCTTCCAAGACATAGAATTTGAGATACAGAAATTGCAGTTTTAGATAATTTATCTAGGTAGGTGTTGATTATGTTCCTGAAGAGACCAATATATTTAAAGAGGTGAAACAGAAATTTGGCTGGCAGGTCACGAGAGAGGGTGAGAACATTGATGCCGTTTCAGGTGATGGCATTTGCGAGATCATAGTATTTATTTAGTTTGTACTCATAGTCTTTTGGGATATTTGAATTCAGAATAGGAAAAAAAATATACGTGTGGCACTCGGGGACTGCCGCGGTAAAGCTATTGCATAGCATTTTTAACAACTTATGCAATTATAATTATTTATTTATTTTATTTATTTTATTTTTTCTGATATCAGATAACTGCGCTCTATCGGAAAACGTTGAAATTATTCCGAATTATTTGCGGCTGCGAAAGCAAATGATTCGGAATAATTTAAACGTCTTCCGATAGAGTGCCGCGCACGAATTTTTTATTCGATAAAGCAAAAAAACCGGACTATTCGAAAAAAATCGTAGATAAAAAGATAGATAATTAAATTATCTTTAAAATGGTGCAGGTTTCATAATAATACGCCAGATAGTATTTGTGTAGTAGTCGTTTTTGTGTTCGGTTAGACCTAATTTCACAAATTACACTATGTAATATAAACAAAATCTAACATATTTAAAGCTAAGAATATTAGAAAAATGTTCTTGTTTAACATATATTTTTTTCGAATCGTAAGCAGTACTCGTTTAGACGTAATTATCGGTTTAAAATCATTAATTTTCGTTAAGAAATTTCTTCATTCGGTCGCCGCGCTGGCCTAGGCCCGCGATAAAAGCTATGCAATAGCTTAAAAATCTGTTTAATTTAGTTCTAGGAATGGTTGGATACAATACGGAGGGTTATGGCCCGTTTTAAATTCTTACTCACTCTTTTGTATATCCCTTTGGCAGTTAAAAGGCAACTACCCGCTATTTCATTATCAGAAATACCTACTTTGTTTTACTTGTTAGTTTTTTATATTTTCTTAAAGTCAGCATTAGCTTACTTATGTAAGTCAGTTATTATGGACCTTTACACTCTAGATTTAATATTCAAGGGAGAATTGGATTAGTCTGTAAGGCTCCTGAATAATATTTGAAATAAATATATAAATAAATATATTTTTTTTATAATAAATAGTCAAGCAGCATAAGCTGATGTGGCCGTATCCGATTGAGTATTTTATTATTCAGCCAGTCTCTTTTGCGTTTGATGATACTGGGCGCGATTGCGTTTCTCTTGAACTAAAATCAGAAATTAGTCCATGTGAACGAGACAGAGCAGTACGTCAGAGGAATATGAAATGAGCGGTTGTTCCGCATTAAAACTACCCACTGAAGATAAAGCAGATCAATCTAACACCGCACAAAATGTGTTCAAACTTATTTGGCCGTCTATAAGTTTGACAGGTAGTTTTAAAGCGGGAAAATCAACAATAGTTTATTTCATATTCCATTCTAACGTACTGCTCTATCTCGTTCGCTTGAACTAAGTTCTTATTTTAGTTCACGAAGAAACGCAATCGGGCCCACTGTTCAGTGTGTTTTAAAAACATTCAAGGTTTTTAGCACACACAACACTGTCTGGAAGTTAGTTCCACTCATCTAGACAGAAAATGTTTCTGTGGATTCATGGAGAAACTTGTCTTATTGTCGAGATGCGAGTTCCCATCGAATATAAGCATTCGTTCAATATAAGCACAGTTATGGCATTCCGAATGTATCTCGTGGGTTTTAATCAAATCCCCTCGCTTTCTGCGTTTCTCCAATTCGTTCATATCCTTTCATAAGCAACTGCTTAGTGTCTGCGGTAGCTTTCTAAAGCATCTGCAGTCTCTTGAACAGATCGATGTTCTTATTTAGTTCTAAACTAAAAAATCTTTTGTGCCATTTAACAAATTCCTATTATTATTAAATAATGTTGCTAATATTTATGGTTTTTCATTGTGTAGTCCTCATAACGAATGTTTAGTTATTATGAAACTGCGAATAGTTTAGTTGTCTAGGGAAGTAACGTCCATCTCGGTATGGCACCATCCAAAAAATATTTATTTAAAAACTTATATTAACCCTTCAGGCCTCGGCCCCTCAGACGATTAACAAGTTGCTGTTCCAAAAAAATTTTGTAAAAATTAGTAAAAAAATTGAATTACCACACTGTCTCACCAAAACATTAATTACTGCCAAACCACTGTATCCGTAATTAAAATGAAACACATTAACATAATAAAACGCTGAATCGTGTTCTGGCCGATATCGGCCAATCGGGGCTTGAGGGGTGAGTGTCCAAAGCCTTAACATGCTCAAAATTAATTAACCTTTAGAAAGCTAGCCATGGGAATGAAACTCTTGATGGCATGTTTTTAACCCTCTAAAATTTATTTGTAGGGTGTGTTAGTGCACGCATACTAATGTATAATGGAAGCTTATTCAATGAAGGTGACTTTTTTTGCATATAATTGCATAAATACGGAGATCGGCTGCCTGCGAGTTGTCGCAACGTAGAAACCACCGATCGGTGGTATTAGCATTCCAGCGGTTAACCCGACGAGGGTAGTTTTATTATAACACAGGATTGCCATCAAGGCTAATTTGGATCGAGTCAGTTACGAATTTGAAATTCAAGACAAGTGCTGACCTTCTACTGCCATCATGTAAATTAATTCTAAGTCAGTATCGTATCAGTGCTGACTTCAATATTCCCGCTATATATTTTGAAATTAGTCCGCTCCTTCCGCCATGCGCGCCATTGGTACTGACCGCCATTGGTCTCTAAACGCCGAAGTCAGTAGTTAATCAGTCGCTGGCACTGCCATATAGGGTGACATTGCAATGTGTCGTAAAATTAAACTAGTAAAAATGATACCTCTTCTATCAACTCTTCTAATTTCCGTCAACTCTTCTAACATCTTCGTTAACTCTTCTAACAGCAGATACGAAAATTTTCTCAAGAAATAATTCAGTCGTATCAAATTCTGCCATTTTTGAGAACTCATTTTTCCCTACTGATTATAATAATGTTCATACATCGAGACATAATATCCTCGACTAACTGACTGTATGTTAACCCTTCGGCTACTTAAGGACCAAATTTGGTTGCACATCAGAACACCGTTGACTACCTAACGACCAATATTGGCGGCTTGCTCCCGGAATGCACAGTAATATTATTTTCTAATTCGAACGCATCCTAAAATCCATACCAAATATCTTATTATTACCATAGATACACAGACGGCCGCTAGAATAATTTCGCGCGTCATTTCGTGGATATTTCTGGTAAAATTCCATTGTCAAACATTATCATTTTTTTTTCTAATATCTAATAATTCATGAGTTAATATCTAAATATTTTTGCATGTAAATAAGCAAAACGAAATATTATCTTTGATACAGAATCTAATAAAGATAACGATACTATTTACAATTTTTAAATAGGATTCCGTATTTTTCCGTAAGAGAAGTACAAGTTAGAAATGCTGTTTTCTTCAGTTTTTCGACTTTCTCATATTTATTCATAATTATCTAATTGTTTTACAAAATGAGATTTCAATATTTTATATACGAAATTTCATTACGATCATTGCACAGTTATTCTTTTTATGATTGCTATAGTAGTTCCATAGTTATAGTACTTTTTGTCCGATATTGCAATAAATTCCAATAAATTGCCGCGGTCTGCCATTAAATTATGCCGCTACTCGAAGGTTTAATAGTGTGAGTCAGTTCTCGGTGCCAACACTGATGTCCGTAACCGACTCATTGTAAATCAGCCTTTACAGTGAGTGTCCAAAGCCATAACATTCTCAAAATTCATTTACCTGATGAGGGTAGTTTTTTTATATAGAACAGGATTGCCAATTAAGTCTAACGAATGTGTGTGTGGGTCCATGCAGTCAGAATACTAGATAGAGAGAGATGACATGAATGACTGCTACTAAGCCGTTGCACAGATTATAGTTTAGAGTTAAGCATTGCTTATCAATGGAGGGTTGCTAAACTCATACCCAAATGTTAGACAATGTATAGAGTGTATCATAGCCTATGAGCTCTTCCAATAATCCAATTGGAATTTTCTCCTATTCAAAGCCCTTCACCTCTGCCGCCGAGTTCAAAACCCCATTGTGAGTCATACATTCGTTAACAATAAAAGAGTTGTTACGCTCTGCTGAGCGAGAAAGTGGAGAACCACCATGACAATTAAAAGTTGCGAGGGAAACATCTTGGAGCGTGTCAATGTGCAGAGAAACACATGTTTCCTCGCAAAAAGTAGGACGAATCGATAACTGACCGCTGAATTCGTAAACGTAGGTAGGGGGTGGATGTGTACTATCTGTCAATGGCGTCAGTCGCTTGCGCAATGGAATTTACGATAAAAAAGCCCTGAAACCGCTCAATTTTAAAAACAGAACGAAAAAACAATCAAATTATCATTCATTGCGCGATGATTCATAATGAAAATACGGCAAAAACGCAGATTCACCCGAAAATAGACGGCGAAATAATGGGCGTACACTCACCTGCAAATGCTCCTGAAAGCGTATCGGCAATATCTGCGTCATTTTCCCGACTTTTAAAACAATCCGTTATTAGTTATTTTCGCACAATCGTCACTAATCCACTGAACCGACAAGCGAATCTCTGGAAATAATTGAAATAAAACACAAAATTAGAGAAATGTCAAAAAACCCGATCAACATGGCGGCTCATCCGGTCACTCTCTGGAAAAGCGCCGAAAACTAAATTTATCGCGTTTTATGCACGGAACGAGCGCGGCGAATCGATTTTAATATTTTTGTACACTTTTTCAACTTACTCCCGCATGAAGAACGACTAAAACGCGAACGGGCGAACGAAAATCAATCGGAAAAAGCAAACCGCCCGATCACCCACACCGACGATGCCACATACACAAACGAATTATGAATGAGTGATTATTTTTCATTTTAAGGCGTTTGATTAAATTTAATTTTCAAATATTTTACAATGTAAAACTGCTATGAAAATATAGTTTTAAAATAAAATGTAATAATATAAAAATATACATTATATATATCGTAAGACAGGGGTAAGCAATCATTCATTCAGAGATCAAAACTATATAGAAGAGCTATTGCACGGTGCACGTCTTCAAGGTCGTGACGGCAGAATATTTTTGTTTTTTTCTTATACTTTTCATTGTGGCAGATTCACGCAGCTAGGGCGCTGGTGATTTTAGGCCAGTTTGTAAATATAATTGGGGAGCCAGCGACAAAAAAAGTGCAAGAGTTTTGGAAAAGCTGATACTTTCAGATCAGACAGTAGTTTGGCCATAGAATGATGGGCTACAGTCAGTAGGCCAGATTCCGGGATACCTGGCGATGGCGTACTAGGAAGGTGTAATTTTAATTAGAAACCCAAAAGTGTTTCAGAAAAGCTGAACAATCATTAATAGATAGTGGATGCAAATAAAGAACTCGAAATATATGGTCAGATTGTTTCATAATCGAACCCGTGGCGTCAACATCTCCATACATGTCACTCATCGGTCTATGACGCATCGGTCAACAGCCGCACAATATCATGGTCGCAATGGCGCAATATAACGGTATGGAGATGCTGACGCCACGCGTTAGATTTTAAAGTTCTTTATTGCATCCACTGTCTATTGATGAATTTTCAGCTTTTCCAAAACCATTTTGGGGTACTAATTAAAATGACACCATTTCTAGTACGCCAGCGCCAGGTGTCCCGGAATATGGTTTGCGACTGTTCCCCGGAATTATATGGCCAAAATACTGTCTGATCTGAAAGTATCAGCTTTTCCAAAACTCGTGCACTTTTTGTCACTGGCCCTTGAACTAATATGATGCTGACAGGGAGGATAACTTCTGCTAGTATGTCTAACCTGTACAACTTAGAAACTGGAAACATGAACAAAATATGCGGGGAATATTTATTGTTGCATAGTTTTGTGATTTGTATGATGCTATTGTCTTTTTCGCCTTTTCATGTGTTTCCATTTTTTTCCGGTTATTCATTTCTTACAGTTGTGAGTTTTCATAGGCGCATCTTTTACCAAGATGAATCTATTTTAAACGCGTGTTAGAGTTGCCTAATAGCCAACAAAAAAATCTGCAGAATAATAATTGATGCCTGAAATTTTGTACCCTGGCAATGACAATGATAATATAAGTTTATTCAATCAAAATACTATTTTCCTTGTAGATGAAACTGACGAAATCGATATTGACGTTTCTATCAATTAATATTTCAGGTCGTTTCCGTTCCGCTTGAAGTTTGAGAATCGTCCAAACAAACGTCTACAAATCGACATTTGAATTTATTTAAAAAATATTCTATTTTAAATTAAATATATCATTATGTGTAAATTAGCAATAAGATGTAGGTATAATTTAAGACTCTTTTATATTATTGATATTAATTATTATTTGTATGTTATAGGATAACATATCGCACCTACCTCAACGTTATGATAATGATTGGTAGAAATGTAAACTGTACCTAATACATTAGTTTAGGTATAATTGATATATGTTCAACACCGGTCTGATTTTTGACAATTAAAAAAAACGCAAACGTCAAAATAAAATTTCAAATGTCATTCTCCTGTGTGTTGTGAAATCGCTTGTGCTTTGTTTGTAGTCGCGTTGTATTGAAAAATATCGCCAAAATGGTTTGTATATCCATTAAACAGTGTTTATTTATATTGACGATCTTTAAATGTTAATAAAATGCATTTTTTACAGTTTCCTTTTGGGTTTAATATGTTCCACGACCTCTCCCGCACTTTCAACACTACGTATTGTTGTTATTCTGTTTCAATGCTTCCGGGGAATGAGAGGCAGGATGTCGAGAGAGGCGGAAAGAGTAAGTTTCTCAACAAGTTAACTTCCCGGTTAAAAATAGTAGGAATTTATGTATTTATGAGAACCTATTCTACATCGTTGATGTTTTTAACGTCATCCCACTATATGCTATATTCAGTTCACGAGTGCGGTTAGACTTACGGCGCCTGCTTTTCTTTTGATAATTTCTGGACAGGCAGCTTTGCTGATAGGTCCAGATCAGATCTTGTGATAAACATATGTCTTGTATAACTTGTAATCAGTCGTAAACAATATTAGCCAGTTTTTAGGTACAAATCGAGTCTGTTTTTAAATTGATTGACAAAGGTTCAAATGATAGTTTATTTCACATGTCCACCACTCTATTTTACAGAACGTTCTTAATAGATTAAATTAAAATTTTGCACGGTTGAGTTTGTTGATGTGACCTCGAAATTTGTGTTGATGTTGAATTGTAAATATTCTTTAACCTAGGTACACCATAATAATTTGTAAGAATTGTATATGTCCCAATCAGGTCACCTCTTTTTACACGACTGCCCTATAAAAAAGGAGTGTTATGTGTTCAGGGTTCATCTATGTATGGTTTCCGTTTATTTATTTCACCATAAATTCTAAACGCTCGAACTGGTTTAGAAGTGTGTGGTATTGTTAGAATCGCTATGTCATTCCGAATGTCATAGGGTATCTTAAATTTCAAAATATCAAGTAAATAATTGTCTCAATGTCCAAATCTCAATAAATTAACATAAATATATCGTGTTTAGTGTCAAATCAAAGGCCTTTTTGAGTACATTCTAAAAATATACATGTATATATGTGGATAACTATATAAATCACATATATTTAATTTAAAAAAACCATAATAAAAATAATTATAAATTCAGTAGTTCACTTTTTGTAATGGCAGTCGTGAGAGTAGTCAGTTCAAGTGATTCCAAGCGATCTTTATAATTTGTATTCTTCCGGCTCGCTGGCATTCTGGTAGCCCTTTGCTTCACCTTTTCCAGAACATCTACATCTTTGCATAAGTAGAGGTTCATACTCAAGAATAGGTCTCATATATGCCTTGTAGATCTTTAGATTTTAATTTGAAAGTACTAGATCATGTAACAAATCCTCTTTCAGTAATAATGCCGCCGTCTGCACTGGAACAGCTGACGCGTTTAAACATAGAATATCCCATGATCTTCAAGTTGACCAACAGTAAGACCAAGAGAATAACGCATTGTGGAGTCCTGGAGTTTGTGGCCGATGAAGGAAATGTGTATTTGCCACACTGGGTGAGTTTTTACCATACATAAAAACACATAACTTACCAGTCAAAGATGCGAAAGAAACATGTACAGTAAAACTATGATACAACGAACTTCAGTAAAAGAATTCTGCAATGTAACAATTTTAATTTAATTCTCTTGAACTTGAGACTGTAATGTCTCTTGAACCTGTAAGATCCAATGCTATACATACCTTGTAGAGACTACTGTATTTCATTTACACTGACATCGCGCCGCGCTCGTGCGGGAACCTCCGCACAGTACCACGCATTCAGAAAAGGATTATTCTAAGAGCAACAAAATAGGGACGAGGGATGAGCCCGTAAGGGCCCACACACTCTTCTATATTGGTGACCTCGTCATTTGAGCAGACCGCTCCAATAATCCTTTGTTCGCTCGCGCCGGGCCAGGCCATGCCGCATGGCAAAAATACCGTGAAATATCGGTAAATTCAATGAAAGGTAGCACAAGCATGTTACAGCGCTCAATAAGTGATCGGTGAACGCATTTTGTAAATTTTTCGTGCGTTTTAGTCAAAAAGTGCAGTTTTTAAAATCATGCGGTCGCTTTTTCAAGAAACCGTTCATCAGCTTCATTACTTCGTATTTCTCCTGTGCGCCCCGCGCTGCGTGAAATTGCGTCATTGGCGCCCACACAGAGACCACCCACCCCCTGCGCGGCACCCCGCGTCATCTAACCATAGGCCCGATTGCGTTTCTTTGTGAACTAAAACTAAAATTAGTATTATTATTATTATTATTTATTTATATACACTAGCAGCTTTTGCAGCTGGTGCTTGTACTTCACGTGTTGAGTGTACTGTTTGTCTTTATTTTATTTTATTCCTTACACTTTTTAATTGCCATTTTTACTAAATGTTTGTCTAGTAGATTTTTGAAACCATTCACTGAGATAGCACTTATCACTTCTTGTGGTAGTTTGTTCCAAGAGTCCACCACTCGGTTAGTCAAAAAGTACTTTCTTGGGTTGGAACTCCAAACGAACGAGACAGAGCAATAGGTTAGAGCGGTATATGAAATGAACAATAGTCGATAAATACTACCTGTCGAACTTATACTCGTCCGAATAAATTCGAGCATATTTCGTGCGGTGTAAGATTTGACCTTGGTGCGCAGTTTTATTGCGAAAAAGTGACAACCGGTTATCTCACATCCCGCTCTAGCGTAATGCCCTGTCTCGTCCCACGGACTAATTTCCTATAGTTCACGAAGAAACGCAATCGAGCCCCATGTTGCCCTTGTGAAAAATATTCCCAACATTGTTGTGATATTTTTTCCGAGCCAATTTTACTACTGGCCACTAACACAGAATGGCCATCTTGCTTGCCGCCATCTTGGTTTCTTGTATTGACAGCTGTCAACCAATCAAAATAATAACACTGGAGATTGTCAACAACAACAATCTCAGTCATCTGAGTTGGAGATATATAGGTCAAGCTTTTTCCTTATATGAGAGTGGAGCAGTGAGCTTATCTATTTATAAACAAATGAGTGTAATGTTATACTTTCATTCAATATGCACTTATGTAACAGTTATAAATCAGATACATTGTTGCTGATTGCAAACAAATAAAAAATCTTAGTAGATATAATGTGTAGTGTATAGAACAACACAGCTGACAACAAATGGTGAATGTGTAACATGAGTACATACACAATGGAACTATTGTATTCCTATTATTAAGTAACAGCCACAATAGTCAAACAAGGGTTATAGCAATTGACCTGCAATAATTGTCGACTTCATTGAGAATGATAGTTTTCAAGGTCACGGCGTATGGACCCTTATGCTGGGGCCACACTAAGGGGAAATGTCAATGCCCATCATCGTGATAAATATAGCGTTAATTATTAATGCGTTAAATTGAGTGCCCTACAATGAATGGGCTAAAACAGATAAGCAAAAAGCAAGCTTATTTACCGAGCACTTATCATCGGTCTTCACACCAAACGAGGCATCAAACCATGACCCAGAAGAGGATATAGACTCTGTGCTGCAAACTGCCTTTCAGCTTGAGCATCCGCTTACACCAACCTCACCACGAGAAGTCATAAAATTAATAAAAAATCTTGATAGTAAGAAAGCTCCTGGCTTTGACCTTATAACCAAAGAAGTCCTTCAAGAATTACCACGAAAAGCTATCGTATTTGTGACTTCCTTATTTAATGCGATTCTCAGACTACAGCACTTCCCAAGCTTATGGAAGGTCTCCCAGATCATAATGATCCACAAATATGGAAAGCCTCCACACGAAGAAACATCCTATAGACCCATCAGCTTGCTGCCAGTATTATCTAAGATGCTTGAAAAGGTGTTACTAAGCAGACTTTGGCCATCTTTACAAGAACGGGGAACAATTCCAGACCACCAGTTCGGCTTCAGGAGAAAGCATGGAACGGTTGAACAGGTGCATAGAGTCTGTGCCACTGTAAGAAAATCTTTAGAAGGCAAAGAATACTGCTCGACAGCCTTTCTGGACATACAACAAGCATTCGACAAGGTGTGGCACAAAGGCCTGCTGTACAAAATCAAATTAAATCTTCCGCACAGTTTCTTCTGTATCCTGGAATCATATCTCACAGATAGAACATTCTATGTTAAAGAAGGTGGAGATACTTCACAATTATATGACATAAGGGCCGGGGTGCCACAGGGATCTGTCCTGGGGCCTGCCCTGTACACTCTGTACACAGCCGATTTACCGACTACAACTGGCGTTACTACGGCGACCTTTGCTGATGACACTGCCGTATTAGCATGCCATAAAGACCCAAAGAAAGAATCAGATGCACTTCAAATGGGACTCCAAGTATTACACAACTGGCTGCAGAAATGGAGAATCAGGGCTAGCGCCGCCAAATCAGTCCATGTAACCTTTACCCTCCGCCAAGGAAACTGTCGACCGGTCAAACTTGGAGATAGTATACTGCCGCACAGAGATTGCGTAAGATACCTGGGACTGCACCTTGATCGACGCATGACATGGAAAGACCATATAAAAATAAAAAGAGACGAGATTGCAACCCGACATAAAAAACTCTACTGGATGTTAGGGAGAAACTCCAGGCTATCATTGGACAACAAACTCCTTATATACAAGGCCATTCTAAGACCGATATGGACGTACGGTATCCAACTCTGGGGCAGCGCTAGCGACTCAAATATTAATGTCATACAGAGACTACAGAACAAGATCTTGAGATCAATAGCAAATGTACCGTGGTATATTACCAACAATGAACTACATCAAAACCTGTCTGTGAGCACAGTAAAGGAGGAAATCCGAAACACATCAGAGAGATATAAGCAGCGGCTAATTAATCATCCTAACAAATTAGCACGCCAGCTGATGACACAGAACTACGCAAAACGACTGAAGCGACACAACATCCTAGAGCTGCAAGACAGACAGTATCTCTAGGCCTCAAGGATGAGTGGATGCTCTCGCTGGGGAGCACATTCTGCAAGAGATTAAGCTATGTCACCACATCGACTCATAGTCCTTCGACTGATTGCCAATAAACCAGGAACAAAAAAAAAAAAAAAAAATTGAGTGCCCACACTTAAACGTTCAACGTCAATGCCCATTCTTTGCAGTAAAATTGCCATTAACCCGTCGGACGTCGGAGGCATTTTGTGTCGTTTGACAGATCCGCGCGTAACTGTTTCGGCCGACCCCCATATATATCATTGTCGAAACACAATGACTTTCTCGTTAGTCCACTCCATATATTACCGAAGACAAACACATGCGATCCCGTCGCGCTCACGGTGCTTAATGAAAAAGGTAGTGAGGCCGCTTTAATGCATTAAATCTCTTTGATGTACCGCCACTCGACCTAACGTCAAACGGCAATGTGAATGCCGTTGTAAAACTATCGCGATAAGTTGCGGCTACACCAGCGTTAAACGTCCATCATCGCGATAATTAACGGCATTTCTCGTTAGTGTGGCCCCAGGGTTAAGGGCCCATATATAACCTCTATATTACGAAAATAATGCATTTATAACTTTGATGTAGCTG
The DNA here is from genome assembly GCA_944548615.1 of Micropterix aruncella. Lineage (NCBI taxonomy): Eukaryota > Metazoa > Arthropoda > Insecta > Lepidoptera > Micropterigidae > Micropterix > Micropterix aruncella. Next base: position 23,838,323 of record OX155969.1, read on the forward strand.
TTTTTGATCCTCTCAAAAAAAAAAACACCTCTTTGTAAAGGAAACTGTTAAAAGAAATCACGTATTCCAGAAACCAGTTTTATTCACTTTAATCATTTCATTATTAGCTGATTGACATTTTCTAGATGTTTTTTGTAGCGGAGATTTTTTGTAGTAGCGGAGATTTTTCAGTGGCGCTGCCGTTCAGTTCATTCTGCCGCTGCCGGTGGCGCTGCTGTCCAGTCTATTCTGTCCCAGTGGGCAGAATGGACTGGACTGGACGGGGGAATCTCTATAATGCGCATTTCTGGAGCATTCCGATGTATCTAACGTGGCCTGTTATGCCTTGATGTTACCTAGTAGACAGAAGTGTTTATAATTATGTTACCTAGTAGACAGAAGTGTTTATAATTATGTTACCTAGTAGACAGGTGTTTATAATTATGTTATTCGCAGATGATGGCAAATCTGGTTCTCGAAGAAGGATCTCCTTTACAAATTGAAAGTGTCTCAATACCGGTGGCCACATTTTCGAGATTTCAGCCACTCTCTGCAGATTTCTTGGATATCACAAACCCTAAAGCAGGTGAGTGTTAGCCGTCTTTTATTCCACCTAAAATATATTGTATGTGTTTGTATGAATTTATGCTGTTGTTTGTGTTGATTGAGGGTTGGTTCATCCCTGGCAACAATGGCGGGCGCCAAACGGTATTATCAACTGTCCCCAGTGTGTGCATTTGCTTGTTAATTTAGCAGTGCCCAGTAAGCAGGCCCACCGTCTTCCTCAAGTTATCTCCGGGTAAAGCAGTAATTTGTTAATCTTTGTGTGAGTTTCCTAATGGCCACCTGTGTTTTATCCACTCACTAGTTATGTTGCACAAGGCGGTCCTCGAGTATACGTCTGCCAGTGGCAGTATGGATATAGCCCCGTGTGCCAGGTCATATCCAGGGAGGGGGGGGGGGGGTGGCGACGCATCCCCGAAATTTTTGGAGTAAAAAATAAAGTTGAGAAAAATTGAAAATCAGGGAGAATCGGCGACTTATGTTTCTTGTGCAGATTTTTGAAAATTCATTGGGACACAGAAGGAGCCTCCCCGAAGATTGTGCACATTTTCGACTGTCTAGTCTGCGACCACGAACAATCGGGAGTCTTTGGAAGCAGTGAGTCTAAACTTACCGGCCAATCCTTGTACCACCGGGCCAAAGTACAAAGTACCACCGGGAGTTGATTATTTTCCTTGAGAGACCAAGATCTTTAAAAAAGTGAAACAGAGATTTAGCTGGCAGGCCACGAGCGCCAACTTCCTCCGCTTGAAGGTGAACAGTGAAGCCGTTCTGGGTGACGGCATTTGCGTGATCATGAAGTATTTATTTAATTTGTACTCGTGGTCTACGTGGTTCCTATTGTCTGGGGGCTGAAAGGGCGGTAGTTGGGATTAAACCCCCAAATTCTGGCGTATTTTCGTTTCGTTGTATGGGCAAATTCAGGTTTGCTGGATACCATGCGCATTATTTTAATGAATGTCCCCCCCAAACTGAAGTCTGGATAAATGCCTGACAGTGTGTCTTTCTAATGTGAGTTTCGATGAAACCCTTTGTTTTTTCGTTGCTTATAACACTAGTAAAAATGCAATTATGCACCGATTTTATTTATCAGACCATTTTGGAAATCGATTTACACTCAACGTGGGTCGAATACTCCCTGCGGAGCCTCTAATCTTGAAAGCCGAATGTTGCCGGGCAGATTAGGCCAGCCTAGCCAGCAAGCAAAAAGATTATGTTTTGACTGAGGAAATACATTATTTACTTCATGCCATAGAATACATAGAAAACAACATAAAATGATTCTATTTTATGCATTATTTTGTTAATTATGTAAATTATTCTATTTAACCATTATTCTTCTTATTGATTTTTATATTGTAAGATTGCAACACACAGACGTTCTCATATTATGTTTGTTGAAATAATGTTGGTGAACTGTGAAATATATTTGTAGGTTACGAAATATTCTTTGAATTAAAATGTCATTTGACTATTTATTGCAATGCTATCTTTCCATCCATAATTATTTCAATTTGATTATTCCACTATTTATTGCAATGTTATTTTTCCATCCCTAATTAAGCTATTGCATAGCTTTTATCGCAGGCCTAGGCCAGCGCGGCGACCGAATGAAGAAATTTCTAACGAAAATTAATGATTTTAAACTGATAATTACGTCTAAACGAGTACTGCTTACGATTCGAAAAAAATATATGTTAAACAAGCACATTTTCCTAATATTCTTATAGCCTTACCAATAAACGAGTTGTAAAATTTATACCTCTGTTATTACTAGGTATAAGAAAATCTGTGACTAATAAACGCGGTATAGCTTACACCACTGATCATCTCGGGTATAAGCATGGAATAGTGGTACTGGATTTCCATCCGCACTATAACTCCGCTATACCACCCCTAGGCCAGGTATAACAGCGGTTTAACGGAGTATTAACTTAAAAATGGCCGACCGGCGTAACAGCTGTTTCAAACTGACAGCCACCTGACTGCCGCGGACGTGGAGCTTCTCGTTCGCGAATCGTGCGCTTTCGTTGTAATAACAGTGTTACGACGAGGATACGCCTTTTATACTGCTGTGAAATCCTGCGTTTTAGCCGAATAATGGATTTTGACGACTTGGATGATATGATCGATCTGGATTTATTGGAAGAAATCGAAATGCGTCGTGATAGGCGACCAAAAATTTACAAATTGCGATACGACCCGTTCAATTTGGATGATTACAATTTTAAAACTAAATATCGTTTCACTAAGCCATACGCCCCAAGAATCATCGATATCCTGAGAGCTGACCTGCAAAATGTCGACGGCATAATTTCGACGGCAACTGTTTGCGATTGAGATGGAAATACCACTATTAATTCGATCAGCATTCGCTTAACAAAACAATGGGCACGGGCACTGATCATGGCACGGGCCACAAACTTAATAGGGGCACGGGCTTTCTGACAACAAAAAGTGACATTTCATGTGCATTTCATGCCGCTTCAGATGGCCACACTGCTTCAAAGCGGGCGTTGCCATGCTAGAAATATGACTTGTCTTTGGTTTCAGGGAGTAGTTATAAACGCGTTACAACTGATTTATTGGTCACGATTTTACAACTTCGTTATAACTCGGCTATACCGGGTATAACAATAACAAGGGTTTAACGCGGTTATTAGATCATTTTATTGGTAAGAGTGTTAGCTTTGAATATTTTAAATTTTGTTTATATTACATAGTGTAATTAATTTGTGAAATTAGGTCTAACCGAACACAAAAACGACTACTACGCAAATACTATCTGGCGTATTATTATGAAATCTGCACCATTTTAAAGATAATTTAATTATCTATCTTTTTATCTACGATTTTTTTCGAATAATCCGTTTTTTTTGCTTTATCGAATAAAAAATTCGTGCGCGGCACTCTATCGAAGGACGTTTAAATTATTCCGAATCATGTGCTTCCGCAGCCGCAAATGATTCGGAATAATTTCAACGTTTACCGATAGAGCGCAGTTATCTGATAACAGAAAAAATAAAATAAATAAAATAAATAAATAATTATAATTACATAAGTTGTTAAAAATGCTATGCAATAGCTTTACCGCGGCAGTTCCCGAGTGCCACACGTATTTATTATTATTTATCTTTTTGACGTGTTATTGAAAGTCCTTTGCTATTTATTTTATTATGTATTTTATGATCGGTATTTTTAAAATCTTGACTGACTGCAGACTGATTTAGACTGACAGACGCATTGACATATCAATGACCTAGTTTTTAGATTAATGATTAATTTGTACATACCTTGTTTATAATTAGTTAATTTTTAATATTATTAGATACCTAATTTTATTTTTTTTAATATGTAGTTTGAAATATGCACAAGCCATTGTTTACTTGGTACACTTGCCTTAGTACGGGCCTAGGCCTAGTTAGGCGGCGTTGATCTGAAGAAATACTGGGCTACGGTACTCCCTTTTTTGCTACTATTTACAATAGAGCCTCAAATAATAATGTAATTTAATTTATTTTTAAGCTATTGCATAGCTTTTATCGCGGGCCTAGGCCAGGGCGGCGAACGAATGAAGAAATTTCTTAACGAAAATTTATGATTTTAAACTGATAATTACGTCTAAATGAGTACTGCTTACGATTCGAAAAAAATATATGTTAAACAAGATCATTTTCCTAATATTCTTAGCTTTGAATATTTTAGATTTTGTTTATATTACATATATTGTTTATATTACAATACACATAGTGTATTTAATTTGTGAAATTAGGTCTAACCGAACACAAAAACGACTACTACGCAAATACTATCTGGCGTATTATTATGAAACCTGCACCATTTTAAAGATAATTTAATTATCTATCTTTTTATCTACGATTTTTTTCGAATAATCCGTTTTTTTTGCATTATCGAATAAAAAATTCGTGCGTGGCGCTCTATCGGAAGATGTTTAAATTATTCCTAATCATTTGCTTTCGCAGCCGCAAATGATTCGGAATAATTTAAACGTTTTCCGATAGAGCGCAAGTATCTGATATCAAAAAAATTAAATAAATAAATAATTATAATTGCAGAAGTTGTTAAAAATGCAATGCAATAGCTTTACTGCGGCAGTCCCCGAGTGCCACACGTATTTTTTTATTTTATTTTGCATTATTATATTATAATAATGTACTGCAGTTAAAAAAATGCACTTTTCTTTAAATAAATAAAATAAATTACAAAATATTAGGACTCAACACCAAAAGTATATATTTAATAAATATATTTTAAAAAACCCATACAAATAACGTTTAAAATGCACAGAAAAGAGATTTTTGTTACATTCTCCCTAACCAAACATAGATCTTGGATCGCTATCATTTAAATATGATAATTCAGACTATCATAACAATGTTTTTCACTTTCAGTGCTCGAAAACGGCCTCAGGAATTTCGCTTGCCTTACCACAGGTGATGTGATAGCGATCAAGTACAATTCGAAAGTATATGAATTATGTGTGCTGGAAACAAAACCTGGAAACGCTGTCACTATCATTGAATGTGATATGAATGTGAGTAAAACCTTTTTCCGAGAAAATGTAATATAAAAATGTAAATAAAAAAAATACGTGTGGCACTCGGGGACTGCCGCGGTAAAGCTATTGCATAGCATTTTTAACAACTTATGCAAATATAATTATTTATTTATTTTATTTTTTCTGATATCAGATAACTGCGCTCTATCGGAAAACGTTGAAATTATTCCGAATCATTTGCGGCTGCGAAAGCAAATTTATTTATTTAGTACTTTATTCTTTATTTTTTTTATACATATAGCCACATTACTACCAATGTTATAAAGTGAGTCGGAAAAATTTAACACGCAAATGTAGCAAATGGTCAGTGCCCACCTAACTAGGACTGTAATGTCCTGTATCTAGGCGGGTCAGAGTAAAATGATTCGGAATAATTTAAACGTCTTCCGATAGAGCGCCGCGCACGAATTTTTTATTCGATAAAGCAAAAAAAAACGGATTATTAAAAAAAAATCGTAGATAAAAAGATAGATAATTAAATTATCTTTAAAATAGTGCAGGTTTCATAATAATACGCCAGATAGTATTTGCGTAGTAGTCGTTTTTGTGTTCGGTTAGACCTAATTTCACAAATTAATTACACTATGTAATATAAACAAACTCTAAAATATTCAAAGCTAAGAATATTAGGAAAATGTTCTTGTTTAACATATATTTTTTTCGAATCGTAAGCAGTACTCGTTTAGACGTAATTATCAGTTTAAAATCATTAATTTTCGTTAAGAAATTTCTTCATTCGGTCGCCGCGCTGGCCAGGCCCGCGATAAAAGCTATGCAATAGCTTAAAATGCTGTACTTAGTTTTAGAGCTATTGATGATTTTATTTTACCGGCCCACCAACCGACAAGGAGGTAAAGTATTGTGAACAAGCATAAGAAGATGGATTTATGCATTTTAACCCCCCCCCCCCCCCCCCCCCCCGAGACGATTAAGACCATTTCCAGACTGAAGTCTGTGTGTGTCTGTATATTTGTCTTTCTGCCTGTGTGTATTCCTCCACGATAGCACCCAAACGATTCATCCGATTGAGTTGAAATTCGGCATGCAGGCATCATTCGGTCATGTGTTGAAAAGTATACTTCAGTCCTGAAATATTGGACCTAGAGTTTTTAAATTCGGTACACAGATGGCTTGTTGAACCGGAATCAAGTTTTGAAATTTCGGGTAGAATATCTCGTATACAGGTGACACAAATAATATTTAAAACCTGTCATAATAAAGAAAATACTACATAATTTTTGAAAAAAAATACCATATTAATACCACGGAAAATATTATAAATATACTATGAATTGGCGCACAGGGGGAGGTTTGGTTGGTGCAGTTGGGCTTGTCTACTTGCCGGGAAAGTCGGGGTGACAACCGATTTTTATTTATTATTGACATTATATTTTGTTTATGTTTTATTTCCATACATATTGCTTTAGAATTCGATAGTAAATAAAATAAAATACAAACGGAGCTGCCATGGAATTCACCGACCGAAGTCGGGCCCATCATATATTATTAATACACTTCTGGAGGGTGAACGGTGGATTCCAGACTAACGACCGGCTGTGATAGGAGGACAGCTGTCTTGCCACATGTGAGCGTTTGAGATGCAGGAATTGCGGTTTTAGATATTTTTTCTAGGAAAGAGTTGATTATTTTCCTGGAAATAGCAAGATCTTTAAATCGGTGAAACAGAGATTTGACTGGCAGGCCATGAGCGCTAACTTCCACCGCTTAAAGGTGAACAGTGAAGCTGTTCCGGGTGCAACGTTTGCGAGATCATAGTATTTAATTAATTTGTACTTGTGGATATTTAATTTCCATGGAACAGTTAATTGTACAATAAGGGCCACCTTTCAAGATAGAGAGTAAAGAGTTATATCTGGATGGAAGACTGTGCATCCGAGACTTTAAGGGAATTGATACTGCTTAGAGACTAAATCAACCTCCAGAATCCAATCTGAAGCTTTCTCGATTATTGAGAAAGGTTTTATAGTGTTTCTTTTTGCCTTTAGAGCCATCCCGCACAAACTTTATTGGGGGTTTGGAGGGTAATGTCAAACCCTTGTTGGCATGAGCCACTGAGAGACTAATTACCTCGCGAATAACAGCAAGGACTTTGTCATGGCGGTAAGTGTACCATCCTTGATCTAAGGCCACCTTGCAGTCAGCTAGAATATGTCTAGCTGTGCAAGGGATATTGCTACACAGGGGACATAAACTATCCTCGGCATAGCTCCAACGAGCGAGGCTACTGGGGTCTGGAAGTGTATGCTGAAAGGCATTTAAAAAATATTTTAGCATATCTGGCATCCAGTCATACAACATTACCTTTTAGTGCATTTGAGGAGGGATGCAAAAGTTACCGATTGTTGTCTAATCATTCTGGCATTGAAGGCCAATTGCACGAGCCATACTGTTGCTGTCGTAATCTCCCCGCAAGTGAGACTTCTTCAAGTGCACATCGCTCATAGTTGTACTGTCATACCCCAGACCATTGACGTTCTGGCTAATTCCAGCAAGGAACTTCTGGTGGTAGCCCAAAATTGTGTTTGGACCTGGAGAGTTGAGTGGATTTGGGATTCAGGATTTTAAACTAGCTGTCACCATCTAAACGGGACAGTTTGGTTTTGGTGAAATTGTAAATAAGAAAGGGCCATGACAAATGTGAGGTTAGATAATTGTCGTAGATCCAAGCGTTTCATGTAATTTTTCCATATTTAGTTGTATTTTATCATTAGGCAGTATTTAAATAAACCTATATGAGCTTACCTTAGTGCAGGCATCTCGTGCGATCCAGTTAGGTTTTGTTATTTTATATCTGTTATTATAATTTTTATACAATAAAAGGGTTGATTTGATTTGATTTCTCACTCATTTCCCACCATTTTCAATATTTTCTTGCTACTTTTACTCTTCACTTAGTGAATATTTTGACAGTAGTAACTTTTTTCGTAAGTGTGAAAAATATTCAAGAAACACAAGGAACTAGTGAATTTAAACTAAAGGAACGTGTACTTAATCTCATGACTTGTTACTTTTGAGAAATAGGGCCCTGGAATCGGAGACTATTGCAGTTGTTTGTCATTGTCACTTCACCGCGTGAAGTTTGCAGCACCCGATGTTTCGGCGATGCTAAAACTGTCTTTCTCCGCAGTTTTTATCCTATTTATAAGAGCCCTGGGATACACTTTTTCTGTTACCTTAGTCGGCTTTGAAAGTCACGATGTAGAAATGTATACATAAATCTATTTTGTCCCCTAGGTGGAGTTTGCTACTCCAGTCGGATACAAGGAAGAAGAGCAAATGAGCGCTGGTTCCAGTCAAGCGTCGGGATCGCTGGTAGACGACCCGGCCACGCTTATGCCAGAACCGAAAGGTTTCATCGCCTTTAAGGGCGAAGGCAACCGGCTCGACGGGAAGAAGAAGAAGGCAGTCAAAGAGAACGGGACGGATACGCTTCAGAGCCCGAGACAGGTGAGGCCTTTAACCCTTAGAGCCCCAATTGGCCAATATTGGCCACAACACGATTCAGCGTGATGGCCCCGTTTTAATTTAATTTGTTTTATTTTATTATGTTTTATTATGTTAATATGTTTTATTTTAATTAGGGTACAGTGGTTTGGCAGTAATTAATGTTTTGGTGTCATAATTCAATTTTTTACTAAATTTTTTTGGGACATCAACTTGTCAATTGGCTGAGGGGCCAAGGCCTGAAGGGTTAACGCTCTAAATTCGAGGTTTCTGTCTGCCGCTTCATAATTGCGGTGAGACTTGCGGTGCCTGTGTTTCTTTTGATTATTATTATTTATTGTATTATTATAAACAACTTTTTACACAAATCGAGTCTTTTTAAATTGATTGACAGAGCTTGCACTCATCACGTGAAATAGTAGTTTATTCCACATGTCCACAACTCTATTTTGCAAAGGTTTTTAAGAGGATTAGATTTAAATTTTGCACGGGTGACTTTTTGGCTGTGACCTCAAAGATTTGTGTTGACGTTGAATTTGTAAATATACTTTATAACCAAGTGCATCGTAATAACTTGTGACAATTTTATATATCACAATCAGTTCCTCTCTTTGTCTTCCTTGTTTGATTGTAGTCGGTCCAAGTAATTCCAAGCGATCTTCATAATTCCTATTCTTCAGGTCCACAGACATTTTGGTTGCCCTTCACTGCGCCTTTTCCAGTACTAGCACACCAAATCAGTCACGTAAACATCAACCGTTGCTTGACGTTTGGCCGTTCGGGTTGTGATTCGGCTCCGCTTGTGTAGCCCGTCCCCTTCTGCCTGTGCAGAGGATTTTTTTATAGATTCGACGGGAATTCTCCTGGTGCAGACATCACAAACACTGAAGACTTGTTCAAAAATCAACTTAAGATGCGTTCTAAAATAAATAAACAATTGATAGTGCGATGCGTCCTGGATGCTTTAGTGATTTTTTTTATTATTCACATAAATTTGGCGCTCCCTTGAATTTCCGCCCGGGGCAGGTACCCCGGTTTGTCCCCCCTAGATCAGGAGCTGCTTTCAAGCCTACAAGCTTTGCAGCCAGCTCTCACCAGATCATGTATATTTCCGCCATACCTACCAAGTAATTTCCCGTGATCCTATCTCTTCTTGTAAATAATGCTGGGAATGCACAGATTATGTGCTACACTATCTCTTTCTCTATTTAGCAGCCCCAACAAGTTGCCTAATGCACTATGCCCAGAATGTGCAGGTGTCTGTTAAGTCTACAATGCCCAGTGATTATGCCCACTACTATTCGCAAGTTTTTTTTAGAGAGGCTCAAGCAGTATCTTGTCAGTCGGAGTTTGAGTCTTTCAATAACTCTCTGCCTGCCTGCATTTTGTCATGTTTTTCACCCATCCACCTGTTCTTTTGCATAGAGCTCTTTTCGTGTACCATCTGCCATTTGCTAATTAAAGGGCCCGTGCAATCGCTAATGAGCCCGAGCAGTTGGGACATTATGACCTTTGTGTTAGGGTCGGCCCAACTCACAGATCGGCGCCTATCCGGTAGCCTCTCCACAGAAGTGCTAGCCCGGGTAGGACTCTATGCCTGCTGACCAGTAATACTGGGAATCGTCCTACGGGTGCTCCTAAACGGTTTGCGCACCGTGCGGCATCAGCCAATCGACTGCATTCCGACTGATAGTCGGGGGGGTCTGGAAACGGCTTTGTTTCCTTTAGAGTGGGCGCGGCTGTTTACCTAATGACGGGTGCTCTGGAAGCGACCGATTGGCCACCCGATTCTGAGTGAAAGGCGGGCATAGAAAGCCATGGTCCACGATGATTTGAACTGAATCGCCGCTTACATTAGGTAGAAAACCGCGCAAGCAACCTCGAATCTGTAACCAGTCGGGAGGCCGGAGAAATCTAGCCATAACTGGTAGCGTAGACGCTTGGTCTGCCCGCTGGTTTGACTACCTGGTTCCGGGCAGTAAGGCTTGGTCTCTCGCGGGCTAGTTGGTAAAGCTTGATAGTGGATTGTCATTGTCTAAGTCTTCTACGCTCATCCCACGGCTGAAAGAATGATCACTTATCTTTATACCAGCCTGGGGTGACGTGACAGGTTCGCCCGTTGTAGTTGACACCACCCGACTGTACCATCTGCCAGCAGCAGTAAAGGCTCAGATCCGATTGTGATTCCCTCCGAGCCCTTTCTCGCCAGTCTATCTGCTTCCACATTTCGCTAAGTTCCACTGTGTCCTCTTACCCATTAGGGAGTTAATGGGCCCTTGCTGAGTTGGCCACGAAGACCCATTCTGTTCAGGGTTGGTCACACTCACGGGTCAACACCTATTCGACGGCCTCCACGCATGATGTGCGAGCCTGGCTTATGGTTATGGTTAGTGTCCCCTGGGAATCAACCTTCTGGCGCTCCTGGACGGTCTGCGCACCGTGCGGCGTAAGCCAATCGACTGTGCACTCTGACTAACAGTCGGGGGAGTCTGGAAGCAGTACTGTTTCCTATAGAGCGGCGGTGGTTGCGGACCTTACGGCGACTGCTCTTGAAACGACCATCGGCTATCCGATCCTGGGTGAACAGCCGGGCAAAGGACGCTGTGGTCCGCGATAGATTCGGTATAAACCGTTTCACCGCTTCATAAAGGAGAGGACCGCGCAAGCGACCTCGAACTCGTAACCAATCGAGAGACTGGAGTAATCTGGTCACAATTGGGAGTAAGGGCGTGAGTGTAGGCCCGCCGGGTAACACTCCTGGCTATCTCGCGATTAAGGCGTTGGCCTCTTACGGGTTTGTGGCGGAGCTAGACGGTCGACTGTTTTGTCCAAGTCTTCTGCGCTCACTCCAGGGAGATAGAGCGACTAATCGTTAAAACTTCCTGAGGTGACGGGCCCACCCGCTGTAGTCGACAACCCTAGTTGTGTCCTCTTACCCATATCATACTAAATCTATTCATTGCGAGTAAAATAGTCTACAATCCGATGAATGCGACATATATTGTGTTGTTGAAAAAATATCCGATTTATTGTGAACTTGTAAGGCTCTTAGGTATGTCGAATACTGAATGTTTAACTGCCTATGCGGGTGGAGTTTCGTGGAGACGAAGACCAGTCACCCCTGGTCTTTACTTTGTTCTCTCGGAGTTGCCATAAATTCTTATACAATTCACCGATCCGTCTTGACCATCGCCTTGCGACCTACATCTCTACATTTATTCGATGATTGAAGGTGCTTATCTCTTTTTTTCAGAAGCTTTCTTTAAATCAATAAATACTATAAAATATTTGTTATTAATGCTTTCAATACATCCCTGTGACATCTCGGAATGACCAACCGCGTTGAAAGGCTTAGCCTCTGTAACAAAAAATACTACTCTGTGCATCTTGCACGTTATTTATATGGGTTTTTCAGTTTTCAGGATTATTCATTATGTTTTCTGTCCTAATATTTTTTCTTTCAAAGAATAATTTATAACCTATAAATACATTTCACAGTTTGCTGTCATTTAGTTTAGTCAGTGTTGCAATGTTACAATATAAGAAAGTTACAATATTCAAAAAGAGAAATAACAGGCCAACCACTTCTCAGGTCTAAAACTTCTATATTTTGTTTTCATTGTGTTAAAATTATAAACAGTATTGTGCATTGTTTTCAGACATACGTTCGTGGGATTCCTGACTACGACTATGCGGTGGGTTCGCTGAGATTCATCCGAACCGCAAAGCCAAGCCTGAGCCGCGACGACAGCGAAGTTGCCGACGAATTCCAAGCATTTAAAGGAGAGGGATTCACGCTGAGAAAAGCGAAGGTTTAATAAAATTGTGTGAAAATGTATTGTTCGTTGATGTGCTCTTGTGATACCGAATTTAACAATAAAACTATTATAACTCGACTTGTGTATCTGTGTTTATTTTATCATCAACGTTTGCTACCAGACACATTTGAAAACAAGTCGGTTACATCACCCCAAGACTTCAGGTAAATAGCCAAGGACTGATTTCATCTAAATAATAATTTCATAAATAAAAACCTTTATCGACCCGCAGACGAACTCGGTTCGGTTGCATTGCAACCGCCCAGAGCGGCGCGGTTCCTTCCTCGGCTAAGGCGGGCTTGGGCCTAGCGCCAGCAGGCACTGTTAATAACTGATTAAAATGAATGGTGGAATTTAAATATTATTAGTGTAGCTTGTACTCGAGATATTCCAACTGAGGCCTCTTTATACCATGAACCCAAGGCATCTATATCAAATTTCAAGTCTCTAAAGTACAATATTTCGAGATTAAAATATCACTAGTGCCAGAAACGTATCCAGACTTCAGTTTCGAGGGAGGGGAACATTCATTGAAACAAGCTAATTTGTGCTACTTGGGGAGAGGCTCAAAATAGATATTTCCACCCTCATCTCGATAAAAAAAAAAACGCATTCACAATACTTTCCTCCTTGTCGGTTGGTGGGCCGGGCAAGTTAAAAAAACAAAGTTATAATTTCAGATTATTTATTAACAAAAGCCAGTGATTTATCCAATCCTAATAAGAAAATAAATGCAACCGAATACAAATTTAAAGGAAATTATTCCGTCGCCCAATTTAAAGGATTTTGATCGATATAGACTATAAAATACAAAAAGAATAGCCAGGCACTGAATAAATTATCTATGGTACATTTCTCCATATGTTAAGTCGTCATAAAAAAGTAATTAGATACTATAATAATTAAAATACTATGGCCAGTAAATTGTGACTCATTGTGGGCATTGACATTTTAAAATCCGTTTGTTCCTTAAAGTTCATATGGGGTATACCTAACGTGACCATACGTCCCACTTTGGGCAGGAGAGCCCCGCTTTCAGGCTGTCTGTCGCGCTGTCTACAGCGAGATCAAAAATGTCCCGCTTTCGCAAACACACCAAAAGATAATTTCAGCTTAAAAGATGACAAAATCACAAGCTGGAATTCTGAGAATGTTGCTGCTGAAGACCGTTGGTGGAGTTGTTCAAACTCTTCCGTGATAACAATGTTATTTGTACTAACTTTCGTATAATTATTGAGTACGTTTTATGTCTGCCTGGAAGAAACGCGCCTGTCGAAAGAGTTTTTTCTCTAATGAATAAAATATGGACATAAGAAAAAACACAGTTAAGTGTCACAGTTTTGACAGCCATTTTGATAACCAAGACTAACATTAATAAATCATGTAATCAGCTCCATTCTTACTTAAAAACAAGACCCGATATTTTGAAACAAATTTGCTCCTCCGACAAATATAAAACAACTGCGTAGATACCTACTTATTATTAGTAATACTGTTATCATGTTTTTCATTTTTGAATAAAAAGTAGTAAAAGAACAATAAGTTTTTTTTCTACAAAATTCTGCAGGCTTTGATGAAAAAAATAAATGGTCACGTTAGGTATACCATACCCCATACAAACTTAAATTTTTTGTTGGGGTCGATTTTTTTATTCTCGTTTTTGATGATTTCTCTATTTGCAAATATCATTTAAAATCATAGCTAGAAAGTTACTTAGCCACATTTTTCTTCATTTGAACAAGAAAATGCGAGTCGAATGTGCACATAATTCAAAATATACAGGACACTGATGCATGTTGACTCAATTTAATTATTTCGACATGACTATTGGTATTGATTCATTTCACAGAACATGGATTAAACATTCAGGAAATAGTCCACACTTCTAAAAGCACGGTCACATTTGCTACAGACACATTTCTTAAATTTGTAATTAAGACAAAACGAATGAATAAGATTGCCCATAGTAGACTACTCTGTACAATGACGGTCGCAACATCGCCGAAGCGTCAGATGCTACATTCAGGCGGTAAATTCGTTTTATCTTATTTATAATGTTTAACAACCACGATAGCCTTCGATTCATATTCTTCAACTTCGGCTAGAATTGAGCCGCGAATGTGGATATTTTGTACAATAGCCTTGATTTACCGCCGTCCGCTACTGCTTTAGCGGGGAACCTGATATTTTGTGGTTTTTATATAATAAATAGTTTTTTTCCATTTATGATGTTTGCATAGAAATAACCATAATGCTTAGTTTCATTTCAATAATCTGTAACAATAAATACCTGTGGTTGGGGAATGAGCTAAATGTTTGAAGTGGCTGAGGTGCGGGGACTGGCATTCGGTCTCCCCACCAGACATTAGTGCTGTGACATCACTCGCCCGGTGCTACTCGACAGTAATAGGTATAGGTATGTACGTTAATAAAAAAAATGCATGCTCTACAAACGCCGGTCCCCGCACCTCAGCCACCGCTTACATTTGGCTCAGTCCCCAACAGTATCTACTACCATAATGGACTCGACTGCGTTTCTTCGTGAACTAATATCAGAAAATAGTTCATGTGAACGAGACAGAGCAGTGTGTTAGCGCGGAACGCCTTAAACAACAATAGAGCGGAATCTAAAATGAACGATTGTATCTTTTTCCGCACAAAAACTACCTGCTGAACATAAAACAACGGAGTTGAATTCCATCTCAATTAGTTTGAAAATGCTTCGTCCGCTCTTAAACTATGCCACTTTATGTTTGATTGGTATTTGGAAAAGTAATAACCATTCATTTCGTATTCCGCTCGGACATATTGGCCTGTCCCGCTTGCATGAACTAATTCCAATTTTCATTCACCAAGAAACGCAATCGGGCCCAATATTATCATATGTTCTTAACATGTTTGTTCTAACGGATAGAGTAGATAGGTGCTTATAGAAGAAATATTCTCAAGATTGCTTGATTCGACCGTATCCGGCTAACGAATTCTAGAAAAGTGTTGCCATAATGCGGTTTGAAAACATCTTGCCCTCTACAGTCACAATTTGCTGGTCACACTATAATATTTTTTTTATAATGTCGACAATTTTGCACAAAAATACTCGTGTCTTCTGAATCTCCATTCAATCTCCCTATTATTCCACTTCTATTAAAAAGCGTTCATAAATAGTCCCGATAGGTAAGGGGGGTGATGATTCTTGAAAAATAAAGCATGCCAAATTTGTCTATGATCATTTCCATGGGCCATAGACAAAGTTGGCATGCTAAATTTATCAAGAATAGGCCTCCAGACGAAAAGTGCGTTAAGATTCCCGATACTCTTGTCTATTGAATGAAGTAAAAATTATTAAAATCCATTTTGCCATAGTTGCGATGCACCCCAATTGCTAATCCTTAATGGCGGCTTTTTTCATAATGTATTCAACTGGCAACCCGCTCATATTTAAATGTTTTTTAATGAAAGTTGGGTCGAGTGATAGGCGAGTGGTTTTACAAGAGAGGACAGCGATAATTATGTGGGAAAATATCCGAGAGGCTCTAAATTCATATTTGAATATGATGAACCTTAAAGTTTTACCCGATGAGGGATGATGGATTGCATGACATAAAAGATCGCAGAGCGTTGTGTCGCTAAACTCAATAACACCCCTATGCGAAAATCCAATACACATAGCTAAAACAATGGTTTTTCCCACAAAAAGAGCCCTGACTTTTGATTCTCTGTGCATACAATATCACTCAATGTAAGTTTCATTCAAAAGCATTTCTAAATAGCTGCAATGTCACCAGATTACGTCACAGACGTATGTAATTTTAAGTCTCCATTAGTGGCTTGATTCTAAAAATATTTAGCATGCCAAATTTGTCCACGATCCATTTGATTTACATTGGCCATAGACAAATTTAGCATACCAAATTTTTAAAGAATAGGGCCTGGATTTTTTACATCGTGACATACCATTACATTAGCAGCACCATGCAATTTCAGTACTAGGTAATTAGCATTTTTTAATATTTCTGAGCTTTTGAACTGGAATACTTTCTGGTGTCGACATTATTGATTTTATTAAATAAATATTATAACATCAAGTTCCTCTAATATTTCAATATACAATCGGTCTTCGGGAAAATCAGGTCTTTTTCTTTAAAATATTTTTTTCCTCTGATTTTCAACATACATGTAGTAATTAATTAAAGTAGACCCTTTTTTCGATAAAAAAAATAAATTATCCGAATTTTTTAATATCCGAATGGGGTGCGGTCCCAATCGATTCGGTTAATTGGAGTTCTACCGTACTTCAAAAAAAAAACTAACTTAACGTACCGAAATGTATGGGTTTGACGCTTGTGTGAATGCCTATATCTCGCTTATTTATTGAGACCGAATAAAGAGTGTTGTAGATTCAAAAATCAGCGTGGTGAATATAGTCGGGTAAAGTTAAAAAATCAACATTGTAGAACAGGTTCCTATAATGCAGTAATACCATAACGTGACTCAAGCTATTTTCGGACATACTATTGACTGTTACTTTAGAGAAAAGTGATATATTTATGTTTATTCATTATTATAATAATGTGGATACCATAAAGCATTAGTTTAAAAGTTAAGGAATACTGAAATATGCCAATTAATATTAAAATTGTGTGGCGGTCCTAATGTGATTGGCCACCCACTGTATTAAAAATAAAATAAAAACGAATTGTCCAGGGTACAGTCTACTCTGGACAACAGCGGTTGCAACATCGCCGAAACATCGGGTGTTACAAACTTCACGCGGTAAATTTGTTTTTATCTTATTTATAATGTCAAACAATCGCGATAGTTTTAGATTTCATATTACGGACCCACTGTATTTTTGTGCTGCACCTTTAATAACTAATAAAAATCTTAAAAATAATATTGAGGCAGTGATCCCTCATACTTTCAAAGTTCGCCAGCCTTAAAACCGTTTTAAAAACTCTTCGGAGCAGATTCGAGCGCGCGCGTTGACCGCCAGCTTCATCTCGCTGATCTCCTTATCGATTTCCTCCATGAAAAATATCACAAAATCGACTAGCTTGTGCTTGTACATTTGCTCGGTGTGGAAATTCGTTATGAGAAAACTAATGTGGTATCCGTCGATGGGTTTCCGCCGGAGCACAATAAAGTTCTCGGAGCGCATCATCATGAACCGCATGAACTTCTTGCAGAGGATCTTCTCAATCTCGTCCGCCTGCTTGATCATTATGCTGATCCGTATGGAGTTGATGGACGGCTCGATGAGCACCTTTTCGTTGGCGTTTCGCGATATCGTCACCGGATTGAGGAGGAGCTCTCTGCTCGATCTAACCTCCACTTCTGGCTTGTTGTACCGCTCGACGACTTGCGACGAGAAGTGCTGCAGGCACATAGCCGCCTCCAGCGTGTGGCGCACTGCATTTAAATACGGTTTTAGCGTCGCCGACATTTTAAAAACGGAAAAACAACGAAAAACCACACCTAACGTAAAAGTGACATTTGCGGTTTTTGATGACAGCAGCGGAAATCATGTCGCCAACTTCAAAAATCGATAGAGATGGGAAGTATGCCTAAAAATAAAATTAAACGATTATTACTAAAAAAAACGAAAGAAAAATAGCCACCAATAAACCGTTCAAAATTATGCCACTCAAAATACCTATATCAACGATTTGCAAAGGCAGTGGCGGCGGTTTTCCATTTTTGCTAGATTTTATAAAACTGTTATTATCAGTATTTTTCTACTACCTGCGATCGAAATTCGACAATGAGGACGACATTCGACAGAGTATCGCAGACTAGAGACGGCTGGCTTTCGTGTGATTTTCTGCTGGATCCTGGTCAAATGGTCACAACGAGAAAGCGTCGAGCTTGCGAAAGCGGTCAGAACTTCCGGTTTCGCTGCCGAATGCCGCCTGCTACTCTCGGCCCTCTTCCCTAGCATAGATAAAAAGTTCGCTAACAAATTCCACAGTGCGACTGCGGTCGTGCGGCTTGCATCTCAGCCATCTTTTCTTAAACTGCCCCATTAACAATAACTAACATAACTTCATTTCGACCTCCTTAAATCTCAAAACTCAACTCCCTTTTAGTAGGTATAGATTTTGCATTAGGTCCCTCTCTAGGACCTATCTCAACTCCCCTAATGTCTACAAAATCATTTGTAAAATGATTATACTCAACAACATGTCCCTCTAATAATATCGTAATGTTCTTCCATATTGTTTTTATGGTAAATACATATTGGGCCCGATTGCGTTTCTTTGTGAACTAAAGCTAAAATTAGTCCAAGCGAACGAGACAGAGCAATAGGTTAGAGCGGAATATGAAACGAACGATCGTCGATAAATATTACCTGTTGAACTTATACTCGTCCGAATAAATTCGAGCATATTTCGTGCGGTGTAAGATTTGACCTTGGCGGGCAGTTTTAATGCGAAAAAGCGACAACAGCGCTCCGCTCTAGCGCATTGCCCTGTCTCGTTCACACGGACTAATTTCCGATTTTAGTTCACGAAGAAACGCAATCGAGCCCATTATGTACTTCGCATATCAACAGTGTATTCACTCTCCAGAAAAGAGACATAGGTACGTACGATAGTGGGTATTGGTCCACGGCAGTCATGTCGTGAACACTTCCAAAAACTAGGGATTTTGACCGTATATGCGATTTTTGCTCAAGAAGCTCTTTGCGAATTCTATTGCAATAAGAGCTGCGGCTATATTCCACAAGGAAATACATCGGCATGACACCAGGAATAAACCCAGTACCTCCAACCAATCGTAGCAAGTACTGCCAAGTTCCAGGCGACTCAAACTTTTTAATAAATTGCCTGATAGATTGAAGGCGATTAAAAACATCGACATTGTAACGATACTTAAGCATCGTACATGCAGTCAACAAATGCATTGAATTCCAGTGAAATGCACTGACACCAATTCAACCATTGTTCTACCTCGTAAGCGATGAACCAGCACGATTTTAACTACTGTGTCAAATCAGTTACATAGAACAACACTTTTACTCGGAATATTTTGGATTGCATAATTTTTCGGCCTATATAAAGCGGCGAAAATATGACCAAAGTATCATTCCTCGAGTGATCACATCCCCTAAGACAGCGACGGCTACACCCTCTGCACCACTCTTACGAGTCAGGTTAACGGGTCCGGCTTTTGGGTACCTCTTCCTTCCTTCCTTATATCAAGACGAGACGCATCAGTCTGTACTCCCACAGACTCGAGCCGTGCCAAGTACGAGATACTCAGAGCACAATTACAATCCTTATCCACACATCCTCGTAACTTCAGGCAGATAGCCACCACATTCGCGTCAACCTATATCCTATTCGGGAAGCGTTAGCAACTGGCAATACAACTCTCAATAAATACCTTCTGAATAACTTCAACCTGACTTCTAATCGTAACATTGGTGTAACCCGACGTGAGCTGCACACGCAACCGACGTTCGAATCTACGCACCTTCGCGCCACATTGACATACCGACTTAGAACGACTAATTTTCAAATAAAATAAAAAAAAACAAAAAAAATAAATATTGCCACACGCGAAAATCTCCAGTAAAACCCGCTCTTACTGTTAGAGAGATTACCTCCCAGGTGCTCGAAACCTGGTCGGAGTGGATTACTCGCGTAAAAAACCAATATCGCTTAACAAGCTCGCCGACATTCGAAACATTCGCTCGCTTAAACAATCAAAACGCTACATCGTCATAGGGTGTTTACACTCTCGAGCGAGGCGCGAGGCGAGACGCAAAACCATATCAGTAAACAAATGGAACAGAGGCAAAGCTTCTAACGAGCGTTCAAAATGTTTACCTACTTGCTAGAAGCTTTGCCTCTGTTCCGTTTGTTTACGACATGGTTTTGCGTCTCGCCTCGCGCCTCGCGCGAGAGTGTAGACGCCTCATCACAAATCGCAGAGAGCTCGTCGCATGAAAACCCGCCTGCCAGCACATCGCTACAAGACGACGGCACACAGTTTCCCGTCGCACAGTGATTCAATCAAAACATAGAAAATGTACGAAGCGACTGATACAAGTCTACGAGGAATCGGCACAGAGGCAATTCAAAAAACTTATGGAAGGAATGGAACTGGGCGTCCAGAAGCCCTCGCACCTCCTGCGACGAATGAAGGAACTCGCAGGAGACACTGTCAGTAACCAAGCACCACAATAAACATCTCACAAACTACGACCGAACGAACAAGGCGAAATGAATCCTTAACAACATTTTCAAGAGATCCATCCGAGCGTATCTGCTTAAAATTAACATATATGCGTATAACGACTTTTTAAAATATTATTAAAATAGATACATCGGACCTACTGTGTAT
Source organism: Micropterix aruncella (assembly GCA_944548615.1). Lineage (NCBI taxonomy): Eukaryota > Metazoa > Arthropoda > Insecta > Lepidoptera > Micropterigidae > Micropterix > Micropterix aruncella. Next base: position 23,859,077 of record OX155969.1, read on the forward strand.
TTTTATTGCCAATTGTTTTATTGCAAATTGTTATGTTATAAATTGGAGAGTTTAAAGTATATCATTTCCTAGTCTGTATATTTTTTCTTGGCTAAACTGTTTACTTGTTTAAAAATAATTTTATGTCATTCCTACACAATTGTCATAATTGTAATGGAAATAAATACTCTTTATCTTTATTAGCAGAAAGGTATTCGTGGCACGATATCCATTCGAAACGGAACGCCGCCGCCGTCTTATTTTGAGTAGTATGTTTAAACACTATTCAAACCATTTTATCAATGTTGATAGACTAACTTACAAGAGAAGCGTTAAAAGACAAACGATCAATTTAATGTGTTCACTTCCCTTTTCAATTTGTCACTAAACTCCGGCGCACACTTGCGGCCTGGCCGTGGCCGCGGCTGTTCACACGAGTCGGCAAGCGACAAGTTTTTAGTAATTTGTGGTGGGGGAAGCCACTTGTCTCTTAGTAAATAGGATCGGCTTCTATTCACTTGCACCGTTTGTTTCACTAATACTAAGCACTAACTTGCTGAATCCAGCATGTTTAAGGGCTCTCTAGACGATCAAGCATGCTTGTCACAATCAATTTTTGGTAATTATTACAAAAAAAAATATTTGCATATTTCCTTCGGTTTACGATCCCCTCCCTGCCCGCGATGCGAAGCTTGTCAAGCATGCTTGATCGTCTAGAGAGCCCCTTACAAGCAAGGAATTAGTGCGTGACGTACTGGTCAATACTGGACATTAGCTGCTAAAGTCGTGTAAACCTAGCATTACTTGTTTCAGTGACGTCCCACTCGAGTCACCCAAACTATTGGCAGCACTGTTTTCTCGAAATTCAAAAATGTCAAAAAATCTGGAAGTACGGTTGTGTGATCGGAATGAATCTGGCGGAATCGCCAGCAACAAAACGAAATGCATCTTATTGGCTAAAAGTTTAAGCCAATCACAGCCGAGGCTTAACCAATCACAAGCAGTTAAAAATTAGCGTTATGCAGCTTAACCAATATGAGGAATATATTTTAACAGGACACCAACATTATAATTGTAAATCGTCCATCATGTCTGTATGACTTTTTCGGCTTTTCTGCGAAAAGCAACTAATATCTCAATTGTTTATTTCTGCATTATATTTAATGCTGAATAAAAAAAACTGCGTGAGATATTTTAATTAAATTGGAAATATTATTACTCAGCTTGAACTCGAGGCCCGCCGATGCTCACACTTCGGTCTGGCAGCCATCGAGGAACCCACTTTAGAATGTTCAAAATTTTGCTATAGATACCTGATGATATAAGATATCACATATAAAAAGTGCATAAGGACGTTATTTCTTAAGTTGCAGATATTCATTCTCGAATTCGGGCTCGCGCATCGCTGGTGTTAGTATGCAGTGGTCAAGGCGGCCGCTCAAACTTTGGTCTGTCACATATCGAGAATCCCACTTTTGGAGCTTCAAAATTTTAATATACGTAGCTGATAATATTAGACATCACATATAAAAAGTGCATTAGGGCGTTATTTTTTAAATTGGAGATATTATAACGTACGATTAGTAATCCAATCGCGTTATACCAACAAGAAAAAAAGAGCGCCATCGCGTTTATTTAAAACGCGAAAAAGAAAAAAAATACCATAGGTTAGGTTATGACCGAAAATTAAAAAAACCACCTCAGGGTCGGGGAAAGAATTTACTTTGTCACTAAATTTGGCAAGACAGAGAATAAACCTTCGCAATTTTAAAATAAAACTACAAATTTAAAGTTAGAAAACAAGATCCTTTTATTTGCAGGTAGTTCCTCCTTCTATCTCGACTCCATACATGTGGTAGACTTCAGAAATGTGACTTGTGATACGTTTTTCCGTTCAAACGGACATCCAGGCGAGAAAAAAGTCAGGGCACGGTGGGCCGATTTATTGTAGAATTTTATTGGAATATAGAAAAAGGTGGCACAGCCAAAAAACCCGCTGTGACAAAAAAAGAAACACACCATTACTACAAAACTCGCTTATCTCATTGAAACCCCAAAAGAATTAAACGCTTACCGAGAAATGAGACTTGTTCACATAACTTTAAAACGAGGCACCTCTGGTGCACACCCTCGCGACATCTTGGACAATATCATGCCCCTCAATGAAGTGTGGCTAGTTTGGACAGACTGGACTGCCTGCAGTTATACCAACTTTAGGAGATTTAAAAAAAAATCATAGCTACTCATGTTCACTAAAATAGTGATATTTTAGGTAATATTTATTACATTTATTAAAATTCTTTTTGAACTCGATTTTTTAAGTAAATCTCTTGTTTTTTTTGTCATGGCAAGAACACCAGAAGGGTCATTTTTTATTGGGCTGTGCAATACGGCCATTCTCTATTATGACAGATCCAACTGTCAAAGCTTTTAGCAATTAGCAAGATGTTTTGCGATTTTGAACCCTGATTCCGAAAACAACTCAAAAACTGAGTAAGACCAATACAAAAAAAAAACTAGAAATACAAGCGAATCATGTTGCAATGCGTGCAACATGTTTTTGAAACATAACATGCCACGCAAATTTGGATTTTTGTTACAATATTAATTCCCAAACTTGAATCCGCACACCGCCGATGTTAGTATGTCTAGGCGGCCGCTCAAACTTCGGTCTGGCAGATATCGAGAATCCCACTTTTGGGGCTTCAAAATTTTACTATACATTTATTTATTTATTTATTTATTTAGTAGTAACACATCTAGTAAAAAGTTAATGTCATATTTGATTAAGATGTTAGCAAGAAATTGATGCGACATTATTTTTATGATTGACACAGTCGCCTAACTAGGCCTAGGCCTGTTCTAAGGCAGACTTTTAATGATGATATTAAGTGTGCACTGTCAACTTAATCTATAATTAATACTTATTTTTAAAACTACAAATATTTACGCATATACAAATATGGATAGATACTTATATACATATATAGATAAAATATATATCCATGTATGCACACATACACATACATATATTTATACGAAAATAATAATAAAACCAAAATAAATAAAATAAAAACTAAAATAATATACATACCTATATAAATCAATTACATATTGATATGACGCTCACATACCTATAATAGTCATTTAAAATTATCATGGAAAAACTAAATACTAAGTACTAAATACTATCATTCAAAATACAACAGTCAACATCTTCCCTAAACCGTCCCTACCCACCTCCAACAACCAATCCGTTAGAGATTTTTTAAAAGTGGATGTGTTCTCACTACTTTTAATTGCGTCGGGAAGATTGTTATACATTCTAGGGCCAATGAACGTGAAATGGCGCTGGCCAAATGTTGTGTAAGATCTTGGCACCAACATATCACCAGTTCTTGTTGCTCTCGTCTTTCCAACTCGTTGATTATAAGGTGTCATTTTATTTTTAGTATATATTAGGGCCATGCGAACATAAAGCTGTCTTACATCCAAAACCCCGGACTGGATGTAAAGAGTGTCTGACGGAAATCGATATGGTTTACGTGCGATTATTTTTAAAATACATTTTTGCGCTACTTCTAGAGGGTGTAGAGTGGACCTTGTACAACCGCCCCATCCTATAATACCATAGCATAGTATTGACTGACACAATGCATAGTAGGTGTTTTTCAGTGTTCTCGGGTCCACAATATCTCTTATTTCCCTGAATATACATGCGAGTTTGCGCACCTTCATCGCCAGCTTATCAATATGTGGTTGCCAACGCATCTTATTGTCGATCGTTATACCCAGGTATTGTACCTGTTGTGCTCTTTCTAGAGTAGTGCAGTTGCAATGCTGAGTATTTCTGTCGCAGTCATGAATGGTCAGTCTATGGTTTAAATGTGGTTGGCCTTTACTATTGTTGCTGAACGTAAGGTACTTAGTTTTATGTATGTTCAGGCTATACATAGCTGATGATATTACACATCACATATAAAAAGCGCATTAGGGCGTTATTTCTTAAATTAAAGATATTAATTCCCAATCTTTGGCTCGCGCATCGCCGATGTTAGTATGCAGTGGTCGGGGAAACCGCACAAATTTTGGGCAAGTGCATGAATTAGGATTTTTGTTGCTGGGTCGGCAGCTATCGAGAATCCCACTTTTGGAGCTTCAAAATTTTACTATACATAGCTGATTATATTGTACATCACATATAAAAAGTGCATTAGGGCGTTATTTCTTAAATTGAAGATATTAATTCCCAAACTTGGGTCTGCGCATTGTCGATGTTAGTATGCAATGTTCGAGGCGGCCGCTCGAACTTCGGTCTGGCAGATATCGAGAATCCCACTTTTGGAGCTTCAAAATTTTACTATACATAGCTGATTATATTGTACATCACATATAAAAAGTGCATTAGGGCGTTATTTCTTAAATTAAAGATATTAATTCCCAAACTTTGGCTCGCGCATCGCCGATGTTAGTATGCAGTGGTCGAGGAAACCGCAGAAATTTTGGGCAAGTTCATGAATTTTGATTTTTGTTGCTGGGTCGGCAGCTATCGAGAATCTCACTTTTGGGGCTTCAAAATTTTACTATACATAGCTGAGCCAAAGTTTGGGAATATCTTTAATTTAAGAAAAACGCCCTAATGCGCTTTTTATATGTGATGTGTAATATCATCAGCTATGTATAGTAAAATTTTGAAGCTCCAAAAGTGGGATTCTCGATATCTGCCAGACCGAAGTTTGAGCGGCCACCTAGACATACTATCATCGGCGGAGCGCGGACCCAAGTTTGGGAATTAATATCTCCAATATAAAAAATAACGCCCTAATGCACTTTTTATATGTAATGTCTGATATCATCAGCTATGTATAGTAAAATTTTGAAGCTCCAAAAGTGGGATTGTCGATATCTGCCAGACCGAAGTTCGAGCGGCCGCCTCGAACATTGCATACTAACATCGACAATGCGCGGACCCAAGTTTGGGAATTAATATCTTCAATTTAAGAAATAACACCCTAATGCACTTTTTGTATGTGATGTACAATATAATCAGCTATGTATAATAAAATTTTGAAGCTCCAAAAGTGGGATTCTCGATAGCTGCCGACCCAGCAACAAAAATCCAAATTCATGCACTTGCCCAAAAATTGTGCGGTTTCCTCGACCACTGCATACTTACATCGGCGATGCGCGAGCCAAAGTTTGGGAATTAATATCTTTAATTTAAGAAATAACGCCCTAATGCGCTTTCTATATTTGATGTGTAATATCATCAGCTATGTATAGTAAAATTTTGAATCTCCAAAAGTGGGATTCTCGATATCTGCCGGACCGAAGTTTGAGCGGCCACCTAGACATACTAACATCGGCGGTGCGCGGACCCAAGTTTGGGAATTAATATCTCCAATTTAAAAAATGACGCCGTAATGTAATTTTTATATTTGATGTCTAATATCATCAGCTATGTATAGTAAAATTTTGAAGCTCCAAAAGTGGGATTCTCGATATTTCCCAGACCGAAGTTGGAGCGTTCGCCTAGACATACTAATATCAGTGATGCGCGAACCCAAGTTTGGGAAATCATATCTCCAATTTAAAAAATAACGCCCTAATGCACTTTTTATATGTGATGTATAATATCATTAGCTATGTATAGTAAATTTTTGAAGCTCCAAAAGTGGGATTCTCGATATCTGCCAGACCGAAGTTTAAGCGGCCGCCTCGACCATTGCATACTAACATCGGCGATAAGTAACATTTGCATAGTAAAATTTCGAACCTCCTAAATTATGATTCTCGATCATTGCCAGACTAAAATTTGAGTATCCAATTCGGTCTATTGCCTACTCTGCTAAATACGACAAGCATAATTTGTATTTCCCGCGGGAGCCTTAATAGTTAGTTTTTGTTGTTGCATAATTCACGCGTTGTCATTGGTGGACTGGTATTGGCTTGATATATGTACGTATGTTTATATATATCGTTTTCTGGCGCCAGCTTCAGAGACCTAGTCTGTGGTGTACGGTTTTCTTGCAAGGGTCGGCGGTCGGGCCGAAATTGAAGCAAAAACTAAATAGAATCACCGGCTCGTTGTTACCAAAGATAATATAATAATGGTCGCTACGTGTAATCCAAATTCGTAATGTCACATTAAGTGCATAAAACTACACTTTGACCGACAAATTAAGCAATATCAGAGCTAACCGCAGTCGGAGTTTATAATTAGGTACCTATACATTTTTCCATTCTTTTACCATACGTCGTTTTCAACGATGTGCCGTGATTTGAGCCCGATTTAATGGATAGCCAGAGATTCGTGTGGTTATAATTTTCACGGATTTTTGAGCGGCATATCTTGGGCTCGAGCACTGCCTACATTCATTAGATGCACCTACCAGATAAAGACTTGGATTCTACCAGATAAAGACGGCACTTCTTTTGGTGAAAATGGGAGAATCCTAACGTTATATTTGAATATTCGATGGATTTTCTTCCCATTTTAACTCGATAGAAGTCGCTGTTTAGGCTGTGGGGTAAAGATTGCTCGACGAATGAAGAGGAATTTGATAATAATGTACAATTGGGACCTATTCTACATTGTTGGTGTTTTGGTATTAACCGCTCGGAAGCCAGCCTTCGCGTGCAGAAAACTGCGCCGCAAGTTTTTGGTTGATTTTGTGAATAAATACTAACAATTACGTTTTTACATGAATTACTTCTTGTTACCTAGTAATTAATATTGTTATTTATACATATTAATATTTATGTAATATATACGGGGCCGGCCGAAACGGTTAAGCGCGGATCTGTCAAACGACGCAAAATAACTGTCAGCGTCCGTTGGGTTAATGCATTATAGGAACCGTTTCTATATTGTTGATTTTTTAACGCACCCGACTATATTCACCACAATGATTCCGAATCGGCAATAATATTTATTCGGCCTCAATAAATAAGCGATATATAGGCATTTAAAGAAGCATCAAACCCATACATTTCGGTAGGTTAAGTTAGTTACGGAGGTAGGTTAAGAACAATCTTACCAAATAGTATTTTTTTTTGTATTAAAATTTGTTTTTTTTTGTTTGTTAAAATATTGCATCCGAGGCTTTTTTTCTATCAAATATAGCATTACCATGTGGTTGGGATTTTTACCCGGTTTGCATAAACCCACTTTACTTGTGAATTTACGCGACCCCCTTTGTGCTGGGTAATTACCCCTTCGATTATCTTCAATGGTTTTCACCTTGGACTGTATTCAAAAGGTAATCACTCACCAGCTAGGTTGGTTTTTCTCTCAGGGGTGGTTGTCTCGAACGATTGGTGGATTCCAACCTCACAAGGAAATTAGTTCGGCGAGAGGCTTCCGTGATAGAACCTCACTTTCCTCAGGTCACGCAGGATAAGCTTCCGTCGAAAATAAACACTTTTTATTCGCGAGACTTTCTTTTATTCGGTCACTTATCTTTACTTTTACATTGAGTTCCGAGTACTTATAATTTACTAGTAAGTCCCGGTGCTTGGATCGCGGCGCGTTCACGCTGATCCTTTGCCAATTTACAACTGAAGCTTTCGCTCTTTTCTGTCGTCGATCGCCATTACATTTTTTTCTAAGATAGCGACCGCCCTTACCTCTCATTGGTCTAGATCCTTCCAGAAATTTCTAAACACACCCCTATTACTGCGCCGCACACGTTTTGTCCAATAACGAGACAGGGCGCATAACAGATGCAACCCCGTTTGAGAGAGACATCGCGATCATGCTTCCTCGCTTGCACGCTAGAGCGAGAAGCGAATACACTAGTTGTCTCTGTCTTACATTTAAACATTTTATAGACATATTATTTGCTTAATTTAAAAGAAAAGAATCTACCCTAGTACAGGCATTAACCTAGTTGGGTAGTTTTTAAGACATAATTTTTGTACTACTTTCTCTTAAATAAAGCATTATTATTATTATTATTATTATTATTATTCTCGTCGCAAAACGCCACCTTTTCCGAGTACACATTGTCTTAAACATAGGTTAGTCTCAGATCATTAGTAACAAGTTAATATTAATGTTAGATCGTTAATTAGGCTAATTAAGTTGTCTCTCCTAGCGCTTTACTTTACATTAAACGAAATACTATATGCTATGCTTAATTAATTAATCATGCAAGTTTCTTTACATTTTAAACTATATTATTTCTAGGGTGAATTGTGGGATTTGGAGTATGTATGATTTTTTGTAACGTCCACGGTTTTTATTTCGTAGTCTTTTGCCAGTCGCCTCGCCAGGGAATTTATCGTTACCATGTGTTACTAAGGGGTCCTTTTCACGATTTATTTTGAATGGGAACGTTGTCGGTCCCTGGATTCTCGTGTTTCAGGGTCGACCGCTCGTTTATTTTATATTTTATAGCCCCTTTCTGTCCTTTCCTTTGAGTTATCAGCTATTTTTCAAGGAATCTCATATCCTCGGCGTCCGTGACTAATTATGTTTCCTACCCTTTGTAAGAGGGTCTCACTTTTAGGGAAGATTTATCGACCCTGGCGTCCGCTCTTTCGGATATTCTGAACCATTCCCCCCCCCCAATGGGCTCTGAGCCTCATTGGCTCCTGTCTCCATCTATTTGGTTTACCTAATTTACATCTTATTTACATAATCCAGTCTTATTTTTTACTCATTCACCTATGGGATTCTACTTATCTAACTGTCATATTCAATTTTCCTTATTGGTCTAGTGAGGTGACGGATCTTTCTTATTCAACCTATGAGAATTTCTCATTAATCTACTTAGAATATGTACCGCTTTCCGTTAACTTTCGTTTTTCATTTCTTACGAGACAAACGTCAACTTGCGTTTTCACTTTTAAATTCTAGCTAGACTATTTTTATTTTCTACTGTGACGAATAGACTTTCGCTTTTTCCACTTAGACATTAGTGACAGTTGTTTCTGCCTGATCAGCTGTTGTATGTATTTTTACAAGTTTACTGACAGGGCGCCTATACACTTTCCCGTCCACTAATAGGTCTACTATTCGCACTTGGCCTGTTTTGTCAGGGAAAACTTGAGTCACCCGACCTCTGGCCCACCTTCCTCGTTCTAGGGAAGGATCTAACAGGACTACTAAGTCTCCGATTTTTAACGGAGTTCCCTTTGTCGCCCACTTAGGTCTTTTAACCAACAATGGAAGTACTTCTTTAGACCAGCGGTACCAGAAAGCATCAGCAAGTATTTGCGATTGTTTCCAGTGATTTTTGTTAGATAACTCAGTTGTATTATTCTGACCTACCGCTGTACTATCATCTGCATGGCCTAATAGGAAATCTGCGGGTGTGAGGGGTCTCTCATCCCGAGTATCTAGAGATATATACGTGAGCGGCCTGTGGTTCATCATCGCTGAGACTTCGCATAATAATGTTCTCAGCACATCTTCATTTGGCGCTCGCTCCTTTAATATGGCATATAACGATTTTTTTGCCGTTTTTATCTGACTCTCCCAAACTCCACCGAAATGGGGTCCTGAAGGAGGGGAGAAACTCCATTTTATCTCGTCGGCACTTAGACGATCCCTCACTTCATGGTTGTCGATAGCTGACAAAACTTTTCTTAATTCAGCGTCCGCACCGCGGAACCCAGTGGCATTGTCGCTCATAATTTCCCGCGGCTTCCCCCTGGCTGCTATAAAACGTCTTATAGCTAACAAGGCCGAGCTGGTTGACAAATCTCCAGCTAGTTCGATATGGGTCGCTCTCGTGTTAAAACAAGTGAAGAGTAATCCATATCGTTTTTCCACTTTCTTTCGATTAGTGACGAAGAACGGCCCAAAAGCATCCAAACCTACAGTGTGGAAACAGCGCCTTCGAGTGGTTATTCGCGCGGGTGGGAGTTGGCCCATTTGTGCGGTCATAGGCTTCGCGCGGCGGATAGTGCAATAGACACATTCTCGTGAGATCTTTTTCACCGTTTGTCGCGCCCCAATGACCCAAAACTGTTCTCTCAGCACTGATAAAATTAATTCAGCGCCGCCGTGAGCATTAATCTCGTGTAAATGTTTCACGAGCAACACCGTGAATCTATCCTTACCGTGTAATATATATGGCCTTTTTGTGTCGAAAGGTGTGTCGTTCGCATTTTCGATCCGGCCTCCTAACCGTATTAACCCTTCCGCGTCGATATACGCGTTCAATCCGAACAGACGGCTGTCTTTCGGCAATATTTTCTGATGACGTATCAGGTCTATCTCGTGTGCGAAAATTCGATGTTGTGATTCCTTGATCAGAAATTTTTTCCCGGTTGCGATATCGACGCTTTCGAGTACTTTTGACGTGGTTTTTTTTCTACACAGATCTATAAATTTTTTCACATATGCCATGGTTCGACTCGCCCGCATGTACCGGGAAAATCTATCTATGTCAATTACGCTTTCATTTTTTTCTGTCGTTGTTAGTACAAGTTTTGTCTTAAATTCTAACAATGCTCTCTCTTCCGGTTTCGGATCGGTTGGCTCCTGGAGCGGCCAGTGTTCTCTACTGCCACGCAAGAAAGCAGGTCCCGCGAACCATCTACCTTCCGGGCTTAAATCTATCTTGGTGGTATTCCGTGTGCCATCATCAGCGGGGTTGTCGCTCCCTGCTAACCAATGCCACTGTCTTGGAGACGTGAGCTCATCGATCACACCTAGTCTATTTGCTACAAACTGGAGGTGACATTCCTTTTGTGACAAAATCCACCACCACACATTTTTTGAGTCTGTCCACATAAAGACGTCATCGAAACTTAATGCGCTCTCTTGTTTTATTTTTGAGGCCAGTTCAGCACCTAACAGCGCCGCAGTCAGTTCTAACCTGGGGATTGTCAGTTTGCCTTTCAAAGGTGCCACTCGAGTTTTGCTAGCCATAAAGGATACCTTGTGCTCGCCGCTACAGCCTGTAATCCTAACATATGCAACGGCGCACATCGCCTTTTCGGACGAATCGCAGAATACGTGCAATTGCCTTTTCTCACCTGCTTGTTTGGTAGCGCCATTATAACGTGAGATTCGCACACCTTGCGCTAATCTCAGTTCTTGCAACCACCGGAGCCAATATTTAACTACATCGCTCTGGATCTCGTCGTCCCAGGCCACTCGGCTACTCCATACCTGCTGCATGATCAGTTTAGCCCTTATAGTTAGCGGTGAAAGCGCACCCATTGGGTCCCATAGCTGCATTATTAATTTTAGCGCTTCCCGCTTCGACGGAATCTTATTTCCCGTCGTCAGATCTTCGCTGAGGCGGTCCATGCTCACATTAAATGCTAACTGATCAGAGGCAGGTAGCCACGTCAAGCCTAATATACGTTGTGACGTCAACTCACCCTTTTCCAGAGATACTTGCGCGAGCGCGCGGTTTTCTTCTGGTATCCCGGTTAAAGCCTCGTTTTTATTTGAAGCCCAACCGGTCATAGTGAAATTCCCAGCTTTATGAATCAAATTAATTTCCCTGATGACTTGTTTTGCTTCCTCTAACGTGTCTACTCCCGCCAGCAAATCATCAACGTACGAATCGCGCTCTATTATTTTTACAGCCGCTGGGTACTGGTCCTTAAACCGAGCTGCGTTTTTATTTTTTACGTAGATCGCGGAGGCCGGGGAGCTACAACTACCGAATATTAGACAGTCCATTTTTAATATTTTTGGAGGACTTTCACGCTGGAAACCTCGCCAGAGAAACAGCTGACTGAAGCTATCTTCCTCTCTCACTTTTATCCGAAGATACATATCTCGTATGTCGGCCGTGAAAGCGATTGCATTTTCACGGAATCGTAATAAAATTCCTAATATGCTATTTAAATAGTCTGGTCCACCTAATAACATGCTATTCAGCGACCCGCCTGCGCCCGAGGACGCAGCGTCGTGAACGACACGAATTTTGTCTTTCTTCGCGGGGTGAATAACCCCCAGGTGCGGAAGAAATAACACTCGAGGGCGGTTTTTTAATTGTTTTTCCTCGACTTCCGAAGCATACCCCTCAGCTAGATATCTCTCTATCTGCTGGCAGTATTTTTCTCCATAAAGACGGTCGGAGTCCATTTTCCGTTCCACTGACCTCAGCCGAGTCATTGCCATGTCTCTGTTATCTGGTACGGAAAAGTTCACCTCTTTCCATAACAGACCTGTCTCCCAGACTCCATTTTTTAAAGAAGTAGTATCTTCTAAGATTTTTTCAGCCCTAACATCGGCCTGAAGCTTTCGCTTTTTCTGTGGCCAATCGTACTCTAGCTTCAGATTTTCTTCAAGTAATTTATCTAAAGAAGGTTCATTTTCCTGATTTAAGCATAGCGCCGGGTACCTAATGTCTCGTTCGAGAGCGTTATTGCCGCCGATAGCCACCCACCCCAGGAGTGTTTTAGATACCGATAGGCCCCCGTCTACCATTTTTAATCCTCTAGAGACTATCAGTTCCCAACAATTAGCTCCCAGGAGCAGGTCAGGTTTTACGGTCGTCGCCTGAGTCGAACGCACCATCCCTCCGATCGGCCTCTGCGCACTTATCACGCTTTTGACCTCCGGTAGATTTAACGAGGCTACGCTGTAAGCTCGTACTACGTATTCCTTCTTACCTAAATCTCCCCTTACTTTGAAGGACACCGCTTCGGCACTGCTATTACTCTCTCTCATATTCCCGATTCCAGAGAGCTGTAATCCCTGCGTCGGGCCTCGAATGCCTAGTTCTATTGCCACGCTCTGATCAATGAGTGAAACAGTCGCGCCTGCGTCTAACAACGCATATAATGTTTTTCTACCCCGGGTTCCAACTACGGTTATCGGTAATACTTGCAGAATGACCTGATTTCCAGATACTGCGTTCGCCACTACCTCGGAGCTCGCGCGCGGCGCCGCCGCGATGTCCGCCTCGTTCGCAGGCGGCGGGGCGGTCAGCAGATAATGATATTTGCCCTTTGGAAACCGTTTATATGCCGAACACGATTTTCGGCCGTGGTTGTGCCCTAAACATTTAAAACACCTACGCATTTTTTTTATCTCATCCCAGCGGCTTGCTAAAGTTAGATTTTTAAATTCTTCACATTTATTTAAATAATGGGATTTCTCACACCGAGGGCACTTAGGGTCTTCTTTGCCCTGGGTATGTAAAATATATTTTTTAGAGCCCGTTTCTTTCTGTCTCTTGTCTCGCGGGTTATCATAACTTTTCCTAGGGAGCTCTGCGGTACACAGACCGGCGTCTTGTGCGCTGATCGCTAATTTCTCTAACCATAATGCGAAATAAACTAATACCGGATCGTTTAAACCAACCCTTCCCCTGTCAGCTAGCCACAGAGTTAATAAGTTCTTTGGCAATTTTGCCACAAGTGAAGCCAATAAGTCTGGATTATAAAGATGTTCTAATTTATTTACCGATTTTACGGTCGCGACCAGATTTTTTATCTGGCACGCAAATCGCATTAAACCGTCTGCATCTAGACTATCAGATAACCCTTTTTCTTTCCTCAAATCCGCTATCGTTCTCTGAATAATTAAATTCGTATTACCGAATAGCGCCTCTAACGTGGTCATGATATTTGTCACGTTGTCAGGACTTAAAAGCAAACCCGTCACTGCCTCGCGTGCTCTACCTTTTAATGCTGTCTGCAAACGCAATAAGTTTTGTGCATCATTTAAATGCATTACGTCTGTCGACTGTTTGAAAATAGCTTTGAAGGCTACGAATTCTAAAGGATTCCCGTGAAATGAAGGTAACTCTTTTGCAAAATGCGGTTTTGTGGACGCTACAGAAAAAATCTTACATACCTCTTTTATCATTTTTTCGCTCGAGCTGCTAATTCCATCGCTGCTCGTACCCAGGTCCGTATCAGCGGCGGCCTTTACCGCCGCCGCCGACACCGCCTTGGTCTCTGCCCTAGCGTTGTCCGCAGCTGCCGCGCCGCTCGCATTCGCCGCGCCGCCCGCATTCGCCGCGCCGTCCGCCACCGTCGCGCCGTCCGCCACCGTCGCGCCGGACGCCGCCGCGTTGCCCGGTTCCGATCGCCCGCCGTCTTCACGCCGCCGTGCCGCTTCTCCATTTTCTTCTGCGAATGTTCCCCCCCAGGGTTCTGGGGACGTCTCAGCAGCTGGAGTTTGATACTCGGCCCATCTCGACACTCTGCTGGCTGCCGTGTTGTCCCCCGCGACGTCGCGATCATTTTCCTGACTGCTCGTTTCTGTCCCGAAGGTTTCGGAGACAATTTCCAGCATCCTCATAGCATGCCGCGAGTCTTCTTCCGCTGCATCCAGTTCTTCCTGCATCGCTGCTCGTTGAAGGTCCATGTCAGCCTCTTCTTCGATTTCTTCAGCCGCTCTGCGCGCCGTGCGCCGCGCAGCCACTTTTTTCAGTTCCGCATCCAATTTATTTTTATCAGCTTTTTTCTTGGCTTTTTGGAGGTTCACTCTTCGAAGTTCTTCAGATGCTGCTCGCAGTTCCTGAACGTGCTCGCTTCTTCTGCTGCTCTCTGACCAGGCGCGCGATGAAGGTCTTGGATTTTCGGATTGCGTGCTTTTCGAATCCATATTTTTATTTTTCTTTTCTCGTTCTTGATCCAAAGTCACTTTTCTTTCCGATTTTCTTTATCCGGCTTGACGGAGGACCACGATGGTTGGGATTTTTACCCGGTTTGCATAAACCCACTTTACTTGTGAATTTACGCGACCCCCTTTGTGCTGGGTAATTACCCCTTCGATTATCTTCAATGGTTTTCACCTTGGACTGTATTCAAAAGGTAATCACTCACCAGCTAGGTTGGTTTTCTCTCAGGGGTGGTTGTCTCGAACGATTGGTGGATTCCAACCTCACAAGGAAATTAGTTCGGCGAGAGGCTTCCGTGATAGAACCTCACTTTCCTCAGGTCACGCAGGATAAGCTTCCGTCGAAAATAAACACTTTTTATTCGCGAGACTTTCTTTTATTCGGTCACTTATCTTTACTTTTACATTGAGTTCCGAGTACTTATAATTTACTAGTAAGTCCCGGTGCTTGGATCGCGGCGCGTTCACGCTGATCCTTTGCCAATTTACAACTGAAGCTTTCGCTCTTTTCTGTCGTCGATCGCCATTACATTTTTTTCTAAGATAGCGACCGCCCTTACCTCTCATTGGTCTAGATCCTTCCAGAAATTTCTAAACACACCCCTATTACTGCGCCGCACACGTTTTGTCCAATAACGAGACAGGGCGCATAACAGATGCAACCCCGTTTGAGAGAGACATCGCGATCATGCTTCCTCGCTTGCACGCTAGAGCGAGAAGCGAATACACTAGTTGTCTCTGTCTTACATTTAAACATTTTATAGACATATTATTTGCTTAATTTAAAAGAAAAGAATCTACCCTAGTACAGGCATTAACCTAGTTGGGTAGTTTTTAAGACATAATTTTTGTACTACTTTCTCTTAAATAAAGCATTATTATTATTATTATTATTATTATTATTCTCGTCGCAAAACGCCACCTTTTCCGAGTACACATTGTCTTAAACATAGGTTAGTCTCAGATCATTAGTAACAAGTTAATATTAATGTTAGATCGTTAATTAGGCTAATTAAGTTGTCTCTCCTAGCGCTTTACTTTACATTAAACGAAATACTATATGCTATGCTTAATTAATTAATCATGCAAGTTTCTTTACATTTTAAACTATATTATTTCTAGGGTGAATTGTGGGATTTGGAGTATGTATGATTTTTTGTAACGTCCACGGTTTTTATTTCGTAGTCTTTTGCCAGTCGCCTCGCCAGGGAATTTATCGTTACCATGTGTTACTAAGGGGTCCTTTTCACGATTTATTTTGAATGGGAACGTTGTCGGTCCCTGGATTCTCGTGTTTCAGGGTCGACCGCTCGTTTATTTTATATTTTATAGCCCCTTTCTGTCCTTTCCTTTGAGTTATCAGCTATTTTTCAAGGAATCTCATATCCTCGGCGTCCGTGACTAATTATGTTTCCTACCCTTTGTAAGAGGGTCTCACTTTTAGGGAAGATTTATCGACCCTGGCGTCCGCTCTTTCGGATATTCTGAACCACCATGATTGAATCTAGTAGTATTTTCTTTGTTTTTTGATTTTTGAGAAAGGTTCCTATAATGTTTTAATGTCCGATGTTTAATTTCACCCGACTATATTCACCGAGAGATGCAGCTTAAGGCGATAGGATAGGCCAAACTGCAAAATAGACCTCTCTTTGAACGCCAATTTCTCCTAAATGGATGGTCCAAATACATGAAAAAAATATATATGTGGTAATATAAAATCGAAGACTATCGCGGTTGTTTGACATTATAAATAGGATAGAAAACGAATTTACCGTGTGAAATTTGTAGCACCCGACGTTTCGGTGACAACGGCGGCTGCATTGACACCGAAACGTCGGGTGCTACAAATTTCACGCGGTAAATTCGTTTTCTATCCTATTTATATATGTGGTATGTGTAATACGATCAAAAACAAATTTGTTGTCTCGTTTGTTTATTATTACTGTTGGTTTTGACAGAAAAAAATCTTATCTCCTATTATTTTACACAACAATTTTTATATTTTTTTCAAACGCCTGAAGTGATTCGGATGATTCTTTCACCAAATTATATATTTTTTTATGATTTATAAAATTGTTGTTTAAATTTCAATATACGTAGTATATCAATAATATTACTTAACCCGCCACTGGTGACGTCAATTTGACTTACATCATTGGTGACGCCGGTCTCACGCACCGGGATTTTCAAACTAAGTTTTTTACTTAATAACTATACATGCTACTTTCCGTTAGTTTAGTTTTAAAGATTGCCGCCCGCCGCATTGTTCAACCAATAACGCTCTATTCTCGCCGGTGCCCCGTATAATGCACTCGTATATGAAAATTGTAAATTGCTTTGATGGTATGCTTTTTAGTAAATCACAATTCAAGCAACTCGCCTCTGCAAAAATAACGGACTAAAAAAAACACCAAACTGAAATTAAAATTAAATATTTAAGGTATTAGAAGAGTATAACAAAATAGGTAAATTATCAATAAGTAGAAAACGTTTTTATATTTATATCAAATAACTTAATGTAATATTATCTCTAGTACGTAAGACTGATGTAAATCTGTTGATTTTTCAAATAAAGAGAAAAAAAAAAAAAAAAAGATACGTATTTGTTTGACAATAAAACGAAGCATTTTCATAAATCACGGCTCGTTTATTAGTCTTTTCACTATGGAACTTAGAACACTTAAAATTAACATAGTTTTTCACCTATCTTCTTAAAAATTGAAAAAATCACAACAATGATATAATTTTAAAACTAAATCAGCCCTTTATAGTGTTATGACACTAGGAACTTTATAAAAAGAAACAAAAATAGTTATACTTCTCCCAAAAAAAAACTAATAAAAAACACACTCAAAAATCATTGTTCCTCCACAGCCAAACAGTCTCTGCAAGACGGCACTACATGTTCGAGACACAAATATTTCTTACATTTGTGGCAAGTGTATTTCATTTTTCTGTTTTTTTGCCATCCACACTCATACCATCGACCATTTCTTGAAGTTCATTTTCGAAAGACATGCTGAAACAAGGTGATATAATTATAAAAACTTAATAAAATCTATTACAAAAATTTATATATACCTACATACAAATATCTATTAAAAAAAGCTCAATCATGAAATAATACAATCACACAATAAAAATACAGTAAAAGAAAATAAATACATAACAAAAAATTTAAAATTATCTTTTACCTTTGACTTACGTAGTCGGTGACCCCGGTCTCACGCACCGGGTTGGCGCCAAAACTCCGAAACGTGCGCCCGCGTCATCGTCGCGGGATGGACTGACTGTGCGGGGTGCGCAATGAGGCAGCTACTCGAAATCACAACACAAATCGATTGCTAGTGAGAAAGTTATTTGACTTTTTCGAACCACCCGGTCTCACAGACATATACGTCACCAGTGGCGGGTTTAATACGCAGTCGGTAGCGGCCACCAGCCAGTTTTGTCCTAGCATTCGCACCGGGAGGTCGCGTCGTTTGTCATCTCACATCGCTCCGAGTTCGCGGGAAAAAAATTGTGGCACAGATTAGCTTTGCTGTTTGAAAATTGAAGTGCTGCACAAGATGGGACGCAGAAAACAGAAAACTGTGCATTACTTACTTGAATAAGGCTTTGCATATGAACAAAGTACAGTAAGTACACAATTACTTATAACATTATTTGTACTCAATAAAATATAATAATAATTACAGTACCTCTTTTGATCTGCGTATGTATAGGTACAAAGACGATTACTTCACTTTTAGTTTCCCGGAAGGAAAGTATTGTGATCGCGCTAAAAAAATCGAGATGAAGATGGAAATATACATTTTGAGCCCCCCTGAGATGATTAAGACCATTTCCAGGCCGATCTCTGTCTGTATATCTCTGTGTATGTGTGTGTCTGTGTATTCTTCCACAATAGCTAAAATTTCCTTCGCCAATCGATAGTTATGGTCTGTAGTACCTAGATTTATTCGATTGTCGCTCACAAATGTTATTTTAGACTTTGGACCGTAAATTAGCAAGGGAATTTGTGCAAACATATATGCCATCCAATATATGCATCGCCATCTGCCGCTATCCAATATATGCGAACATATATTGGATAGCGGAAATAACCACTGGATGCAATTTCAAAACCACGCGACTGAAAGAATACATCAAAGCTGTTAAAAACGTCCAGCGAGAAAAATCGGCAATCTGCGAACATATATTGGATAGTGGAAGTGACCACTGGATGCAGTTTCAAAACCCCATTGTGCTATCCAAGGAACAATTCTACTTTCCTCGCATGATCCGGAAGCCATTGAAATAAGAAGAACCCCGAACTTCAATAGAGACGACGGTTACAAACTCTCTTCTACATGGAACCCTCTTCTTAAAATGTTCCCGCCGCCGAACGCCGAACGCAAAGACGTAAGATACAGTGAGTGTTGTGTGCAAGACGGATTTTCAACATTCGCGCGCTCCGAGCCCGGCCCCCCACCACCGTTATAACCTACGCAGTGGCGGCAGCGGTATGCGGCCTACCCGCAAAACAACGAATTGACAGCTCTTCAGTCTACCCTGGACAACGGCGGCTGCAACGTCACCGAAACGTCGGGTGCTACAAATTTCACGCGGTAAATTTGTTTTCCATCCTATTTGTAAATAGATTATGTTTAGATCTTAAGAGTATAGGTACATAAGCTTGGTTTAGGCAGATCAGATTGACACTACACATGTGTCAAGTTATGTACCTACCTGAAACATTGAATACCTACTTTATGTTTCAGATAGAGACAACACATACTTCAAAGGAAAACAGACAATTCACAATTGAAGGCCGACAAATCGCGGAAATTAGTCATTTCTAAGCAAAACAGCAGGAGGTTGCTAACCATGGAAATATGGGATGTGGTTTAGGTTGTGTTGAAATCGTAGGTGAAAAAAGAACAAGATTCCATTCGTTGTTTACCTTTAGGTGCAAGATGTGTAATGATCATTTTTACATAGAAAATAACGCTCCTGAAGACCAACTCACTGTTAACCACTGTGCTCTAGCTGGAACAATCGCAGTTGGCAATGGACACTCTCAGCTACAAGAGTTTTCTGCAGCGCTAAATTTACCAATTATGACACCAACGACATACGAAGCCTGTGATTGTAAAATTCAAAAGCATTGGGAAAAAGTTACAGTCGAGAGTATGAATCAAGCAGCAGCAAAAGAAAGAGAACTAGTTTTAGCTGAAAGTCACGTCGACAAAAACGGTATACCTATCATAGACGTAGTAGTCGATGGATGTTGATGTAAGCGGACTTACAAAAGAATTTACTTGGCCTTATCTGGTGCTGCCACCATTATTGGGAGAAATACAGGAGAAATACTGTTTTTAGGTGTTAAGAATAAATACTGTTCAATTTGTGCTCAAGCTGAAAATAAAAAAACAACAACCGAAAACACACAAATGTTACAAAAATTATAGTGGACCATCCACGGCAATGGAATCTGAAATTCTCGTCGAAGGTTTTAAGAGTTCCATTGATATACATAACCTGATATACTTCAGGATGGTTTCTGATGGGGATGCCAGTACCTATGCAAAATTACTAAAAAGTCGACGGTATCCTCACGTTACAATAGAAACAATTTAATGCCGTAATCACATTCTTTGGAATCTATGCAACAAACTAACAGCTCTTCAAACGGATACTAAATATCTATGCAGGTTCAGAAAAACTTAGACAACAAAACGAATAATGATCCTTAGAAAAACCATATGAAAAATTATACGAGCACATAAAGCAGAAACAGAATCGGAAAGACGGTGTAACATAGAACCATTATATAACGACATGTTGTTGGATAATAATCACGCATTTGATGACCATACAAAATGCAAGTGTTTTTTTGTAATTCTATCGGGAATACACAGCCTTCAGATATGTATAAAGACTTTTGAACCAGTACATTGTGGTCGAAAATTTGTTTGATAATGTCAAATGTGGCAGCACATGCCCCAAGTTTGATACATGACGTTGACAGCAATAGTGTTGAGCGCTATAACAGCATTGTGCTAAAGCTCGTCGGTGGTAAAAGAGTTAACTTCAACAAGAGTGGCTCTTACCAAGCCAGGTGCCATGCTGCTGTAGTCTCTTAATTGACATACAAAGTGCTGTCAACTGTGTATAAATCCATCACAGGGCACAGTCCTCGAGGCAGCGTGAGAAAGTTAGAAGACAGATGACAGCATTGAGAAGATTAGAGAGAAAAAAGAACAGAATATTATTTGCGAAAGCAGGCAATCAAAATTATGGTGAAAATGGTGAAAAGCCTGATATGCCTGCTGAAATCATTGAAAAGGAAAAAAAACTTTCTTATAAAATTTAAAAAAGAGCAAAGAAGAAAGGCAAAAAATTGAAAGAGAGACCGTTTTACAAAGTTCTTGCTGTGAGTGGTTAGATTAGGTTAGGTTACAAAGTTCTTGCTGTGAGTGGTTAGAACTTAGGCGAAACCTTTTAACTGCTTTAAAATTTGGGAGAGAGATAAAAAGATGAAAGAATATTAGTTGTTCATATCTTGTAAAGGATACTGTATAAGGAAGCTATATCTCACGTCAATTCAATAAAGCATGGCAAAGGCAATGAAAAAAAGCTCTGGATCAGCTAGCTAAACAAGAAAATGTCCAAATTAAACCTTGTGGGCTTTTTATAGACGAAGTAATACAATATCTTGGAACCACTCCTGATGGCTTGATTGGAGACAAGGCCGTGCCCAGATTTTTTTTTCGGGGGGGGTCCAAAAAAAAAAGTTTAGCGGAATACTCCTAATGTATTTTTTGCACCTAAAAGTCGATTTTATCTAGTGTAGATCTATTTCATTTTGGAAAGTCGATTCTATCTAGTGTAAATCCATTTCATTTCGGGGGGGGTCCGGACCCCTCGGACCCCCCCCCTGGGCACGGCCTTGATTGGAGATGACACTATTGTCGAAATTAAATGTCCCATAACAGCATTTAACAAAAGCGTCAGAAGCTGTAGAAAATAAAAAAAATACCATTCTACCAAATTAATAAGCAAGTAGAAATGGTCATAAACCAAAGTCATGCCTGGTATTATCAAATACAGGGACAATTACATATCACCAATAGATCTAGATGTTTATTTGGCATTTGGACGGGAGAGGATCAACCTCAATGGACAGAAATAATTTTCGAAGATGATTTTTTGGGCAAACGAAATGATGGAAAAATTGTGTACATTTTGTACACAAATTGTGTACACAGAATGTTTGCTACCTAAACTAGCCGATCCCAGGTTCCCTCGAAATCAGAAAATAAGGGATCCTCAGTTTATTCAAGACGCGATCGATGAAGAACGAAATAAGGGAAAGCAGAAGCAAGTAGACGTAGAAAACCAAAATATATCAAGTAAGAGACAAAAGAAACTGAAATCTTCTTGATTTTCATCAACTGCTGTTTCTTTGACTTTCTCTTAGATGCAATTTTACTTTACTTATTTTCGTTCATTTTTTGTTATTCTTTAGCGGTCGGCCTCGCCTGGCCATTTCGGGCCGTCTGGGGTTCGACGGTAAATATCAATTCTGGACGTTTCGGGCCGTCTGGTACGCGAGGGGTTAATGCTAATTAACATTTTTAGTTCGTTTCATTTTTAGTTTAGTTTCAGGCACGACTGCCTGATAAAAGGAGTATACATATTTCTCAATGTCTGTACAGGACTCCACCCTTATTGCCTAGTGGATGATAATGCCGCCATGTTATTTTGGTCGGCCAATAGAATGGCAGCTTGCAACATGCCGCTGCCTACCCCGTAAAAAATTGTGGGCGGTCCTGATCCGAAGCGACGACATCTTGTCTTCTTTTTAAAATACTCTATTTAAATAAAGGGAACGATTTTCCCCGTTATCTACTTTTAAGTGTTAATTATAGATGGTAACCTTAGGGTTGATTCATTACTGTATTATGTTTAAAATATTACTTCGCATAGTTCCTAAGATAAACAAGTTTTAAATTATTTTTGAATTACTTAACAAGAACTAATAACAAGAACAAAAGGAAAAGAATTTGACATGTAAATTTTAGCCTATTTTACATATTTATAAATTTCCGATTAGCGGTTATTATGATTATTAACCCGTTGAGTATGAGTCAACCAAATCTGGTTGCGAAACAATTATCCGTTGAGTACGAGTCGACCAAATCTGGTCGCGCTATCTGGTCGCGCGTTTTTTTCACTTCTTTGACGTTCTCATATTTATTCATAATTATCTAATTGTTTTACAAAATGATATTTCAATATTCTATATTCGAAATTTCAATGCAATCATTGTGCAGTTGTTCTTTTTATGATTGGTGTAGTAGTTTCGTAGTTATAGTACTTTAAGTCGATGTCGCCGAAAATCCTGCAAAAGAGGCAGATGCATCCATGAAAATACCCATTTACTCCAAGGGTTAATAAGACATGCACCTAGCTTAGATTAGCAAATTATTTGTAACAACTCTTAATAGTTACCGTAAACGTGGTTAGTAGCTTATACTAATTAATTAAATAAGGTATGTCAAGTATCTAAACCTTTAACTGGATAGAGCAAAGATAATACGCATTTAAATCTCTCTTTCGATTTTACAGGGCTTTGTTTTTTTATTTGTTTTTTAATGTGAAGGACTCGCCCGTTGCTGCATCATATATTTTTAGCAGAAGGCCATTGTCTGTACTGGACGCAAAGCCGTTTCCGTGTACGGGTATTTTTAGGGTTGCCTTTTGTTATGTCACCCTTTATCTCCGAACTATCGTTTTATTAGCGGAGTAAAGTGGCTGCGTTATGAGTTTTTAAACTGCTTCTACGAAGGCATATTCCCTTGGTCTAGTCCCCGCGTCGCTATATCATAATTTATAGTTTCTTTAAGTTCTCTGTACTGCCTTTAAGTTTTTTCGTCGTCGAAAGGATAATTTATTATTTTAGAGTCGCACTTCTTCGGTCTGCGAGTTTCTCCGAAGAACAAACAATCCGCTGTAATTCGAACATTTCCGCCCCAAAATGGCAAGTGCCATTTTGTTACCAATCGAATTAATTTACATTAACCTAAATCTTAGCGTAATCAGTCCTCCGTATTGGCGGCTATGTCTAACTTCACTATTTTACCTATGGATCTACGGTACGTTTTGCCGTCGATCCTTAGATCTACAATTCGCACCGCCCCCTTTTTATCCGGGTAGATTTTTTCCACTAGCCCTCTCGGCCACCGACCTCTTTCCAAATCCCCTACTTTTAGAGATTCCTGTTCATGTCTCCATTTGTGTCTTCCTACCATATTCGGGAGAACCTCGCGGGTCCACCGGTGCCAAAACGCATCCGCCAGCGCCTGATTGAATTTCCACTGTTTTCGACTGCATAAATCGTTTTTATGTGTCTCACCCATCGCTATTGATCCATTTGGATAACCCAATAAAAAGTGGGACGGTGTCAGCGGTTCGAGATCTCTACTGTCGACCGCGACGCGTGTTAAAGGCCTTTGATTCAAAATGGCTTCTACTTCTGTTAATAAAGTTTGTAGGACCTCAACCGATGGAGCCCTTTCTTTTAAAACTGCGTATAGCGGTCTCTTTGCGGATTTTATCATAATTTCCCAGCTTCCGCCAAAGCTCGGAGATCCAGGAGGGATAAAACGCCAAATGATCTGTTCGTTGCTCAGTTTTTCCCGAATTTCCATATTATTTATTTCCGCAATGGATCTTTTTAGTTCTGCACTAGCGGCCTTTAAACTAGAACCATTGTCAGACATTATTAAATGAGGTTTACCGCGCTCCGCGATAAAGCGGCGTATTCCTTGTATTGTAGCGCTCGTGGACAAATCGGACGTTAATTCGATATGCGTAGCTTTTGTACTTAGACAAGTGAATAGCAACCCGTACCTTTTCTCTTCTCTTCGACGTACTGTCACCTTCAGGGGTCCAAAGTAGTCTAAGCCTACAGAGTTAAAACATCGGACGTGATGCTGTAATCTAGCGGCGGGTAATTGCCCCATAATTGCCGTTACAGCTTTGGCTCGTCTTATCGAAAACGGCAAACACCTGTATATTAACTTTTTAACCGTTCTCCTCGGATTTATTACCCAGAATCTCTGTCGTATGCGGGTTAGTACGGTCTCGATTCCAGTATGTGCCATTTTTTTCATGCGTCCTTAGGATCAGAAGCTGCGTGTAACGGTCATTCCCATCTAGAATAATTGGATATTTTGTGTCGTATGGTACTCCTAATGCGTTGTCTAAGCGTCCATTTATTCTGAGTAGCCCGATCTCGTCAACGTACTTATTTAAACCGAATAATCTGCTATCCCGGGTTAACACCTTGTTTTGGCGAATCAACTCTATTTTTTTATAGAAGCACCTTATTTGTGATTCTTTCACTAGCGCCTCTTCTGCCTTAGCGATGTCACTACCATCTAAAGCGCAATTATCCGTTAGTTTCCGACACCGCAGACAAAACTTCATAACAAAAGCCATGGTTCTTACTAGCCGGCGGTGTTGCGAAAATCGTGATACATCTACGTTGCTAGAGGCTTGTGTTCTGAGTGATAATACCGTTACGGGTCGGTATTCTAACTCGCGTTTTTCACCGTCATTCGGTTCCCGGGGAATTTGGGAGGGCCAATGTTCCTGAGGTTCTTTCAAGAAACGGCCCATTTAACCACCGTCCTGTCTGTGACAGATCGATCGCCGACGTCACGCGCGTGCCGTCATCAGCTGGGTTATCCTTTCCAGCGAGCCATTTCCATTCGTCCTGAGTCGTCAATTCATCCAAAGCACCCAACCGGTTAGCGACAAACTGCAGGTGGTCGGAACTTTTAGACTTAATCCACCATAAAACGTTTGTCGAATCAGTCCACATAATTTTCTCGTGTATCTTTATTTTATATTCAGATGTGATTTTTTTTGCTAATTGCGCGTAATGCGGCTGTGAGTTCCATCCTAGGTATGGTATTTTTTTGTCAAAGGAGCTACTCTCGTTTTGCTTGCTATAAAAGATACGACTGGTTGATTGTCGCTTCTAAATATTCGAAGATATGCGACGCTACACATTGCCTGCTGAGAGGCGTCGCAAAAAACATGCAATTGTCTCCGCTCGGCGGCGTCATTAGTCGTGCCGTGATAACGCGGTAGTCTTACATCTGCTGCTGCGCTCAGGACTTCTAACCACTTACTCTAGCTTTCGAAAATATCCGGGGGAATTACATGATCCCAATCAATGCCGCTGCTCCACAAGCTTTGCATAATTGTTTTTGCCCGAATGGTAACCGGGCTTAAGGCCCCCATCGGGTCCCAGATAGACATAATCAATTTAAGTGTCTCTCTTTTGGTAGGCACGCGCTCTCCAGTTTTTAACGAGCTATCCAACCTCTCCATTCTTAAGTTAAATGTCAGCTCGTCACTCTCTGGAAGCCACTGCAATCCTAATAGCCGCAGAGCGCTCAGCTCCCCTTTTTCTAACGCTACATTTTTGGGAGCTTTTCTGTCAGTCGGTATGTCGTCTAGAGCGCTCGGCGCGTTTGAAGCCCAACCCGTCAAAACAAAGTTACCCTGTTTATGTATATAATTAATTTCGCTGATAACCCGTTTAGCTTCTGACACAGATTCCGCTCCGAATAAAAGGTCATCAACGTAGTGATGTCTAACAATCGCATCTACAGCTTCGGGAAAGTGCTCTAAAAAACGGTGAGCGTTCTTATTTCGGACATATTGGGCGGACGCGGGAGATGCTCTGCTGCCGAATATTAATCTGGACATCCGGTATGTAAGTGGTGCTATATCGCGCCTAAATCCTCTCCACAGAAACAATTGACTGTAGCTATCCTCTTCCGTTATTTTGATTCGTAAAAACATATCCCCGATATCTGCGGTGAAACCTACAGGCTGTTCCCTAAATCTGAATAATATTCCTACTATACTATTATAATAGTCCGGTCCTGTCAAAAGGCGACTATTTAGAGAAACCCCTTTCACTTTAGCTGCCGCATCGTGGACGATCCTCACCTTGTTTCCTTTAGCCGCATTCACTACACCTAAGTGAGAAAGAAACCACACGTTTTCCCGGCCTTCTAATTGCTCGGGCGTCACCTCTTGTGCGTAGCCCGCAGCTATATACTGTTCCATTCTTTTGCAGTACGCTTCGCCGTACATTCTATCCAGGTCCATTTTTCTTTCTACGGAACGTAAACGTGTCAGAGCCATAGGTTTGCTATCTGGCACGCTCCGCTCATCGTCCCGCCAAAGTAACCCCGTGGACCATACACCGTCTTGCAAAGACGTCGTAGACTCCAATAATTCCTCGGCTCTTTTAATATCAGTTCCCACACGTTGTTTGACAGGCCAGTCTTGCTCGAGTTTCAGATTAGCCTCTAGCAAAGTCTGAATAACCGATTCATCGCTCGGATTTTCGCTCATACAAAAAACAGGATAGACATTGCCGTGCTTCTCCGTCGGCGTTTTTCCTATCGCGACCCACCCGAGACGCGTTTTTGATAAGGATATTTCCTCCGTTACCCGCGCAAGTCCACCGGTCTGCTCCGATTAACAGACGCGGCCGTACGGTCATTAATTGGCCGGCGATTCTCATCTTATCAGCAATGTCCGTGGCGCCTTTTGCCGAGAAACTCTTCAATTCTGGGAGGTTCAACGCCGCCACACTGTAGGCTTGGATGTTGAACGCTTTCGGGTTTTCTTCCCCTCTGAAGGCGTAACAGGTTTTGTGAATCATTCAAACATAACACTTCGGTCGATTGATAAAAGAGAGATTTGAACGCTATGAACTGTAAGGGATCCCCATGAAACTGGGTAATTCTTTGCTGCAATTAGTTTTTGCCGAGGCTATAGACAATACTTGACATACCTTATCTACGAGTTCTTCGCTCGTGCCGTTGTCCGTCGCGTCTCGGCTGCCCGTTCCCTCCTTGGTCGCGATCGCCGCTGCGTCCTCCGTCGTCTTTTTCGCCTCCTCTTCGGCGCCTCGCCGATCGTGCCATTCGCGCAACCTCCCGGCTGCCTGCTCCGCGCCGCGTTCTGGTGTGCCATCAGGAAGCGCCGCCGCCTGCTGTTTTCTGCTTAACCTCAGGTTCTCGGCTTCAGGTGAATCCATCCGGTAGTGATCTTGTGTCGATTCTGCTCGCGGGTGCTCGTCCGCCCATCGAGAAATTCGCCCCGCATTGTTTTCTTCGTCGGCGAAATCTCTTCGGTTTTCCCAGCCTCTGCTGCCTTCCGAGTCGAACACTTCGGACACCACCTCGAGTACTCTTAACGCATGTTGGGTGTCGGCATCCAACATCTGTAATTCTGCATCTAATTCGGCTTGTTGAACTTGTATCACGCCTGCTGCCTCAGCTTCTTCCGCTCTCCGCTGAACCGCAGCTATTTCTTCGGAGGCACGAAAACGTTCCTCCCGCGTTTTCGCTTCTGCTTCCAGTTTCTTCTTTTCGGCTGCCACTTTCGCTCTCTCCCTTGTAACTCTTCTCAGGTCTTCCGAAGCCCCTCTGATTTCTAGCAGCCTTTCATTTCTTGCCGTTTTTCCGGACCACGCAGTCGATCCTTGTTTTGATCCGTTTATCGAGGTCATTTTTTAGCCGGTTCTTCTTTTTATTTTTTAAATCCGTGTCGAATGACCAATTATGTTCGTTTTATAACATAGTTTGTTCGTACATCTATTTTTAGCGGCGAGGTCTAGCGGACTGTAGATATTCGATAGTTAGAATTCACCGCAATATCCCATAGTAGATTATTTCGCCATTGGATTCCTCTTCTTGTGCGTAGGTAAATAATGCCCGGTATCTGTGAAGCTGCCTTGTCCTCGGAAGATATTACACCGTTTTGGATCAATAAAGGTACAATTAAAGCGTTTTTGTTGCGAAATCGTAAGTCTTTATTGATATCTTCTTAGGTGCTAATTAATGCTAATTAACATTTTTAGTTACACTTTATTTGCACTCTTTAATCGGTGCGTACACTTTATACCGCCCGACTTCTCCGCGGATACGTCCGCGGGAGTCTAAGATTTTTTAACGACTGCCTGATAAAAGGAGTATACATATTTCTCAATGTCTGTACAGGACTCCACCCTTATTGCCTAGTGGATGATAATGCCGCCATGTTATTTTGGTCGGCCAATAGAATGGCAGCTTGCAACATGCCGCTGCCTACCCCGTAAAAAATTGTGGGCGGTCCTGATCCGAAGCGACGACATCTTGTCTTCTTTTTAAAATACTCTATTTAAATAAAGGTAGAAGGGAACGATTTTCCCCGTTTTCTACTTTTAAGTGTTAATTATAGATGGTAACCTTAGGGTTGATTCATTACTGTATTATGTTTAAAATATTACTTCGCATAGTTCCTAAGATAAACAAGTTTTAAATTATTTTTGAATTACTTAACAAGAACTAATAACAAGAACAAAAGGAAAAGAATTTTACATGTAAATTTTAGCCTATTTTACATATTTATAAATTTCCGATTAGCGGTTATTATGATTATTAATCAGACATGCACCTAGCTTAGATTAGCAAATTATTATAATAAATAATAAATAAATACAAACGGAGCTGCCATGGAATTCACCGACCGGAGTCGGGCCCATCATAATACTATTTTTTTTTACACTTCTGGGGGGTGAGCAGTGGATTCCGGACTTACGAACCGGCTGTGGTAGGTTTAGGAGTGGACAGCTGTCTTGCCACATGTGAGCGTTCACCTTACCACCCATTCACTCCCCCTTCGAAGCCCAACTCTTAATAGTTACCGTAAACGTGGTTAGTAGCTTATACTAATTAATTAAATAAGGTATGTCAAGTATCTAAACCTTTAACTGGATAGAGCAAAGTTAATACGCATTTAAATCTCTCTTTCGATTTTACAGGGCTTTGTTTTTTAATTTATTTTTTAATGTGAAGGACTCGCCCGTTGCTGCATCATATATTTTTAGCAGAAGGCCATTGTCTGTACTGGACGCAAAGCCGTTTCCGTGTACGGGTATTTTTAGGGTTGCCTTTTGTTATGTCACCCTTTATCTCCGAACTATCGTTTTATTAGCGGAGTAAAGTGGCTGCGTTATGAGTTTTTAAACTGCTTCTACGAAGGCATATTCCCTTGGTCTAGTCCCCGCGTCGCTATATCATAATTTATAGTTTCTTTAAGTGCTCTGTACTGCCTTTTAAGTTTTTTCGTCGTCGAAAGGATAATTTATTATTTTTAGAGTCGCACTTTATCGGTCTGTGAGTTTCTCCGAAGAACAAACAATCCGCTGTAATTCGAACATTCTTTTATCGCCTTTTCTATGTATTTTTTGTAGGATCTCTATGGGATCTCTGTAGGATCTCTGTAGGATGTATTTCTATGTAGGATCTCTTATTTGGATGTTTCTCGATCGTCTTGGGTCCACCAATTCGGGTAGACCCAATCTAAACAAAATTCCTTCAGTTTTTTTTTCATCTCATTATCCCAGAAAAAGTCACCTTTTGTTATTATTTCAGTTTTTAAGGGCTCGTTTTCTCCCTACCAAATACCTAAAAGGCATTTGGATTTGTTTGTTATTTGAAGTTGCACCTGTATGTGGAATTATCAGTTATGGGTTTTATTGATTTGTAGGATTCCATTTTTGTTAATTTTATAAAATGATAACTTTCCGCTTTTGATGGCTTCATCGATACCTTTTTAAAATGCAATACATTTGACTTCGAAGATCATGTCGTCACCCACAACATCATCGGGGGAAGTTCCGAGGAAGGGTATCTCTTTATCTATAAACAACCCGCATGGTTTCATATCAAAATTTTCTTGCCTTTTTTACTGTTCAATAGCTTTCTTCTCCTTACCTCTTCCGTGCTTAATTGATATTACATCGGAAAAAGAATCTTTGTATAACATATCCTTTACAAGTGATATATTTGCGTCTCTTTATAACTTTCATAGTTTGAAGCTGTCAAAACAGTCCTTCTTATCTCTTTCCTTCTGGTTTCACAGTTTCCTTCTGGTTTACAGTTTCCTTCTGGTTTCACCTCTTTCCTCGTTGCTTTGATTTAAGTTTCGTAACAAAGTGCATTTTTCTTTTTCAAATATTTAATGCAGCATGTCCGGTTTTTCACTTCACTTTTTAATATAAATTCTATTATTGTTTTAAAATTTTAAAAATAGTCAATTTGTACACAAATGAATTATTCTAGCATACATTTATAGGGTAAATTATGTAAAATCCATTTGACTATACAAAGAGTAGGGATTCCTATAAACTGGCTTATTTAATTAAAATTTAAACTATTTATTGTATATAAATTGTTTTCTATTCGGCACGAAACCTGAAATTAACATGTTTTAGTGATATTTAATTTTTTTCATCTGTCTCGAAGAATATTAAAAGAAGGGTGTCTTCATTTCGTTCTTGAAAGGATAGTGATTTTCTATACTACGTTATCTCAACTTCGAATCAGTCAAGAATTATAGAATCAGTCAAGTCAGAACGGCAGAACATAGAATGCAGTACACATATAAAGGATCTATGTATAATCATATTATAATATGGTTGTTCGGTGAGCCAGCCGCCGCTCGCCTCAAACTTTCAAGGTCGTTCGGACATACTATCGCCTTAATAAGATCTGCCATAAAATAGAGGACAATTCCAATACGATGCACACCAAGGATATGTTTCAACATGTCAAGATTCTTGCAAAAGATTTCAAGACAAAAACTGTACCTTGGAAGACGTCAAAGGAGTTGTCTTAACGGACAAAGAGCAGATTCTCCGGATGTGGCGAACTTATTGCCAAGAATTATATTGTGATCCAGAACATAGAGAGGTGCATGAACACAGGATGGACGAATGTCCGGAATATGAACCTGATGTACTTCTGGAGGAAGTCCGTGCAGCTATCTCGCGCTTAAAGCCCAAAGCATGTGGAGGTGACAAAATTACAGCGAGGGTACCTGGGTGAGGATGGTGTTCGTGTTATACACAACATATGCTAGAAGGTGTGGAGATCTGGAGAGTGGCGTGAAGATTGGACTGAATCTATCTTGGTTCCATTGCATAAGAAAGGCTCGACTCTCAAATGTGAGAATTACCGTACAATCTCGCTTATCTCTCACGCAAGCAAAATTCTCCTCAGCATTCTTAACAAGAGGCTGAATTGCTTCATAGACCCACAAATCTCGATTGAACAAGCCATGCAGAAGACAGGTCGAAGTGGAGGAGCCTTGTAGGCAAAGTGTTCTCTAGTGGCCACGATCCTCAGTAATGAGGGAACGACGGAGAATAAGAGATATTCACTATGCTGATGCCGAAACTGCAATATTTTTTTTCGGCCTCAATAAATAATCGGGATATAGGCATTTAACCCCTCAAGCCCCGATTGGCCGATATCGGCCACAACACGATTCAGCGTGACGGCCTCGTTTTAATTTTATTTTAATTTAATTTTTGATTTTATTATGTTATTATATTTCATTTTAATTATGGGTACAGTGGTTTGGCAGTAATTAATGTTTTGCTGATACAGTGTCGTAATTCAATTTTTTTACCAATTTTTACTCAATTTTTTTGGGACACCAACTTGTCAATCGGCTGAGGGGCCGAGGCCTGAAGGGTTAAAGAAGGTCCAAACACCTACAATTCGGTAGGTTAGGTTAGTTAAAAAAAAACATTTCATAAACACCTATATGGCTTAAAAACTATCATAAAAACTAATAAAAAAGGTTTTTTTTCCAAACATGGCATGTAAGTTTAAAATGTTTATGTCTCAAAATATTGCATGTTATTCCAAGGCTATTTTCTATAATATCATTAGAATGATCAAATCTAGTGGTGTTTTTTTTTCGATAAATGGAAAAGGTGCCGAAACTTCATAAATTCTAGGAATTTTTATTTGCTTGACCGTATATTACATAGAATTTATGTTTATCAATTGTACAGGATGGGCCAAAATAAGATACACAACCTTATTAAATGTCAAGGTGGCAAACAGTACTTAGTGGACGTCGGCCTCTGACCAAAGTCCAAACCTTTTGAAGTTTGATTCAAAATTTGTCTTTTTAATCAAAAGCGGACATTGCTCATTCGAAATAGAAAGCGCTATAAAAGTTTTTGAGACAAAGGCCTTGTTAGGCCGAAATCACATTGAATTTTCGGTCAGTATATTTGCGTAAACGATTGAATTTTATGCATTGCTTTCTCAATATGCGCTCTCATTGCCAACGGACGACTCGCGTCGTTGACTCGATATATTCAACGTTTTATACAGTGTGCCTTACAGTGTTAGTTTCTCCTGTAAAAAAATGACATCACACTCAAATCCTTCCATAAGTCCTTAATTACTTGCTGGGAAAATTTTGGGGGCACAAGCGATTTTTTAAATACGGATACTGAATCATTGATACGATAAACTTTAATTAAATTTAGTTGAATTAAAAAATGTTAGCTGTAAGTAGACCTAGTTTTCATTTAGGATTCATTTGGCCAACACTGCACGGTGTGCAAACCGTCCAGAAGCGCCCAAAGGTTGACTCCTAGGGGAGACTGGCCCACAGGCCAGAGTCCTACATGGGCTCGTACTTCGGCGTGGAGGTCGCCGGATAGGTGTTGACCCGTGCGTTTGACCGACCCTATACACATGGGTCTTAGTGGCCAAACTGCAACAGGGACCATTACCTCCCCTATTGGGGAGGTAATGGGCTGATTTCTCTACATACATGTTATATGTGGAATTCATCCTTAAAACTGAAAGCGTCTCTGATGCGGCATCTTTATTCGGTTGCCACTCACAGGGTATATAGTATAAGCATGGACTCTGGAGACAATGCAGCAGGAAGACCGGCAAAGAAGCGTCGAGTTGACCAAGCCGCTACCACTGCAGTTCTAGTCAAAAAAGAAGTAGAACAGCCTAGCGCTATCGATTCGACCATATTTGATAAGAATCCCCATAAGGATGAAGAGGTTGATGACTTTATGAGGCACTTCAACGTGATTGATGAGGTGGAACCCGTCGGAGACGATAAGGATGATGATGTGAACCAAGAAGTGTCTTCCAGTGAAGGAGGTATGTTGTTTTCATTATGTAGTAATAAGCAATTTTTGTCATCCATCAATTGAAGGGTCTATCAAAGAGGATCGGCAGAATCCGAAAAAAGCCTGGACCTGAAAAAATAACCATGTAAAAGATCTGTCTAAGTATAGCTAATATGACCATAAATCGGTAGTTATCTTATAAGTATCAGCCATCGATTAAATTTGAATTACTTTAAAATATACATTAAATGTCAAGATACTAAAAATACTAAAAATAATTAAATATACGTTAAAATCAATTAAGAAATCAACCGATGTTAGTTTATCTGTGTCTGAACTTAATAGACTTACTCGCCGTTTGACTGATCACTATGAAAGTTGGCACATAAATGTATTTTTTCATGCAGATGGTTTGTATGCCATACGCTTTGTTGTAACTCACCACTAGATGGTGCCGCAGCACATTAACCGGTATACCGATCGACCGATCGCTATGATAATTGGTATAAATAGGTATTTTAGCACAGATAATATTGTCGCGCTATCCATTTTGTTGTAACTTGGCACTAGATGGCGCAGCAGCGTATCAACTTCTATACCGTTCAACTGATCGCCATGAAAATTGGTAAACATAAGTATTTGGGGATGGATATTGTTTTTGCACTATCCAATTTACTGTAGCTCACCACTAGATAGCACTGCAGCACATCAACTTCAATACCGTTCAACCGATCGCCAAGAACCCGCCATGAACGTAACCCGGGCCACACTGGGTAATATTCCACTAGTTTATATATATTGGATAGCTTTTCAACTTCAATACCGTTCAACCGATCGCCAAGAACCCGCCATGAATGTAACCCGGGCCACACTGGGTAATATTCCACTAGTTTATATATATTGGATAGCTTTTACGAAGAAAAAAATCTACTTCGAAGAGGTAATGATAAACAACTTCAAAGCATTAGTTGATTCTCGTCGACCAGAGGCATAACCAACTCCTATTCGTAATCATAATCACTTTTATATGATTATGAATGGGAGTTGGTAATATATAGACTACGTTTCTACGACAATCATATCTTCGTTAAAATGACAAACTGCATAGATAATAGATAACAATATGTCGATTAATTAAATATATGTTTTTCATGCAATCTTATAAGTAAAGACGTAATATATAAGTACCAATTAATATACCTTTTATAATACATTATGAAGGATACTCCGAGGATGAAGGTCAGACGATGCTGGAAGAGCAATTATCCATTAACGGTAACGAGACGTCGCAAGCAGAGAAAAAGAAACCGTTCATCTTACACAAAACATTTGTACTTGAAGGTATTTTTAGAAATTCAATTTTTACACCTTTTTCTGTCCAAGATATTTTCAGAATTCTTCTGAATGCCCATCTCTCAAACGCCTCGACCTTTTTGTCTATGTATTGCCAGGTATCTGGCAAGCGAAAGTTGCGAAAAAAAGTGAGCAATTTTTAAAATCTCAAGTGAGAAAAAAAGTGAGCAACAAAAATGGTATCTAAAAATGTCAAAAATAATCGAAAAAATCAATATAATCAATAGGTAGCTACTTTTATAAATGCTGTTTTTTCAATTACTCTTGCTTTACGTATGTAATATAGTCAGACAATGAGTCCATGAATACTTATATCTATCATTTAAATGAGTGCATTGTTTGAAAAGTCATAGCCCTCAAATTCGGTCAGGTCATAGAAAGGGTGGCATATCAGCATCTCTATAAAGTTTTTTTTTAATTTTACGTCCTCCAGCTGTTTAGTAGTGGTAGGGAGTAGATGATAGAATTTGATTCTAAGGTATAAGTAGCTTTTCTGTACTTTTGCCAGTTTTGTTTGGGGTATGCATAAAAGGAGAGAGTATAGTGAGTGTGAACGTCGGCATTTGCAAAATTCGACATTGCATTTCCTGTCAGGTGCTGTCTGGCATACATTAAGCACTATGCATTAAGCACAGCAATCATAATCATTTGAATACCTAATTATAAGAAACATGATTGCCTTTCTAGTAGCTTAGTTGTAAAATTGAGGGTTCTGCAATAATAAGTAGAATTATTTAATTTCTTACTTTTTAGAGAAAGGTGTGGAAGACTTTCAAATATTACCGGATGGTTGGGTAACCATTAAGCATGATAGCGGAATGCCTATCTACTACCATAGACAAACAAAGATTTGTACCCTCTCGAAACCGTATTCTCTGGGAACATCAAGTGTAAGGGTATGTAGCTTCAATTTTGTACAACACTGCTTTTTTGTTATCGGTTTTGGGTAGCTTATGTTTGCCGTTCGTGGAAACCTTTTTCTCTGTCTTGTCTGACATTTTGTATGATTGTTATCTTCGAAACTATTCAATCGATTTTTATCTGGAATATCCTATAACCGATGGGAATAGGCAGGGGATATAGGAAAAAAAACGAATCTAAATCAGATTAGTTGTTCCCGAGTTATTCTGAGACTTGTGAGAAACCGGCCGAGCACCCCTCCAGTTTGCTTCATGCTCTTCTACATTTTTTTTATACGAACTCGAGACAAACCTCATAATGTAATCATATAAATATTCTCATATTTCACCCGTCGGATGCCAACAGTGCCAATAGGCACTTTGCGTCGTTTGACAGATCCGCGCATAACCGTTTCGGTGGGCCCCCAAATATATCATGGGCCCGAAAGCTACTGCCTACAGTAGCTTTCGCCTCTCAACCCCCATCTCTAGATGAGATTTTAAATCAAATAAAAAGGAAGCCGTCGGGCTCTACTCCAGGTCCCGATGGTATTCCCTACTTAGTGTATAAAAAGTGCCCCTGCCTTCTGCAATATTTAGGATCCATCTTCCTACATATATGGAATAGCGGTGTACTCCCACAGAATTTCGGCCGAGCGACAGTCATCTTAATTCCGAAGGTCCCAGTTTGCACCGGACCAAAGGACGCTCGGCTCATTGCTCTGACAGATACTGTGGCCAAAATCTTTTTTGGCATAGTCCACATGAGGATGAGCGAATTCATGCACCGGAACGAGTACCTTGGAGTGTCAGTACAAAAAGGCTTCATGCTTGGCGTCTCAGGCTGCCTCGAGTACAATTCTCTCTTGGCTGCTGCCATTAAGGATGCGAGACAGCACGAACGCCAAATCATTGTATGCTGGCTCGACCTAGAGAATGCCTTTGGGTCAGTTCGGCACAGTCTCCTCCACTTTGCGCTCCGCTGGTACAACTTCCCACCTGTGGTGCTAACATTGTAGCCTCCTACTACAACTGTCTGACGTTCCATGTCAAAACGCAAGAATGGACTACCTGCTCTATATCATATTCAATTGGACTGTTTCAGGGCTGTTGCCTCTCTCCGACGATATTCAATATCGTTTTCAATGTACTGCTGGAAAGCCTGACCCAGTTCGACAAGAAGTGGGGTTACCGTTTTAAAACAGACGGCCAATACACATCGTCGTGCCTCGCTTTTGCCGACGACCTAACTTTTATCACCAGGAGCCCCAAGCAGCTTTCCCTGCTATTACAGAAAGTGGAGCTGTTCTGCGACTGGTCAGGCTGTATAAAAGTGAAGCCTCCAAATGTTTTTGCCTTGGACTCGCCCGCATAGACACAAAATTTACGTCCTATGACCCAAAATTGGTCTGTAAGGGCTCTATTATCTCCCTTATAGACCCAAATAATCACTTCAAATTTCTTGGCAGGAAAATCACCTGCCAGGGAAAAGACCTCTGGCGATCATGTTATAGAACATTTCAGTAGTTGCCTGGAAAAGATAGATTCATTGCTAATCTCTGGCCCTCGTAAGGCTTGGATCTATGACAACTATCCAACTTCACATTTGTCATGGCCCTTTCTTATTTACGATTTCATCAAAACCCAACTGTCTCGTCTGGATGCACTGGTGACAGCTAGTTTAAACTCCTGGTTGTCCTTAGCCAAATCAGCTGACCCCACGACTCTCTTCAGGTCCAAACACAATTTTGGGCTAGCTCTAAAACTGCCCTCTCTGCTCTACGCCAACTCCAGAATAACCAAATTCGATTCTAAGCAATTCCAAGGATCCGGCAATATCGAAGCACCTAGTAAGTGGCCGTAGAGAGTTAAATGATCTACAAGCCCGCGTTGACTTCCACAAAAAGTTCCTTACTGGAATCAGCCAGAATGGCACTGGTCTGGGGTATGGCAGTACAACCATGAGCGATGTGGACTTAAAGAAGTCTCTCTTGAGGGGAGATTACGACAGCAATAGTATGGCTCACGCTATTGGCCTTCAATGCCAGAATGATTGGACAACAATTGGAAACTTTTGCATTC
This sequence comes from Micropterix aruncella, assembly GCA_944548615.1. Lineage (NCBI taxonomy): Eukaryota > Metazoa > Arthropoda > Insecta > Lepidoptera > Micropterigidae > Micropterix > Micropterix aruncella. Next base: position 23,896,962 of record OX155969.1, read on the forward strand.
CTCGTCCAATGCACTGGAAAGTAATGTTGTATGACTGGACGCCAGAGATGCTGAAATTTTATTTAAATGCCTTTCAGCATACACTTCCAGACCCCAGTAACCTCGCTCGTTGGAGCTATGCCGAGGATAGTTCATGTCCCCTTTGTAGCAACACCCCTTGCACAGCTAGACATATTCTAGCTGGCTGCAAGGTGGCCTTGGATCAAGGACGGTACACTTACCGCCACAACAAAGTCCTTGCTGTTATTCGCGAGGTACTTATCCTCTCAGTGGCTCGTGCCAACAAGGGTTTGACAGTATCCTCCAAACCCCCAATACAGTTTGTGCGGGTTGGCTCTAAAGGCAAAAAACATCTCACTGCAAAACCTTTCTCAATAATCAAGAAAGCTTCAGATTGGATTATGGAGGTCGATTCGGTCTCTAAGCAGTATAAATTCCCTGAAAGTCTCGGATACACAGCCCTGCGTCCAGATATAACTCTTTACTCTCTATCTCGGAAGATGGTCCTTATCGTAGAATTAACTGTTCCATGGGAATCAAATATCCCAAAAGACCACGAGTACAAATTAAATAAATACCATGACCTCGCAAATGCCGTCACCCGGAACGGCTTCACTGTTCACCTTCACGCGGTGGAAGTAGGCGCTCGTGGCCTGCCAGCTAAATCTTTGTTTCACCTTTTTAAAGATCTTTGTCTCTCCAGGAAAATAATCAACTCCTTTCTAGAAAAATTATCTAAAACCGCGATTTCCGCATCTCAAATTCTATGGTTTCGAAGGGGGAGTAAATGGGTGGTAAGGTGAACGCTCACATGTGGCAAGACAGCTGTCCTAAACCTACCACAACGGGTCGTTAGTCCGGAATCCACCGTTCACCTCCCAGAAGTGTAATAATTATATATGATAGGCTCGATTTTAGGTCGGTAAATTCCATGACAGCTCCGTTTGTATTTTATTTATAAATAAATAATATACATTACTAACAAGATCAATTACTAGGTAACAAGAGGTCATTCATGAAAATCGATATTGTTAGAGTTTATTTGTAAAATCGACCAAAACGTTGCAGTGCAGTATTTTGGCACACGAAGGCTGGCTTTCGACCGGTTAAATATGCATATGTGTATTTAAACAACTGATCATATGTATATCATATTTAGATCGCATGTATATCCAGCCTCATATGCTTATTTAGACGGGAGAAACAATGTAATAAACAATGGTCGTAAGTCCGGAATCCACCCTTCACCTCCCAGAAGTGTAATAATTATATATGATGGGCCCGATTTTTGGTCGGTGAATTCCAGGGCAGCTCCGTTTGTATTTTATTTATTTAAAATTTCACCTCTTTGACTTTCCTGTTTTATTTCAGAGGCATAACGTGCCAATCAGCGCTATTCCATGTCTCAACTATCAAATTGGGCTGTCGAAGGAGGCGTCAGCGTCAAAAATAGACGTGACTGCGCCAACGTCGACAACAGAAGAATCAGCGCAAATACCAAGCGCGACAGAAAATTGCCAGAAGACGCATCTCGAGCCGGAGGAACTGAGAGAACATTGCAAGAAGCGATTCCAATTCAAGGAGCTAAGTCAATTCAAATTCCATTCCTGGCCTATGAGAAGGCAGTACTCAAAGATACGGAAAGCGGTTAAGGTTTTGGCCGTGCCCGGAGCAAGCAATTTGATCTCCATTCCGAGAAATGGTAACGCAGGGGTCATTACATATCTATTTACTTTAAAGCAGCCCTGGATATACTGGGGGGGGGGGGTTCCCCCCCCTTATATCTGGGGCTGCAATTTAAGGGGGGCGCCAAAAATGTTGTTTCAATAAAGCGCCTAGCATCCAGGGCGCGTCGAACTATCAATTCTTCATTTGATTTTGGAACGCATCCTAAGTTGATTTTTGAATGAGGAAGCCAGAGGAATTCCTGTCGCCTCTAGAAAAAATCCTCCTCGCAGACAGAATCGGACAGGCCACAAGAACGGAGCCGAATAAACAGAACGGCCAAACGTCAAGCGATGGTCGGTATTTATGTGACTGATTAATTCCCTAGTAATTCGCGTTGATTTTCTCTGATAACAACTAGTCTTTTAAATGCGTCACTGTAATTATATTAGTTGATGTGGTAATAGATTCTTTCACGTAAATAATTCATATTTTTCAGACGAGGCCAATTCATAAAGCTTGTAAAAATGCACCATTATATTTGAAAATATATACCTATCTTAACCCGTTGAGTATGATACGACCAAATCTGGTTCTGAAACAATTATCCGTTGAGTATGATACGACCAGATCTGGTTCCGCGTTTTTTTCACTTCTTTGACGTTCTCATATTTATTCATAATTATCTAATTGTTTTACAAAATGATATTTCAATATTCTATATTCGAAATTTCAATGCAATCATTGTGCAGTTGTTCTTTTTATGATTGGTGTAGTAGTTTCGTAGTTATAGTACTTTAAGTCGATGTCGCCGAAAATCCTGCAAAAGAGACAGATGCATCCATGAAAATACCCATTTACTCCAAGGGTTAAATAAAAAGTAATTGTAATTTATTTTCTATTATAAAAGATCAAATGGTGAGTCTCACAAATTATTTCTGTCGATATGTCTATTTATAAATTTGTTATAAAGATTTCATCAACTCAGAAATAACGTACCTATACGTATTAAAAAGAATAAAAAACTCTACTAACGTTATAGAAAGTGAACTATTGTATTTATAATTATTTTATTACGGTTTTTATAAAATATTTATAGTTTATGTAATAATCCATATAGATTTATTTTTATTTTATTTATTTATTTAAAGAAATGCACATTTTTTAAAACTACAGTACATTACATATTATCATTAGAGGCTTCGTTGTAAATAGTAGCAAAAAAGAGAGTACCGCAGCCCAGTCCATCTTTAGATCAACGCTGCCTAACTAGGCCTAGGCCCGTACTAAGGCAAGCGTACCAAGAAAATAGTGGCTTGTGCATACTTTAAACTACATGTTAAAAGAGAAAAAATATATAAAAATAGTATCTAATACAATACAATACAATACAATCAACTAGGTACTCCAGTAGATAGGCATTCCTACACTTGGATGCGTCACAAAATTAAATGCTAAAAATTTCATTATTATAAACATAACTATCGTGATAGTTGTCATGGCTGTAATATTATATTCAATGTTACCTACATACAAATAATCAAAATATGCTAATGTGATGAGTCAGGGAGAATAATATATTAAAATAGAAATGCAAATTCTATGTAGAATAATCAAAAAATATATATTTTATTGCCAATCCAGCAATATGCCTTCGTATTTTAAAAAAAAATGAATTTAATTATGTGAAAATTAGAATGTCAGCTATCATAATACCATTATGTTTAAAACTTTACGCATTTCATTAATCATCAACATGGAAAATAAACTCAGAATTTTCAAACTCCCTTATACCATAAATTGGGTTTCTTACCAAATTATGTATAATTATCTTTTTAAATTGGTCCTCTCCAAGGCTTTTCATTTGCTCTGGAATCTTATTATAGAAGGACAAATTTTGGTGAATAAAACTGTTTCGCACTTTGCTAAGTCGCTGTCGGTTTATGTGGAGATTGGATTTATTCCTCGTATCGTGATGATGAAAATCACTATTCACCGGAGCTTCTGTTAGGTGTCTACGAGCGTACATAATATTTTGGTAGATGTAAGAAGAAAATAGAGTCATTATTCCTGATTTTACAAATAGCGGCTTACAAGAACTTCTTGGTGAGACTCTATATAAACTGCGTACCGCTCTTTTCTGGAGGAGAAAAATTCTTTTTGAGTTTGGTGCCATTCCCCAAAACAGTAGGCCATACGTTATTATGGAGTGGAAATATGCAAAATAAACGGATTTCGCTGCTTCAAAACCGCATAAACTTCTTATCTTTCTAATGGCGAATATGGCACTGCATAATTTTTTACTGAGATCATTTAAGTGATCAGACCATTGTAATTTTTGATCGATTTCTAATCCGAGAAATTTCGTGGAGGAGACATTTTCTAGTTGGTCAGACCCAAAGTATACGTCTATGTCGTTATAATCAGACGGCCGCAAAGAGAAGCATATTGATTTTGATTTATTTACGTTAAGTGACAATTTATTAACTTGGAACCATATACTAAGCCTGTCTATTGTTTCTTTTATTCTTTGGGCCAAAGTGTCTTTATTTTTATCGCTAAAAAGAAGTGAAGTATCATCGGCGAATAAAATGATTTCATCATCCACGGATTTCAGGCACTCTGGGATGTCATTAATATAGACGAGGAAGAGAAATGGTCCAAGTATCGATCCTTGAGGAACACCTTTGCGGATATTCTGTGGCGCGCTCTTGCTATTTTCGACTTGCGTAATCTGAGTGCGTTCTTGCAAATAAGATTCCATGAGTTGCAGTTCCTTATTCCTAATGCCGTAATATTCCAATTTTTCAAGTAGAATTGAGTGGTCTACGCAATCAAAAGCCTTAGAGAGGTCACAGAAAATGCCTACGGTTTTTTTCATATTGTCTAGCCCAAGTAGTGTTTTTTTAATTAGACTGGCGATTGCATCTTGCGTAGAGATTTTTTTGAAATCCAAATTGTTTTTTAGACAGGATTTGGTTTTCAGCAAAGAAATTAACAAGTCGGATAAGAAGTAATTTTTCAAAAATTTTGCTGAAAACTGGTAAAAGCGATATGGGTCGATAATTATCTCTGTTTTCAGGGCAACCTTTTTTAAATATCGGCACTACTTTGGCCATCTTCATTTCGGTGGGAAAGAATCCATGTTCCATGCATCGATTAAATATAAAAGATAGATTGTGCGAGATTACGGTTACAGAACTCTTTAGGATTTTGGTGGATATATTCCATAGGTCTGTTGAATTTTTCATTTTAAGTGATTTAGCAACTTTAATTATTTCGGAGGAATTGGTGGGGGAGAATAACAATGAATTTGGATTTTTATTACGATAGTCCTCAAGCAGGCCTAAAGCTGAGTGATTTCCCTTATTCTGGCAGCTGGTATTTAAGGGTATAGAGCTGAAATAGTCATTAAAAAGTTCTGCAACCGTTGTCGCATCATCTATACTACTGCCATTGACGTTGAGGCGTACGCAATTATTACCCGTTTGGTTCCGTGTACATTCTTTTTTAATGATATTCCAGGCAGCCTTGATTTTATTATCCGAATTATCAATAGTATATTTTAACTTTACTTTTTTGTATGTCTTTTTGTATGCTTTGATGTATTCGAGAACTATGGTATCATTACTATTTTTCTGTATTTCATTCAGATGCAGCATCCGCTGTTTGGATATCTTGATTCCCGGTGTTGCCCAGTCATTAAAAGTTTTTGAAAGTTTCTGAGTCGATTGCCTCACGGGAATTGAGCTATCCAATGCAGCGAGATACCATCTGAAGAACTCACCATACAGATGATCAGGATCATTCGTGGAAGCGATAAAATCATTTTCTGTCAAGGCTGTCTGGAAAATATTAAGGTTTTTTGCCGTTACTTTTCTTCTGCTAACATTCTGTGCCAGTTTCTTGACTACATTGCTATACTTAATGGCAATCATTTGTCCGCCATGATCCGATAGTCCGCAGCTGACTGGCTGAACGGAAAATTTATCAGAGTTAGTAAATATATTATCTATGCATTTACTGCTGCTAGCTGTCGTTCGCGTAGGGAAGTCTATAGTTCTGATTAAATTATAAGACAAGCAAAGATCCATTAAAGTATCGCCATTATTAGATTTTTCTAAAAAATTGACGTTAAAATCGGCACACAGTATTATTTTGGATGAATCCCTAGCTAACTTGTCAAGTACTATCTCTAGGGTATTTAAGAAGGTGTGAAAATCTGACTCCGGACTTCTATATAAGCAAAGAACATATGCAGATAGCTCGGATAGATATATACAGCTAATTTCGATTACCATCTCAATGGAAAGTTTGCAAATATCTTCACGATTTTTAAATAATACACCGGATTTTACAAAAATGCAGATCCACCCCTAATATGATGGTCTCTTGTAAAGCAGCTAGCTAGTATGTATCCAGAGATAGTTACAGTATTTTTTTCACTTTCATGGAACCACGATTCGCTGACACAAAATATGCTTGCATTGAGGTTTTCGAGTTCTAAACTGGCATCTAGTGTTTTATTTTTTAAGCCTTGCATATTTTGGTGGACGATCTTGAGGAGAAAGACGTCAGAATTGGTTATCCTCTTCCTTCGAGCGTCGGTTGTCTTAATCCGTTTTTTGACGTTTGGTTCTTCATTATTTTTATTATTGCATTATTTATATTGCAATAATAAAAATAATGAATAGACTTAGAATAATATTAAGACTTTAACTTAAGGCAATAAACAATGTATGTAGAAATTAATCATTACTCTAAAAACTAGGTCATTGATATGTCAATGCGTCTGTCAGTCTGTCAGTCTGCAAATTATATTTGTAAAATACCTATCATAAAACACAATAAAATTAATTTCAATAACACGAAAAAGGTAAATAATAAATAGGATTTGCAATAAATAGTTAAATAATCAAATTGAAATAGATGTATATTTTTGGAATGTACTCAATCGGACCTTTCATTTGACACTAATCACGTTATTTAAGTTATTTTTGTTATTTATTGACACTTATCACACTATTTATGTTAATTTATTAATTGTTCCATGGGAATCGAATATATCCCAAAAGACCACGAGTACAAATTAAATATATACTATGATCTCGCAAATGCCGTCACCCGGAACGGCTTTACTGTTCACCTTCACGCGGTGGAAGTTGGCGCTTATGGCCTGCTAGCCAAGTCTCTGTTTCACCTATTTAAAAGATCTTGGTCTTTCCAGAAATATTATCAACTCTTTCCTAGATTTTTTTAAATCTAAAACCGCGATTCCGCATCTCAAATTCTATAACTTTGAAGGGGGAGTGAAGGGGTGGTAAGGTGAATGATCTCATGTGGCGAGACAGCTGTCCTAAACCTACCATAGCCGGTCGTTAGTCCAGAATCCACTGCTCACCCCCCAGAAGTGTAAAAAAAAAAAAAAAGCCCTGACTTTAATCGGTGATTTCCATGGCAGCTCCGCTTATATTTTATTTACGTTTGGACATTTGGACATTTACACATTTACTTACTTGATATTTGGACAGTTAAGGTACCCTATGGCATAACGATTCTAACAATATCACATAATTCTGAATCGGTTCAAGCGTTTAGAAGTTATGGTGGAATAAAGTAACGGTAAACTTCGCACCGCCTAACAGTCAATGAATGTCCTGTTACAGATTAGCTGAACTTAATTTATGATTTTTTGAAAGTAATACAATGAATACAAAATAAATATTAAGGTCACTACTTTATTAAGATAATAACACAAAAAGAAATATAAAAGTACAAAAATTAAGTATATCAATCGCGTGTCAGCAAGACATTGAATTAAACTATTTACATATTGTGCAGCATGGGATGCACTCTGTTTGATTCTCTTCATTGAAGCACCTTGTGATATACGACATTTTTTTGTTTTTTTATCAGGCGCAAGAACAAATAAAGCGGATGATTTGCCGACACGTGAACATGCCACGTACAACTGACCATGAGAAAAACACGGATTTACATTTTGTATGGGGAAATGTTTTTCTTTTATTTTAATTTTTCTCCGACTTTCCAATTTTCGTTTTAACCCCTCCTCTCGCGAAGTAAAAATTCAGCTATCACTTTTGCCCGCGACATTTTCGCGCGTAAAATCGACGCGAGTCGACGATCTTGATACAAACGACCATAACTTGTAAACCACTATACGGATCAAAAAAAAATTACTGTAAAATGATCGCATTGAAATTCGACATATAAAAAAATATAACCTGGAAATTGGGGGAGTCGGCCGTTGGTCCCGCAAGGGATGTTAGGGAGTTACCGGGTTAATAGTTATTCTGCTATTCGGGACAGAGACCAATACAACAAATCCAAAACAATGAAAATCGGTTTAGCCGTTCTCGAGTTATAAGTGTTTGAAGAAACCCGACTTTGTTTTATAATATAGATATATTTTCAGGTATATCCAAACATGGGGAGTCATACATTAATCCAAATGGAAAAAGTTACACATGCTTATTCTACGAGTATGTCCAGAGAGTTATGAAGGTTCATCCTCAGTTCACATACACGGAACTCGGTAAGATATTCATGTCACAATGAACACTGCTCCTGATGATCATAGCTGTAGCACAGTATTTTTTATTTTTATTTGTTGTGTGGGGCTTTTCTAAGGTCCTTATGAGCATTGTAACACTGCGACCATTGCTAATCTATTGTGTACGCCACCTACTATAGTTCTGCGCTAAGCCTCGTGTCATTTAACCCTTCGTGTAGCTGCATAATTTCATGGCAGACCGCGGCAATTTATTCGAATTTCTTTCAATATCGCCGCATTTGACAAAAAGTACTATAACTATGGAACTACTATAGCAATCATAAAAAGAATAACTGTTCATTAATCGCATTGAAATTTCGTATATAGAATATTGAAAAATCATGTTCTAAAACAATTGTATAATTATGAATAAATATAAGAAAGTCAAAAAAGTGAAAAAAAACTCGGCATTTCTAACTTGTACTTGTCATACGGAAAAATACGGAACCCTATTTAGAAATTGTAAATACTTTCGTGATCTTTATTAGATTCTCTGTCAAAGGTAATATTTCGTTTTGCTTGTTTATATACAAAAATAATTAGATATTAGCTCATAAAAACCAATAAAAATTTTGATGATTTCTCGAAAAAAAAAAAAAGAAAAGATGTTTGACAATAGAATTTTACTAGAAATATCCGCGAAATGACACGCGAAATTATTCTAGCGACCGACTATGTATCTATGATAATAATGAGATATTTGGTATGGATTTTAGGATGCGTTCGAATTAGAAAATAATATTACTGTGCGCTCCGGGACCAAGCTGCCAATATTGGTCGTTACATAGTTAAGAACATTAACAGGCTTTTCGCGCCAGATTGTTTTACCTCCTCAGGTTGGAGGTAATGACCACCCGAATGGGTGTATCTTTTACGCATCAGCGGGCCACACTCACACATGACATGCAGGGGAGTTTCCTCTGCCCTTGGCAGAACCTGCACATTTTCGTGTCCCGAAGCTTAAGGTTGTACATGTGTTTGTTCAGGCCACAATGTCCCGTGAGCGTCCTCACCAGTATGCTTAGATTGTTCCTATTTTGCGATAAGGCGTCACGGGCAGTCTTACGGTCGTAAGCCTTAATTAGCGCTTTGGAATGATTCAAACCTGGCGTGTTGTTCCAGTGGTTGACGGATTGTTTTAAACATATTTTTTTGAGCATTAGGTTTGCATTGCGCCAGTTGTCATGAGGCACGCCGTTCTTTGGATATTGCTTAGTTTGGTAATCACAGTTTTCTGGTTGGCTTTGTTGCACCATACCACCGAGGCGTACGTGATTATCAGCCTCACAATAGCAGTGTATTGTGGGAGATCTTGGGGTTAAGGCCCCAATTTTTCCCTTCCAGTCTTCTGCTTATACCCAAAGCACTTTTAGCTTTTTGAATTGTTTCATCTAGGTGGCTGTTCCAGGTGAGTCTCTGGTCGAACGTGACTCCCAGATACTTTACTTACCAGACAGTAGCTTCTCTTAGAACAAAATTGAAATCGGTCTCTTGGATCTAGACTCTTGGGCCTGCAATTATATTTCCTGCTCAAACATTTTACTTCCTCTTTCATAAGTGGATGTGAGGTGGTCTGGAGACTGTTGTTAACTACTACGGGTAAACCTACCACCCCAGGAAGTAATAATGACTTCATACCATTAAGAGTCCAACGCCTTACCGCGAACGGCGGGCCGACCTCGTGCCCTCACTACCAGATTGGGACGGATTTTTCCACCCTACAGTCTGGTCACAAATTTGAGGTCGCTTGCACGGCCTCTACTTGATGTTACGTTGTGGATCCGAGTCGTCCTTCGCCCGTCAAGCTCACACGGCATCGGGTGGCCAATGGATCGTTTCTAAGGATAGGTGACGCCAGTTAAATAACTACCCCCGCTTCTTAGAAAACGTACATTTCCAGACTCCCCCGGATATTTGCTAGATTGCGCAAGCGATTGACTGACGCCGAGCGGTGTCAGTCAAGCGAATACCACCTAGTTTCTCTCGAGGTGTTCCCCCGAGTTAGAACCTCCGATCCCAACTGTCTACGACTGTAGGTAACAGCCGGAGGCAGAGTTTACAGGTTGAGTCCCTCTTCGAGGATGCTACCGGATGGGAACTGAACCTTGAGTTGATCCGATTTAAGAAAACACAGACAGGCCATCAGGCCCAAGCGGCACGGAACCATTACGAGCCAAATGGAAGAGGATGTAAATGGATGAAAGGCTCAGTTATTCAAGTACTTCTCTATTTGAGTTAATATTTCAGAGGGCCAAGATATGCCGTTCAGTGTGACGGTCACCATTAAAGGATTACAATATGGAACCGGGCGAGGAAGTTCCAAGCGTGAAGCGAAGGCGGCAGCTGCGAAAGCGTCTCTGGAGATCTGCGTACCTGGCATCGGAGACAAAATCAAGTGCGACCAGAAAAGGAAGGGAAAGGTTGCCAGGGTAGAGGAAGATGACGGCTTACAGGTTAGCCTATTATAATATATACATACAAGATGAGCAGTCGGGACAAGTACAAAACAAAACCCTGATAGAGTACATGAATACTTATTAAAACAAGTAAATATATTAAAAGGAATAACAAACTTGACTGCCTTTACAAAGTGAACTACTGTATTTATAATTATTTTTATTAGGGTTTTTTATAAAATATTTGTGGTTCATGTATTTATCCGTATAGATCAGCTTTACTCCACCTTTTTTCTTCTTGGGCCAAATACGAGCGAGTGCTACATCAGACGGGCTGCAACAACCTATATTTATTTAAAACTATTGAGATTGTTGACATTGCCTACTTTTGTCAATTTTATCTAGATCCTGCTTATAATTGCTACATGCTACTCTCAACACGTCATCAAGGTGTGAATCAGTAAGGCGACATCTGTAGGAATTTTCTGCATATTTCATTTTAGAATAAGACGATTGACAGAGGTAAATTGATGCAAACAACGTCAACAGCAAGTGTGCACAATTTTTCAAGGTTTCATAATTAACGGGTACTAATTTCCAAAATTCTTCATATTCTTTTACTTCTCATTTCTGTTTAAAAAATGCTTCTAGATTTGTGTCGTTTTTAAATTCAATAAATTCAATAAATTCATCCAATAATTTTGCGTTCTCAAATCCAGATGCAGTCAGTTGCGTGATAGTGGCTATTTTCGACTAGCAAAAAACATTTCTCGATTTTTTTTTAAATCCTGAAATCTGCGCTTGAACTCCTTGATTAAGGAATTTAAGTAATTAGAAATTAATACATAGTTTTCTAGGGAAACATCAATGCCATCTTGATGAGCCTTTACCATTGTTGGAAAGTTGTGCAGTTTTTTATTTTGTATTTCTTCTATATAAAAATCCTGTTTATCTTCGAAAGCAAATACTTTACTCGTCATCTGAGAAATAAATTTATTTTCTCCCTGTAAACCACGATTGAGTTCACCAAGTTTTTCTGTCACATGGCAAAGAAAAGCTAAAATACACCACCAACTCTCATTTTCAAGTTCACTCCAAACTTTATTATTTTGTTGTAAAAATAAAATAATTTCGTGTCGCAAAGAGTAAAACCGTTCCAGGACTTTTCCTCTACTGAGCCATCGCACCGCGGTATGCAAAAGAACATCGCCGTAATTACTATTAATTTCTTCCAAAAGACTCTTGAATTTCCTGTGGTTCAATTCTCGTGCTCGAATATAATTCACTGTATTTATGACCGTTTTCATCAGGGCTTCTACTTCAGGCACGGACATACGTGCTGCAAGGTTTTCCTGGTGAATGATACAGTGAATAGATAATAAGTTTTTTAAATATTTTTTTTTTGCGGCGACGCGCCGTCGCGACAATGGAATGACAGAGCTACGTATATAATAGCAACATTTCTGTGGCGAGGCTTCGTGCCTCAAAGAAAAGGTCGGCAGGCCACATGCGGCCCGCGGGCCGCAGGTTGAGTAGGGCTGGTATAGATGCATATATATTTTCGGAATGTACTCAATCAGACCTTTCATTTGACACAAAACGCAATATATTTATGTTAATTTATTGACATATGTAGATTTAGACATTTAGACAACTATTCACTTGATATTTGCACAGTTAAGGTACCCTATGACACTCGGGATGATATGGCGATTCTGACAATAGCACATATTTCTAAATTGGTTCGAGTGTTTAGAAGTTATGGTGGAATAAAGAAACTGTAAACATACATAGATGAATCCTGAATACGTTAAACTCATATTTTGTTAGGCAAAAGAAAAATCTTACCCGGTCGGATCGGGCAAGATTTCATAGGGTTAATTTCGCTGGTTTCAAACTCTATTGCTGCTCTATGCTAATACGAGAATAACCAAAACTTCAATTCTGTCCAATTCTAAGTATTATATGAGCAATATTATATGGAGTTAGTTGATTTTTGTGCGTTGTTTTTAGCGGACTTCCTTTTAATTTAGGGAGTTGTTTAATTTTTCTGCATATAGATAAGCAAATTAGCTACATTTAAAAAAAAACCTTATTTTGATGAAAAGTGGAGTTAGCACATTTGCAGATTAAGCCGTTGAATATGCAATATTATTTTTTTTTCAAAAAATCTCGCCAATTATAAAAATTTTACAACAAATGGAAAAACCCTACCCTCTAGATGATATTTGATATTTTTTGTTTATTTTCAAAGAATATATCTAGGGGAGAGTGAGTACACTTGATCCCCCTTTTGGTTTTTGGCTCATAAAAACTTATCCAATCAAATAAATCATATAATTTCAAATTTAAGATGTCGCAAATTTAATAGCTTAACTAAATTATATCATGTTACGGCTTTGCTGCGTAAGATTATCCAAGAAAAAGAAAAAATGTGGAGGAGGGGCGAAAGGATCAAATCTCCTCTATTCAAGGAGATTTGATCCTCGACCTGGGTTGACTAGATCCTACTAATAAAGTAAGCAATTAAAATATTTTTTAAAGTATTTATTGTCGCAAAGCTTAACAAAATGTTTAAGAAAAAATATTACAAGTACAAACAAATGAAAAAGAATAATGAAGGATTAAAGGAAAACAAATATTAGTTCACATATCAATTTGAAAATTTTTTAACGATTTCTCGAACTCAAACGTGCCTACTCGCTTGCACAAAGACTTAAATTTTGGGTTTGGGACTTTCTTGACAATTTGAAACGGCGCAATAGATGATATATCATCCTTTATGGGCCACTTGAAATGTCGGTTTGTAATTTTTTTGGCGAACTTGATTTCATATGAATTTTTGTTTTGGGTTATTATTTCGCCTACATATCGGTGCAATTTCTGTTTTACTGATATAAAATTGACGACTACCCAATCTCCTTTAGCTGCCGGTACAATATTATTTCCCGGCTCAGCATCACAGACATATTAGCAGTTGGAATCGGAATCGCAGACACTGAAATCAGAATCGCTGGAACTTTTAACAAACCATCCACTTTCTTCTTCTTCAGATGAAGAGCTCTCGAAGTCTTTTAAATTCCTCTTAACTTTCTTAAATCTCATGTCCGAAATTTTCGTTTTCGTAGGTCGTTTCTTATCATTTCTGGCCGCTGCTTCTTCTTCTACTTTCTGTTTTTCTGGTATATCAGTTAGAATTCGACTGGAACCCTTTTTCCTACCTCTGTTAGACGGTTTTCGGGGCATGGCTTTAGGGTACGGCCGTATTTGTTCCGGTGAGCGAAACGCATTGCTTGTCGACGTAGATGGGATGTCACGCAGCTGTGTTGTTACTTCACTGGTGTCTTGAGGATTTCCAATACCTTCGTTAGGGGTTTCATTGTTCTTTTTAGTAATCATAACTAAACGGTTTTCAGCCTCATTTTCTGCATTATCTTTAATCGTCTCGTTCAGTGTTGGGTTATCTCTATCAGTCACATAGGAAGACAAGTATTCATCATCTCCGAAAATGTCTGGATTAAAGGGTTGTATTCCAGCAACTCGAAACCCACTTTGAATATTTTTAGGTGATACAGCAAGCGGGAAGGAATTGTTAAGCAGTTCTGATATATCGTAAATAGAGATTGGTCTTCCCGCGTGGTTTTTCATCCAATTATCAGAAGCTGAATTATAAAAAGTTTTCAAGGGCCCAAACACTGTGCGATCTAGAGGCATTAACTTGTGCGACGTATGTGGTGGAATGGTGAGAAGTATTATACCATTTTCTCTTGTGAATAGTATCGTCCCTAAGCTTATGTGGCTTTCGTGGTTGTCTAGTATGATAAGACACTTATCAGTTTGAGTAGGTTTGGCATATTTAACGAAATGTTTAAGGAACACCACGAAATTCTCAGAATTCATCCAACCGCTTGGATATGCGACGCCTGATGTGCCTGGCGGAGCCCTTTCGATCATTCGTGTTTGCCAATTTTTCCTTGGAAAAATCATGAAAGGGGGAATGTGGTTTCCTATGCCGTTCACAGCCGCACAAACTGTCACCAGTTCACCTCGCTCACCTGAAGTAGCCTGAGCTACTTGTTTCTGTCCCTTGGGCGCTATTATTTTGGGTGGCTTGTGAACAGTAGTAAGTCCAGTCTCATCTACTGCCCATATAGATTCTGGGGTAAATTTGTGTTTCTCTAAAATAGAATCCAATTTTTCGAAGTACTTGCTGACATTTGGCTTATTAAAGCTGGTCGATCGCCCTAAGCTTGTAGCTTCTGGTGCACGCATAGATAAATCTGAATGTCTACGCATGAACCCGTGGAACCATTCGTAGCCAGCAATTTCTTCAATATTCCACTTTGATGGGTATTGCTTGTTATTGAGTTTTGCATATTCTTATGCGAACCGGCGAACTTCCTTGGTGCTTAAGCCATGGTTTAGCTTACAAGCTTTTTTTAGATATTCACACAAAATGGCTTCTTCTTGTTCTGTAAATACTAAAGATTTTTTGTAATTAGGCTTGAAAGAAATAATTAATTCAGTCTCATTCTCCTTCTGGCGTCTTGCGTTTCGTTTCAGCGACATGACTGGAATCTGGAACAGTCTTGCAGATCCTCGGATAGATTCACCGTTGAGGACCGCCTGAACTGCTTGCTTCATTTTTTCATCGTCAATTGGGGTCCGCTTACTTCCTCCATCTTTTGTTTTGTAAATTCTCGGCATTTTTGCTGTAAGTTAAATTGAGTGAATTAAACCCATTAACTAATGAATAGTATTTTAATTAGGGAGACTCGATCCTATGATCAAATCGCCCCACCTACAAAAGAACCAACTCTCCCCAACATGTAGAAATTAATAAAATGGAATGTTATTAGTGGAAGATATTTTGCATGGTAAAATCTAAATACAGCAATTGTGACGCTAAATAGCATAGATTTACGTTAGTACATATGCAAACATCTACTGTAATGTGTATACTTTATAATATGAGCCAACACTCACCCGGAAAAAGAAATTTTAACACAGCAAAACTTAGCAGCGCGTGTGGTCACTTTGCATGCGAACATAGGACTTTGACAGTTGGATGAGTGATGTTACCAGTCAAAGGGATATTCAATGTTGCCAACGCGAAATTGAAAAAATTCTCCATTTACGAGAAATGGGCGGAGGATCAAGTCTCCTTAGGGATCAAGTGTACTCACTCTCCTACATATGTATACATTGTTTTAGTTTTAGTTTTTTTTTTAGGAATTTGTACAAACAGAACCATGGTGAGACTTCATCACCAGTCTGTCTGTATGTCACCATCGATTATCTCAACCAGTTTTAAAACTATCGATATGAATTTTGGCAGTCATAGAACTTACTTCCCGCACCTAAGTAGGTCGAGGTAAAAAAAAACATTCTTATTTTATCTAGATTTTCTCGTTTAGCAGCAAAAAAAGGAAAATCTTACCCGGTCGAATCGGGTAAGATTTCAAAGGGTTCATTTAGCTGGTTTCAAACTCTATTGCTGCTCTATGCTAATATGAGAATAACCAAAACTTCAATTCTGTCCAATTCTAAGTATTCGGCAATATTGAAACAGTTAGTAAGTAGCCGTAGTGAATCAAATGATCTACAATCCGGTGTAGACTTCCACAAAGCTTGCTGGAATCAGCCATAATAGCACTCCTAATTTTTGTTGGGTGAGTCATAAAAATTGACCATACTGAATCATATACTCACTCTTCTATCTCTTTAGGTTCTTGAATGCATAAAGTTGATATTTAAAAATACATAGGAAATCGAAGATTTAAAAGAAAATTCACTCTTGTTTTGCCATATGTAGGCATAATTTAATACTACCCTGTCCATCTTTGGAATTATTTAAAAGGGATCCAAACTACATTGAAATAGTATGTTACAATAAAGTATCCAAAAATATTAAAATTATATGTAGAAATGGGAAAATACCCCACTTAAACTCCATATTCAAACTCCACCTTAAAAGGCTACCTTTTTGGGAGAGGAATTATATGATATCAACGAACTAATTAAGTGACTGAGAATTTCCATTTTATTTTCTTCATTTAGCTTGACACTTTTACTATTTTATTGACTATTATATTATTATGACTATTTTATTTTCTCTCCGATAATTAATCGTATTTTGTATTTGTAGGACCATATTATTTTCGCTATTATGACAACTTAATTAATAATCTCATGTCAAAATGTCTCAAAGTAAGTTTCTTTTACTGTATCATGTCAAATAATTATCGTTAATTATGTGATGAGACTTTTCAGAAAACTTTAGTATCGATTTTTTAAATTATTTTAATCTTAAGCGGTTGTCTACTAAAACATATCGATACCGTAAACACTGGTTTTGTTCTTTGAATTTTATAATCAAATTATGTAATACAGTATATCCATAGCATTGTGTACTAAGGTCTAAACAACTATGTTTAAGGTTTTGAAGACATTAAAATTGATTTAACCCGTTGAGTATGAGTCAACCAAATCTGGTTGCGAAACAATTATCCGTTGAGTACGAGTCGACCAAATCTGGTCGCGCGTTTTTTTCACTTCTTTGACGTTCTCATATTTATTCATAATTATCTAATTGTTTTACAAAATGATATTTCAATATTCTATATTCGAAATTTCAATGCAATCATTGTGCAGTTGTTCTTTTTATGATTGGTGTAGTAGTTTTGTAGTTATAGTACTTTAAGGTCGATGTCGCCGAAAATCCTGCAAAAGAGACAGATGCATCCATGAAAATACCCATTTACTCCAAGGGTTAATTTGTGTTAACCGCAAATCTTGCGAGCAATAACTAAATATTTTCTAAGACTCAATTTGTTTGATTTTTACTTGACTGCTAAAAAAAAGGACTGGTATATGTTTAGGATTCATCGTGAGACGGCGGATTCAGATTTTACTGTCAATCTCCTGAATAATATTTATAATAAATAAATAAATAAATTTTAAGTTTGTTTCTTTGCGATTTACAGTTCTTTGATCAGATAAAGATACTGGATCCGCGAATTGAAGAAATCTGTGCAAAGACCACTGAACACTCGCCTTTCACCATTTTACATTTCTGCTTACACAAGAACTTCATTGGAACTGACAGGAACATCAAATACGAGGTATGTACAGGGTGAGCTTTTAATTAGTGATATCTTTGAAGTGGATGAATCAGTACGAGCAACTAAACATCTTTTAATATTTTTTTTTGTTAATGAAAAAACACAAAAAACAAAATAATCTTATTTGAAGAAAAATATATATTTTTTAATTTAAAAAAATGAATGTTTTGATAAATAGTATAAAAAGTAAAAAGAGTTGAGTGTGTTGCACCATCTAGCTAGCGGTAGGTAAAATATTGTCCACCATCTAGCGGTAGGTAAAATATTGTTACACTCACCTCACGGGACACAAAACGATCAAATTTTCTTTAAAACTTCCTGAGGTGACGGGTTTGCCCGTTGTAGTTGACAGCTCTAGTTGTGATATTATTGTATGGTTTTTACAAAGTAGGTCTTTAATACAATACTTAAATTGTGTTACTGGCAACTCTAAAATTTCCTGTGAATTCTGATGTAAATATAATTGGATTATTTTTATTTTGTATTGTCCCAGGTGAAGCCGCACAGAGATGGCCAAATCTCTTTTACGATGAGTGCCGGTGGATATACGGCCACTGCCATCGCCAAGAACAAAAGGAGTGGAAAGAATAAGGCTGCTCAGAAGATATTGCAGGTAATTATTTGTAAGGTTTTGATTGCCTTTACTGATTGCGATTACTGTTTTAATTACTCCGGCTACTTTATACGTATTGATCGCCGCTGTGCAAGAGCGGGCTTTTTAAATCTGACCTTAACCCTCGGAGTAAATGGGTATTTTCATGGATGCATCTGTCTCTTTTGCAGGATTTTCGGCGACATCGACCTTAAAGTACTATAACTACGAAACTACTACACCAATCATAAAAAGAACAACTGCACAATGATTGCATTGAAATTTCGAATATAGAATATTGAAATATCATTTTGTAAAACAATTAGATAATTATGAATAAATATGAGAACGTCAAAGAAGTGAAAAAAACGCGCGACCAGATTTGGTCGACTCGTACTCAACAGATAATTGTTTCGCGACCAGATTTGGTTGACTCATACTCAACGGGTTAACATTTTATTGTGGCGTACATGCTACACCATCCTTTTCCTTTTCTGTCTTATCCACTATTTTACTTGCTCACTATTTACGACTAAAATTTAATTTAATTCGTCGGAAATTCAATTCAATTCATCTTGGTTGTTTAGCTACCTATCCATATATAATTTCTAACAGTATTACTTGTAAGAATGCTAATATCACCCTGGAAGTGTCTTTTGTCTGTCACTAGGTTAAGGCTGGCCAAAAACGCCAATTGGTATAATACGGGCCAAAAGAACGTTCTGGTGAGGTAATAAATCATTAGGCCGGCCCCGACCCTTTTTCTACATGCTTGTAGGGATGCGTGTAGTATAACCTTTGCATATTATCTATTAGATTATTATATTATTGAGATTCAGCAGCGAAACTTTTGTCGGGCCCCTTTTCAGTTCGTCAAAAAATGACAAAATGTTATGTATAAAGCACCGAGTCTGCATGTTAATATCACCCTTCAACTTCAATAGCTCCAGGTTAGAAAAATGGTCTCCATTGCTCAACTGATAGGCAAGTAATGCTGTTTTATCCGTGAAGCATTTTATGATATACATATGTGGGATTCATTATTACAAAATGCCACGATATCATTTTACTAATGACGGTTTATGAATTTTTAATGACCTATGATATGCCATGCTATGATAATCAGTTATCTATTAAGTACTCATATAACATAATTAGGTCATTTTTTAATTACTCTAATTTTAAAATAATACTTAAACCGAAAATATTAATAAATATAGCAATCAGTACTATAATAAATGCAGATGTATAATACTGTTTCATTGAGCATGTGTAATTCATCGATAAACAATATCAACATTAGCCGCATCCTTGTTGACAGTTCGGTTTATTACCCTATCAGAACGTTCCTTTGGCCCGTACTTTAGTTGCGGTGGTCAACCGATCCGCGCAAACCCATTTCGGCCGGCCTCTATATATATTATATAAATATAATATGATATATATGACTAACAAGATTAATTATTAGGTAACAAGAGGTAATTCATGAAAAAAATATTGTTTGTATTTACATATCGATGGGCCCTACGTATACTGTCGAAAGTGCATTTCGCAAGGTTTACAGGACAGCAAAAACAAAGCGTAAGTTTGAATATTATTTAAACAATCAGTGATAAGAGTTAAACTATTTATGCTATTGATTTCTTTGAATATAAGCATTTATGTGGTCATACGAACGAGAAGAAATACTTTGTAGTTTTTCAGAAATTGCACATTCGACTGTTTACCTTGTTGCATCCTTCATGCCAAAGATCGAATCTGGTAGTTTCGACAGTTTACTTAGTCGATAATATGTGTTGAAGCGACGAAACTGGCATTTCGACTTTATACTTAGGAAATACCTTTTATTTTTTGTGTCGAAACCGGTGCATGCATAGAGCATAGAGTTTTTTTATTTAATAAATTATAAATTGATAGGTAGGTAGTTTAAGTTTATTATTTTAAATAAATAAATATTGTATTATTATTAATTAAATTATTCAATAAACCATTTTATTTTCAGAAAAATAAAAATTATGCACATTTTTAAAGAATTTATTATACAAAATAACACATTAATTGGAATACATTAATGATAATTGTAGATCTAGTAATATTAAAGTAAAATGTTTCGAATTTTGTATGCACTTATATACGATCGCATAGGTTTTATTTGTCCTTTGTTTATTTAAATTTATTCATCTTTTTCCGGACTAGTCTGGCGCTCACCATATTTTAGATCCACATAGAACTTGTGATATTGTTTAGGTATTACGTTAGAGGTACACAATGATTGCAGATCTTTATGCTTTTCACTTTGTATAGGTATTAGATCAGAGTACAGAGACTTCAACTCCGTGTTAGTAGCTAGTGCATTTCTTTTTCCTCTTCTTGTCTCGACCACCGTATTCAAACATTGATAGTCCTCGTCGAATGCGTACTTGAAGTATATTGAATTGGGTTCTGTTTGTTTCACGTGTACTTCTTTTATTTTGTTCCATTTCACTGTCTCGTTGGTAGTACTTTTCTTCCAGTTTCTATTTTCCATCAGCGGTTTGAAGTCGAACACTTCGTCTTGAGAAACTTCTTGAACCTTATAAGGTTTCCCTAATGTCTTAGCCCACCTCACAAGGGCATACCACTGGTCTGGTGTATATATCATTTTGCCTTTTGACTCTCTTTCAATCAGTGCATGAACACTGTCGCCTTCCGACTGTGTATGGCCTTGCTCGAGGAAGCGGTGAGTTATGTCGATTTTTAGTTTTTTTGAAAGGTACATGTACGCCGTGTATACTATCCTGTTTCTGTTTTGGCCAGGACAATTGTCTGACCAAAACTTAAATTCAGAGGCACCCGAATTGACTCTTTCTATGATAAACATCATGAGGCAACTGCTTACTTCGTTTGCTCCTCGTTTTGCAGTGTATTCTGCCCACATGTAGCAAATTCCTTCTTTCACAGCCACATCAAACACAGTAAAGTTGTACATAGACAATTTGCGTTTATAATAAAATAAGCCAACGTCGCCATGTGGTATGTTCAGAATTTTTTGAAAATCAAATGTAGCACACACTATTTTAGGCGAAGTACTTTGAGTAGATAGTTTGTCTTTAGTTTTCATTTCTCGAGCAGAATTTTTATTGGCGATGTGTATACCATGGGCTCGCACTTGATCTTCTGTTGGGTTATTTTCATTATCGAAGGAGTGGCATTTATCGCAAATGTCTTTTTTAGGTACGAAGAATGATATATTCATATTTTCATTGACTATGTCCCGGTACTGCCGTAGGGTTTCAGCTTTAGTCTCGTACCTATCAAGCTGATGCCATGTTTTGTACAATGCAAACATTTTTGCGAATGACAAACTTCCGTCTAAGTAGAGTTTGCTGCTGTCTTTGCGAGTATAATGAGATTCGACGGGTTGGAAAGACAGAACATGGTCACATACGCTTTTTTTCATTGCAGAAATTTTCGTAGGATGATTAAAGTGTTTACCTCTATCGTCAGAAACTACACTTCCTTCCTGGTTGGTTTTGTTGATTGCTGTACGAATAAATCGATCAGAAATAGATAAGGTATTACAAAATGTCTTTAAGCACACTTGTGCTTTCTCATATGTGTTAATTGCGTTTACACCAGGCAGAGGTAAGTAATATGTTGTGGTATAAGTCCTCCGAGAAGGCCCTTCTGTTGTAATTCTTTTTTTACACTTTCGCTCTGTGAATTTGTCAATATATTCCCATTGCTTGCTATGATCACCTACTTTCCAGAAGTTGACAAATATGTTCTGACATACTTCTTGAGTGAACATTTCGTGACATTTAAATTTGCACGTGTTTTGGCAAATCGGACCCATTTTTTTTCTGGCACTGTTATACCTTTGCGAGTTTGATACTCCTGTCCGCTATTCTTAAGCTGTTTTCTTTTGACATCTATCCATTTATCCTCATGCCTTTTTCTTTTTACTCCTTCGTCACTTTTAAATGTAGATTTTCTTTTTATATTGACAGGAGTACTATGTGAAGATGTTAGAGAATTCACACTTGAAATAGAATCAAACGGTGTGTTTGGTGTGTGTGAAATTTGTGGACTTGATTCAGATATCTGTAACACGTGTACATTTTCTTGGTGGGCCCCCACCGGTAAGTCGCTTCCACGCTTGTCTGGAGGTAAGTTTTCAGGATGATAATTTTGACATGCATCTTCGTTTGGAATGTCGTTTCTAGACGCGTCTGGTACTGGTGAGTGGTGGAGTGGAGTGGGAATGGGTTTGTCACCAGGCTTGTGCGATTCCAGGAAGTCTTGTATTGGTGATGGCATAGGAGTGACATGAGTGACAGGAGAGTCTTCGAGTAGTTCATTCAAAAGTTCCCACTCCTCTGCGTTGATATCATTGGTCGGAAGCGGAGTCTCTGAAAACAAAACAAAAAAAACTCAAATAGGTTTTATAGAAAAAATATAACTACCTACTTCTATGGCGCAAAGGCTACAGTTACTCATTAGCATCGCGCACGAGCCTATCTCGCGCTTCCATAAACACAAAAATGAAATAACCGTCAATGTGTCCTTATTATAGTTGTATTCTTACATTATAGTATCTACATATGTTGAAAATCGGCATGAGTTTCATATCACAAGAAGAAATTAAATAAATTTTTCAATTAATTTTTTTAACTGAATATTATAGTTATCGCAAATGTCGAATCTACGAAATAATAAATTAAAGTCCGCCGTAAACAAACGAAATTACCACTTTCGTCTTAAAGTGTGATATATGTTGCGACGTAAAGAGACGAAACTGTCTGTTTCGATCCCATTGTGTCTTTCGATCCAACAAGAGTACAAAGAACACAGCCGAAACTTCCACATTCGACGTTATACGCCGGAAACAAAAAAATAACCTCAAACATTTAAGTAAAGTGTACATACCTGGTTTGTCAATGATATTTTCATATGTATTATTCCATGATTCATTTTCTTGAGCCTCCAAGTTCAAGTTGGCGTTGCCATTATTACTGTCTGTCCCTTCATCAACTTTATTCCACTTATCACCACATGTAGTTAAAGCCATTTTTAGCATGGTTCGCGATCTGCTCATTTTACTGCTTGTCTTTGTTCAATAATAAAACTACTACCACATAAATTAACAAAATCACATAAACATAGGCACTATTTAAACATTATACATTCGAGATTATTATCGTACTTGTAGACTCCGACGAAGCGAAACGTAACTGGCAGATTCAACCGAGTCACGTGATGGCGCATACTCTTCACGCAGTCGAAACTGCCGTTTCGTCATTTTACTAGGGACGGCGTTTGCACTTTCGATAGTATACGTTAAGAAAAAACGCCATTTGATAACATAGAATTTTTTTTCTTGATGCATTCTATTTAACGCAAAATTAAAATGCATTCTAAATAAAAAAACAAAAAAGCATTTTTTTCACTTTCGGCGGTATACGTAGGGACCATCGATATATAAAAAATTGACTAAACCTTGCGGTGTTGATTTTGTGCATGAAGGCTAGATTCCAAAAGGTTAAAGGTCTAATTAAATTCTCAGGACCTTCATCCACACATCACGTCGTGGGGATCGCTACTGCGGCTCTACGGGCGGCAAAGCTTCAAGACCAACCAAGAGAAAAAATCCGACGAACGGGAAATCACGGATTTGCAGGGAAAGGCGTCAGTGAATCAGCCCAACTTGTTTCTGATTGACAAACTTAGGGAGGAAATGATGAAGCTCCACTTGCGGGACACGGAAGCTGATAAGAAAATGTACTCTGTAACTTACGATGGTGACCTGCCCTCTTCACACATAGGTAAATAAAATACAAACAGAGCTGCAATGGAATTCACCGACCGGAGTCAGGCCCATCATAATACTATTTTTTATACTTCTGGGGAGTGAGCAGTGTATTCCGGACTAACGACCGGCTGTGGTAGGTTTAGGACAGCTGTCTTGCTACATGTGAGCGTTCACCTTACCACCCATTCACTCCCGCTTTGCGGTTTTAGATATTTTTTTTTAGGAAAGAGTTGATTATTTTTCTAGAAAGGCCAAGATCTTTAAAGAGGTGAAATAGAGATTTAGATGGCAGGCCATGACTGGCAACTTCCACCGCGAGAAGGTGAACAGTGAAGCCATTCCGGGTGACGGCATTTGCGAGATCATGGTATTTATTTAATTTGTACTCGTGGTCTTTTGGGGTATTTGATTCCCACGGAACAGTTAATTCTACGATAAGGGACACCTTTCGAGATAGAGAGTAAAGAGTTATATCTGAACGGAGGGCTGTGCATCCGAGACTTTAAGGGAATTGATACTGCTTAGAGACCGAATCGACCTCCAGAATCCAATCTGAAGCTTTCTCAATTATTGAAAAAAGGTTTTGTTGTTAAATGTTTTTTGCCTTTAGAGCCATCCCGCACAAACTGTATTGGGGGTTTGGAGGGTAGTGTCAAACCCTTGTTGGCACGAGCCACTGAGAGGCTAATTACCTCGCGAATAACAGCGAGAACTTTGTTATGGCAGTAAGTGTACCATCTTTGATCTAAGGCCACTTTGCAGCCAGCTAGAATATGTCTAGCAGTGCAAGGGGTATTGCTACAAAGAGGACATGAACTATCCTCTAAATAGCTCCAACGAGCGAGGTTACTGGGGTCTGGAAGTGTAATTTAAATAAAATTTCAGTATCTCTGGTGTCCAGACACACAACAATACCTTCCAGCGTTTTGAAATAGGAATGCAAAAGTTCCCAACTATTGTCCAGTCATTCTGGCATTAGAGGCCAATATCATGAGCCATACTGTTGCTATCATAATGTCCTCGCAATAGGGAATTCTTCAGTTCTGCCATACCTCAGACCAGTGCTATTATGGCTGATTCCAGCAAGGTTTGTGGAAGTCTGCGCCGGATTGTTGATCATTTGATTCACTGCGGCTACTTACTACCTGTTTCAATATTGCCGGATACTTAGAATTGGACAGAATTGAAGTTTTGGTTATTCTCGTATTAGCATAGAGCAGAATTAGAGTTTGAAACCAGCTATATGAACCCTTTGAAATCTTACCCGATTCGACCGGTTAAAATTTTCCTTTTTTTGCTGTTAAACAAGAAAATCTAGATAAAATAAGATTGTTTTTTTTACCTCGACCTACTTAGGTGCGGGAAGTAAGTTCTATGACTGCCAAAATTCATATCGATAGTTTTAAAACTGGTTAAGATAATCGATGGTGACATACAGACAGACTGATGATGAAGTCTTACCATGGTTCTGTTTGTACAAATTCCTAAAAAAAAAAAAACTAAAGCAATGTATATGTAGATATATTATTTGAAAATAAACAAAAAATATCAAAGTAGCCAAGGTAAATAATATAGAAAAGGGCAAATATTTTTGAAATGGCCAAAAATCAGATAATGAGCTGTGGTTTTTACACACTGCCCAACAAAAAATGAGTTTAACCCCTCAAATGAATGGCGATTAGCTCGGGTTGCCTACGGCAGAATGTTTATAAATTTATATTTACATTTACATTTACATTTACATAGAGCGGGGTTTACTATAGAGCTATAGCATTACTATAGAGCGGATTACTATAAAGCGGCGCACATTTACATTTATATTTACATTTATATAAATTTATATACATTTTGTATACATTTTGCCAAGGCATCCCTTAAGGGACGCCTCACATTTGAGGGGTTAACATACTTATTTAGGATTCATCTATGTATGTTTTCTGTTTCTTTATTCCACCACAACGTGTTGTTTTTCAGCCTATTTTGCTTCTAGAGGGTAGGGTTTTTCCATTTGTTGTAAGATTTTAACAATTGGCGAGATATTTTTGAAAAAAAAAGTAAAATTGCATATAATGAACAAATTAATGGCATTGTTAACCCGTTGAGTATGAGTCAACCAAATCTGGTCGCGAAACAATTATCCGTTGAGTACGAGTCGACCAAATCTGGTCGCGCGTTTTTTTCACTTCTTTGACGTTCTCATATTTATTCATAATTATCTAATTGTTTTACAAAATGATATTTCAATATTCTATATTCGAAATTTCAATGCAATCATTGTGCAATTGTTCTTTTTATGATTGGTGTAGTAGTTTCGTAGTTATAGTACTTTAAGGTCGATGTCGCCGAAAATCCTGCAAAAGAGACAGATGCATCCATGAAAATACCCATTTACTCCAAGGGTTAAGCCCACACGTATGCCAGCCTATCTATTTCTTACTATATAAAATTGGTAATGAATAATATTTATTTATTCATTAGGTAAAAAATACAGCGCTAAAAAAATAATATGATTAAATTAAATGCAGTATTTTTGGCCGATTACGTGATTTCAATAATAGTTTCATTGAATTAAGTCGGCAATATTCTCAGTGCCTACAGTAGGGCATGGAAGAAGGAAAAAAAGAATAAATTTTGCGCAATATATGTAAAGCAAAAGAAAAATGTAATACTTTATATACAAAGAAAAATATGTAGAAAAATATGCACAAAAACAAATTCTTTTAAATAATATTATAATTAAAAAATATGTAAAAAAATAAGTCATAGAAAAAACAACAAAAAATAAATAATGATTACTAAGTCATGTAACAAAATGAATGAATAAATTGTAAAAAAAAATGTATTAACAAATAAAAATCAAATAGTAGTTCAACTAAAACAGTGTTTATTAACCAGTGGGTCGCGACACCGTGGGGGTTTTGCGAGTTTTTTGCTATTTCTTTTACAAAACTTTATTTTGATATAAGATGGAAACAGATATATACAGCATTGAAAGTGAAAAACAGTTAAAACTAATGTTGTTTTCGCCATTGTTTCTACAAAAATAAATTGTTAGGTAAGGAAGAGTCTAAGGGGGTCGAGAGAACTGAGTTACAGTCTTAGGCAGTCTTTGACTTTTATCAAAAACGGGGTAGCGATCTAAAAAAAGGTTGAAAAACCCTGACCTAAAACATACATATCCAATTTTAGGTGCTTATATCTATGTCTATTATAACAATTTGAATTATATAATATTATAAGGAAATGTTATAATATTATAATCCTAAACTACATATATTTAAATATTTCGGAATAACTGATACTTTAAACAACTTCTTGCTTTTATTTAAAGGGTCCTCACTTTCTGTTGCAGCCATGTAGTGGATTGATCTCATATCTATTAGAATATTAGAATATTTCGACTCATTTTATTCCCAAAAATAAGAAATATTTCTGTTTTTCAATAACCGAGGAGTCGGCTAAGTTAAGTAGTACCCATTATTTATATTCAAGCGCCCAAAAACGTTAAAAAAAGATCAACAACTACATTAAAAAATACAACATTCAAGCAGAGCTAGCATATAAACCACCTTTTATGGCCGATGCCAAACTCTCAGTGGGTCATTCGAAACATATTGGGACTACTCGCACATGTGCTGGCATAACAATCGCTACCCATTGTACAGGCCACACATGTGCGGGCTCGGCAGTGAAGTTGTTAATAAAAAAGTAGGTTAGAATATAAATAAAGATATTTTAATGAGGGGAATAATAACATCGGTGATGGAGATGTAGCAGAGGGGTTAACCAACAGCAAAAAGCAACACAGATAAACATAATTTCGGTTGTATCCTTCTTCATTCAATATTTTTTCAAAATTTAATTAAATAGGCAATTGTATTGTAAAAATCCTGAGATCTTTTTCTTCAAAGAGTGGAATTTAGTGGTTCCTGTGTTCCTTTCTATGATGACAGCTTATGACTCAAACTAACTTTCCCATAAATTAGTGGGGAGTTGTTGATTCGCTCATTGATTATATTATATAGTATTAGAATGCTCAATTCCATAGTACATTTTGGCATCCGTTCTGCACCAGTGAAATGCACATGTGCTAGCAGCATTGACGGCGAAACTAATAGCAATTTATTCGACTATTGATAATTAATGTTTTTTCATAAAGGACTGATTGATTATAAAATCACAATAATTTAACCAATGCTACCAATAATAACATTCAATTATTAGTGCCATCTATAACATTTTTATATAGGATAATTACATCACAGAAATAATACGGAGCGATAGAATACCATCTGGGAATCATATGGGAATCAAAGATCCCAAAAGACCACGAGTTTAAATTAAATAAATACCATGATCTCGCAAATGCCGTCACCAGGAACGGCTTCACTGTTCACCTTCACGCGGTGGAAGTTGGCGCTCGTGGCCTGTCAGCTAAATCTCTGTTTCACCTTTTTAAAGATCTTGGTCCCTCCAGGAAAATAATCAACTCCATAGAAAAAATATCTAAAACCGGGATTTCCGCATCTCAAATTCTATGGCTTCGAAGGGGGAGTGAATGGGTGGTAAGGTGGACGCTCACATGTGGCAAGACAGCTGTCCTAAACCTACCACAGCCGGTCGTTAGTCCGGAGTCCACTGCTCACCCCCCAGAAGTGTAATAACACTATATGATGGGCCCGAGTTCGGTCGGTGAATTCCATGGCAGCTCCGTTTGTATTTTATTTATAGTCTATCGGAACTTTAAAGTACGTAATTATTTCGTATCGAAACCTATTCCAAATAAGAAATTGCAATCTTTATGTAAATAATATTAAAATAGGAAGACCTATGATTTATATCAAGTTCAGATACCATAAAGCATGCATAAAGCGCCATCTAAAGTGCGCCGTCATACTGATATACCTACCACGAACACTGCCATTTGTAAGTAAGAGAATATTAATAAATTTTTGGATAAATGAGTGCTACTTACAATTTGCTTTTCGTAAAAAATCCTAGCTGCTAAATCGCATTACTGCACTGAGCAATCTAATATGCTTTATAAAAAATAAAATAAAATAAAATACAAACGGAGCTGCAATGGAATTCACCGACCGGAGTCAGGCCCATCTAATACTATTTTTTATACTTCTGGGGAGTGAGCAGTGTATTCCGGACTAACGACCGGCTGTGGTAGGTTTAGGACAGCTGTCTTGCCACATGTGAGCGTTCACCTTACCACCCATTCACTCCCCCCTTCGAAGCCATAGAATTATGATTCACGTAAAAGATTCATTTTTGATTCACGTAACCCCGCCGCAAATGATTTTATATTCTATGGCTTCGAAGGGCAAGTGAATGGGTGGTAAGTTGAACGCTCACATGTGGCAAGACAGCTGTCCTAAACCTACCACATCCTGTCGTTAGTCCGGAATCCACTGCTCACCCCCCAGAATTGTAAAAGAATAGTATTTTGGGCCCGACTCCGGTCAGTGAATTCCATGGCAGCTCCGTTTGTATTTTATTTTTTTTATTTTATTCATATATTTGTTGACATAAATAACCCGCTGTTCTGCTGATTATAGTATAGCATTCTGTTCTAGGTTTACCCAAACCCAGTTCCGGTGACATCAGCAATATCCCGTTTGGCTGTGGTGGTGCAACTTAAATACTACACGACGTGGGATTTTTACAAAACGTTCCCTAATAATGGAAATGTTTGTGATAGCTCGCTCCATCAAAACTATTACAATACTTTTTTTCATTTTTGTGTTAGACTCGACCATTATTTTGTATATTATATATATTTCTTTTTTTTTGGCAGTTGTTTTACCTTACGTTTTTTTACATTTTTATTGAGAAGAGAATCTTGCTATATTTTCATAAATCATTTCTAAAGAATGCTATAGTTTATCAACGCTCACTTCATCAAGACTATTATATTACAAAACATTTTTTTTTATACATAATATTTGTCTAAGACTCAACCACTATTTTCTGTATTTTCTATATTTTAGACATTCCTTTTTTTTATTTTTGGAAGGCAGGTGTTTGACTCGATAAATATTAAATATCTATCTACTAGTAATATATACGCGTTGCCATAGTGATGCACCGAGACACATAGGTATGTATGTGTCCCCGTGCATGCACGACTAGACATAGATGGAGGGGGGTACTATATGCTGCTGTCTCTTTCTATTCGGCTGACGCATTCTTAGGCTGGTCACGGGGTCTAGTAGTTATATGTCACTGGTTTATTGCTCTTGGTATTGACATAGACAACGTGTATTGGCATAGACAACGTGTAGACGGGGTTGCCAATGGCTGCTTTGGTAGGTATTAAGAGTTGGAGCTACATTAGCGCGAAATTCGGGAGATGTCGGAACGCATCCAAGGGCGTTGGCGCAAAACTCTTGCGATATAGTAATCTGAGTTGCCAGAATGATAAGTTCAAAGTTCAAAGTTTATTTATTCAAAAAAAAAACCCAGTGAGGGTATAGAACTTACAATTAATAAATACATTTTTTATAATATTCATACTCTATACATATCATATATCTGGCAAAAATAAAATTAAATCACGTTAGAAATCTGAAAGTCAATAAACTATACAAAATCAACCATTACATTTTCTAAATATTAAAAAGAGCATTAAGAAATATCAAAAATAGAAATACCAAATCCGATAAACGACATATTCCACAAAATCGCGTTTCCCGACAGAATTCTAGCGTTGTTTATTTTTGACACTGGCGATGATGCGTTTAATGTCATTTCGTTTCATGGCCCGTCGCCGAGTATAGCTGTTTCGCCCATTTCGAGTGGGGAAAATAGTGCAGTCACTTTAGCAAGGGGGTAAATCTCGGAATGAGAGATAATAAGCTGGAAACTCGTATACACCTTTATTTCGGCGTTCTATAGGTTGTCTCAAAAGTCTCATAAAATCTCGTGTCTGCGTCGAAAGTTATTCAAGGTCAAATGTCAAAATTGTTTTTTTGCGATTATCTAGGTTTCTATAGCTTTAATGATGTTAACATCTGTGATAAATGTAAATGTAGAACAAACGATTTGCGACAAATTTTGTGTTAAACATTTTTTCATGCGCTCAACCGTTTTTGAGATAGAGGCCGGAGGGCGGAGAGCGCGCAGCGCTCAGCGCTTAGCCATACATACTGTAATGCAAGGTCAACTGTGAATCTCAGTAAATAATACTCTGTATAAAGTTATTAAATCATTTATATATCATTAGCAATGAATACTTTGTATTATTTATTAGCTAAAACATTGTATTTAATAACATTTTACATATATCTAATATATTAATTTATTAGTACTTACCTACCTACTTTGTGTTATTAAAAACTAATTAAATAAAATAGTTATTATATATCTCAATAATATATAATTATTTATTTATAATAGATTTTAAGTAGAAAGGCAATAAATAAAACAAATTATTCAGTGTTAATCATAATTTAATGATTTAATAACTTCATTCAGGGCATTATTCATCGAGTTTCACAGTTGATCTTGAATTACAGTATATATGGCTCTCCGCCCTCTATCTCAAAAACGGTTGAGCGCATAAAAAAATGTTTCGTACAAAATTTGTCGCAAATTTTATGCTCTATAATTTTTATAATAAGTGTTAACACCATTGGAGCTATAGAAACCTATATAATCGCGAAAAACCGATTTTTGACCTTGAATAGCTGACGACGCAGACACGAGATTTTATGAGACTTTTGAGGCAACTTATAGAACGCCATAATGAAGGCGTATACAAGTTTCCAGCTTATTATCTCTCATTCCGAGGTGAAACCCTAATTTAACTGGACTAAAAGCATTTCATCGCTCTAATTATTCAATTCTTTATGAAATTTTGCGAAAAAGATGTCAGCGCCCAAAACTCGGTAGTCAACCTATTCAGTTTGTCCGATAAATTATCGGATTATTATCGAATGTTGCATAAAGCGTAAAATGAAATATCCAGACAGCCAGCTGACAGATCGGAGCTGTCAAAATCATGTAAGGGGCTCCCTAGACGATCAAGCATGCTTGACAAGCATCGCGTCGCGGGCTGGTAAAAGATCGTGAACCGCAGAAAAATGCAAATATTTTTTTAAATATTTTTTTATATTTACCAAAAGTGTCTAATTTTGTTCTTAGTTTATACCAGGGATTAACATTAATTATACGTAATTGATTGATGAATGACGTGACTCCCTGGCATAAACTACAAAATTAGGCGTTTTTGGTGAATATTTAAAAAAAATATTTGCATTTTTCCTGCGGTTTACGATTCCCTTCCAGCCCGCGACGCGATGCTTGTCAAGCATGCTTGATCGTCTAGGGAGCCCCTTAAAATTAGAAGAGGTGCGCAGAGTGCGCAGGCGCGGCTCGTAGGCTGACAACCACAGCTCATATTTTTGTTGTACGGTGACGTTGGCATATCTGCCGTAAGAGGTTTTCCATATATTATGTTCTTAAATAGTTGTTAACACCCACTATATGAAAAGATTGAAGTAGATATGGACCTGCATACGTATGATTTGTGCCTAATTATTAATAGCTATCCTTATACGGATTAGGGGATATATTACTGAGTAATCCTGGCATATGCAGGGTTTATCGCCTGATTCAATTCGCATTGCCTCGGTTGGGTGAGTAGGGGAGATCGGGGAGATATTAGGAATGGGTAACGAAGGGCCGTGGAGCGGATAAAGGAGATTAATCTACAGACCTCTTACCGTTTTGCCGCTAGGTCGATAGATAAGTAGGTATGTATTTTTAGGAAGTTTGGTATACTTTATTGACAGCGAAAAGGTTAGGATGTTCGTATAACATTATTTCATATAAACCTTCAGCCCGTTTGTTTACATGCTGACAGCCCCGGGTCTAGGGAGAGGGGGAATGGGAGGGGGGGGGGATAAACCGGGGTACGTGCCCCGGGCGGCATTTAAGAGGGCGCCAAATTTATGTGTCTCTAAACTAGTGTCTAAAAACTTTATGTTTCAAATAGAAGATCGCGACCTGTACTACGCATATCGAATCATCCCCAAGAAGAAAGAAGATTCATCATCAAATTCTCGCACCCGTACACCACTAGTCATAGCCACATTTACCACAAGATGGAAGAAGGAGCAGTTTCTCGAAGCTGTGAAAACACTCCAAAAATCGAGAACAGCTGCGAAGGATGGACTCAGCACAAAGGATTTGGGAATTGATACTGTGCCTACCAGAATCTACTGCGGAGATCATCTTACCTTTCAAAACAGGCTGCTTTATAAAAAAACTAGGGACATATGTAGAGAGAAAAGGTACAGGTTCGTATGGACAAAAAACTGTCGCATACCTATATATACGCAGAGGAGAAAATATGCCTGTCATTATAATAAATTCAGAAAGAGATCTAAAAAAAATAGAATAAACTATTATTACGTGCAACTAGGAAAGTTTCTACTCAATTACATGGAAAAAAACAATAATATATTATTAACTATTCTCATAACGAAATTTATTTATATACAATATGCATATTTCTATTATTTACACATATATATGTTTATATTATTTATGAATATACAAACATTATTATACTATATACTGCAAAGTGTGCTCAAATTATCTATATTTCTATTTAAATTCCAAGCAAGAATGAAAAATTATAATCATATGATACTGATACATTTCATTATTTGTATACAAGAGAAAATAAAAATAAGTAAATACTATAGAACATTCATCACTCTAATTTTGAACTTCAACGTTTTATTTATATGGCGCAGCTGTGAGGTTAGCCATTATAAGAGTATCTGGCTTCGCATTGTTCATATAACCAGAACGGCAATACTCCAATATGAGTACAATGATAGATGACGTCACAAATACGAGTATAGTAAATACATTGAAAATTGATTTTCCGTTTCAGTGTCGAAATATTTTTAACGGTAATTATATATTTAAAATAATGTGTATGAATATTCGAAGCCTCCACAAAAATGTCGATGAGCTTTATATATTACTAAATGAGCTTTCTATGGATGTAGATATGATTATTCTATCTGAATGCTGGCTTTTAAATAAACCACAGCTACCTCATATAAATGGTTATGAAAGTTACAAAACCGAGGATAATAAAAATAAAGCCGACGGCGTTGTGGTTTATGCGAAGAGTGGCCTAAGTCCATCAGTGAGGGAAACAAATATTCCGGATTGTACTGGGTTGCACATACGATGCGGCGGCTTTAGTGTTCTTGCAGTGTATAGGTCACCCTCAATACGAAACATTACAACTTTTCTAAATGGACTTTACGCTACAGCACATGAACAAATGATGATAGCTGATAAATATACACAACATCATATATTTGCTGGTGACACAAATATCTCTATTTGTGGGCAAAAACACCCACAAGCTGATGAATACCAAAACCTCCTCAGTGAACTTGGATATACACCAGCAATAAATATAGCAACAAGAGAGACCGACAATATCCAGACTTGTATTGACCACATATATGTACGTTCATCGTATGTTCAGACTGCGGCAGTTGTGGGTACTACCATAACTGACCACTTTTGTACACTGTTAGCACTTCGTGGAAGACGACATGACCAGAGTCAACCACGACTGACGAGAGCGATAATTGACTACCACAAACTAAGAAGTGACTTAAGTAATGAGACATGGACTGACTTATATAGCACAAATAATATTAATACAGCTGATGACATATTTGTAGGGACATATACACAACATACGACCAACAATACGACTGTTAAGACAATAAATGCCAAACATAAAAGACTGAAACCATGGATAAGCGACGGAATAATAAATAGTATACGGAAACGCGACAGATTGCATAGACAGACTAAAGTTTTCCCACAAAATGAACGACTAGGACTCTACTACAAGAAATACCGAAGTATATGTTCGACTATAATTAAACGGACCAAGGAAAAGTACTATAGGACCAAAATCGAGACTGATAACTACGATCCTAAGACCGTTTGGACAGTAGTTAAGGAGATGAATAACATTGGACATAACAGGACCAAAATTAATGAAATAAAAATGGACGGACGTACACTCGACAACGTACATGATATAGCAAATGCTGCAAACACATACTTCACTAACATAGGGAAAAACTTAGCAACGAAAGTAGAAAAAATAGCAAACAGGAGAAACTTAATAAATCATACCTATACACAGACACCTAAAAATAAATTTCAACTGACAAATATAACAGAAACTAACGCACTAACTCTAATCAAAGAACTCAAGACTGACTCCGCTTGCGGGCCCGATCGGATCTCTGCAAGGACACTGAAGCAAGTGCAACACGAAATAGTACACCCTATTATGCATATTATTAACCTCAGTATAGAAAATTGCACCTTTCCAGATCATTTTAAAAGGGCTGATGTAACTCCGATCTTCAAAGCAGGAGACAAGACAGACATGACAAACTACCGGCCGATATCTCTACTAAACATATTGAGCAAAATACTTGAGCGACACGTTAAACTCCAACTGACGGACTATTTAGAAAAAAATGGCCTTTTGTCGAAAGGGCAATTTGGCTTCAGATCGAACATTGGGACGCAAGATGCTATTTTGCAAGTCACCGAATTTATATCTAAAAATGTGGATAGAGATCGAAGGTGTCTTGCTGTATTCCTTGATCTGGCCAAAGCATTCGATACTGTGCCACACGACAAATTACTAGACAAACTGAAACAAAGAGGTCTTACTGATTCTGCTCTGCAGTGGTTTACAACTTATGTAACTGGACGCACACAAAGAGTAAAAATGGATAATGTGACAAGTGATTGGATGCACATCCCCTATGGAGTTCCGCAAGGAAGTACACTAGGACCAACGTTATTTCTTATATATATTGACGATCTATGCCGACAAGACATATCAGGAAAATTAATATCATTTGCTGATGACACTGTACTAATGTTTGAATCTGATACATGGGATTCGGTTTTTGACAAGGCAACAGCGGGTCTGCAACAAACGTACGACTGGCTGACTATCATCTACTTACGCTGAATATCAAGAAGACTAAATACATGACATTTAGCATAGATGGGCGAAAGCAACCTGGACTTGATAAACAACTGACGGTACACAGCTGTGACAGAATGAACTGCTTGTGCCAGCCTCTAGAGCGAACAACCACTATAAAGTACCTTGGAATTTTTATTGATAACTTTCTACGTTGGCACAAGGAAATAGACTTGACAACACAGCGACTACGAAAACTAATATACGTCTTTAAAAACATCAGGAATATTCTTAGTCCGTCTATGCTGAAGATGACATACTACGCACTTGCACAGACTGTAATCACTTACGGACAGATTGGTTGGGGTGGCGCTGCGGTAACTATTCTTGATCCCCTAATAAAGTCCCAAAAAGCCCTAATTAGAGTAATCAACAAGAAACCTTACCGCTACCCTTCCGATTTACTATTTAATGAATTTCAAGTACTTGACATCAGACAATTATATATACGAACAATAGTACTCTACTACTATAGACATGACCTGGTGCCTCAGAATACCTCTATGCACAAGTACGATACCAGAAACCGTAATAACCAACCCCAACAAACTAAAAACTCAGCATACGGACAGCGACATTATGCATTTCACTCGCCGAGGATTTACAATATGTTCATATCTGAGGTGGGGGGGAATGCATTGACGTCAACATCGACAGTCGTGCTGAAGAAAATGGTGGTGTGTTGGCTACTAAACAAAGGGAGAAGGGAAACCGAAAACCTATTTAAAATTCTTGTCTAAAAAAAAAAAAATTGCTGTTGTTCTTTTTTTTTGGTATTTGCTCTACATATCTACGTTAACTACATATCTTCGTTATAATTATCATTAAGGTAAAACTATCTATCAATAATATTATATATTATATATATATATTATATATAAATAT
This sequence comes from Micropterix aruncella, assembly GCA_944548615.1. Classification (NCBI taxonomy): domain Eukaryota; kingdom Metazoa; phylum Arthropoda; class Insecta; order Lepidoptera; family Micropterigidae; genus Micropterix; species Micropterix aruncella. Next base: position 23,934,059 of record OX155969.1, read on the forward strand.
AATATTAGTGTTATATTACTATTATGTTATGTATATTGTATATGTGTATATGTATGTATATGTGTATATATATATATACATGTGTATATGTATGTATATATATATTATTATATTTTTTTTTTAACACACGGCTGCTACTAGACAACCTTCACTAGACTACTGCCTCGACACAGGCCCAAGCCTAGTGAGGCAGTAAAATCCACATGAGCCTGTACCTTTTTTTTATCAATGATTAATTAAGTATTAATGTTAAGCACTACTAGTTTTTAATCAATAGTTTGTAATTAATTAATTATATGTTATTAATATGGATAAAAATAAATAAATAAATAAAATTTATGTGTCTAAAAACTAGTTACACTGAAGTGCCTAGCATCTAGAACGCGTCGTACTATCCATTGTTCATTTGATTTTGGGACGCGTCATAAGTTGATTTTTTAACGCGTGCGCAGTGGGTCCCATCAAACTTGCAGAAGGCAAATTTGCAGACGGCAATCTTGCAGACGGCATTCTTGCAGGCGGCAGTTTTGCAGAAGGCAATCTTGCAGAAGGCAGTTTTGCAAATGTCAAACTGACGTTTCGAGAACCTAACCTAACCTAACAGAAAAACTTGAAACATTTTTTTTAATGTTTAGTTTGATGTATACTAAATCATCCACTACAAGGATGCCGGTAATTAATGTCACTTCGATTTTAGGGAAAGAAAAACCTAACCTAACCTAACCTAACAGAAAAACTTAAAACATTTTTTTAATGTTTAGTTTGATGTACTGAAGGTTGCCGCCTGCAAGGTTGCCACCTGCAAGGTTGCCTCCTGCAAATCTGCCCTCAACAAATTTGGAGCTGTCAAAAGTGACATTTGTGCAAGTTTGCCGCATGCAAAACTGGCGCCCCCCTGCGCAGTGTGTGTGTGTGTGTGTGTGTGATGTCTCTGCCAGGGGAATTCCCGTCGTGTCCAGAAAAAATCCTCCCTACACAGACAAGAAGAATAAACCCGAACATAATATGTAAATATATCCATTATCCGCTGAACATTCACTGCAAAAAATGCAGCCAATCTAGCTCGAAAATATTGCAGAGACTTAAATGCAGTTGATTTTCGCCAGGAACTCGCCGTACCTATTTAAAAAGCAAGCTCCGCTTGTAATCGGAATTAACAAAAAGACAAGTGCATTGGACATGTTGAAACATATGTGCAAAAATATGACTTGCAAGAAGCCTTTGCCAATATTAGTATATTTTTAAGGATATACTGCACATTACCGACATCTGCAAGCTGTAAGTAAAGTTTTAACAAACTAAAAATAATTAAAACGTTCAACGATGGTTCAGGGATGTCTATCTGGCCTCGCGGTCCTAGTTATAGTCGAATTTTGTTGAGGTAATAGATAGTTTCGCGAAATGTAAAGCTCTACGTGTAAAGCTGTAGAAATATCAGATATTAAAATTTGCTGGGAACTAAGCATTGAAGATTGTATAGTATGGATTGTGCGTTGTCTACACTGGTTGTATGTATTCTATATTATTGTCACATTTCATATAAGGAAAACTTATTAGCAAACAGATAATAAAAAGCGCAAAAGAGATTAAATATATTAAACCCACTTTCAAAATAGCTGTAAATCGTATACCAATGGAAAGATCTCTTTATGACTGATCATAATTATGAGCCGTTTCTGAGTTATATCCTAATAAATATGGTTAGTTACCTATAACCCTTAAGGCGCCTTACACATCCAGGCATTGTATTTTTAATAACAATTTAAACGAAAACGCAACGATAAACTACATACGCTGTGCGAGTACAAACTATATATTATTAAGAATGCTCGAGTATATCAGCAGTATATGACGGGGGAATTCTGGGATACGTTGCTTGACTTCTGTAATGTATCTCATGATTTCACTCCTGCTCTGTTTCCTATGTATGTAATAGGCTAAGGTTAGCCGTCCAACATGGTGTGCCCAGTCACCTTTCAACTTAATATACTATCTTTTATGGATCTTCACTGCAAATAATATATTTTAAATAAATAATAGGCATGGGGTATTCGTGTAATTAGCCATATTTAAGAAGATTCCGAACTTCAGAACTCCAAAACGGTTTATAATTGAGGTGAGTTGTGTAGTCATAATTATTCTAGATAAATTTATTTATTTATTTTATTTCAAACATAATGATAAAACACATTAAAATGGTCATACCAAGTAATGGTGCGAAGAAAACAACGGCCCACATTCACATGACCATGCTCAGCGCATACCCAACTAGGGCGAATATAGCCTGTATCTGGCCATACGACCTATTTTCTGACTTGGGTGGAGAAGCCTAACTGACGTAGGTACCCATATAGATACATAACACTTACACACATACATATACATACATACACAAACATATAAATATAACGATCTAGATATGTTATAGTATTATTCTTTTGCATTATATTACAATATATTACATTTTGTTTAATATCTCATATCATATTATCGTACTATCCTACTAATATTATAAATGCGAAAGTTTGTAAGAATGTATGGATGTTTGTTACTCTTTCACGCAAAAACTACTGAATGGATTTTGATGAAACTTTACCATAATATAGCTTACACATCAGAATAACACATAGGCTATAATTTATAAAGATATAGTGTGAATTATCTAAAATATAACGATAACTGTCAAGTAAGTAGGAAAAAAATCTACGAAATTGATATTTGAAATTTAAATTCTAAGCGTCAACATATATTTTGAAAATTTTCTCCTACTATCCTACTATCCTACTAATATTATAAACGCGAAAGTTTGTAAGAATGTATGGATGTTTGTTACTCTTTCACGCAAAAACTACTGAATGGATTTTGATGAAACTTTACCATAATATAGCTTACACATCAGAATAACACATAGGCTATAATTTATAAAGATATAGTGTGAATTATCTAAAATATAACGATAACTGTCAAGTAAGTAGGAAAAAAATCTACGAAATTGATATTTGAAATTTAAATTCTAAGCGTCAACATATATTTTGAAAATTTTCTCCTACTATCCTACTATCCTACTAATATTATAAACGCGAAAGTTTGTAAGAATGTATGGATGTTTGTTACTCTTTCACGCAAAAACTACTGAATGGATTTTGATGAAACTTTACCATAATATAGCTTACACATCAGAATAACACATAGGCTATAATTTATAAAGATATAGTGTGAATTATCTAAAATATAACGATAACTGTCAAGTAAGTAGGAAAAAAATCTACGAAATTGATATTTGAAATTTAAATTCTAAGCGTCAACATATATTTTGAAAATTTTCTCCTACTATCCTACTATCCTACTAATATTATAAACGCGAAAGTTTGTAAGAATGTATGGATGTTTGTTACTCTTTCACGCAAAAACTACTGAATGGATTTTGATGAAACTTTACCATAATATAGCTTACACATCAGAATAACACATAGGCTATAATTTATAAAGATATAGTGTGAATTATCTAAAATATAACGATAACTGTCAAGTAAGTAGGAAAAAAATCTACGAAATTGATATTTGAAATTTAAATTCTAAGCGTCAACATATATTTTGAAAATTTTCTCCTACTATCCTACTATCCTACTAATATTATAAACGCGAAAGTTTGTAAGAATGTATGGATGTTTGTTACTCTTTCACGCAAAAACTACTGAATGGATTTTGATGAAACTTTACCATAATATAGCTTACACATCAGAATAACACATAGGCTATAATTTATAAAGATATAGTGTGAATTATCTAAAATATAACGATAACTGTCAAGTAAGTAGGAAAAAAATCTACGAAATTGATATTTGAAATTTAAATTCTAAGCGTCAACATATATTTTGAAAATTTTCTCCTACTATCCTACTATCCTACTAATATTATAAACGCGAAAGTTTGTAAGAATGTATGGATGTTTGTTACTCTTTCACGCAAAAACTACTGAATGGATTTTGATGAAACTTTACCATAATATAGCTTACACATCAGAATAACACATAGGCTATAATTTATAAAGATATAGTGTGAATTATCTAAAATATAACGATAACTGTCAAGTAAGTAGGAAAAAAATCTACGAAATTGATATTTGAAATTTAAATTCTAAGCGTCAACATATATTTTGAAAATTTTCTCCTACTATCCTACTATCCTACTAATATTATAAACGCGAAAGTTTGTAAGAATGTATGGATGTTTGTTACTCTTTCACGCAAAAACTACTGAATGGATTTTGATGAAACTTTACCATAATATAGCTTACACATCAGAATAACACATAGGCTATAATTTATAAAGATATAGTGTGAATTATCTAAAATATAACGATAACTGTCAAGTAAGTAGGAAAAAAATCTACGAAATTGATATTTGAAATTTAAATTCTAAGCGTCAACATATATTTTGAAAATTTTCTCCTACTATCCTACTATCCTACTAATATTATAAACGCGAAAGTTTGTAAGAATGTATGGATGTTTGTTACTCTTTCACGCAAAAACTACTGAATGGATTTTGATGAAACTTTACCATAATATAGCTTACACATCAGAATAACACATAGGCTATAATTTATAAAGATATAGTGTGAATTATCTAAAATATAACGATAACTGTCAAGTAAGTAGGAAAAAAATCTACGAAATTGATATTTGAAATTTAAATTCTAAGCGTCAACATATATTTTGAAAATTTTCTCCTACTATCCTACTATCCTACTAATATTATAAACGCGAAAGTTTGTAAGAATGTATGGATGTTTGTTACTCTTTCACGCAAAAACTACTGAATGGATTTTGATGAAACTTTACCATAATATAGCTTACACATCAGAATAACACATAGGCTATAATTTATAAAGATATAGTGTGAATTATCTAAAATATAACGATAACTGTCAAGTAAGTAGGAAAAAAATCTACGAAATTGATATTTGAAATTTAAATTCTAAGCGTCAACATATATTTTGAAAATTTTCTCCTACTATCCTACTATCCTACTAATATTATAAACGCGAAAGTTTGTAAGAATGTATGGATGTTTGTTACTCTTTCACGCAAAAACTACTGAATGGATTTTGATGAAACTTTACCATAATATAGCTTACACATCAGAATAACACATAGGCTATAATTTATAAAGATATAGTGTGAATTATCTAAAATATAACGATAACTGTCAAGTATGTGGGAAAAAATTCTACGAAATTGATATCCGAAATTTAACTACCTACCTACCTAGTTAAATCTTAACAAAACAACAATAAAAACAATTATAACATTTCTCTCAAACACAAACAGAATAATTTAGAGTAAAAATAGTAACGAATTTGGGTTAGGTTTTTGAAATGTTTGATATATACTTTCTTACTCCACGCACCAACTGCACCCCCTCAGTATCATGTAGACCACTGACACATGCATATGACATTTACTGAAAGGTTAAAGGACAATGCGTTGGGCCCTAATCTCCAATAACAATAACGTATTTACCATTGGAAAGATCTGCATAACTTTACTATTATACTATACTAGCTGACCCGTGCCCACTTCGTTGGGCGGTAAATAGGCACAATTTATATTATTTAAGGATTCTTATTTTCCTGTCACAAGAAATCCGATCGAGGATATTCGTTTTGTAAATGCGGCCAAAAGCTATATGAAGCATATTTTTTTGGCCTGGTTGTGAGAACACGAAAAAGAATTTTATTACAATTATGCCGGATTTTAAAAACCCGGTCCTTAAGCTATCATTTCGCCAAAACGAAAATTATTTCCATATTAATTGTAAATTATCTTTATTCTGTTACTGTTTTCCAAAAAAATAAAAACGAGCGAGATTTGTCTTCAGTTTTTGAAAAACCTAGAGATGATTCTCAATATTAAAAAATACTATTTACACCAGCGTATGGTCTATTTGCATAGTACAAAGACAGTTTTTGGAACTTCCATACAAAAAAATATAAGAAAAAAATGTTTGAAATTACGTAATTTCCAGAAATGTTATGGCCAAACATTATTTTTTTTCTTTTTATTAAAGATACTTTTGAGTGATATAAAAAATAACACAGTGATCTTAAGTTATTTTATTATTGTAATCTAATTTTTACTTTTTAAAAAACTATTCATTTGATAATTTATTATATTATAATTGAAAAGCCAAATCGACTATATTAGACGACGCGCGAAGCCGAAATCATTATTCGTAATTGGCCACTGCCAACGGTGGGACGTATTTCCTTGTCGCCGCGGTATACCTATACATCTTTACGTATATATCGAAAGCGCGCGGGCGCGTGGCAAAAATATCAAAATTTTTAGTCGCGTCAACTCGGAAGGGAGCCTTAAAATCATTTATTTAAAATGCGTAGATCTGGCTCCGCAAAAACGTAGACCCGGGGCTGCTTGCTATGCCTTGACCAGCTATGCCTTGACAAGAACGTACAATAGCAATTGAGGAAAAGCAGAAACAACTCTAAGCTTATCCTCTGACCAAAGTTTTTTTTTTCGGTTTGTATCAATTACTTTCCAGCCACTAGAGGGAAAGTAATGTGAACGCGGTAAAAAATCGAGATGAAGACGGAAATATCCATTTTGACACCCCCTGAGATGATTAGAACAATTTCCAGACTGAAGTCTGCCTGCGAGTCTGTGTGTCTGTCTGTGTGTGTGTATGGCTGTGTGTATGTGTGTGTGTATGTGTGTGTGTGTGTGTGTGTGTGTGTGTGTATTACTCCACGATAGCGCCTAAACGCTGTATTCGATTTAGCTGAAATTCGGCATGCAGGCATTATTCGGTCATGGCACACGAGTTGAAAAGATTGTAGATAAAATCGGTCCGCCAGAGGGCGCGCTAGTCATACTACAATCTTAAAATATTTTGGCATTAGACTTGAAATTCGGTACACAGTTGCCTTGTTGAACTGAAATCACGATGGGGACCATCCACATATTACGTAATCACCGAGGGGGATGGAAGGGTTGGAGCTGAGACTTTCGCTTGATTACGTGGGGGGGGGGGAGGGTGTAGGGGGGTGGGAGGGGGTGCCCGTCCAGATTACGTAATCAACTTTGGTCACCGCATCGCAATTTTTTTGGTCTAAACCTGCACGGAAATACCGCAGTGCCCGACCGCACGCGCGATACAACTTGCGTAGATACTACACGCGCTCGTCTGCGATTGAGTCGCCCGGGCCTGTTCCTGGAAGCGCTGCCGTCTGAAGGTTGGGATTTGTAAAATAAACCAGAGTTTGAGATTTTGTATTTTTAAAAAAAATTAATAAAGTACTTTTTTAAAAGCACTTTACAAACGCTGGGTTCACGATTCGTCACATTTTCCGAAAATTCGGTTGATAACGTAATCTTGGGGGAGTGGGGGAGGGGTCAGGCCGCTGATTACGTCTGTTGACATGGGGGAGGGAAGGGGTGGGGGGGGGGGGGGGGAAATTCCGGAAACGTGATTACGTAATATGTTATAGGTCGATGGGCCACGTCGGACAATGAAACAACGGCACCTTGTATGCGACGTAAGATTTATTTCTGAACAGCCGGCGCGGTTACGTAAGATACGGAGCGGGCAGCAAAGCAACGTACGCTCCGCCGGAGGATCGATTTCTCACTGGCGCCCGGTGGTGACCGGTGCGCGCTTCGCGCAGCGGACGATCCAAACAGTGTTGTCAACTTGGGCTTTAATTATGATGATGTACATGGATTTTAAAACATTACTTAAACATAAAGCGTCGAGTTTGATGCCACATCACTCCCCTCCTGAGACCGTCAAGGGCGATAATAGCTAGGTATACGAACTTCACGTCCTGAGCGCGTCCTTTTAGCAGTGTCCTCTGTTTTCGGGATTGGGATTACGTTTGGCGTGGTGTGATTAGCAGGAGTGGTTGCGGCGTCGTCCAGTATGTAGGCTGGTTTTACACGGTCGATAGATACTGTAACGTCTTTGCCGTTTATTATGAGTTTGAAAACCTTATCTCCTCTTTGCCTTACTTCGTATGGCCCTGTATAGGCTGGTTGTAGTGGGGGATGACAGGTGTCATCTCTCAGGAATACGTGACTCGTCGTGCTGAGGTCTTTGAATACGAAGACAGATCTCCTGTTAGTATGACGAGTGGCTGGTACTGGCGCCAAATTGTGTGCGAACTTACGGAGTCGAGTTATGTAGTCTGCCATGTCCGCCGTGTCGTCCGCTCCTGGTTTAACGTCCATGAATTCTCCAGGCAGTCTCAGCGGCTCCCCGTATACCAGTTCGGCAGTAGAAGCGTTCAAATCTTCCTTGTAGGCACTGCGTATCCCCAGCAGGACCAACGGTAGGGATTCGACCCAGCTGCTATTAGCGTGACAGGTGATGGCTGCTTTTAACTGCCGGTGGAATCGCTCTACGAGACCGTTGCACGCCGGGTGATAGGCGGTTGTACGACGGTGCTGGAACCCAACTAATTCTGACAGGTGTCTAAACATAGTGCTCTCGAATTGTCTGCCGCGGTCGGTGACAATATCGTTGGGGCAGCCAAAGCGAGCTATCCACCCGTGGAGTAACCCTTTTGCTACGGCTTCTGCCGTGATTTCTTGCAGTGGGACTACCTCAGGCCATCGTGTATATCGGTCGACGACTGTGAGGCAATATTTGTATCCTTGAGACGCTGGCATAGGACCTATTAGGTCTATATGAATATTCATAAACCTTGCTCTGGGAAGTCTGTACGTGCCCAGTGGTGATGAGACGTGGCGTGTAATTTTAGTACGCTGGCATGCCAAACGCATGCGTGTTCAAATCACGTCGGGGTCACCACTTATAGGTCGATGGGCCACGTCGGACAATGAAACAACGGCACCTTGTATGCGACGTAAGATTTATTTCTGAACAGCCGGCGCGGTTACGTAAGATACGGAGCGGGCAGCAAAGCAACGTGCGCTCCGCCGGAGGATCGATTTCTCACTGGCGCCCGGTGGTGACCGGTGCGCGCCGCCGCCAGGCGGCCGCTTCGCGCAGCGGACGATCCAAACAGTGTTGTCAACTTGGGCTTTAATTATGATGATGTACATGGATTTTAAAACATTACTTAAACATAAAGCGTCGAGTTTGATGCCACATCGTGGATGTTTTGTGGTGTTTTGGATGGAATATAAATATCTTATATAAGCGACGCATTTTTTTTGCGGGGAGGCGCCTCTCTCCCTTCCCCTCCACAATTTGTTATAAACAGGCGGATGAATATGCAAAAATATCGAATGAAATGTTTTAGATGAACTTTTATTGTACATTTTTGAACTAACGCTGACGGGCTAGCCAGCGTAGCTAAATAGCTAAAAAATATTAAAAGATAATATAATAAATAAAATGCAATTCCATTATTTAATCGGCAATAAATATAATATAAAATTCGATTAAATAATATAAATAAGTTATATGTGAGAAAAGAAATATATGTAAGAAAAGAAAGAAACAGATATATGTAAGAAAAGAAAGAAACAGTCATTAATATTTAATATATGTTAACTAAAATAGAATTTAATATAAAAATACCTAAAAAAAGTCTAAAAAGTATAATTCATTGTCAGAGTCAAATAATTTTTAGTAGTTAGTTTAATGTTAAAATATACTCATATAAGCATATATGTTTAAAAATATGTTAATAATTTGTGCACCTAAGTTTTATTATACTGTGAGAATGGCCACCCTTCACTAGACTCCAATTGCTTGTGTGCGAAGGGTGGTTCTCATCATGAAGGTTGCTCCGTTAATGAGAGTCGTATATGTCCGTGTAGAAGAGTTTATTCAGAAGTGAGTCGAAGTCGCCAGTTCTTAACGCCTTGAGTCGAGTTCGCCGTTGTGTTGTAGTTTGGGCGCGAGGTGAAGCCGTGGCGGTCCGTGTGTAGTCGAGGAGCGAAGTGTGTAGTCGAGATATCTGTCCACTGAGGGGACGATGTGCAGAGCGCGGTATCTGTCTGCCGAAGTAATGATGTAGAAGGGCAACTGTCTGCCAAAGGAATGACGTAGCACGTGACAACTGTCTGCCAAAGGAATGATGTCGATCGAATGAAATGTACTGCGTTTTATAGGGTGATCGGTGATGCAATAGCTACGAGTGGGGCGACGCATGTGTCGCTAACCTGGGCAATATTTGCCAAATTTAGCTGGAAATTAACTGCAGCTGCGCGTGCAAGTTTGAGCGAGTCTGCAGTTTTCTATTCTGTGAAATTAACTTTTTTGTTGTGGGTAATGTGGAGCCGTAGGCTCCTACATGGCTCCCCCCTAGTGAAGGGCTTGCGTATGACAATATGGAAGGTCTTCACGACAAAGTGGCAAAAAAGTGTAAGTGTGACAATTAAAAGTGTGTGTGAAGTTGTGTTCGCGAAAGTTTGGGAATCGTATGTTTTTATGCGAGTGTTTGACAGTTTGAGAACCGTATGTTGTTATGAGTAGCGAAGGCATTTCGTTACAATGTGTTAAAAACTGCCGCTGTTATAAAATGTTGACAATAAGGAAAAATAAATGAATACAATGGACAATGGTTAGTATAAGCGCTGACATAATAAAATTCGCTGGACGTGAAACGAGTGAATACAATGCAATATGTTACGCGCCGAACGATAAAAATGATTCGCGCGGCTTAAAAAAATGTGGAGCATATGAATTAATAATAATTTAGCGCGATAAGAATGCAATCTGAGTAATTTCGCGCGCGTGACGTCTGAAGTCCATTGTTTGTTTGTTGCGCATTCGTGTGGACTTCCGGTCTTGAAGTTGAAGATTCCCGATAGTAGCTGTTTTGGAGTGCGGCGCCTTGCTTCTGCGAATGAGGTCGTACAGTTCGGTGGTTTTAGTCAGTGAGTCGCTAAACCATTCGGTCGACTTCCAAATTGCTTCGACTATGACGTCGTATCCATGCGTGTTGTGTGGGAATCGCTTCTGTTGTTGCAAGTGGGATAATATCGCCGATTTTACGCTTTGAATGAGTGGTTTCGCTATACCGTCTATTCTCGGCGTTTTGTAATTTTTGTGGGTGAGTCGGCTTCAGCGTGCTGATTAGCGTAGTCCATTGTTGTTTTTTTGAGGTTGGTTGTAGCGTTTGATTTTTTGTGATCGGGTATGAATGCTGTGGAGTGTGAGTTCCATCCGTTTTGCGTTTTCGATGTTGATATTCTTCCGCTGCGTGGTTGTTTCCGTTTCGTAGTGTGTTTATCGATTGCAATTGTGATTGAGAAGGCATTTAGGCCGATAGTGTCCTTGGTCAGCTGTTAGTCTATACTGGACCTAAGTGCCATTCTCCCGGATGTTGCGCCTGCAGGTCATTAAGCTGCAGAAAACGTCTTACTGCTGTCCGGTGAAGGGTGTGAATCGATTGTGACGACTTCCTTTCGTAGGATTTTACCTGAGAGTGTATCAATGACGATTTCGCCTGTACAAGTCCTCAGGGCCGCACATCGTTGTTTTTATAAAATTCGTTAGCGTTCGTTGTTTTGATCCGAGATAAGTGCTGTATGAATGTGGCGTTGGTAATTGCGCGTGCTGATAATGTCGTTTAGCCATGACCGTGGGTGTGTGTTCGTTGATTGTAGGTGCCGAGTATATTTTTAAATAAGTCGCGTGAGTACTTGCTTACTGCTTATTGGTAGAAGTACTTGCGAATGTGTTGCGGGAAATTTGCTTCCGCGGTTGATGCAATGTCTGCATTTTTATTAATCGAGCAGGAATTTCGTCTGCTTTTGCGTTGTTGTCGTTTTGTAGTGGCACCGGTCGTCGTCGTTTGGCTGTTTATCTGCGCTGAGAGGCTTGTGTGGTGTCGTGTTTCGCTGAGTCGTTATGCGTTTTATTGTTTTACTTGCTAGGCATGACCGATGTTGTGAATGCATATTGTAGTTGGTGGTCATGCGTAGCAAGGATCATTCCTTTTGGCTTATTTTAGTGGTTGACGTGTCGCCTTAATGATTTATTGAAGTCCTCCGTCCGTTGTTGTGAGAATTCGCTCGTTGATTGACGGGGTTTATTTGCTTCCATTTTCTGCTGATTTGATATTTGAGACGTGGAAGCGATGACTCGTCGTCGCGCGTGATATGCTGGCGTGCGAAATTATGATGCGGCGATCGAGTTTTTTGGCGATGTGGCGTTTGTTTGCGCGTGTCTGTGAATCTTGTGGTGTCGGTGTATTTTGTAATGGCGAATATGTAGGTCAGCTGGCCGCTTGAAGAAAGGCGTGTTCAGCGTCGTGCAGGTTTTTTTTGAAGTTGAAGGAGAGTGAACGGCGTGTCCTTTTCAGTGTCGGGGCTGTAGTTTGAAGGATTCCGACGTGAAGGTTTAGGCGTGAAGGCGTAGGCGAGTTGTTGAAGGTGCGTGTTGAAGTTTTTAGTCGGTGTTATCAGTGTGACGCGAAGGTGCGTTATGTCCAAAGTCGGGTTCACCAATGTGAGCGTGTTCGTGTCAAACGTCGTGGGTCACCAATGTGAGAATGGCCACCCTTCACTAGACTCCAATTGCTTGTGTGCGAAGGGTGGTTCTCATCATGAAGGTTGCTCCGTTAATGAGAGTCGTATATGTCCGTGTAGAAGAGTTTATTCAGAAGTGAGTCGAAGTCGCCAGTTCTTAACGCCTTGAGTCGAGTTCGCCGTTGTGTTGTAGTTTGGGCGCGAGGTGAAGCCGTGGCGGTCCGTGTGTAGTCGAGGAGCGAAGTGTGTAGTCGAGATATCTGTCCACTGAGGGGACGATGTGCAGAGCGCGGTATCTGTCTGCCGAAGTAATGATGTAGAAGGGCAACTGTCTGCCAAAGGAATGACGTAGCACGTGACAACTGTCTGCCAAAGGAATGATGTCGATCGAATGAAATGTACTGCGTTTTATAGGGTGATCGGTGATGCAATAGCTACGAGTGGGGCGACGCATGTGTCGCTAACCTGGGCAATATTTGCCAAATTTAGCTGGAAATTAACTGCAGCTGCGCGTGCAAGTTTGAGCGAGTCTGCAGTTTTCTATTCTGTGAAATTAACTTTTTTGTTGTGGGTAATGTGGAGCCGTAGGCTCCTACAATACTATTATTTCTAACATTTGATGTATGGTTAGTCTGTCATGATTCGATAACCATTTCTTTAATTTATTTTTGAATTCCCTAAATGTGAAAATCATTTTTATTTCCATATTGATCAGATTGTAAAATCTCGGCGCAATGAAAGAGTAATGTCTTTGTCCAAATGATGTTTTTCTTCTGGGTATTATTAAGCTATTTTCTAAAACTTGTCTCGTTGGACGCCGGTTCTGAATTATTCCTAAATTTGAGTTATTGTCCAAACATAGCCTTAAGAGGGAAGTTTTTAGAAAAAGTTGCCTACAATCATGAACTTTAGCTTCCTTATAAAGTTCATTAGTGGGATGGCGATATGGTCTACGTAGAATAATATGCTTGCCTGTTTCGTTTGTTTTCAAGTATGTTTGTTAATTTTTAATCGAAATGTTTAAAATGAGTACCAACGAAGAAGATATTGGCATTGACTACCTCATTTCACTATAGTTCTACGTACAGTTAATGACAACACTGTTCGCCCACTGCGGCGTAACGTTGCGGCGCCGCACCGTGCACTGTCCGTGTGTACGCCCATACCATTGCTCCTGTGCCTATACGGCGAAATTTTTGCGGTGCGGCGCCGCACCGCATCGTGTGGACCGGCTCTAACGCGGGAGGAGGTTGGGTTGGCACGGGGAAGGGGGTGGTTCCGGGGAGGGGGCGATGGGGGATGTCTACTTGCCGGGAAAGTCTTGGGGTGACTCAACCGATTTTTTTATATGCCTGTAGCATGAGATAGAAACGCAAACATTAAAAATAACTACTGAAATCTCCCCGCGAATTTACACGAAACGCGGTTGGCTCTGGGTTAATAAAATAATCTTCTGTCACACTCTCAAATGGGTAAGTCCCTCTTTCTATATAAAATGTAACCACTAATAAACATGTTAAAATATTAACATTATGTGCTCTCTCTACTATCTCTCTAAAAATATCGAGATATAACGGATTCGAAAATAAATCTCTGGACGTGTTTACGGACATTGTCATCAACTACGACGCCAGGGCATTTTACAGATCAGACAGTCTTTTCAGTATATAATTAAAAATAATTGTAACCTACATATTTTTACAATATTATTAAAATTTTAAACAATCTGATATCTACTTCTATTTCGTCGGACTCTGGTAGACCTTGGTCGTGCTTTAATAATTGTAGAGCGTCTCTGGTAAATGAGTGTCGTTTTTTGATAGATTTCGGTCGCAAACAGGGTCTGATCTAAAAAAAAGTATATTTAAAATGTCCTTGTTGCAGTCGACTATATAAAGTTAACAAAAAATAAATAAAACTACTTGCTACATATTTTTATAAGAAAATTGTTAATATAAGAGCTAAACTTTTACATAAATTGCGTTACCCGCAAACACCCGGAACATTATTAAAGGTATTTGTTTTTTGTGACAATAGATTTTTAAAATATATAAATTAGGGTTTCATTAAACCGTATAAACCAGGGGTCTCCAAACTACGGCCCGCGGGCCAAATCCGGCCCGCCAGTGTCATCAATCCGGCCCGCGACAGCTAATGGCTTATTGTTTGTATTGTTGTTGTGATAAGTGGATAAAAAGACAGAATTATAATAACTAGAGTTATAATAACACAGAATTATAATAACGCACAACAAAACTATCGATACCGATACTTTTTGGATCTCACCTTGCACTTCCATTCAAATGATAAGTAAAGAAGATAATGTCAGATAGTGTAACGATTAATGTGTTTATAACATCTTGCATCGCTATTTTTAAATAAAAACTCGTACAAAAAAACATCGTACTTTCCAATAGAACCGGGAATTAATAACAGGTCCTAGGACACCTTCGGGCTATTTCTCCAAAAAAACATAGTAATCATAACCTAAATATATCATTAAACATGATTCAATACAGCCAATGGCTTTGATGCTTTTCTTCAAAGATGATAACGTATATTATATATGTAGGTTTTTTTAAATCGGCCAATTTTCATTCCGTGGGAGTAAATACTGAAATAAAAAAATATGTAATAGACAATCGTAAAGGGGAGGGGGGGGGGTGATTCTGGACTACTAACTGCATTTCTAGGAGACAGATTTCAAAAACGGGTTTGGCCCTCGGAGCTTACTGGAGTAATCAGTATGGCCCTAAGGCTGGATAGTTTGGCGACTCCTGGTGTAAACCACAAAAATAAAACAAGATTAACAATAGAAATCACTGTTAAATATTGTACATAGTTTTAACTTAAACATCCATAAGCGCAATGTAGGTGCTCCACATAACTAAAAAAAATCTACAACATGCTTTTGAAAAACAGATTGTTAATAGAGCGCCGAGAACAATAACATGTGAGCTGCATGAGGGTTAGGTTTCGACTGTCGGCACGGCGTGTTATCAATTAGTAGTAGTAGTAAACGGAGTGGGGGGCTTGTTTCCAGCCCTTGATGTCACCTGGAGGCTGGATCTATAAGATCTTTTGTAACTACCCACTTTGTGGTTAGGTCAGTGGCCAGCTAGTAGCCCAGTACTTCTTACCAGTCCAAGTAGATCACTGACCTTCAAGTTGGGCAGATCGTTGGGTTCGAGAAAGGCTCGTCCCAGTAAACTGTCTATTCGCGGCGAGGCCTGGGCAGCGACCAACGATGTGTATGCTGTCTTCAGGTTCTTCGCCACATATTCGGCAGTGCTTGCTCTCGGTCAAGCCAAGGTTGAATAGATGTGCTCTAACGGTCGAGTGTCCGGTGAGGAGACCGATAGTGGTTTTAAGGTTCTTCTTGCTCATGTCAAGTAGGGCCTTGGTTTTCTTGGGTCTTCTTGGCGTTTTATCAAAATGCGTATACAAAATTCGTGTCTTGTGCTGTTGTCCGTTAAGGAGTCCCTTCGTCGGGAGCTAGCCCTGGGTGAGGATCAGGTCATGCTTACCATAAAAATGCATTGTGATCGGAACTAAACCAACCCAACATGTCAATTTTCAACTTCATATGATAATATTTGAGTATCCCATCATAAGAACAGGATTTTGACCAGGGACCAATCTGGAAGTATATAGTATAAAGTATATATATCCTTTTAAATAAAAAAGAATTATAAATAAGATTAAAAATGAATTTACCGCGTGAATTCTGTGGCACCCGACCTTTCGGCGACGTTGCAGCCCGCGTTGTCTATGGTAGAAAGTCTACCCTAGACAACGGCGGCTGCAACGTCGGGTGCTATAAAATTCACGCAGTAAACTCGTTTTTAATCTTATTTATAATGTCAAACAACCGCGATAGTCCCCGATTTCATAAAAAAAACAAATTTTCCTTATCGGTTCATAAATGCCGGTGTTCTGAGGTAACAAACATTAAAAAAAATATACAACCTAATTGATAACCTCCTTTTTTTAAATCGGGTAAAAACGGCAGACCTGCGGCACCCAGGGTTGGCTTCCAACGAGGGAACTCCTCAACGGTCAACATCACAAACACGAAATTTTGTATACGCGTTAAATTAATCATAATTTAACGGGTATACAAAATAGAACGGGCTTGTGCCGCAAAATACCATACAATACAGGGGGCTAGGAATGTATAATTGCCTCACTTCGTAGAAGGAAGGTCATCTCTGGCAAACGAGGGGGTGTCGATTTACACGAACGGTCGAAATGACGAAGGGAGGGCATATATGGGCTACGGCTAAGGTCGACTCACCGTACGTGTTTTAGACCATAAACAGCGTTCCTAGTATGTAACATCTTGTTAGATTAATTAATCATAGTGTAATGATAATTAGGAAGAGACATTACGTCCATTTAACAAATAGTGTTGTATAGATATATTTAAGATATGCCCTCAGCAACAGGAAAATAAGTTATGTAAATAAGTTTATCGTACGATATTAGGAGATTGTGAAGGCGTTATCCCTAGTTAGGTCAACGGGCAGCATGCGGCTAGGATATTTTGAATTCAGTGCAACGAAGAGCGGCCCAGTGTGCGCGTTGATTGTATTGCGTAGGTCAAGGGAGGATTAAAGGACGCTTCACCAAACCTGCGTTTTATTCGGTCAAGAACAGTGCAGAGCGACACTCGAAGGATTCAGGAAACAAACTGTAGTTCATTTCTCGACGATACTGTGGCAAGTGTAAGGAGTGCTGCTGATCCAACCCTAACATCAAGATTGCAACGGTGTACGCGGAGTTAAGACTGCTTTACGAGGACTGTAGAGTAGAGCTTCGCGGTACAGGGCTATCAAGCCCGTTCTAAGTTTCACAATGAAATGGCTGCTGCACTTATTAAAAAAAAATTAAGTCGTTTTTTTTTGTTAAAATTTTGTATTATATTTATCCATAAATATTTCTTTTCGATTTGACGCTGCCACCGCTTCGTCTATCAAAATACGGAAATGTATCGCTTATAGCAGTAATGTGTGATAGGGGGATAGGGGTGGAGAGTATGGGGGGAAGTAATGCTCGATCATACACCCCCTTGCTCAGGGCGTTGAACAAATTCACTTTTTCCGCTAAATTTCAAATTTCCTCCGATGGCCGACATCGAGCGTAGCGCACCGTGTGATTTTTCCCATACATCCAAGGCTTCCCAACGTTGCAAAATAAACGTTTTGCAGTAACATAGACGGGTTATACGACAAGTAATAATTCTGAAATGAGGGTGACATCGGTGGATGTTGAAGTTTGTGTTCGGTGATCCTAACATCAAAATAGTATTCAAGGATTCCGTACCGACGACGACCATATAGAAATACCCGTATTCCGTTTCTTAAATTGGTGACTAATCAGGGTCTAGAAACGCCCTAAAAGAAAGCCTAATATTCAACTAAGTTTGTGTATTCTCTTTCTAGGGTCCTAAGTGGGAATTTCTTTTACAGAGTTTACGAGGCTCTAAAAGAGGCGCTAAGCACAGTTTAGACACGTTTTCGTATTCTGTTTCTACGCTGCCATGGCGGATGGGGTTAAAATCGAGTTTGCTCGGTGTCGGAAATCGAAAGGCATAAACTGTCAGGCATGTAAGTCGAATGTTTCGATGCAGGTGCGTTTGTAAAGTTTCTCTTTATTGTAAAATACTCAATTATTAATAATAAGGTAATTGACTAAATAAACACTAAATTGCTACCTTCTACACTGAGAAAATTATAACATTGTTATACACGGAAATACGCATGTTTCAACAAAGATTATGTATATAACTCGGACTGTGGTCTATACATATGAATTAACATGACGCGTAACGTTGTTGGCGTGACGGTAGTTACCATGCCGTAATGCTAAAACATAATGTTATCCTTTGGATCTCGCTTCTGACATGACACCAAGTAGGTAGTATACGTACGGTTGTAGTCGGACACATGAATCATGTTGAAACTACAGTATACTGTTCTTTCCGTATTAACCGTAAGGAAAGTGTTAATACATATAATCTAGTAATAGAGTTTTAAGAAATCCTTGTAATTCAACAAAATTACGGTTTATATTTTTTCGCATTTCGCGTCGCTCAATTTTTACTATTTTCGAGAGAGAATTGACAACATTGCTTACTAAAGCCCGGTTGACACGATGAGAGTTCACGCACGAGAAATGCTTCTCGAACGCATTGTATCTATGCCGCGAATGGATCTAACCGCAGAGGGTAGCCTGTCACACCCAACGAGTTTGCTCGCAGCGAGTATTCGCTCCGTGTGACCGAAGCTTTAAGCGAGTTCAACTCGCAGCGAGTAGGTACTCGCTGCGAGCAAATTTTCTCCATGTGACCGAAGCTGCAGTTCGCTAAATCAGTGCGAAAGCAAAGCCAATAGAGAACGATAAAGTTATAAAATCATCCTGCAGCTCGACGGTTTGACATTCGCTGCGAAGTTTCGCGCGGAGAGGTTCTCATATTTTCACGTCTTCGTCATCCGCCGCATATATCAGCGTCGGCGAGATGACTTTGGTTAGCACGCGTCTCTCAACGCCTCATCCTTCAAGCCAAAGCGATATTCTCACTTCGATTATGTCCCATTTTCCATGGGAAAATAAAGCATCCATCACCGCCCATGCGGCCATCTATTAGGACAGGGAGAAATACACTCATTCGGTTTATTTCCATACACGATGTTCGCGATTTGTAAATTGGATGTTTGATGGCGATTATCTACGCATTGATGGTCTACAGGTAGAAATAATGCACGTACTTTCTACCACACCAGAACTTAAATCATCATTTTATCTTACAGCGTTTTATACTTAATGCTAACACATATTATACAAATCTAAGGCCAATTAAAAGTTTTCACAATTAAACAAAATCTTTTGTTACAGCGCAATGAGCTATGAAAAAAATGCAGGTTTGAGTAAGGGGAAAGGGATAGGGAAGCCACATTATGAGTTATGTAGATGTATTTAAGATATATAATGTTATATTAATATACATAATACGGTTATATTATATATATATATATATATATATATATATATATATATATATATATATATATATATATATATATATATATATATATATATATATATATATATATATATATATATATATATATATATATATATATATATATATATATATATATATATATATATAATATACATCACAATGTATTTGTAATACATAAAAACTTTTATAGAAAATATTATACTGTCTAGAAAGCATTGTTATAGTGTAGTAACCATTACCACAGCCTACCTAAAGCCTAAGTCACACGGAGCGAGTTTGCTCGCTGCGATCTATTCGCTGCGAATTTGCTCGCAGCGAATGAGCTCGCTATTTCAGTCACATGTGACGAGTAAACTCGCGTGCGCCGCGCGAGTTTCTACAGTTGGTCGACGTTACCGCGGGAAAATGTCGTCCGTCGGATAACGTCGCGCACGTCTCAGAGAATTGATTCGTTTGGCTTGCGCGGAATTAGCAGACCAAACGCTGAAAAAGCTCAATCGGAAGAAAAGAACGAAGTGGGTACGTAAATGGATTGGACGAAGAGATAAATATGGAGCTTCTAATACCCTAATGAAAGAATTAGCTGCCGAAGAACCAACAGATTACAGAAATATTCTACGTATAACGAAAGATAAGTTTGAGGAATTACTTGAACTAATAAGTCCAGAAATAAGAAAACAAGACACAATTATGAGAAACGCCATTACATGCAGAACTAAATTGGAGATAACACTCAACTATATTGGGAGTGGCAGTAGCCTGAAACAAATTTCCTACTTGTTTAGAGTGCCTCACAACACAATATCTACGTTTTTGCCTACGGTTTTGAATGCAATTTACAAAGCTTTGTCGCCATTCATACAGGTATGAACCAATTGTTTTTACTTTCAAACCTTTATTTTTTTATTCTATGTGTATATAACAAGTTTTTTTATTCTGGGTCTTTTATAATGGGACTAAGTGGGTTCATAAATAGATTATATGGAGAGATAAACAGATTATATGGATAGATAGGATGGAGAGATAAACATGAAACTTATACTACTGTTATGAAAGAATTCGCTGCCGAAGAACCGGCTTTAAGTACTAAAGGGTAAAATGAAACATACATTTTATTTTGTTTTATATTTAAGTATTACAAAATATTTAAGAAAATAAAACCTCATTTCTAAGGACGATAACCGAAACTAAGCGGTGGTTACTTTAAGGGGCCTTCCACATTTTGTGCCCAAATTGTGACATTTTGATTGGTTTTCTTGTATAAAGTATAAAGAACTTCAATAAAAATATTATATAAATGGATAGATCTATCCTCGATGTAGACGCCCTTGGAAGTAGATTCTTGTTTTTTTTACTAGAATTATGAAAAAATCCTATTTTTTCAGCGTGTTTTAGGATTTCACGCTTAGGCGTTCGAGAAAATGGTAAAATTTTCGGTAAAAATTTACTAAAATTACTGATTAAAAAATACTATCGAACTAAAAAAAAGATGATTAAAGACCTCTTTGGGGCTGGAATTTTTAATTTTGTACGAAAAATGGGTTAAAAAAATACGAAAATTTGAAGTTTTTCGCAAAACTAAGGGTTACATTTGATTTTATTCTGGAAATGTTAATGAGAATTTAGTAACAGGAACTGTTTTAAAAACAAACTATGAATCTTTGTTAACATAAAAAAAATTAAAGCTTGAGTAATTTCTAATATTTCTTTCATATTTTGAAACGCGACGGCGCGGCGGCGCGACGCAAACCGACTGATTTGGCCGGAATCGCCGCCGTCGCGCTTTATATACGTTTTATAAAAATATGAAAGAAATATTAGAAGTAATTCAAACTTTAAAAATATTTTTTCTAAGCTTTATAAAGATTCAAATTTCTTTTTGAAATAATTTTTGTTACTAAATTAACGTATTATTTCCATAAAAAATCAAACGTAACTCTTAGTTTTGCGGAAAACTTAAAATTTTCATATTTTTTTTTTTATTGTCGTACAAATTTCAAATTTGCAGCAACAAAGAAGTCTGTAATCGTCTGTTTTTAGTTCGAGAGTATTATTTATTTAGTAATTTTAGTTAGTTTTTAAAGTAAATTTTACCATTTTGTCGAACTCCTACGCGTGAAATCCGAAAACAGCCGCCGAAAAAATATGATTTTTTAATAATTCTATTAAGAAAAGCAAAAATCTACTTAATCTACATCAAGGATAGATCTATCCATTTATATAATATTTTCATTGAAGTTCTTTATACTTTAGACAAGAAAACCAATCAAAATGTCACAATTTGGACACAAAATGTGGAAGGCCTCTTAAGAAGATTGTATGGAAAAAATATACAAACAAACTGGACAAAGCGCTTCTTTTCGTCGGAGAACAAATCAGATATAAAACAATTTAGAAATACTAGTCAGATTCGCAGACTAGTCAAAGCAGTCCTTTATAGAATTAATTGCTAATTTTAATTTGTCTGAAGTTGTAATTCTGCTGCCGTGTTGCGGCGGTGCGTCTGGCAAAACGTAGTTAGCCTGTTGGAGATGTGCTTCTGATATCACGAAGTTGTTCTGTTGCAGTTGTTCTCCTAATATTACGACGTCGGTCTGTTGCGGTGGTGCTTCGTAGGTATGCTCCACTGATTCTTCTGACATTACGTTGGCCTGTTGGTCAGGTGTGATTGGTTCTTCATGCGATACGAAACTTCGTATAATGTTAGGCGAATGAGGAGGTGGCGTACCATAACCATATGAAGATCCTGGAGAGGGTTCATTATGGTAGTATGGAGATGTCATGTGTCGTAACCTTTCTTGGGTTATTAAATTTTGAATTTTTCCTTGCAGTAAAACGAAGCTTCTCTCTGGTAGCTTTCTAAGCTGGGCTCCAATATGTAATGCAAAGCGGTCGTACTCGTCTTCTTGTACAGTAGACATTCTGGCAATATCTTGAAGTTGTAACACCGAGTCTGTGAAACTTGAAGCCGAAGTTTTAGAAATTTTCTTTGGAGGTTCTGGAGGCGGACGAGGTTCTGCATGCCGGGTCATCACTTTATTTTTAGCCTTACTTTTGGTTGATGTTAAAGATAACGGGTCGGAAGCATCATCACGTTGATATTGCAAGGAATTTTCTGCACTTTCATTAAAATCGTAGTTGTCTTCCTCGGGAGTCTCGTTCTGTGACAGATCCTGTAAATGAAAAGAAATACCTGATTAGCAAATATAATTTATATTGTATAGTATGCCATTTGCAAATGGGATATTGCCGGCATGACATTCATTCTAAGGCGAACGTTCATAGGCACCGTTACAATAAAAAAGAACGGTGCCATATATCTTGCTTAATATTAAATATAAATCTTTGTTTCAGGCTCCTGATACTGTGGAAGAATGGAAATTCATCCAAAATATGTTTGAAATAAGGTGGAACTTTCCTAATTGCTGTGGAGCCCTAGATGGAAAGCACATAAGAATCCAACGGCCGCCGAACAGTACATCTACATTTTTTAACTACAAACAGTTCTACAGCATTGTATTGTTCGCAATGGTGGATGCAGATTATTGTTTCAGATACATTGATGTTGGAAGTGATGGAAGAGCTTCTGATAGTACTATATTTAGAACGTCAACTTTGAATGTGGCAATGGAAATGAATTTACTCAACTGGCCAGAGGGAGGAGTGTGTGTAGGAGACGACGCTTTTCCATTGCGAACTAACTTACTGAAGCCTTTTAGTCATAGAAACTTGACACTTGAAGAAAAAATATTCAATTATCGTCTGTCAAGGGCTAGAAGAATTTCTGAAAACGCATTCGGGATCCTTGCTTCCAGATTCCGTATCTTACGACGGCCCATTGACTTAAAGGTAGAAACAACAGAAGTACTTGTTAAGGCAGCTTGCGCCATTCACAATTGGCTCCGAATATCCTCTAAAAACTACATGCCACCAAGATGCGTTGATAGAGAGGACTTACATACAAACGTGATACAGCCAGGAACGTGGAGAACGGAAGTGACCGAGCAACTCAGGAGTATCAACCGAGATGAAGGTGGATATTTATCAAATCATTACTCGAATGACGCCGAATCATTGAGGCGAAAATACGCTAGAGCCTTCCGCACAACATTATCTGTTCCGTGGCAGTCACGTGCAGTTCAAAATTTGTAAATGCTAAATTGAAAATAAATGATTTGACTAAGAACAAGCTTTTACTTCCAGAATTCGGTAGGTTAAACTACCAGAAAACATTAGATATTATAATGCTAATATATTGTTGAGGAGGCCCATGTCTTTTAGCATACATTTTTACTCAAAATCAAGGAACTCGTTTAGGAACTCGACACCCCTCTAGGAACTAGGATAGTCTAGAAACTCGACACCCCTCTATAAAGCCACACATATTTATTATTATTTTATATTTATTAAATTTTATATTTATTGAATACAAAAAAAAAAACAAAAAAAAATATTGAAATCGGTCGAGCCATTTTCGAGTTTTTGCGAGATTAGAAATTGATATGTATGTATATATGTATATATGTATATATGTATATATATATATATATATATATATATATATATATATATATATATATATATATATATATATATATATATATATATATATATATATATATATATATATATATATATATATATATATATATATATATATATATATATATATATATATATATACCTATATATATATATATATATATATATATAAATTTTAAACTTTTTAGCGAGTCTTCATCGAGACATATCCAACGAATCTAAACACAAAGGGGTTACAACTGTATAATTGGCGAGTTCCAGTGACCACTTTCCAGCTCCATCGACAGACCCTGGAAACCAGCTAGGGTTAGAGCCCTCATCGAGAGAAATCTAACGAGCCCCAACACGACATGTCTGCTGTAAGCCGTTGAAGGAGTGCAGGCTGCCCTGGCTGCAGCATCAGGTTAAGGTCACCACATTATTGCATTATCAACGAAGCTACGTAGGTTTAGCAAAACAAAAATTTGGGTTCCTGTCAAAAAAATGTGATTTCCGATTTCTTCCCTAGTGAAGTCGGGTACCCTACCGCAGCTAGTACAAAATAAAAACGTTTTAAAATACAAAAAACTGTAGACACTTACCAGGTTTGATGATGACTCACGCCCTGATAGCACATTTTTCAGGAACGATGCCTCACGGAACCACACTAGTTTTGGCACATAAATGTCATCGGTTCCTACACCACTTTTCATAGACTTCTTCACTTTATTTAATTCGGCTCTGTATGCATCTTTTAAATTTTTTATTTTTCTCTTTAGATGATCCGCGGTAGCTATTACAAATCCAAATTCAATCAGCTCTTTAAACAACTTTTGGAAAGCGTCGTCTCGCGCGTTCTTGTTCATAAATTTGGCGTCGTTGGTGTTCCATAATTCTTCATATTTTTGATACACATTCAAAAAACGAATAACTTCCAAAGCACCCCATTTCAAAGAGTCCTGCTTCTTTGATTTTGCTTCCGCCATTTTGAACTCGCGAACAATAAAGCGACACAGCGTGGAGTGCAGGTAGCGCGGCGTCCGAGACGTGTGGCGTGGGCGCACGCACGACGCGAATGGCGTAGCAGCGAGTGCCTTGTCACACAGCTCGCGCGTGCGTTCCATTCGCCGCGAGTAGCGCTCTCGCCGCGAGTATAATTGAACATGTTCAATTATACTCGCGGCGTTTTTAGTCGCGGCGAGTGGATTTGAGTCGCCGCGAGTAGGTTGTCACAAGCAGCGATTTCACTCGCGGCGATTGAACTCGCAGCGAATACTCGCTTCGTGTGACTTAGACTTAACGGACAAAGAAATATCAATCAAACCCGAAGGCTGTTTATCGTATTTCTAATTTCTTCGAAGCAAGTATTTGAAGATAAATTAAAAATATCCACACATTGAAAGTTTAGGTTATATGATCGAAGTGCTCTATAAAAATACATATTTTAACAATAATTGGTATTGACTCTCGGTAGATAAAATAAATCGCGAGCCCTTGTCTTATTATTTGGGATTCGGTAGGAGATTCTGCCAACAGAATAGCGACTGTCTATTTTATTAATAATAATATTGTACAGAAAACGTATATCATATTGGAGGCTCCTATCCTCGAGTGAGTCCATGTCATGGGTTGGTGCAGCTAAGATTACTACGTTTTAACTTTCCCGGCTAATTAACGAATAGGGTAAGAATTTTGAAAGCGCATATTTTTTTAAGATGAAGACCGAAATATCGATTTTGACCCCCCTACCTCCGACCCCCGAGACGATTAGGACCATTTCCAGACTAAAGTCTGTCTGTATCTGTGTGTGTGTGTGTGTGTTTGTCTGTGTATATTCCTCCACGATAGCGTCCAAACGCTTCATCCGACTGAGCTGAAATTTAGCATGCAAGCATCATTTGATCATGATTTGATCATTTGATCATGAAAAGATTGTGGTTGAAGTCGGTCCACTAGGGGACGCGCTAGTTTCAATCTCGAAATATTGGACTTAGAGACTTAAAATTAGGATAAAGACAAGTACACAAATGCGTCGTTGGGCCAAAACTTATTGTAAAATTTTGGTTGGAAAACGTTTTATACAAACAACACAAATATTTTTTAATTCAGCCGTATTTAAGAAAATATTACATCAAACCTGTACACACATTGTACAGAAAACCCGAACATCCTTCGCCCAAAGACACTTTGGCTTTATAGGGCCAAAAATTTATAACCATCTAAAAGAATCTATAAAAACATGATAATTTTTAAATTCAGCTGTATACTAAATCATATTGTAATATAGCTATTTTATTACCACGGAAATACTATAAAACACTAGAAATATACTAAATTTGCGATTATAATCACTTAACACAATCACTGTCGGGGGAGGAGTGAGTTTGCGGGGGGGGGGGGGGGGGATAATGGGGTTGGGGATAGTTGAGGGAAAGGGGTTAATGGTGGTATTTAAGGTGGGTAGTTTGGGGGTTTCGGAAGCGGATAGGTTTAAAGGTTTAAGGGGTTTGGTGCGCGGGTGGATGGGGGCTTGTCTGCTTGTCGACAAGCCCCCATCCACCACCGATTTTTTTAAAATGACGGGATGCCACAACCGATTTTTTTAAAAAGAATGTAGGCTGTAACGTCCTCATAATCTTCATTTATTTTTCAGAAAACAGAGTTTTATACTTAATATTAACACATATGTATTATGCAAAACGAAGGCCAATTACAAGTTTCCGCAATGAAGCATGACATAAATGTGAAGAAAAACATTTTTTTACGTAATAAGGTAAATTTGAGGAAAAAGGACATGTAAGCTTCATTATGAATTTAATAGATATGCCTGAATGAAAATGATGCCTGCATGCCAAAATTCAGCTTATTCGGATGAAGCGTTTAAATGCTATTGTGGAGGCATACACACAGACGCACAGACATACTTCAGTCTAGAAACGGTCCTAATCGTCCTTTACCTCTGCCGGGAAAGTAACATTCTTTAATTATTTGCATCGTTCCTAATTTTATTTACTCACTAAATCTATTGGAACTACCTCATGATCTACCACTGAAATGATCGGGAAAAATGATAGGAAAAACTGTTTTGTTTTTCTAACCACCCTCCATTCAAATTAATGTATTTTGGCATTCCCACGGACTACTTGTTGAATCACTCATTTCAATCCGATGTTAGGGTTGATATAATGGCCGTTTTGAACGTTTGAACAACTTCATCGCAGGGTCTCGAAACCGCTGCCTAAGTAACTTAACTTTGATTACCGGGAATGTGAAATATGACAGTATGGAACATCTTCCATACGGTCATATTTCATATTGAAAACTATCAAGTTGGAAAACTATCAAGTTGATGGACCATTGTCCATTAACTTGATAGTTTCATGCTCCAAAAGCTCTTTTCTTTTCGGAGCGGCGCGGTGAGCACTCGCATTATCGTAATGGAGGTCACGTAACGTGACAAAGCTCAGCTACAAATGCCAGAAACGCAATATGGTAATAAATGCTATTGTCATGATGGTAATAAAGGCATGATGTCATAAGGTATGATGGTATGATGGCACGATAACATGAAGGCAAGACAGAATGAAGGCATAATGGCAATATGGTAATAATAAATGGTTATAATGATAATAAATGCCAAAAATGGCAAACACAGTTGTGTGCCAAGCCGCGGTAACAGTTCTCTGTTCTTGTAATGTAATTGTGGCAACATATCTTGTTCTTTGAACCAAAAACGTCCGTTTTCTTCGCTACGCATGCGAAAATGGATGCGAAAATTTTGTAGACCTAATCTGAAATTGTTACCCCAACCCTCCTTCGCACTCCCCCCAAATTCCCCACCCCCCACCAAACACCACCCCTTGAAACCTTTTTCGCATCCTAAGCACTTGGGTATCTATTAAAGCACTCTATATAATATAATAAGTCTCGCGAAAGAATAAGAATAAGAACTCGCGAAAGAAGAATATCGGAAGAAGAAGAATATTTTCGTCCGAAATAATATACATCCTGAGTACTTGGTCAATCTTATTCAAAGTGAAAGCACTCGTGATGAGGTAGGATAGGACCCCCTCCTTCTCCACAGACCCATCCCCCTTCCCCATTGCTCCCCACCTAGTTATTGATTACGATAGCAAATCTAGTATAATAATTCCGTGGTATTAAAACGTCCATTCCAATATGGCTCGTTTCTCGGCTAGCCTAGCGCGGCTCGACGTTATTACTCATTTACTAAAATGTATGTCATTTGTATAAAAGATATTGCAACCAAAATTTAACATTGTGGTTTCGGCCCAACGACGCATCTGCGTACCGAATTTCAAGCCTCTAAGACCAATATTTCGAGGTTGAAATATGACTAGAGCGCCCTCTGGTAGACCGATTTAAACCACAACATTTTAAACTATTGCCATGATCAAATAATGCCTGCATGTCTAATTTCAGCTCAATCGGACGAAGCGTTTGGGCGCTATCGTCGAGGAATACATACAGACGTCAGACACACATACAGATACAGAAGTGCGTTCAAAATACTTTCCTCTACCAGGAAAGTGAAAGAAGAAGAAGTAGATTCCAGATCATTTCGGTGTGCCGTTGGGTACCTAGTCGCAGACTCGACGTATTTAAATACGAACTAACCCACTATTCCGCCTGTATTACCGCTTGAGCCCGCCTTGTCT
The DNA here is from genome assembly GCA_944548615.1 of Micropterix aruncella. Classification (NCBI taxonomy): domain Eukaryota; kingdom Metazoa; phylum Arthropoda; class Insecta; order Lepidoptera; family Micropterigidae; genus Micropterix; species Micropterix aruncella. The sequence continues at coordinate 23,962,753 of OX155969.1, forward strand.
GGATCTGTCTCCCGCAAATCTAATTTATATCCCTACCCGCCCCCAAAGAAGTCAGCGTTTTCCCCAAGAGCGATGTTTTCTTTTGGAAAGGACAAGGGGCTGGATGGAGATTGTATCGGCGCATATATTAAGGCGCCGCGTTGAGTTAGCGCCGCAGGCGTTGTCCTTACAAATCGCATAATGAAGCAACCGCTCTGCTGGGTAGGCACACGCAAATATATAACAGATTGTTTTGCGAGAGGAAACTTGCAGAGCGGCACTGGGAAACATCTAAAACGCGTTTCATGTTTGATGAAACGTTAAATTTCCCAAACTAATTTGTTGTGAAGAATAATGTGGGGTAGCGAATGGATTCGTGCAGCTTGGGCCATAAGATCCAACGTGTTCAAGTTTCGGCTTAATTCACGATTCAGCTCCTGTTCATGACGCTGCCGTCCATTTATATAATGGAAGTAGCGCTGTTCGTTCGCAGAAATCTAGCCGATTTTGAAGTGAATGGTGTGCATCATCACTATCCAACAAGATCCCGTAGCATGCTACGTTCGGTAAGTCATGCATTATCCAAGTCGGAGAGGCTAGCCTATATCGCCGGACCAGCGGTTTACAACAAACTCAGCGAGCACATTAGACAGGCGCAATCTCTTGACGTGTTTAAGAGACGCCTTAAGAGATACCTTACAGATAAGGCGTTTTACTCACTGGAGGAATATTACTCGAGCGAAGTCTAAAATACTTTGGTGGCTAAAGTATTTAATGATCTATTTTACATTTTGTCTTGTATTTTCTTCTTTTTACATTATTCTTGTTTTTTTTCTTCATTTTGTTTTGTTTATTTTATCTTTTCTTTACGATAAAAAAATATATGTTTGTTTGCTAATATGTATGAATGTTCGCTAATCTGACTTTTATACCAGTATACCAATAAAATGAATATGAATATGAATATGTTCAGTGGCCTCCTCGTGTGAGGGACTATCGCGGGTAAAACTCTCGCGCCTCAGGCCTCACGGCTGGTGGATCAGTATTCACCGAGGGAGTGCCCCCCGGAGTTACTGGACGGTTTGAGCACCGTGCGGCGTTAGCCAATCGGTTTTGCACTCTGACTAATTACTGAAGGAGCGTGGAGACTACGAAAATATACTATCTCCTAAGCAGCAGGGGTGGATGTTGACCTGTTGTCATGCCACTCTTGGAACAAACTATGGGCCATCCGATCCCGAGTGGCATTACGGGCAAAGGACGCCCAGGTCCGCGATACATTTATATTGTACTATCCCGTAACCAGTCGGGAGGACGGAGGTATCCTGAAGGTTAATTCCAGACGGAGACATCATAAGAGCCAGAGCTATCAAATGATGACTGTCATGTAACCAACAAGTAACATGGCGAATTATATCGAAGACGCTTCTTTATCTTATATGAGATCAAGAGTTCGCGGCACGTTTCCTATGACACTCGGGATAACATAACGACTCTAACATTATAACATACTTCTAAATCGGTTCAAGCGTTAAGAAGTTGGTGGAATAAAGAAACGGAAAACATACATAAACCCTGAACACAATACACTCCTTTTTTGTTGGACAGTCGTGTAATAATGCGAGAGATAGCACTAATAATTGAATGTTATTATTTTTATAATTGGTTTAATTATTTGGTTTTTATCCTGAATTTCGTCGTTTCAGAAGGGCTGCCAAATCGTACTGTGGAGTTTTGCATTCTAATACCATATACCTATTATAATCGATAGCACTAGTTGACGGAATTCGGGAATCCCCGGATTCCGCCCTGGTTTCTAAAATACGACGCACTATTTATAACTGGTTCCAAGAGAAGTGGCCCCTCAGCGCAGAAACTTTGCCGCGTAGCGGTTCCCATCGTCCGGAGACCGTTAATACATTTTCATTTGAATAGCTTCTCGTTGACTTTCGAGTAAAGCAAAAAAAAAAACTCCCCGCGTGAGGCGAGGCGTCCAACTTTCCCGCGTGTTTCTCTTCTTTCTACACTTTTTATCATTTGCTAAGCAAATTTCTGTTCTCGCGAATAAAAAGTTTTTACAGCAGACCTCATTTCGCAATCAGTGCGAGGTAAATTAGTTTTATTTAGGTTTCGGTCTGCGGTCTGCGGTCGTCCGCTTTTCAGTGAGGTCATGAAATAAACTAAACTAGCTGAAACCTGTCGAGATCGACGGGCAGTATATTGAAAATATTGTTTCAATAATAAACATACTTTTTATTACGTACAAATATTTCTTTGGATTAATTCGATTACGTTGTGGTGCCTTGCTCATTTGATCAGGAATGTGGCCAAGGTCTTGGAGAAAACGGACAACAACAATCAAAGAGCGACGCGTACGTGCTATGACGTAACTATATGCTACATCGAAACTACTGAATGAGTTATTGAATGGGCTGGATAGTTCAAAAACAGTTGTTGGTCTGTTTTGTGACCTATCAAAAGCATTTGACTGCGTTAACCACAATATTCTACTGAATAAATTAGAACACTATGGTATCAGAGACAAAGGGCTAAATCTAATTCAATCATAGCTGCAAAATAGGTATCAAAAGACAGAAGTAAATGGAACAAGAAGCCAACCGATTCTAGTAACAAAGGGTGTACCTCAAGGTTCCATTCTAGGTCCATTTTTATTTTTAGTGTACACCAATGACTTGCCGGGATGTGTGTCATCCGAGAATGATGACATTACACTGTTTGCAGATGACACATCTCTTATCTTCTGTGACCAAAATAAGGAATCATTAATAAATAGAATTAGGTATACGATTGATCAACTCTTGATTTGGTTTAATTCTAATGAATTACGTCTAAATATTACAAAATCAAAAATAATTCCTTTTCGCTTAAGACCTGCCAATGTTGACTATTTAAATGAATTACACGACTATTTTGAAATCGACATCACAGAAGATATAAATTTTCTAGGATTAAGAATTGACAGTAAATTACAATGGAATGCGCACATCCAACAATTAGCTAGTAAGCTATGTAGCTCGATATACTCTATTAAAAAAATCAGAAGTCTTTGTGGTTTTGCGGCAGCCAAATCAGTATACTTTGCGTATTTTAACTCATTAATGACTTATGGACTACTATTTTGGGGAAATGCTGCAACCAGTAAAAGAATCTTTCTTTTGCAAAAGAGAGCACTGCGCAGCATGTATCAGGTAACGACTAGGACCTCATGCAAAGAATATTTCATCAAGGCAAGGGTAATGACTATGTATTCGGCGTTCATATACCAGTGTTTAATGTATGCTAGACAGCACCTAACAGAAACCCCAATTAATTCAGATATTCACTCGCATCATACCCGCGGTAGCTCCCTTTTATGCGTACCCCGAATACGACTGGCAAAAGTACAGAAAAGCTACTTGTACCTTAGCATTAAATTCTATAATCTACTCCCTACAAAATTTAAACAGCTGGAGGACATAAAATTTAAAAAACACATCAAGGAGATGCTGATAGGCCACCCTTTCTGTAATTTGGCCGAATTTGAGGGCCACGATTTTTCAAATATTGTGCCCATTTAAATTACTTAAAAAAGTAGAGCCTTATTGTCTGATTATTTTATATGGTCTTATATCTGTACTTTTAGTTTAAAATGCATAACGTAGTGTAGCGCGAAGTTCCTCTTCAGCTTGCACTCTGAAGACGGTCTCGAGTTCGTCGCCCACCTTAGCAATTCTTTAATTTTGCTGGATCGTTGCTACGCGACCGTGGCGGCACTTTCTGGTCTGCAGTGTCTCTCTTCCGTACATTAAAACCAAGAACTTTTCTTTTCAAAGGTTTATTCTAAAACTGCGAGCGTACGCTGGTAAAACGCCGCCAAAATGCAATGTACCTAACACGTGCCCTTCGCTTGGGCTTTCAAAATGCAGACTGAAAATATTTTACAGAGCGCCTTCCGCGTCGACCGCGTCTATAGAGACGCTCATGTATTACATTGTACATATCGTACGCTATCCTACATTATTTTAGCATATCGCAAATCTAATTTTAACAATATAACCATATTCTAACTTAATTAACGCTCGTGAAATAAACATACGGTTTATTTCCTCTTATTAATCTACTCAGCGTTTACATACATACTCTAAATAAACAATTACACAATTACATAATACTCGCAAAAGGACGATCGCCAGCATCTCATGCCAACACACATCCCTGCATAGGCATGCAACAGCCGTGTAATCCGATATTATGAGGGGTGCCGAAATTCGTAGAACTGCCCTCGCCCCAGTAGCCGGACCTCATACCTTTATTCGGTGGTACACGTAGATTTAATTTGATTATTTAACATTTTACTGACAAATTGAATACGATAAATAATTTTACTACGTATCTTTTCGAATCACTAACTACTTCAAATATTAAGCTTCTATTTTGATTATTTATATTTATAGTTTGAAAATCTAGTAGTTAATTCTTGACTAACTATGTATGTTCAGTAAAGAGTAGTAGCGAAACTTACTACATAACCCAATTATTTTGACACATCCAAGAGCGGTCTTTAGCCGTCAATTGGACACGACGAAAATGTAATGTAATGTATACTATAGATGGCGTTGAAATGATTTAAATCCTCAAAATTTGAATGCCTGATTGTAAAAACGACCTTTATCCATTTTTGAAACTTCTGGTAAATCAATAAAAACGGTCTAGTGTAAAAAAAATATATGAAGACATTGAAAATTATTTTTTTTCTAGATAGTCATTTATCTTAATGATCGTGTATTAAAATATCAAACGTATAATATTTGTAGATATTTTTATTATTATTATTATTATTAATAATAGGCTAGCAGCTTTAGCTGATGCGCCTATATCACAACACTTATTTTTTAGTAACAGTTTTTGTTATTGTTTTTGTTTTATGTTTTATATGATCGTCCAGTTTGTTCTTGAAAGCATTTACGGAGACAGCATTTACAACTTCACTGGGTAGATTGTTCCAAGATTCTACCACTCTATTGGTGAGAAAGTGCCGGCGAGGGTTCTGCTTGAACTTATTGTGGTACAGCTTTTTAGAGTGTCCTCTCAGGTTTGTAGTATTAGCAAGGGAGAACATATCTTGCAGCCTGGGAACGCTGTAGAAGGCGTTCAGAATCTTAAAAGTCTCAATGAGATCTCCCCGTTCCCTTCGCTCTTGTAGAGTGCTCAGGCCAAGCTCATCCAGCCGGGTTTCGTAGCTTTTATTTCTCAGCGCATTTGGCATTTTTGTAGCTCTACGTTGTACTCGTTCCAGCAGGTCAATATCCTTCTTGAAGTAGGGATTCCAGATCTGGTATGCATACTCCAGCATAGGTCGGACATATGTTTTATAAATCTTTAGGAAAAGCTCAGGGGTTATATGTGAGAAAGCTTTATTTATTGTATACAGCAATGAGTTCGCTCTCTTCACCATAGTTATGATGTGTGCCTCCCATTTTAAATCTTCTGCGATTATGACACCCAAATCCCTGTGTGTCTTCACACTGATTAAAGCATTTCCCTGAATAGTGTATGTTTTCCTTGGGTTTTCTTTTCCTATATGAAGGACGGTGCACTTATCCACGTTGAGTGACATTAACCAGTCTTGCGTCCATGCGGTAATGCGGTCAAGATCATCCTGTAGGTCAGGGTGCTGCGTGAGTGGGTTCCCAATAATTTTAGCGTCGTCGGCAAACAGGGAGTACATCATCTGTAGGATTGCTCGAAAGTCCGTTAGGTAGATACCGAAGACAATCGGGCCGATGACCGACCCTTGGGGGACTCCGCTGTGGACAGGTCTATTTTCGGAAAGGTCATCACCTACTCTCACTCTAAGTTTTCTATTGATAAGGAAGTCAGAGAGCCAGGTGTGGAGTTTTCCTCTTATTCCAAAATGTCCCAACTTCAGCAAGAGTCTTCTTATGGGCACCCGGTCGAAGGCTTTTTCGTAGTCTAGGTAGACAACATCGGTAGGCTGTCGTTGATCCCATTCTGTGGTCCAATGATTAACACAGGTGAGTAGATTAGTAACGACGGACCTCCCAGGCACAAAACCGTGTTGTTCATCCAAAATTATTTGCTCGTTTTTGAGGAAGTTCTTTAGAGAGTTAGCAATAATTTTCTCCATAGTCTTGCAAACAATGCTGGTTAGGCTTATCGGTCGGTAGTTAATAGCTGAGAACTTGCTGCCCTTTTTGTACACTGGTGTAACTATGGCTTGTTTCCAGTCGCTCGGCAGCTGTCCGTCTTCGAAAGATTTGTTCATTATTCGTGCTAAGAGACTGCTGATAGACGGGGAGCATTTCTTCAAAAGAACAGCTGGGATTTCATCAAACCCCATTGCAGTTTCATCTTTAAACGAATATCAGTATAAAATTGAATTTTATATATATTTTTTAAATTTGTGGATAAAGGTTGTTTTTACCGTCAATATAAAAAAAGCGCATTCTCAAAATAAAAATCATGAGTGTTTTATTGATAAACTGGTATTTATTCAGGAAATCATAATGCAATTTTAAAACCAACCAATTATTCATCATCTTCTTCAGTGTTAGTAGTAGGCCACAGGAGTATTTCGTCCCAGAAACTCTTCTTATATTCATCCGGTACAAACGCCACACATTTTTTTAAGTCAGGAATCTTTTTTGCATTGATGCATTGCTTGCTTTGCCCATATGTGCGATCATTTGGTAGTGAAACAATGACATTTGGTCTTTGTTTTAGCAAAAATGTATGCTTGACCACACCATCGATGAACTCCTGGGCTTGAACCGGGATCTCCCCATCCTCGATTTATTTTATATGGTGAAATTTTGAGATAAAACAAAATAGATCTGGAAAGCCACCTTCTCGTCTCTTGGAATACTCCGATCTATGGTTTCGAGTGAAAGCGCTGTCTTTTTATAGTGCTGTATCCACCATTTTTTTATATCTGAGATGTCTTCTCCGCTTACTAGGTGAATGGTGAAAAAGTGAAGCTTTGCACTAGATGATACAATCAGCTCCATAAGTTCTCGAATGGTGTACAGTCTATTTATGCGACGCAATTTCCTCTTTATTACTCCGAAGGCTCTGTCGCATGGTAAGTACGAGTGGCCATGTATAGGAAAGATTTGTTCTATTTTTTTGAAACTTCCATTGTCTACGAGGCACATGTTTAAACGTACTGAGGTGTTATTTCTGTTCTGACCTGCACAGTTGTCACAGAACAGCATCAGAGTTTCGACTTTGATATCTATAATATATACTCGTTTATGTACATCATTAGAAAAGAACACACCTCATCGGGCCCTTTTTTTGCCTGTCCCTCATGGTATATGAACAGTACGTTTTTCCCTGTCCTCAAGTTATGAATATAGAATACTGACACTATTAACTGGCGAAGGTAAAATAAATCTTGGTCAGGAATGATCGGTAGGCTTCCCTTGTCGCTTCAGTTTCTCATTCTGAGCCTGTATGGAGCATGATGCAACTAGATACTTTTCCACTTTTCCATAACACAACACACAGACAGAATAGTCTAAAAGTAAATCAGCTGATACAATGGCAGCTAATGACGTAAACGCCAGTTAAACGTTTCATAGACAAACTCAGTGCTGCTACACATTGACTGTAAAAACAACCTATATCCTGGATAAAGGTGGTTTTTATGCTCATCGAAAATTTGGTGCCTAAATAAAAGTAGGTTCTAGTATAGGTAAGAGGTTGTTTTTAAGCTCAATCGATGTGGCATGCCATAGACAACATTAACTAACAAAAAAGTTGGTTTTCAAATTTTGTTCGAAGAGGTCGTTTTTACAATCAGCCATTCATTTGTTTTTAACTATTATATATCGAGTAAAAAAATCGCTCGTATCACCACTAGACTTTTCCGGCAAGCAGACTATCTCCTTCGCATGCCAAACCCCCTAAAACCCCAACCCCCTCTCAACCCCCCCTCTCGTCCACCCCCTCTGCCCCCTCCCCTTAACCTTCCCCCAACCCTCCCTCTCTCTCACTATTCCCCAACACCCTCTCCCTACCCTCTCTCCTCTCCTTACCCCCAACCCAACTCACCCCCCTCACCCCCCACCTACCCCTCTCCCGCCTCTCCTACCAACTTCACACCCTCTCCCCTTCACACCTTCACCCCTCCCCCGCGCGGAAATCCAGCAGAAGTTCTGTCGGTTAAAATCTGGCTTAAATGTCATCTTTTCGATAATCTGGAGAACTTCCACTAAAAATGTATCGCGCTTTCTGAACAGCACTCCAGTTCAAGACTTCCAGGCGGGCATTAATAGCTAAGGTGGCAAAGTGGTTGGAAACGCTGTTCGTTAGCAGGAGGCTATATAGAATAATATTAAATGTATGTAAAATTATCTCAAATATACGAATTCTATGGAATCAGTATCATTACTTTCTGGACGCATATTGTATCTTCAAGAAATAGAACTTCGACAATGTAAATAGTGTAAACAGGAAATCGATACAATGTTCGTTTTAACCTGTATATATAACAAACGCGTCAAAATCGATTCTATTTATGATTGTCTCAATGTCCGCGAGACAACAATAATATACTTAAGCCGACTTGTAAAAGTGCTCACCATTGATTATAAAACATAATAAAACGTATTAAAAAATGGTCACCATTGTAATAAAACGTTATAAATAGGATAGGAAACGAATTTACCGCGTGAAGTTTGTAGCACCCGACGTTTCGGCGACGTTTCAGCCGCCGTTGTCTAAAGTAGACAGTCGGGTGCAACGTCGAGTGCAACCTAGACAACGGCGGGTGCAACGTCGCCGAGACGTCGGGTGCTACAAATTTCACGCGGTAAATTTGTTCCTATTCTATTTATAATGTCAAACAGCCGCGATAGTCTTCGATTTCATATTAAAAAGTATTAAAAAGTTGTTACCATTGATTATAAAACGTATTAGATTGCCCAAGCTTACTACGATATGGAAGCCAGTATTCTACTACGAAATGCAAAATGTAGATAGCGCTCATGTTCCACAATATATTATTATGTTCAATTTGTCAACTTTCGTGGTACACATTATAAATGCGCACTGAAAATGGCGCACGGTATAAAATAAAAAAAAACACTTATACGGTATAAAATAATAACATCGTATTATTTTAATATTATTATATTTACATAAGGATGTAAATTTTCACACGACTGCCTAACAAAAAACGAATGCAAGGTGTTCAGAGTTCATCTATGTATAGCTTTCGTTTCTTTATTCCACCATAACTTCTAAACACTTGAACCGCTTAAGAAGTGTGTGATATTGTTAGAATCGTTATGTCATCCCAAGTATCATAGGGTACCTTAACTGTCCAAATACTAAGTGAATAATTGTTTAAATGTCCAAATCACCAAATCACCAATGAAAGTTAACATACATATATAGTGTTTAGTGTCAAATAAAAGTCTGATCAAGTAAATTCCGAAAATATATATGTAGCTGTTAGAATAAATATATAAACCACATATATTTCTTAAAAAAACCATAATAAAAATAATTATAAATACCTATAGTAGTTCACTTTTTGTATGTTATTTTATTCCTTTAAATATTTTACTGGTTAATTTGGTATACAGGTTTCAATACGTGATGATAATGCACTTTTGTTCAGATAGACTTATTAGTCTATAGACTATAAACTTATTGTTCAGATAAAATTATTAGTCTATCTAAATACAATGCCATCTATTGATGGCATTCAAACCTATATAAATATGAGATAGATGACACTTATAATTGAATGTTATTATAGTTATCGCTGGTTAAATTATTTAGTGTTTCAATCGGTCCTTTATAAGAAATCATTTATTATCAATGTTATTATAGATGGCCAAATAAATTGCTATTACTTCGACTTCAATGCTAACATTGCCATCTGCATTTTGACGGCAAAATCTTGGTAAAAGGGTCCTATAAGGGTGGCCAACCTATAATAACACACTAATCGATGCTGTTACTTTGCCTCGAATAAAACAGCCGGCTATCATGCATCTGTGCAGCGACAATGTTGCAGTTCCGAGTGTAGATAGTCGTGTGAGTGTCCCTCGTCTTCAGCTTTCAATTCACCCCCTCCACTCTGTCATCAGTTAATCAGAGCTATCTAAGGATTTAATGGGATTATATCAGAAAGGAAACTGGAGGGAGGGTGGCCTTAGCTGGCAATCAGGTGTTGAGTAAACAGGAAGGAATCGGTGGCCGGCGTGAGCGCCACGGCGCCCTTTGTTGACTCGCGTTGCTGATTGACTCGGCGTCAGCTTGTTTGAGTTGCCTGCCGCGAGATTGCCTCCGCATGCAAGTCACGGAAGAGCCAATTAGCACCAAGTCTGTAATAGACCGCCCGCCGAGCCAGGCAATCCTCAAACGAGCCGTCATTTCACACATACCAGTGTAACTGCATAATATTAATATAATTATTGATATTTATATTCATAATACAAGCTTTATATTAACTCGCCATGTTTATTTATTTATTTATTTTTAGGAAAACCAACAGCTAATTATAATTTAACAAAAAGACGGAGTAGGATAACAGAGAGCTAATTAAAGGTTTTCACGTTTAAGTTACGTTGTAGAAACATATGTGATCTTTTAATTAAAGCTATCTATTAAAAACACATAAAAAAATATTCAACAATGCTAAAGAATTCACTGTTCAGCCGCTGCCTAGCTGAGTTAATACTCGAACTCGTATAGAATAGATCAAAGTCAAAGCGTTTAATCAAATCATTGAAATTGTCACTTGTTCGCCACAGAACTGCATTTTGCCTATAGTTCGTAAGTAAGTTGTCCGTTTTAAAATTTGCAAATCATTTTTCATATTAAATACTGGTATCCGATTGAGCTAAAATTTGGCATACTTATTTAAGTTCGGTGACAATGCAATATTGTGGTACCACCGAGCTGATTTTATGATGTAGCCGGGATGTAGGGACTGAAACTCCCTGGTGGCAAATGGTAGGACTGTCGAATTTGGGCTAGTATGTTTTTTAGCATGAGTAATTTCCATAACACTTGATGACGAGGATCTGAACATGGAGCCGAAAGATTGCCACTTCCTAATAGAAAGTGCTAAGATAGTCGAGTTTGGGCTCGTTTGTTTTGTTGTATTGAGTACTTTCCGTTACACTTCACCACAAGAGTCTGAAGTTAGAGCAGGGAGATTGCCACTGGAACACCCTGATGGAAAGTGCTAAGATAGCCGAGTTTGAGCTCTTGAGTTTTGTTGTCATGAGTACTTTACATTACACGTCATGACGAGGGTCTGAAGATGGAGCCGGGAGATTGCATGTTTTAAAAAAATCTTTTTTGTGCCAGAACAGTGCAAGGGTTTTGGAAAAGCTGATACTTTCAGATCAGGCAGTATTATGGCCATAGAATTCCGGGGTACAGTCAGCAGGCCAGATTCCGGGACGCTTGGCGCTGGCGTTCTAGTAAAGGTGTGATTTTAATTACTACCCCCAAGCCAATTCTTTCAAATGGGAATAACATTAATATGTAACTTTCAGGTACCTCATTTTAGTTCTTATTGTTTAAGTATAATATTTTGAATTTAATATTTAATATGTAGATTACAATGTGTAATGTAACATACCTGATCATATACATAGTACGTTGTTTTTTCCAATTTTGTTTTGATACTCCTACTGTTTGATTATTTTTTGTATACAGTGCTTGATGACTATTAATATTCTTATACTAATGATCTATTTTATGTATACTCATGCACATGGATTCAGCTCTATTATTATTTAATTTTTTTTTGTCTGCCGTGTAAAGCCGACTTTAGTCAACGCTATTGTCGAATTAGTATTTATGCTTTAATAGTTTTATATCTACATATAAACTGACGAATTCTAATATGCGATAATTAGCTTTAATTCATAATTCATGCTTTTATTGTATATTCTGAATGAATAAATTGAATACTGAATACTGAATACTGTATTTTGGAAAAGCTGAAAATTCATCAGTAGACATTGGATGCAATAAAGAGCTCGAAACATATGGTCAGACTGCTTCTTAATCGGACGCGTGGCGCCAATATCTCCGTATCATTATGTTGCGCCATTGCGACCATTTATATTACACGGCACAACCGATGCGTCAGAGATCGATGCGTGACATGTATGGAGATGCTGACGCCAGTCTGACCGTATATGTCAGGTTCTTTCTTGCATCCACTGTCTACTGATGAAGTTTCAGCTTTTCCGAAACACTTTGGGGGTACTAATTAAAATTACAAACTTCCTAGTACGCCGGCGCCAGGTGTCTTGGAATCTGGCCTGCTAGCTGTACCCTGGCATTCTTAGCTGTACCCTGGCATTCTATGGCCAAAATACTGTCTGATCTGAAAGTATCAGCTTTTTCAAAATTCTCACTTTTTTGTCGTTGGCTCCCCAACTAATTGAGTTTCGTCTAATGCCCAGGCCACACTAACGGGAAATGCCGTTAATTATCGTGATAACTTAGGTGTGGCCGCAGCTAAAACGCGCATCATCGCCGTTTTTAAAAAAAATGCAAAATATTATAATGTTACATTTTAAGCATTTGCTTGGTACATGTTACCAATATAGTTTGAAGTTGTTTGACTTTGTAGATGCCAAGAAAAATGTAATTTACAAAAAAGTGATGACTTCAGATTTTATTTATTTTGATTAGGAATTAAATCAAAATAATGAAATTCTGCATCGTAAAACAAAATATTACGAAATTTTCTACAAGATTCATATTTTTTATAATAGTTAAATGCATGCGGGAGGCCCATAAATTTGATCGCAAAATGTCAGTTTATCACTATTTGAGAGAGGTAGTCGCCTTAACGACATTTTCCGTTATGGTGGCACGGGCATAAATGAGACCGCCAGTGGTAGTAGTCTGGGAGCCAGCGACAAAAAAGTGCAAGAGTTCTGGAAAAACGGATACTTTCAGATCATACAGTAGACATAGAATGCCAAGGTAGGTCAGTCAGCAGGCCAGATTCCAATTCACACTTTGTCTGATTCAATAGAGTTTTTCCGTTGTTTCGTCTGAATGAGAGTGCCAATGGTGGGATTTACGGGCGCGGCGTGATGAGGCGCTCGCGACGCGCTAACGCCACTATCGGCCCATAAAGGGCATCCATTGGCTGCGGGCAATAAACGCGCATAATGCCGCGGCGGCGGCATAGCCTCATAAATTTCAATACTGCTGAGAGCGTTTCCCTCTTTAATGCCTCCCCTCGAAGCCAATGCATAAATGAATGAGAATATCGACGCTGCTCCGCCGCCAGGTTCGTCGCAAACGACGCACTCAACCGACCCCTTTCGTGTACACCGCATCGCTTCACTCGCGGCGCAACTTTTTCCGCTTTCCATTTCGACGCCGCCAGACTGAGATGTCGCGCAGAGACAATGCCCACCTAGAAGCTCTCATTTTAACAAAAAAAAAACCGACTCCATTTTTGGAAATTAACGCAGTATCCATGTCATGCTGATACTAAGAACGGGCTATCATAACTATTGAATACGTAAACAAAATTTTGTGAATGTGCTGTTGACCGTTGAGAAGTTCTCTCGTTGGAAGCCAACGATGGGTGCCGCATTCCTATCTTGGTGAAACTTAGAACGAGCTGTCGTAATTGAATGCATATACAAAATTTCGTGTCGGTGCTTTTGACCGTTGAGGAGTCCCCTCTTCGGGAGCCAACCCTTGTTGCAGCAACCATGTCATAGTAAAGATTAGAACAGGCTACCATAACTGAATGCGTATACAAAATTTCGTATCTGTACTGTAGACCATTGAGAAATCCCCTCGTCGGGAGCCAACCGTGGGTGTAGAATCAGGTCGTGCTTACGAGTATAAAACATGATATGAAAATAAATATGCAACATTTTTTGTAAAGTTTTATTGTTAACATCATGCTTAATTCCGATATTGCTAACAGTTAGCGAGATATAAGCGAAAAACTGAATCGCATCGCCATTTTCTCGATATGGCGGCTGGAGCGCAATAGATTGAGAAGGCGAATGAACATCTAAGCCAACTTTCTAAACATTAACAGTTATTTTCGTCAAACGTCGAATTTTGTTCCTATTGGCTGCTGTGATATATTCAGGGCCGGCTCTAAGGTTTTTGGCGCCCTAGGCGAAAACAAATTCTGCGTCCTCATTAAAGTGTCTTCGGCGGGGTCTGCCGGGTATGGAACTATGGTATGGAATGGAACTTCGGAAAAACGTTTTTGTTAGTACTTGTTATAACAACGAATTGGATTTTATAACCTTTGATTAATGACTGGGATATGTAAATAAAACGAATGTAAATTTTATTTTAAAAGTTTAAAAAAAACACTAAAAACAACCTTTTATAAATGCACGTAAAAACAAAAAAATATAATAGGTTTGTTATAACCTTGAAACCTGATCGTGTTCAAAGTCCATTACGTGACCTTTCTCACAAGTGCAAACACGACTATGATACGATATTCCATCATGGAATGCCAGTTCCTGTCTTCCGGCTTCCTCATCAGACCTTGAAACTTAATCGTGGTCAAAGTTCATTACAAGACCTTTCTAACAAGTCCAAACACGGCTATGATACGATATTCCACCATGGAATGCCAGTGCCTATCTTCCGGCTTCACCATCAGACCTTGAAACCTAATCGTGGTCGAAGTTCATTCCAAGACTTTTCTAACAAGTCCAGCTATGATACGATGTTCCATCATGAAGTTCCAGTTCATATCTTCCGACTCCATCATCAGATCAGTTCGACAGTACTATATTATTGTATTGTCATCAGAACTACATACAGCTTTCACAATTTTCATGACGCTACGATCCTTGGAAGATGGTTAAATTAGTTACCTTAGATTCCATTACATAGTTACATACAGGTCTACCTAATAAAAGCGTGTTAAAAATACGAAGGCGCAGCGTTGTTTTCCTGTCAATGTTGAATTGTTGGAATTCGAAGGGTTAAACCTATTTTGTTATTAACCATCCATCAATCAAGTATTGATTAAGACCCAATCCTATTTCGGTATCATGTTTCATCATTAGCCAGCCTCTTTTTGAAGATGTTGCGTTATCTATAGCGTACTGTTTCAAATTACTTTGATCAAAGTTGAAATTCACTTAAGCGGATGTGGGGTAGCGGAGATTTTCAAGTTTCGGTCGAAAACAAGGACGTGAAGGGAGAGAGAAAGGGTTATTATATACGCTCTGTTATATGACACTTAATTAGGAAAGTTGAGATTGATATTATATGTAAGAGCGATCGAATGTATACTTACTTTGGACGTTGGAGTGATGAGGGATGTCGTTGGTCGTTCGTTAACGTGTCCGGTACAGGTCTCTCCAAAAGTATGGGGCTGAAATGGCCTTTTCTTTCACCTCTTGTATTCGTCGGAGAGCTAGTGAATTTTACTCTCCCAGCCAACTAACGGTTAGGGAGAGTATTGTAAAAGCGCAAAATTTCTTTTTCAGATGAAGACAGAAATATCCATTTTACCCCCCCCCCCCCCCCCCCTCCTACCCCGATACGATTACCCGCCCTACCTATACGAACGTACGTGATACGTCCGCTATATTATTGCCCGAGCGCAACAAACTGTATCCCGTACGTTCAAGAAAATAAATAAATAAAACAAAAACGAAACCCACAAAGCTTGCGTGATACGTCAAATTGTTCCTATGATTCTAAATACAAAAAATGATCATAAAAAGAGTATGTGTAAAAAAGTGTGATGATCATAAAAAGTGTATGTGTAAAAAAGTTTTCTGGTATATTGTAAACAAGTGTTGTTATTCAGAAATCTAATGATAAAACCCAACGAATTGTCACCTACTTTTTGAATAACAACCAAAAGGTAGGGCGGTTAGGACTATATCCATTAAAGTCTGTCTATGTGTCTGGGTGTATCTGTGTGTGTCTATAACTCCACGATAACGCCCAAGCGCTTTACCCGGTTGAGTTGAAATGCAGACATCATTGGATCATGGCAAGAGTTAAGAATAGGTTTGTGGTTGAAATCGAAATATTGGAATTAAAGACTTGAAATTCGGTACACAGATGAGTCTTTGGGCCGGAACTACATTTTGAAATTTAGCTTGGAATGTCTCTTATAAGCGACACAAATAATTATAAATATCCGTCATATTTAAAAATACTACGTCATATTAGAAAATAGCTATTTGAATATCACGAAAATACTACAAAAATACTACGAACATTCTACGTTTGCGATCATAATCACTTGACTTAATCACTATCGGGGGGGGGGGGCTTTAAAAGGGTTTTGGGTTTGGAAAGCTTGGCGCGGAAAGTGGGGGGGTATTTGCCGGGAAAATCTTGGAATGACACAACCGATTTTTTTTTGGTACTGATTTCCTAGTCACCAAAAGACCATCGGATTATTCAGTGACTGATTCTAAGTAGCGGATATGTATTTTGTAAGGGGGTTTTCTAGTGGGTTGAGCTAAAAAATGCTTTTCAAAATACAAATGTGCTCCACTTTTTTTAGCATTATAGAAAATCGTTTTATTATAAAGTCGCACGCAACATCGATTAGAAAAAATAATCTGGCTGATCTACTTATATATAGGTATTGCAAAGGCGTCTGGCAACTGAAACACCGTACAAAATGGTGGTCCTTTCTTTGCAGGCCTGAAAATTGGCCAGATGATACTTAAAATGATGACTATATCTTGGGATTACATTTGATTGTGATGTGCGATCGCCAAAGCCTTGTCCGACTCGTTTAATGGGCGTCAGAGTGCGCACTCTGACGCGCATTAAACTTAATGTATGTATGTATTAAACTTAATGTTAAACTTATTGTTAAGTTAATGTTAAACGCATTAAACTTAATGTAGTAGTTTTACGTAATTTGCGGTATCATTAGTTTATATACATATATTGTATAAAATGAATAAAAGTATTAAATTTGATTTAAATACATGGATAAGTATACATATAATAGTACGTAATAATATACAATATGGGTGGCCCTTATTTGTCAAAGTTTGTTTTTTTTTTTAGTTATCCCTCCCTCCAATTTGGTGATATTGCATGAAAAAAATCTGTGTGAAATTTCGGCTCAATCGTATATAAAGGGAAAGGGTGCCCCAAGAGCTTTAAAAATCGAAAAAAAAAATCGTACATCACAGTTTTTTAAATTTTATTTTATGAAATATTAATAACCATATATGCAAAAAAAGTATTAGAAAAATAATGAAATAAATGATTTCTAATAATGTCCTAAAACAAGATAATATATTATATGTCCCAGTAATTGTTTAAAAAAATATTCTCAATTGCGCTAGTTAAAAAAAAAGTTGGTACTGTTTTTTTAATAACTTATAAAATATATTAATAGTACAATTTGGTTGGGCATTTAATTACCTGTCGTATATTATCACTCGTCTAAATAGTATCAAATCTTTTGTTTCGTGTTGTGGCGATAGGCTTTGTAAGGCCTCAGATACACTTGCGAGGAAACTTCTGCAAGAAATGTTTGACAGACTGTCCGATAGTAACTAGCTAGTATAAACTGTATAGCAAGTGTGATCACGACGCTTCTTGAGCGCTCTCACAAGTGTCGCGTTCACACTTGCTATACAGTTTACACTAGCTAGTTGCTATTGGACATTCTGTCAAACATTCCTTGCAGAAGTTTTCTTGCAAGTGTATCTGAGGCCTAAGTTGTAATTCGAAAAAAATGCTATAAATCATCTTTTCATGGACACAATGGTTCGCAACAATTAGCTGATACCTGATTACTTGATGAACAAACTCGCACTAATTGGTATTTATGGGAAACTTCTTCGGTAGCTTATGTCATACTTTCGAAATAGGCACCAAACTATTTGTTGTTGTTATTTGTTGTTATTTGTTGATGTACACCATTCAAACTTTGTCATGGTTTAGTATCACCAATCAATTTTTATTGAATAAATTAGAAAATACAAAGATTTTATTTATTTTATATTATTCATCATTAAAAAAATAATATTGTTAATAACACTGGACATTTTTTATGACATTAACTGTAAAAATCAAGTATTAAAAAAAGCGAAACTATTCGCAGCCATCATCAGCAAGATCCTGATTCCCAAGCAACAATGGATGGTCGCCTTCTCCCCCAGGATTGTCGTTGAAATCCATCTGGATCCTGGCTCTTGGAGAGAAAGACTCATTCCTCTCTGCCAATTCCTCATAAACATGCAATATTTCGGTAAAATCATTGTTTGCTTTGTGGCGTATTTTCTCAAGTTGGTCATTACGGGATTTCATGCAGCTCTGCAACGTGTTAAGGAACAGCACCAAGCACTGCGTGGCCAGAATACAATGCAATAGGAAGGTCGGTTCCACAAAGCTTCCTAGCCAAATGAAAAAACTGTAGTTAATGATGCTTCTCTTGACGAAGCAAGCGCTTCTGCAAAGTTCGTCGTAGAAGAACATCTCCGCTACATAATCCGCGAGGATCACCGCGCCGACAACGCCCACTTTTACAGGAGAAAACAGCGACTTGGTATTCAACATTCTGAAGGAAATTTATTAAATTAACGGATCTTTACTGAACAAAATGTGTATGACGAAAATATTACGTCACTTTTGATTTGAACTTCGAATTACTCTTATTTGCGGTCCCATAGCTAAACAGATGTGACACTATCGGTAACACTGAACTAAAACAATGAAACAATCAGCGGCGGATCTATATAAGGGTATTTTGGGCTGCAGCCCCGTGGATATAACGGGCCCCAGACACCATTGAAAATAACGAACAATATTGTGAATTGCAAACAAAAAATACGTGTGGCACTCGGGGACTGCGGCGGTAAAGCTATTGCATAGCATTTTTAACAACTTATGCAATTATAATTACTTATTTATTTTATTTTTTCTGATATCAGATAACTGCGCTCTAACGGAAAACGTTGAAATTATTCCGAATCATTTGCGGCTGCGGAAGCAAATGATTCGGAATAATTTAAACGTCTTCCGATAGGGCGCCGCGCACGAATTTTTTATTCGATAAAGCAAAAAAACCGGATTATTCGAAAAAACTCGTAGACAAAAAGATATATAATTTAATTATCTTTAAAATGGTTTCATAATAATACGCCAGATAGTATTTGCGTAGTAGTCATTTTTGTGTTCGGTTAGACCTAATTTCACAAATTAATTACACTATGTAATATAAACGAAATCTAAAATATTCAAAGCTAACAATATTAGGAAAATGTTCTTGTTTAACATATATTTTTTTCGAATCGTAAGCAGTACTCGTTTAGACGTAATTATCAGTTTAAAATCATTAATTTTCGTTAAGAAATTTCTTCATTCGGTCGCCGCGCTGGCCTAAGGCCCGCGATAAAAGCTATGCAATAGCTTAAAAACTAAAATTGAGAAACATCTTATCATAGGGTTATCAACCCAGAAATTTGGAGTATAAAAAATGCAGAATGGTTGCTGAATAATTTATTCACATTACAACAACCTGCATAATAACCTGTTGATTTCTTTTGCAATACTTTTTTATTTTTTATTATTACCTTATTCAAAAAATAGCAGCTATGTATATCAGTTCAGTTTCCCTACTATGGATAGTGTCTTTTCAATGGATAACTAGTAATGAACATTTCTTTGCATTTTACTTATATTAACTAGCTTTACAATTAATATTAATACTTACATAAATTATTTATATTATATTATTATTATGTATATATATATATATATATATATATATATATATATATATATATATATATATATATATATATATATATACATATATATATATATAGATATATATATATATATATATATATATATATATATATATATATATATATATATATATATATATATATATATATATATATATATATATATATATATATATATATATATATATATATATATATATATATATATATATATATATATATATATATATATATATATATATATATATATATATATGGGCCCCCCACCACCGTTATAACCTACGCAGTGGCGGCAGCGGTTTGCGGCCTACCCGCAAAACAACGGACTGACAGCTCTTCAGTTTACCCTTGACAACGGCGGCTGCAACGTCACCGAAACGTCGGGTCCTACAAATTTCACGCGGTAAATTCGTTTTCTATCCTATTTATAATGTCAAACAACCGCGATAGTCTTCGATTTCATAAAACCTACATTGTTTCCAGGGGCGGACCATAACTTTGTAGGGCTCTGGGCTAATATTACTTGGGGGCCTGCCTAATTAATCAACTAATTGCCATTTTGTCAAAAAACTATCTTCGATAATGATGTCTAGGTTACTATAAATAGGAAAAAAAGAGGACAATAAAATATTTTATTTATTTAATATACACAAACATCGTAAACCATCGACTGTAAACCATTTTTCAGTTCACTAAAAACAGACAAATCAAATAGCACAAACGTACTTAAGAAAACGTTGAAACTCAAACGTTAATGATTTATCCAGGCAAACTAAGTATATATATATATATATATATATATATATATATATATATATATATATATATATATATATATATATATATATATATATATATATAGATATATATATATATATATATATATATATTTATATATATATATATATATATATATATATATATATATATATATATATATATATATATATATATATATATATATATATATATATATATATATATATATATATATATATATATATATATATATATATATATATATATATATATATATATATATATATATATATATATATATATATATATACTTAGTTTGCCTGGATAAATCATTAACGTTTGAGTTTCAACGTTTTCTTAAGTACGTTTGTGCTATTTGATTTGTCTGTTTTTAGTGAACTGAAAAATGGTTTACAGTCGATGGTTTACGATGTTTGTGTATATTAAATAAATAAAATATTTTATTGTCCTCTTTTTTTCCTATTTATAGTAACCTAGACATCATTATCGAAGATAGTTTTTTGACAAAATGGCAATTAGTTGATTAATTAGGCAGGCCCCCAAGTAATATTAGCCCAGAGCCCTACAAAGTTATGGTCCGCCCCTGGAAACAATGTAGGTTTTATGAAATCGAAGACTATCGCGGTTGTTTGACATTATAAATAGGATAGAAAACGAATTTACCGCGTGAAATTTGTAGGACCCGACGTTTCGGTGACGTTGCAGCCGCCGTTGTCAAGGGTAAACTGAAGAGCTGTCAGTCCGTTGTTTTGCGGGTAGGCCGCAAACCGCTGCCGCCACTGCGTAGGTTATAACGGTGGTGGGGGGCCGGGCTCGGAGCGCGGGAATTTTTAAAATCCGTCTTGCACACAACACTCACTGTATCCTGTTTTACGTCTTTGCGTTCGGCGTTCGGCGGCGGGAACATTTTAAGAAGAGGGTTCCACGTAGAAGAGAGTTTGTAGCCGTCATCTCTATTGAAGTTCGGAGTTCTTCTTATTTCAATGGCTTCCCGGATCATGCGAGGAAAGTAGAATTGTTCCTTCGATAGAACAATGGGATTTTGAAACTGCATCCAGTGGTTACTTCCGCTATCCAATATATGTTCGCAGATCGCCGATTTTTCTCGCTGAACGTTTTTAACAGCTTTGATGTGTTCTGTCAGTCGCGTGGCTATGGGCCGTTTCGTTTGTCCAACGTAGGCTAGACCGCAGCTGCATTCGACTTTATACACACCCGGGGTTTGCAGTGGTATTACATCCTTTACAGGCCTCAAAAATCGAGCTATATTTTGGGTCGGTTTGAAGATCGTTTTTATATCGAATCTGTTTAGCATCTTACTTATTCGATCTGTCACGCCCTTGACGTATGGTAAGAATGCTCTTGATCTGCTCGGTTTTTGAGTTTCGTCCGTATTAGATCGTGTGCGTGTCTCGTGATATTTTCCGTATCCATTTTTCCTAAGGACATCATTGACATGTTCCATCTCCTTCGGAAAATGCTCAGTGTCGCATAGATCGCGTGCTCGATTCACGAGCGACGTTTGCACTGAACGTAGATGGTAGGGATGATGGTGTGAGCTTGCATGCAAATATCTGTCCGTATGTGTGGGCTTCCGATATACCGTATGTCCGAGAGTATTGTCACTTCTCCTCGTCACTTTGACATCCAAAAATGGTAAGGAGCCGTCCTTCTCTACTTCATAGGTGAAACTGATTTTTGGGTGTATGGATATGATTTTAAAAATTCCCGCGCTCCGAGCCCGGCCCCCCACCACCGTTATAACCTACGCAGTGGCGGCAGCGGTTTGCGGCCTACCCGCAAAACAACGGACTGACAGCTCTTCAGTTTACCCTTGACAACGGCGGCTGCAACGTCACCGAAACGTCGGGTCCTACAAATTTCACGCGGTAAATTCGTTTTCTATCCTATTTATAATGTAGGTTTTGTTTTTATTTGTTTCGCGATTCTGACCCTATTTGAAGTCCATAAGATATTAACGAGATATTTACTATGAAATCGGAGGCTATCGCGATTGTTTGACATTATAAATAAGATGAAAAATTAATTTACTGCATACTTTTTGTAGCACCCGTCGTTTCGGCGACGTTGCAGTCGCAGTTGTATTGGTTAGACTGGACAACCCTACCATAGACAACGGCGGCTGCAACGTCGCCGAAACGTCAGGTGCTACAAAATTCACGAGATATTTATTTATTTATTTTTCCATAATTCAAGTTACAAATTACAAAGAAAATCCTTATTCTAACAAAAAAAACAGTTTATAATAAGTGTTTATATTATACCTAGCTTAGAAAGGAAATTCATCTTTTGACATAACGGTTTACCACCTCACTAGGTATGAACCTGTGTTGAGGTGGTACTAACATCGATGAATTCTTTTGAGACGAGAGGGCAAGTCTTATCTAATACTTGAGTACAATTTAAAATTTAAAGTTAAATTTAAAAACATCAATAAAATTATAAACTAAATTAAAATTTATGACAATCTACTAAGTTATATGGAATAATAATTATTTTTTATATATTAGATATAAACACATATAAATATGATATATACCAAATATAGATATATATTATTATAATATATATTATATAAATTATATAACATATATATACTAATATTATTAATATATATTATATAACATATATATACTAATATTATATATAAATTCATACATATAATATGATAGTAGGTATATAAAATAGAGTTATAATATATAAAATATAAATAAATATATATCACGATCACACCTGAGACCTTAATAATTTTTCACAGTCTTCCCTAGATTTATTTAAAAGCCAAGTTGCCACCACTCTTCTAAACGTAGCGTAAGGTACGTCGGTCGTTTGAACGTCCATTGTCAGTATATTGTAAAGCTTTGGAGCTAGAAATGTATAATGTCTTTGTCCGTACGTCGTGTTCATTTTTAACTCCGGTTGTCTGTATCGATTTCTAGTGTCATGTCCGTGGTCCCGAAGTTTAATAGTCGCAGTCCTGTCATTCCTCTGGAAGTACATCAAGACCGCTCTTATGTACAACTGTCGAATGTCCATTACGTTGAAGTCTATGAATAATTGGTCGGATGGGAAACGGAGCGGTCTTCTATTAATAACCCTAATGAGGGCTTTCTGGGCCTTTATTGCCGGGTCAAGGATTGATTTGGCCGCTCCACCCCATCCTATCTGTCCGTATGTAATTATTGTTTGCGCTAGTGCGTAGTAAGTCGTTTAAGGCATAGATGGGCTAAGTATATTTCTAACATTTTGAAATATGTAAATTAGTTTTCTAAGTCGTATCGCAGTCTGGTCAACTTGCTTGTGCCATCTCAGGAAGCCGTCTATCAGGATACCTAAGTATTTTATACATGACGTGCGTTCCAGCGGTTGGCATATGCAGTTTGTCCCTTCACAGTTGTGTAATAGTAGATGTTTTTCTAGTCCCGGTTGATTCCGCCCATATATGCTAAAGGTCACTTTAGCATAGATAGATGCTAAAGGGGACTTACCCTGTTTGCATTTAAAAGTAAATTCTTCTAATAAATTTTGATATATTGACACGATTATCAATTATAACTACTCATCAATTATAATTATTCATCAATTAGAACTATTCATCAATTAGAACAGGCTTTTATAGCCTAGTTAGGTGAAATTAAATTAGACATCAATGGGGATACTTTTTGGCGTATCATGATATCAGTTTTTTTGTTACTGGACATTTTAATTGTCCATGTTGTCCGTCGGAGGCGCAACTGAACTGTTTGCACGCCGTGCGGCGTCAGTCAATCGATTGTGCGCTCCGACTGATAACCGAGGGTGTCTGGAAACGACTTTGTTTCTTATGGAGCAAGGGTGGTTTTTGACCCTATGTCAGCCGCTCTTGAAACAACCAATCGGCCACTCGATCCTGAGTGGATAGTCGGGCACTAAGACCCATATCTCGTTTTTTAGGGTCGGCTCAACTCACGGTGCAGCTCCCATCTAGTGGCCTTCTCGAATGAGTGCCTACCACGGAAAGGACTCTCTATCCCAGGCTATCATGCTGATGGATCAGTTTCCCCTGGGAGATCGGGCCTCGGGCGCTGATAAGCAGTGTGCGCACCGTGCGGCGTCAGTCGTCTGCCAGCCGACTGTTCTCTCAATTGACTGTTGAACTCCAGAGATCAACTGGAGGAGTCGGGAAACAACATACGGTTTCCTAAGCAGACCCCGGGCTTCATGTTGACCTGCCGTCTACCACTCTTGAAATAACCACTTGGCTACCATAGATTCAAACTGAATCACCGCTTAACATACGTCAGGTAGAAGACCGTGCAAGCGACCTCGAACCCTGCACTAATCCGGTGGTCGGAGAAATCCGGCCAAAACTGGTAGTAAGGGAGCGAGGTCTGCCCGCTTGGTGCACGTTTCCGGTGTCTCGCGGTAAGGCGTTGGCTTCTTACGGGCGAGTTGTTGGAGTTACTTAGTGGAATACCTCCGTCTTAACCGGTTGTGCGCCGACAATGCCTATAGGCATTTTGCGACGTTTGACAGATTCGCGCGTAGCCCTTTCGCCCCCCCCCCCCCCCATATATATTATATAAATATATAATATACATGACTAACAAGATTAACTATTACGTAACAAGAGGGAATTCTTAAAATAAATTAATAGTTTGAAAAAACACCAAAAACACGCTTTTATAAATGCACGTAAAAACAAAAAAAAACGACTATTGTATCAGAACAACGACATCTTATCTGTAAACGTATCTTTGCAAAACCATAATAAACTACGAAAAGATTGTACATATATCTATTGTTGTTACAAGACCTTTCTAAGAAGTCCAAACACGGCAATGATACGATATTCCATCATGGAATGCTAGTGCCTATCTTCCGGCTTCATCAACAGACCTTGAAACCTAATCGTGGTCAAAGTTCATTCCAAGACTTTTCTAACAAGTCCAAACACAGCTGTGATACGATGTTCCATCATGAAGTTCCAGTTCATATCTTCCGACTCCATCATCAGGTCAGTTCGACAGTACCATATTATTATATTGTCATCAGAACTACATACAGCTGCCAATTTTCATGACGCTACGATCCTTGGAAGATGGTTAAATTAGTTACCTTAGATTCCATTACATAGTTACATACAGGTCGACCTAATAAAAGCGTGTTAAAAAAGAATATTGTTAGTATTTATTTACAAAATGGACCAAAAATTTGGCGACGCAAAGGCTTTTTTGCGCGCAAAGGCTGGCTTCCGACCGGTTAAGTCTCTCTGCTAATCTCAGGTTGAAAAAACGATCGTATATCGTTATACCTTCCTGGGGTGACATGTTCTCCTGCAGTAGTTGACAACGTTCTCCTGTCTGCAACACTCCCCATAAAGACAGAACCTTTTTTATCTTTCAGCCCCCGAAATTAATTTTCTCAAAGATCCCCTTTTATCCTTTCAAAACTTAGCCCCCTCTCTTAGAATTTTGTATGGAGTATTACTCATTTAAGTCTTTCATTTAATGATCGATTCAAAGAGTGGATTAAATGTGAAAGTGGATGGAAAGTAGCCTAAATGGAAAAGTCCTAATTGGGTGATACAGTCGAGCACTCGAGAAGAATTGGTCATATCGATTGAAATACTCACAAAGGTAAATCGAGGCGAGACGCGGCCGACTTTTAGCCGCCGCTGAAAGACTGAAAGGGAAGTTACAGCCACGCATATATACATAGCAATCACCGAAAGAAAAAGATGGGCGTATTGAAGGGCTCTCCTCTGAAATACTGAGAGAATATCGTTTTTACGTGAATAATAAAATATTATAAGATTTAATCCAGCCACAGACAGCGGCGCATGACGATATACGCCCACGTTTGGCAAGGAAGCTACGTGGCTCGACACATAGCGAGCCACGTAGCTTCCTGTCCTTCCTAATTTAAGTAAGTTGTCGGCGCGTTAATCCTCGCGGATTATGTAGCGGAGATGTTCTTCTATGATATACTTTGCAGAAGCGCATGCTTCGCCAAAAGAAGCATCATTAACAAACAGAGCCATGTCTGCAAACAGAACCATGTTTGTGGGATCCGAGACACAAAAGTTACAAGAATCGTGCATTACAAAATTATGGAATTATTACCGTTTAAAACAACAATCTAAGAAAATAAAAAGAAAAGGAAACCCTAATGGGTTATTATAGAACCCATCTATATTATATATCTATTTATTATACCTAGAACCCAAATATAATCATATAATAAAAAAATAAACTCATGAAATATAGTGTATCAGCATCAACGTCTATCTTATAAATAGGATAGAAAACGAATTTACCGCGTGAAATTTGTAGGACCCGACGTTTCGGTGACGTTGCAGCCGCCGTTGTCTAGGGTAAACTGAAGAGCTGTCAGTCCGTTGTTTTGCGGGTAGGCCGCAAACCGCTGCCGCCACTGCGTAGGTTATAACGGTGGTGGGGGGCCGGGCTCGGAGCGCGGGAATTTTTAAAATCCGTCTTGCACACAACACTCACTGTATCCTGTTTTACGTCTTTGCGTTCGGCGTTCGGCGGCGGGAACATTTTAAGAAGAGGGTTCCACGTAGAAGAGAGTTTGTAGCCGTCATCTCTATTGAAGTTCGGAGTTCTTCTTATTTCAATGGCTTCCCGGATCATGCGAGGAAAGTAGAATTGTTCCTTGGATAGAACAATGGGATTTTGAAACTGCATCCAGTGGTTACTTCCGCTATCCAATACAAATTTCACGCGGTAAATTCGTTTTCTATCCTATTTATAATGTCAAACAACCGCGATAGTCTTCGATTTCATATAACGTCTATCTTGCTTGAAATTGAAGGAAAATTAACGCCAATTTTATTGCCGAGAATGAGCAATGATGTTGCCTGTTCATGTGTGGCCACTCAATTTAACGCGTTATTAAAATATTATTTAACGCATTATTTATTGCGACGATGGGGCATTGACTATTTCCCTTTAGTGTGGCCCCATCATCTAGAGAGCCCTACTACAGTCAACAATTGCGTAGATAGGATTTTCCCACACACGTATTTAAGTTAAAATGACTTCCATCTATGATAAATAGGTACTTCTGATCATAGCGTCTGATTTAGCGATTACATCACCAACGGAGAGATGCCTTTTTCGTGTAGAAAAGGAGGGAAATAATCTCGCCTCGCGCGTATTTCCTTCAATATACCCGTAAATGACGGCAAATTGGCGATTGTCGGCAGCCAATCGCCGTGCGAGGCGTCGCACGCCGGGGATAATTTGAAATTCAAATTCTATTCCATATCGATGTCTGCTTGAAAACCCGAAACTCGCCTCTGCCGGCATGGCGTCGGAAAAAACCACCGCCGCACTCCATATTTAAATTTCGATCTTTCCCCTTTTGCTTAAGCCGTACTTATATGTAGTATTAATACCACCACCTTGAGGATTTCGAAGTATAACTTGTTTTTATTTATTTTATATTTCATACTTTAATTTATTTTATATTTCAGTCAATAGAATCGGAGCGAAATTTAGCCTCGCGAGCTGCATTCTCCTCTGCCTAGCTGGGCAGTATGTTTGTCGAGGACCGCGTTTGAGATTATATATAATTTTATAATTGCCTACCACCAAACATTAAAAACATTAAAATTTCATATAAATATAAAAACAGTTTGAGTGCCTACCTCTTAAATTGTACAAATGGAGATATTGAACACCTTATTAAATAATTGAATCTTTATAATAAAAAATGTAGTAATATAAATTGATGATTTCTAAATGTAATTTTATTTAAATTTTTGAATATGTATTTTGTATATTATTAATACATATTAATACTTATTAATACATATATAAATATATATTAATTATTATCATGTTTTAAAATATAATAATATTGTCAATTTTCATAACATTTTCTTACGAATTTTTATTAGGTAATTAAGATATTTCTGTTACATTAAGTATGATTTTGTTTATTTATATAAATATAATATTATAGATTTCTTAGGATAATTAAAATAAATTGTCTACCTTGTAACATGCGGCAGCCTGGTTAGGTTAAGACTTTTGTATTTTGAATGTACTCATAATTTGAACTCAATAAATAATTTGAAATTTGAAATTTGAAATGGAATTGTATTGAAATTATTATTATTATATTCATTGTAGCTGTATTATATATTATCCCATTATTGAGCTAATAACATATGTTTCACAAGAAAAAATATATATTTGTCTCTCCTTCAGTGGTTTAAATTATGATTATGACTTGATTGATCAAATTTTTTATCTATAGGGTCACATGTTCAACAGTTAGGAACTACTATACAATTAGCCATGCCTATAATTGAAAAATGGGACGTTGCTGATTCGTGCAATCTAGCGATCTAGCTGCCTAAAGCTTCGGTCACACGGAGCGAATACTCGCTGCGAATGCGATCGCTGCGAGCAAACTCGCTAGGCGTGACAGGTTACTCGCAACAGTTAGGAACTGCTATACAATTAGCTATGCCTATAACTGAAAAATGGAACGTTGCTGATCCGTGCAATCTAGCGATCTAGCTGTCTAAAGCTTCGGTCACACGGAGCGAATAATCGATGCGAATGCGATCGCAGCGAGCAAACTCGCTAGGCGTGACAGGTTACTCGCTGCGATTTGGTTCATTCGCGACGATCAAAATCGCCGAGAGTAGAATTGAACATGTTCAACTATTACCGCCGCGAGCTCGCTACTTGCTACGAATTCAGTAGGTTCGCTCGCGCCAATTCGAAGTTTTAACGTGGATACATCATGACCCAATCACAAAAAGATGCTCTAAAATGGGGGAATTTCGACATCATTCGTTTCTTGGGTGTGTAAAGAAAGTACGAAGACTAACAGTAATTATATGCGCAAAAACGCGTGAGAAGATGGTTTACTAAAGTTGTATAACGAACTTATTCATTTAGGATTGTCAATACCAACCGAAGATCACTTAAAAAGAAAAAATAAAAATATTAAAGACTCGTATAGATAAGAATTTAATAAAATTAACTGTTCTCGTGTTAAGTCCGCACATGCCAAACGAATCAACCGTTTATTTAGACGCTCGACGAGGTCCGATAGACGACATTTCTGTGCTTGGAACACCAACCGAGTCTAGAAATTCGCGCGAAACGAGCGAATCGCATTAACTACATGAGACCGGCAGGCAGCGAGCATTCATTGCGAGTTCAACTCGCAGCGAATACTCGTGGCGAGCGAATTCGCTCCGTATGACCAAAGCTTTAACTGACTCGCTCGCCAGTTGGCGGCGAGCTTGCGCTCACGACGGCTGCGTAATAGGTAATTTTTGAAATTAGTGGCAAAAGTAAAAAAAGCTTTTATTTCTGCGTTACAAGAATCGTAATATTTTATATCTGTATATATACTTTGCGTACTCATTTTAACATGTTGGTGGTGTATGTAAAGTTAGTAATTTAAAAGTTATATTAACGAAACTCGTTCGGAAGGGGGATGTTCTACAATTAACCAAATTGCTATGTCCAACAGTTAACTATGAATAATTGTATACTAAAGGATGGTTAATTATCACCCTGTTTTTTTAAGGTTCTGCAAAATAAGTTTTATAGTTTTAATTAAAGATGGGCTGGGTTGAGGCGACATGATACCTGGAAACGACCATATCGGAAGAATTTTAGTTTTATGAGTTTTTTGAAAGATATAAGCATTAATTAAAAAAAGTTTCTAAGTGAATCAGTCGATAAGAAACCAATTTAAAATTTGGACTCAAAAAAGTTGCTCATTGCTTTTGACATTAAGGCTTTAAACGGACTTCGAAAACTTTCAGGCGCCATTAGTCCTAGAATGTAAGGGATCAGTGTGTTTTATTATAATTTCTTTATATTGACCGGTTAATTCTCTAGGGCAGCACCTAGCCACATTTTTTATTTAGGCCCTAAATTTATTACAAATAATTAAAACGTGAGAGCCCTCTGAGAGTTACGCTAAATATTCTTTGCCATTAACACCCCTTAACCAACACTGCGTAAAGATAGTTATTCTGTTCTAGCTCTGCGATAGACCGTTTAGTATGCGCCTGTTCCACAGAACCACACGGACGTAGAACCGGTGCTTGACGCTTCGTCAACCTTGGTTTTGTATTGGTCAAACCCTACAAAATTGACCCCGCCTATTTTTTCGCGTGTCCGCCCATTTAGGATATTTTTCTGAGGTCTCATGTCGCCTTAAGAAAATGTTGCCTTAAGTAGTGCCACCTTAAATATCCGACGCTTAACGCCAATCTATAAACACGATTTTTACATAAGAAGAAGAGAAAGGCATTAAAGAATATACATAATATTGTGCTCAAGTCTCTTAACGCCTTATTCAAAAGATTGCGGACGCGTTGCATGTCAAATTGCTAGAGTCAATAAAAATACTGTGGCACACCCCTTAACTGTTAACTGTGGCACACCCCTTTGGTTAATAGTGTACCATAATGTGAACACAATTAGCGAAATTCATTTTATTTAATGAATTTTCTATGAAACCATTACTAAATTAGGCATTTTTTAAATTGCGAATGTGTAGCCAACTACCTAATATATGTACTAAGCATTGCAGAAAAAAATAATTTTAAAGGAAAAATTACGCGCTATGATGTCTACAAATTTAGGTGGTTAACTGTTGAAAAGGTCACCCTATATTAAAACATAATAATATATAATCGTAGTACATAATCGAATTTCAAGAAAACCGTTTAACTTCGGGTTAAGTTCTTAAACTTTATTTTATTTTAAACGAGAAATGCCAACATCGCTCTCTCGCTATCTCTTTCTCTTGGCATGGATTGAATTACGACGCTGCACTTCACTTCTCGCGGGGCATTTTGGCTGCTGCGAATATAGCAATTAATTTTCATTAATCACACTTAAGGCGCACATAAATCTGAGCTGAGATATTGGATGCACTTTTCCTTCGCCCTTTGAGCGCGGCAAATGAGAGAACTCTTCCTTCTCTGGCACTTAACTGACGCCGGAATAAGGTTCGGAATCATTCGGCGGGTTACTATCGAGTATGGCTTCGCATAGTCAGAGCATAGTCTCACAATATACAATAAATAGATGTATGTAACACCCGACGTTTCGGTGTAGAATCATATGAAGCGAAAACAAATGAATAACTGATTGTGAAAGATAACTTCACCAGCTTTATTTTAAAATAAATTTAGAATTTGGATTTATAAAATTACCGCTAGATATCTGAGTTAAATCGCCTCGTCCCCTGACTACCAGTTTTGAAAGGATATACTTCGACTGGAATTAACCATCAGGATACCCCTAATCTCCAGACTGGTCACGGGTCCGAAATCACTACCTGCCGTATTTTCAGTGGGGATTTAGTTTGAATCTATCGCGGACCTGGATTCAGGGTCAGGAAGCCTAATGGTCATTTAAAGAGCGATTAACGACAGGTCACGGTCTATCCCACTGCTTAGGATGCAGTATATTTCCATAGTCTCCAGACTCCTTCAGCTATTAGTACACAACCGATTGGTGTCGCCGAACGGAGCGCTAACCATTCAGTAGCACCGGCAATCCCACCAGGAGAAACTTATCCACCAGCCTTGAGGCCTGAGACGCGGGAGTCTTACTCGGGGTAGATTTCCACACGAGGAGGCTTCTGAATAGGAGCTGAATAGTGAGTTGGGCTGATCCGAGAACAAATGGATCTTATGCTTGGGCTACGCACGATGCTGTTTTTCTCCTGAGCAGAGATTATTAGCCTCGCCTTCCGGAAAAATAGAATCAGCATCCCAAACCAAATTCCGCATACGCGGAAAAAACAGCTGCGCGTCCAGGCTTGTCCGCTTGTCCGCGCCGAATTTTTCGGCGCGATAGAATGTCAATCCGAAGGGGCAAACATATTTTCGGACGCGTCCGTCAGCCGCGGCTTATGGACTGTGACTGAAAGGTTATCTGTGTAATGAATTTCTATTGAGCCGTGCACATTATCGGCCGTCAGTCGCGGACGACTGTGCTTACGTTCGTAAGCCGAGGATTACGGACGCGTCCGAAAATATGATTGCCCCTTGACAGTCCTATTATGGAGCTTTGGCGGCGGCTACACTGACGTTTTTTTCCGCAAGTTCGCTGCCATTCGGGCGCGCGGAGCAAGCGATGCGGTCGTGTGCACACTTATGCGTGCGCGCATTTGATTATATTGTTTGTTGTTTTGTGTAAGCATGGCTGCCTTCGAACCACACGAGTAATTACCTACTCATGTGCTTCGATACAAAACTTCATACAAAACTTCATACAAAACTTCATAGGTAAGGAACTAATACATAGTATATTATTTTCACAAAAGGGCAAAAGTTGGTGGCCAACTGTGTGTGGTATAATTCTCAAATTTTGTAAGCATTCGTTCGATTAGTCTTAAGCGGCCGTTGTTACACTCCATTAGGCAGATTCGCGGGGATGCGCCAGTGTGGCCACTACTCTCCCCACAAACGGCGAAATTATACGGCAGTCATTAAGGAGCCAGGCCGCTCCTCTTTAGGGGTGGATAGAGACGGATTCTAGTATTCGATTGTCTGCTTTATCGATTACGAAAATTTTATGCCAAACTATAGCGCTCAAAATATGTCCAATATATATGCACTTTTTGCCGAAGTGATCAATTTGTTTAATTTTTGATTTTTTCGCTTTAATTCGTCTCAATTGGAGGCATTTTGTGTTACAAAAGGATTAGCTTGATTTTATATATATATATATATATATATATATATATATATATATATATATATATATATATATATATATATATATATATATATATATATATATATATATATATATATATATATATATATATATATATATATATATATATATATATATTTATATATATATATATATATATATACACGCTGTCCCAAAATTCAACGATAAGCGGGCACCAGAGGGCGGACCTGCTCACGACTACTCGAGAAAAAAAAGAAAAAAAAATATATCTGAATCATTTTTGAAATTACAAAAAAAAAAAAAAATCTTCGAAAATCGACACTCCTAATGGTATTTTTAACTATCATGACCACAATTTTTCAAATATTTCTGTTTTTTTTTTTGGATCGGCAACCTAAGTAGCACTGCTATCCATAACAACCCTTAAAGATACCAGAATACATGTAGCTTTTACACAGAAATTAATCAAAATCATTTTTTCCCCTAAAATTGTGAAAGATTTTTACTTTCATTCTACTTTTACTCATTGTGGTGTATAAAAATAGTACCGACACTACTATGGCAAGTTTTTTAAAAAGTTGACGCAGCTAACCAAGATTCTAAAATGGTATAATACTCTAGGAAAACTAGCTACAAAAAAATGCCAACTATTTCTTAAACAAGGACCGATTTTTTATTACATTATTAATATTACAGTAAATGTTCAAATTGTTGCCCACCGGCATTAATACAGGCACGACATCGCCTTAGAAATGATCGTTTTATTCGTCGTGCATATCTTCTACCATTGATATGATCCGCAGACTGTGTGATTTTTTGGCGAAGCTCGTCCAATGTTGCAATGGGTTTTGAGTAGACTCTGTCTTTCAGACAACCCCAGTAAAAGAAGTCCAGGGGGTTTAGGTCGGGCGAACGGGGTGGCCATAAGATAGGACCAAGTCGCCCGATCCAACGCTCTGGATACTCTTGGTTCAAGTATTCTCGCACAATACGGGCATAGTGAGCTGGGCAACCATCATTTTGAAACCACATGTTTTGTAAATCACGTAAAGGCACGTCTTCTAATAATTCTGGCAAGTCGTTTTGTAAAAAGTTCAAATAACTATTGCCATCTAAGTTTCCTTGTAACTCAATGGGCCCAATTACTTTTCCATTTAATATGCCCGTCCATAAGTTAACCTTGAATTGATACTGGGATTTGTCTTGTCTCATCAGGTGCGGATTTTCATTGCTCCAACTATGTATGTTGTGAAGATTTAAATAGCCATCTTTCTTGCAGGTTGATTCATCTGACCATAGAACTTTATTTAAGAATTGGGGATCTTCCCTGTGCTTTTGCAGCATCACACGGCAAAATGCGATCCGTAGTGGATAGTCCCGCGGTAATAACGTCTGCACACGCCTTTAGCGATATGGGTGAAGCCTGTAACGTTTTAGAATTCGATGTGCACAACTTTTGGGATTCCCGTAGCTAGTTCTATGGCACGTACTGAGGTAGTTGAATCGTTTTCTATTTCATTGAGAACTTCTTCATCGCGTTCCAATCTAGGTCTTCCAGCGTTTCTCCTGTCAGATGGTAAACGTCCCTCTGCAAACGCTTGATGCACATGAATAAATACTCGATAATCCGGGTATCTTTGAGCATTTGGATACCTTTCTCGATACAATCTACTAGCAGCATTAGCATTGGTTCGGCATTCTCCATAAATTAAATGCATATTAGCGTATTCCAACGGTGTGTACGGTAGCGGCATGATAAACGCTAAACAGTCCAAAATACACCAAAACACCAATTCACAAAATACACAATCACAGTCCAAAATAATGCCAGGTCAGTTAAATTTGCAGATCACCAGTCCAAAAAAGCGAAGCCAAAAGTCGTTAGTACGAGAGCCACATCAATTGAATACTTAAGAGGTGCACAGTAAACAAAGGACCGGAGCGTACTGACTTGTATACCTGCCCTATACTTACATAGAATTGAGATATACTATGAGCTTTTACTAATTTTATTTTAAATATATATATATATATATATATATATATATATATATATATATATATATATATATATATATATATATATATATATATATATATATATATATATATATATATATATATATATATATATATATATATATATATATATATATATATATATATATATATATATATATATATATATATATATATATATATATATATATATATATATATATATATATATATATATATATATATATATATATATATATATATATATATATATATATATATATATATATATATATATATATATATATATATATATATATATATATATATATATATATATATATATATATATATATATATATATATATATATATATATATATATATATATATATATATATATATATATATATATATATATATATATATATATATATATATATATATATATATATATATATATATATATATATATATATATATATATATATATATATATATATATATATATATATATATATATATATATATATATATATATATATATATATATATATATATATATATATATATATATATATATATATATATATATATATATATATATATATATATATATATATATATATATATATATATATATATATATATATATATATATCATAGCTCTTGCAGACCATGGCCAAACTCTAGCGCTCAAATCAATATGCGCAATATAAATGCATGTTTTGCTGTTTCATTGCATCAGCGTGTTGCGCTATGCGCCGAGTACATAGCTCTTGCAACCCATTGCAAACCCCTAGTGCTCATAACAAAATGCACAATAGAGATGCATGTTTTGCTGTTTCATTGCATCAGCGTGTTGTACTATGCGCCGAGTACATTGCTCTTGCAGCCCATTGCCAAACTATAGCGCTTAAAACAATATGCTCAATAGAGATACATATTTTACTGCTTTATTGCATAAGCGTGTTGCGCTATGCGCCGAGTAAATAGCTCTTGCAGCCCATTGTCAAATTATAATGCTCAAAACAATAAGCACAATAGAGCTGCATGTTTCGCTATTTTATTGCATGCGCCATAGTCTTACACTATGCGCCGACCTAAGCTCTAGTGCTCAAAACAATATGCACAACAGAGATACATGTTTTGCTATTTATTTTCATCAGCGTGTTGAACTATGCACCGAGCACATATCTCCGCTGTAAGCGTATCGATATTAGGTCGATCACTGCTCATCGCAATCGATTCGATGATACATAGCTATCCCTTCCCTATTTCTGCCGGCCACCTTATCTGTTGTGAGCTCTCGTTCTTTCTATGATTTCCAAGAGGTTATAAATTATAATGTAATCGGACTCGGTGGGGGGGAAACCACCGTTTCTCTTGCAATAATTCATTGTTGGTCATTAATTTTCACGGAGCAAGTGATACATTTATTTATGTCATTTATTCGGCCTCCCGCCGTGAGCTTCGTAGACCCTTTTCGGAGGCATTACGCCAAAATATAAACGTACCTATACATTACATAGTTGGCTACTGAAAAAGACATCGCGAGAATAGCGCTGTTGCTATTCTACCGTCGTAAATGAAAACACAGTAACTTCATTTACTGTGTTTATACAAGTTTGGTTTTTTAAAATCACGAGTTGGAGTACTATAAGGCAAATTTTTCGGTTTGTCTGTCGATGGATAGTTACCGAGATACCTTAGATAAAAACACAGTATTTTCTAAAATATCAGAATATTTTGAATAAAAAACACAGTATGTATAATTTTTTTAGTTAAAATACTGTAACCTATTATTTACTGTTATCTTTTTTAATACTTATAAGCATTTAAGAAATATATTTGTTTGGTTACAACACGGCTTCCTCAGATACTGTGGTTTTAGGTAAAATTTTGTTAAAAGTTGATTTATTAATACACGAATTATTTACAGTTTCTCAATTACTGTGGTTAAGGTGCCTGCAGTTTTTTATTTATTTAATTTTTTTTATTTATTTTACATGGTTAGAACACAGTAATGGGTAAAATTTACCTTTAACACAGTAACCACTCAGTTACGGTGTTATAGCTTAAAAATATAAAATTTATCAAATTAATTTCCTAATTTAAAACACAATATCTAATTTAATGAAGTATACCATTATAATTTAATATATATTTTTATACCTTGAGGTTCTAACTATTTTTTAACATTAAAGATTAAAAGAAATAATCTATATTGATTACTTTGTTCATGAAAACAAATATTTAACAACTGAACTTTGACCGCGTTTTTCTCAAAACGTCTTTTTTCAAGTTACTGTGTTGTCATTTACGATGGCAGTATTAGAAACTGAGCTCTGGAATTTCTCCATGACTAAAATTGAAATCATAGTTTATACAGTCGATTAATCAAGTAACGAATTCAATTAGATACCATTTTGTAACTATACGTATACCTACATCTTTTTTGTTTAAAAAAATATAAAAATAAACTCTCCTACAGTATCAGACAAACGACCGGTATACAAGTATACAGGATGAGTTATATAAATAAGATAAAAACCAATTTACTGCGTGAAGTTTTTAACACCCGGCGTTTCGGCGATGTTGCAACCGCCGCTGTGTAGGGTAGACTGTTGAGTATAGAAATAGAAATAGAAATAGAAATATTTTTATTGTCCGAAATTGTGGTGGTACATTTATGGTGATAATGCGTAAAACTATGTATCTCACAATTACCTGTTATTAAAACAGATTGACAAATTTACTTATCTGCTAAATTGACTTATCTGCTAATTATAATATCTTATTAAAAATGCAATTATTTCACTGGTTTAACATGAAAAAAAAATTTAAACAGACCGGATAAGTAGAGCTAACAATAGAAGACAATTAGAAAAAATAATTCACCAATAATATAAAAAATAAAGAAAAAATCAAAAATCAAGGAATAATCAAAATTCCGCCTATAAATACGAAATGTATATAATTTAAAATGTAACAGTAGAAAACAATTAATAAAAAATAATTCATCAATAATATAAAAAATAATGAAAAAAATCAAAATCAAGGAATAATCAAAAATCCGCCTATAAATACGAAATGTATATAATTGAAAATTTGTAATCTTTCTAATTGAATTAATTTAAAAACAAAATGAAAATGCATGCCTACAATATAATATTATGAGAAATATTCGTTTAATGTGTAAAAGCTTTTATCGATAAGCCATTTTTTCAACGCTGCGGTAAACCCTTTTCCTTTTATTTCTTTGATATTTGCAGGTAGGTGGTTATAGATTTTTATTGCATTGTATAACATTCCTTTTTTAAATAGAGTTAAATTTGGCTTGGGTGCTTGTAGCTCATGTTTATTTCGTGTGTTATAGCCGTGTTCAACATTGTTTGTTTTGAAATACTGATCGTGGTCCCTTATAAATTTGCAGGTTTCCAAGATGTATATCGATATAAACGTTAGCACAAACTCCTTTTTAACCCTTGGAGTAAATGGGTATTTTCATGGATGCATCTGTCTCTTTTGCAGGATTTTCGGCGACATCGACCTTAAAGTACTATAACTACGAAACTACTACACCAATCATAAAAAGAACAACTGCACAATGATTGCATTGAAATTTCGAATATAGAATATTGAAATATCATTTTGTAAATCAATTAGATAATTATGAATAAATATGAGAACGTCAAAGAAGTGAAAAAAACGCGGAACCAGATCTGGTCGTATCATACTCAACGGATAATTGTTTCAGAACCAGATTTGGTCGTATCATACTCAACGGGTTAAATAGTGGTTTGCAGCTGTCAGTCTTTGGAATTCCACATATTATTCGTAAGCATCGTTTTTGTACTATGAATATTTCCTCTGCGTTTACCGAATTGCCCCAAAGCGTAATTCCATATTTTATGCAGGCGTAAATATATGCATAATATGCCATAAAGGCTGTTTTTTTATCTGTAGTTCGTTTTAAAATCCTTAGAGCGTAGCAAAATTTCGAAATTTTTATTTTTACATCTTCGACATGGGCTTTCCAGTTCAAATTACAGTCGATTGTTATCCCTAGTAATTTGAATTTTTGCACCATATCAATAATCTGAGCGTTATGTTTAATTTCAAATTTGTATTTTTGTGCTTGATAGGAATGAAATTGCATACATTTTGTTTTTTCCGCATTTACACTTAAATTATTTGACCCTAACCATTCAGTTACTTCTATAAAGCTTGTGTTTGCGCTGCTTTCCACATCAGCTTTAGTATGGCCCCCAATTAAGATAGAAGTATCGTCGGCGAATAGGATTATTTTCTGTTGTGTCGCTAAAGGAAGTTCGTTTACATATATTATAAACAGCAGGCAACCGAGGACGCTTCCCTGCGGAATGCCATGCTGTGATCGAAGCCATTTTGATCGTACAGGTTCTACCATCTTTTTATTGCTATTAAAGTATGTAATTTCAACGCACTGCTCCCGTTCAGTAAGGTAAGATTTTAACCAATCATAGGCTTTGCCTCGGATTCCGACGTTGTAGCATTTCTCTAAGAGTTTTTCGTGTAGTACACAATCATATGCCTTAGATAAATCTAGCAATAACCCCAGGGTGACATGTTTATTATTTAGTAAATTTAGAATTTCGTTAGTATATTGAAAGACAGCTAGTGTAGTTGACTTGTTCTTTCTAAATCCATTTTGATTTTCCGAAAAAATATTATATTTTTCAAGGAAACTATATATTCTAGTGTAGACGGTCTTTTCGTATATTTTCGCAAAAGTTGATAGGAGAGCAATCGGACGGTAGTTTGAGGGGTTCCTACTATCCCCTTTTTTAAAAAGTGGCCTAATAATAGCTCTCTTTAAATAAGTGGGAAATATACCTTCTTGAAATGACTGATTTATTAGCAGCGCTAAAGGTGCTGATAATTGGTCAACACACGACTTGACCACGCTGGTCGGAATTTCATCATAGCCAAAAGATTTCTTATTTTTTAGCCCCTTAATTATAGTAGATATTTCTTTTTCATCAACCGGATTTAAATATATAGAATTACTTACGCTATTTGTTGGTAATATTTGTTTTCCGTTTGAAGGATTAGCTGTCTGTTTATCTTTTCCAACGGTAATAAAAAAATTGTTAAATTCTCTCGCTATTCTTTTTGGCTCGACTGTGGGCATGTTTTCAATGTTTATTTCTAAATTTTTTTGTTTTATTTCCTTTGATCTTCCACTATGATCTTTTATAACTTGCCATGTTGACTTCACTATGTTTTCTGATGTTTCAATAATTTTTTTATAATGTAACTTTTTTGCACAATTTATAGTTTTTGATAGTATTTTTTTATATGTTTTGTAATGATCAGAAATTATTCTACTTTTTGCACTCCGTTTCAAAATTAAAAGCAAACGTTTATTTTTACATGATATTTTTAGACCTTTCGTTAGCCAATTCGCTTTTTTTGTCGAATTCGCACTACAGGTTTTGTGTGGAATATTTTCTTCTAAACAATTATGAATTTTTTCGCTAAATACTTTTAAATTTTCATCTACATTTTTAGTATGTATGTTTAAATGTTCTGACCAATTAATATTGGCAATAGCATCACGAAATTTGCCAATATTTAATGCGCTGTATATACGTTTTCTGAACTTCCATCTTATTTTATTATTCTTTTTATTAAGATTTTCTAGCTCCAGGCAAAATGTTTGAGAAGTGTGATCCGAAAAACCCAGATCCAAAACGTTTGTTGTAAAAGTTTCCGCATTTGTTAAGAAGTTATCGATACATGTTCCTCCAGACAGTG
Organism: Micropterix aruncella; assembly: GCA_944548615.1. Classification (NCBI taxonomy): domain Eukaryota; kingdom Metazoa; phylum Arthropoda; class Insecta; order Lepidoptera; family Micropterigidae; genus Micropterix; species Micropterix aruncella. Next base: position 24,003,784 of record OX155969.1, read on the forward strand.
TAATTCGAGTTGCCTGATTACGAATTCCAATTTTTAAATTATATAATTGTGTCAAATTTAGAAATTTTTTAACATGTACATTATTATTTAAGATATCAACATTATAATCTCCCGCAATAATGACGGTTTTGCGAATATTTCTCATTAATGTTTGTTCGAGAAATTGTTCAAATTTAACAAGAAACGTATTAAAATCTCTTTCAGGTCTATATATGCAAACTAAAACTATATTAAGGCTAGGAATTTCAACTCCGCAACATTCAAATATAAATTCCTCACTAAGTAACGATATATCCGGTCGGTCGATATACTCTAAACATTTCTTTACGAATATACATACGCCTCCATGGATGTGCGATTTACGGATGTATTTTGCTCCCATTTCATAGTTTGATAGTCGATATAGTTCCTCTTCTCCAGGTCGCAGCCAATGTTCGCTCAGACATATTGCATCAAAAGAATATGACGTTTCCAGGAATGATTCTATAATATCCATTTACCCTGGACCCTATATACCCTGGACCACGGCGATTGCAACATTGCCGAAACGTCGGGTGTTACAAACTCCACGCTCTAAATTCAAGATTCACCCCCGCTGCTCAGGAGACAGTATATTTCCATAGTCTCCAGAATCCTTCAGCAACTAGTCAGAGTTCCCAACTGATTGGCGTCGCCGAACGGTGCGCTAACGCGGCACTTCCACCAGGAGAAACAGATCCACCAGCCGCGAGACCTGAGACGCGAGAGTCTTACCCTGGGTAGCCTTCCACACGAGGAGGCTTCTGAATATAAGCTGCATCGTGAGTTGGGCCGATCCGAGAACAAAATGGATCTTACGGCCCAAGCTGCACGAAACCGTTAGCTACCCCCGTAGGTTAGCATTACAATGACCCGAAACCGCTCTATAATATCTAAGGCAGTTTAGACCCTGAATTGGGCATCAACGAAAACGGGATATAGGCTTTGGCCCACATAGTACCATACCTCCATATCTATCGACAGAAGCAAATAATGTGTTGTTTTATTAATGGCTGATTCAGCGTCCTTTCACTACTCCGAGTGAAGGCCTCAATTGTAGTCCCCGTCTTTCACGACATGGTTACTTCGCGCAAATAAACCGACAAAATAATTATATAAATAAAAACATCAATTTTATTGACAAGAGAATTATAATAATTTAAAACCGATAACATTTTAAACCCTTTAATTAAAATTTCCAGCGTAGACCTGGTCTTCAAGCTTGCTCCAGAAGTGCACCCTGCATTAAGATGGGTCAGTGCTGGGGGTCAGCGTGCCGTCGATTTCCATATAGTTGGTTACGTATTTAGTGGCTGGCAGCCACTTCGTTGGTAGAAGGTGCGTGCAGTTACCAGGTGTAGGCTCGCTAGATCGAATAAAAGATTAGGATGTATCAAATAGTCTGGTTTTTCGAAAAGGGACACCTCGTAATTTTCTAGAATTGCACGAAAATATTGTGACTGTTTAAAGGACCGATCAGGTAGTGACGTCTAACCTTCGCTTGAAACTAAATTTCGGGTCAATTTAATTCCTGGTCAATTAAGGTTATTAAAGGTCAAAATTAAAAGTCAACCGAGGTGAGGGACCTGGGAACTACATTTGATAGGCAGTTGAATTTCCGTGCACACATTACAAATATTTGCAATCGTGCTAGCAAAATGGTCAGTTTTGTTATTCGTATATGCAAACAGTTTAATAATATTCATGTAATGTTTCTACTATATATATAAATGTTTAATCCGTAGCATACTTGAATATAACTCGGTCATCTGGTGTACAGTGAAAAGAAATACATTCAGATGGTATAGCGTATTAAAAAATTTTTTTAAGATATATTTATTACAGAAAATACAATATTTATCCATACTTATTTCCGTCCGATTTTGTGCTAGGAATGGTAGGATACAACAGTCTTGAAACGCGTCGATATTTTTCCCTAATTATATTTGCATATAAATTAATTCAATGAACTATTTATTTGCCAGAGATACTATGTAAGTTTGAATTGTACGTACCGATAAATTACACAGCGAGGAGATCGCATCTATCGTACCATCGTACAAATATTTTTGTAGACAGGCCAGTGGGAAGGGTTAAAGCTCTTCTTTATTCCTTACCCACAGAAATAGACATCTTTTGTATATCCCTTTGGCAGCTCAAAAGGCAACTCCCTACTATCTCATGTTTATCATAATCTGTCTTTTATTTAGTTTTATATTTTTATGTTTTTTCCTTGTTCAATGTTAGAATTAATTTAGTTATGTAAGTCATTTGTTTTTAGACTTACACTCTAGCTTTAATATTCAAGGGCGAATTGGATTCGTCTGTAATACTCTTGAATAATGTTTGAAACTAATAAATAAATAAATAAAGAATGTGGAAGTCCACATAGGTTGATTTCTGGAGGTATCGAATAGGCAAAAATGCTGGAAATGAATTATGACAATATCTATTTATTGATTTTGGAGTTTTAACAAATGGAGAAAAAACACAACAAAATATTATGCCTTTTCAAATCGTTTACGAGATTGCCTGGCAGCATTGTCTCCTTGATATTTAATCTAATCATATTCGTCAACGATCAAATGGCGCGGCACGTCATTCATTGCTCACGATACTTTAGCTCTTATCAAGGAACGTTAACTGGAACTAGAGACTAACCTGAAAGAATAATTTCCTCCAATCATCGGCAACCAAGCGTGGATAAGGAACCCATTTTTAGTCTCCATTTATACCCTCGAAACAGATTTATCGGATTCACATGTCAACTCGTTAATTGAACTGTCATGTGATGCAACACTCAAAAACATATCCGAGAGAATATCATTGATAGATTTTTGGGTATCTTAAATATGTTGACACGTTGTCACTTGTTCAAACTGCTAAAATGAGGCATGAGTAACCCGACCATTCTCAGGAAATTTGGTTTGTACGTACCCGATATCTAATTTCAAACGACAGGACATGAACTATGTATTTGCTAAGCCGTATACTCGCAATAACATCATCCAGTTTAGGATGCGATGGTTGCTCGACATATTCGTTACTTGACCGCCATGCCATCAGTAGATCTGCACTTGACTTATTTACGAACAATCTCACTAAATTTATGGATATGGTTGTATTGTTTCTATCAGATCAAATATTGTTTATTGTATAGATTAAATATTGTAACCTTTAGTTTATTAAATATTGTTATTTCTCTATTGTTAGTCAACGAATTACTGGCAAGCTCTAATGTTGTCTATTTTGGGGATAAATAAATAGACAAAGTGTCAAACAGACAGTAAATTGGAGCTTCAATGTCAACCGGCGGATCGACAATAGCATTTGTGACAGTGGGGCGGTGTCGACTACAACGGGCGAACCCATCACCCCAGGCTGGTATAAGGATATATAATCGTTGTTTCAGCCGTGGGATAAGCCTTGAGGACATAGATACAATACAAATCTACTGTCTAGCTATGCCAACATGCCCGTCAGAGACCAACGCTTTACAACGAGGCACCGGGAAAGGTATCCAGCGGGTAGCCTCGCCTCCTGACTACCAGTTTTGGAAGGATATCTCCGTCTGGAATTAACCATCAGGATACATCCTTCTCCCGACTGGTTACGGGTTAAAGGTCCCTAGCGCGGTCCTTTCTCTAACGTAGCGGTGATACAATGTCTACTGAATCTATCGCGGACCACGGATTCCTTTGCCCGGCTCTCCACCAGGAATTGGGTAGCCGATTGGTCGTTTAACTAATACCCTCGTTCTATATGAAACAATACTGTTTCCAGACTCCCACAGCTGTCAGTCGGAATGCGCAATCTGTTGGCTGACACAGCACAGTGCGCAAACCGTCCAGGGGCGTCCGGAAGTTGACTCCTTGGGAAAACTGGCCCGCAGGCCAGAGTCCTACCCGGGCTCGAACTTCTGCGTAAAGGCTGACGGATGTGTGTTTACCCGTGCGTTTGGCCGACCCTACACACATGGGTCTTGGTGGCCAAATTGCAACAGGGCCTATTAGCTCCCAAAGCATTTGGGAAACTCGACCTATGTATGTGACAGATAGCATCAATAAAATAAGTCTCCCTAACTATATTATTATTGAAATAAACAAGTGTATTACTCAGTGTCGCCGAAGTTTTCAATGATCTTCACCAGCCTCCTCCTGGTCCATCCATCAGGGGTATATTCTCCAATTCTCGGCGAATCGAATGGGCAAATGAAGTATATTTCATCGAAGTGTGTGGCTCCTACAAGGCCCAAGGATTCAGTCGGAATTCCATTTAGAAGACCTAGGTATGAGAATCTGTAGTAGTATACTGGCTTCATTGAGGTCTTCGCCAACTCTTTGACTGCTGTGTCGACCGCTATGAAGACTGTGGCGTCGCTGAATAGGTCGATGAGGATCTCAAAGTTTTCATGTATAGTTAAGTCGATGAGATCCACATTGGAAGTGCCGAAGAAGTACATGAGGATCGTTTGGTAGACTTTTAGGCGTCCATTTTCGCTTAGTACTGCTTGCCAGTGGAGAGGAACGACAGTTCCTACAGAACGAATAGCAACATTGAGGTCGAAATTTCCTCGAATATAGAAGAACACCGTTTCTAGTGATGTGGTTCCCAAAATAACTGGAACTTGGTTATACTGCCCGCTCCTTATGTAAGCAATAGGTGGTCTGGTGAGAAAAGCCTCTTTTCCTTTAAATTTGGTCTCAACGACTGGAGCGAAGGGGAAATCCAGCAAAGAAGTATCGAAGGTAGGCTGCATCAGCAATGAAGCTTCGAGTACAGTAGCAGCGTCTATAGCTTGAAGGTCTTCCAAGAAATTTTGGTCCGATATGTCTAATCCGAGAAGTTGAGCAAGAATAGCAGCTTTTTCTAAAGGTTTTGTTTGTATAGCGTAGTCTGCTAAGCTCGAACCTGACATAGAAATAAACCTATCGAACAAATCCTTGACCATTGGAGACAGTTGTTGCATCTGTGCAGCCGTACTACCGACACTTTCGCCCCAAACGCTAATATTATTGGGGTCACCTCCAAAGTTATCGATATATTTTTTCACCCAACGCAGCACCAAGACTTGATCCTTCATCGCAGCATTTCCCGGCACATCAGGAGTATGCAGACACAAGAACCCAAACGGACCAAGCCGGTAGTTGAATTCTACGACCGCAAATCCCGCTTCCAGTAAGAGTTCAATGTTGTACATATTGGCAAATCCATTGATAAACCCTCCGCCAAAAATATGACACAGAACTGGTAATCCATGCTTTGGCATGGGCTGACCAAGCGGGGTGAAAACGTTTAGGAACAGGCAATCTTCACCACCGATGATAGCAGTGCGATCTGCATTTGGTTGAATGCAGACTTCACCAGCTCTTGTTGCGTCATAAGTCCCGTTGGGAAGTTTCACTGAATCGGATCCTGGAATTTTATGAAGAAAATGAAGAAGTAAGCAAGTATTGCAGTAACTATATGTGGGCGCTTTAAAATTTGAATCAATATGATATGTAATACCAACACAACAAAAGCTTTGTTTGTTTATTTTGTGGTTGTGGTCTACTTACGTTTCTATAGGTAAGTATCTACCAGCTAGATTGAATATCCTTGGGTAAAATCGTGTTAATGCGTGATAATTAGCCGTTTATAACTAATTATAAAAATAATGACAATAATGAGTTATACAAATGGACCAAAAGTCCGGTAACATTTCAAATGGTTATCAAAAATACAAAAGTGGACATAGAAAAAAACATCGTTAATTTATTATAAAAGTACAGTAATCAGGGTTTATTAAGCTATTGCATAGCTTTTATCGCGGGCCTAGGCCAGCGCGGCGACTGAATGAAGAAATTTCTTAACGAAAATTAATGATTTTAAACTGATAATTACGTCTGAACGAGTACTGCTTACGATTCGGAAAAAATATATGTTAAACAAGAACATTTTCCTAATATTCTTAGCTTTGAATATTTTAGATTTTATTTATATTACATATTGTAATTAATTTGTGAAATTAGGTCTAACCGAACACAAAAACGACTACTACGCAAATACTATCTGGCGTATTATTATAAAATCTGCACCATTTTAAAGATAATTTTATTATCTATCTTTTTATCTACGATTTTTTCGAATAATCCGTTTTTTTGCTTTATCGAATAAAAAATTCGTGCGCGGCGCTCTATCGGAAGATGTTTAAATTATTCCGAATCATTTGCTTCCGCAGCCGCAAATGATTCGGAATAATTTCAACGTTTTCCGATAGAGCGCAGTTATCTGATATCAGAAAAAATAAAATAAGTAAAATAAATAAATAATTATAATTGCATAAGTTGTTAAAAATGCTATGCAATAGCTTTACCGCGGCAGTCCCCGAGTGCCACACGTATTTTTTCCTTATATTTTTTGTATGGTAGTTCCAAAAACTGTCTGGGTACTATGCAAATAGACCATACGCTGGTGTAAATAGTATTTTTTTAATATTGAGAATCATCTCTTGGTTTTTCAAAAACTGAAGACCAATCTCGCTTGTTTTTTATAAAAAATAACGTCATTAAAATGTGATCTTTTATTATTTTTACACTCCTGTAACCAAGAGCGGAAATTTTCCATCACCGCCCGACAAGTGTTTGAATTTCCTCGCGAATATTTTCTTTTAATTCTTCAATAGACATTGGGTTGCTATTAAAAACTTTAAAAGAAAAAAATACGTGTGGCACTCGGGGACTGCCGCAGTAAAGCTATTGCATAGCATTTTTTAACAACTTATGCAATTATAATTATTTATTTATTTTACTTATTTTATTTTTTCTGATATCAGATAACTGCGCTCTATCGGAAAACGTTGAAATTATTCCGAATCATTTGCGGCTGCGGAAGCAAATGATTCGGAATAATTTAAACGTCTTCCAATAGAGCGCCGCGCACGAATTTTTTATTCGATAAAGCAAAAAAAAACGGATTATTCGAAAAAAGTCGTAGATAAAAAGATATATAATTAAAGTATCTTTAAAATGGTGCAGGTTTCATAATAATACGCCAGATAGTATTTGCGTAGTAGTCGTTTTTGTGTTCGGTTAGACCTAATTTCACAAATTAATTACACTATGTAATATAAACAAAATCTAAAATATTCAAAGCTAAGAATATTACGAAAATGTTCTTGTTTAACATATATTTTTTTCGAATCGTAAGCAGTACTCGTTTAGACGTAATTATCAGTTTAAAATCATTAATATTCGTTAAGAAATTTATTCATTCGGTCGCCGCGCTGGCAGGCCCGCGATAAAAGCTATGCAATAGCTTAAAAGTCCATTGGTGCCAAATCCGGGCTGCGGTGTAGCCAATTAATGTCACCTCTTTTGGATATGAACTTTAGGCCAAAAATATCACGAACTGCTGCTTTGGAGTCGTTAGAGATGTGACATGTTGTTCCATCTTGTTCAAACTGTGACCGTTGATTAAAACCAAAGTAGTCCTGTAATCCTAGACCGCTTGTAAAACACTAGACCGCTTTAGAGTAGAGATTCCACGTTGTTTTCGCACAGATGCTCGTACGCGCTCTATCTTTAAGGGTTCACCGGACGTCCTAGGTGGCCGTATCGTGGCTGATTTAATGTTGAACCCGTCTCCTCGAATTTCAGCACCCATTTTTAATTGCTCGAGTCGATGAAGCTTGATTTCTGTTCCGTATATTACAGTGAGAACAAAATTTTCGTTGTGCTTCAGTCACGGAATCGTTGTTGCGATAGTACCGCGTACGCAAAACGCGCGTTGTGCTCCGCTGAACGACGCCACGCTACTAAATTCCCAGTAGCCGCTCTCACGTTCAGTAGCGCCCCGCTCTGCCCCGCCCCCCGCAATTTGAAGCAGTAACCGATTCAAATGTTACCGAACTTTTGGTCTACCCTATATAAAAGAATAATAATAATAATGTTCAAAGTTCAAAGTTTGTTTATTCCAAAAAACCCGGTAAGGGTATAGAACTTACAATTAATAAATACATTTTTTATAATATTCATATTTTAAACATATCATATATCTGGTAAAAATAAAATTAAATCACGTTAGAAATCTGAAAGTCAATAAACTATACAAAATCAACCATTACATTGTCTAAATATTAAAAAGATCATTTAGAAATATCAAAAATAGAAATACCATATCCAAAAATAAAAAAAATAAAAAAGTATACATCTTTAAATAAAAAAAACAATAATAATAATAATAATCAAGGAGTCCAATTTGGAAGGCATCAAATAATATAAAAATCAGAGTAAAAATATAAAAATAAAAGCAATAATTCCTAAATCAGGCTACATAATCATTAAGTAAATTGTCTATAAAATGAAGTGTTCAGAATAGGATTAAAATGGAAGTTAAAAAAAATTAAAAATAAATAAAATAAACAAGTAGTCAATTGTGAATATAAAATTTTAAAAGTCCTTGCCATATAAACATTTTTGCAGTAAAAATTCCTTTGTAAGTTTTTTGAATAGTGTATATGTTTGTATATTTTTTAATTCATCTGGTAACCTGTTATAAAATGTTATGCTTCTGTATTGAGTTGTCCTTTCAAATTGTGATGTTGCAGGTATAGAATTATGAGTATACATCGATTGGTGCCTTGTGTAACAATGAGATCAATAACAAAACATTATATAATAATAATGAGACAGTTTATGAGTTACGTATCGAAAAAAGCTTATCTCAACTTTATTTAATCGTCATTGAAAGTTGCGGAAAAAACAAATTAATCGAACTTTTTTGGTTTTAGATTTTTTGGGACCCTGGTAATACCTATGAAAGTAAACGCTATAACACCAGATAAAAAAAGTCAGCTAATATGATAGCAATCAAAAGTACGTCACAGTTTTTCATGTAACTGCAAAAAAACCTCGAAACAATCAAAAAATTCTGCACATATTTGGGAATGTTCTGGGTAGGGTTTGAGGTGCTTCACCTCTGCTTCGGGTTGCAATTATTTTTAAAACGCCCAGTATATAGATTGTTTTATTTCGGCACCAGAAAGTCGATTTTTCGTACATGAATACGATCAATGAATACGAACGCCATATACTCACCTAACTAACCTTAAATCTCAAGCTGTTGATCGGGGGTTTAGCATAGCGGATTCCTTCGAAGCTTGCATATGAAACACCCTTCTCTGTAGTTTGGTATCTGCCCACGAAACTAGTGGACATAGACTTAGCATAAGGGCTTTTGCGCAAGTTAACTGTCAAATTATACATACAGTAACAACAATATGTAACTAAATAAGTAAAGTACGAGTATTATAAGATACTTACGTTGTCCATTACACACTGCTAATAGTCCCAGCAAAATTACACCACTCTAACTCATATTTCGTTTTAGCATAAATGCACAAAATGGAAGTATTTTTTATTCACCTAAAAAGTAGGTCTGTTTATATTATGATTACAATTTTATCTTTAAATGTAAATTCGCCATTTTAACCCCAATATTGTCTTAATAAATGTGGCCCAAATATATGTATCATGTTTTAGGGTAACAGAGTATTAGTTTTATTTGTATTCTTTATTGGTCACGGTTGAGTGACAATGGGCCCGATTGCGTTTCTTTGTGAACTAAAACTAAAATTAGTCCAAGCGAACGAGACAGAGCGATACGTTAGAGCGGGATATGAAACGAACGATCGTCGATAAATACTACCTGTCGAACTTATACGCGTCCGAATAAATTCGAGCATATTTCGTGCGGTGTAAGATTTGACCTTGGCGGGCAGTTTTAATGCGAAAAAGTGACAACCGGTCTTCTCGCACTCCGCTTTAGCGTATTGCCCCGTCTCGTTCACACGGACTAATTTCCGATTTTAGTTCACGAAGAACCGCAGTCGAGCCCAATATGTACATAGGTTTCAGGATAGAGATTTAAAATTTCACATTTCAAATCAATTTACTCATTTTCACTTTATATTTTTAAAATATTAAAAAAATCAAGACCTAACTAGGCTGCGGCCTGTTCTAAGGTGGACAATTTATTTTTATTGATAATATTTTAGGATTTCTTTTAACATCATCGTACTTAATAAAATTACCCTGATTTTTCCGCGTTCAAACCTAGAACTATTTAATAGGGAACTCAAATTGGTTGTAAGGATACATATGCTACAATAAGCTTTCCGTTAATATTAAAAACTACAAATTCAGAAGAATAAACACCCCAGTTTGTAAAGCTGAAAATATATCTCATTGATAAAAAATTGTATTAGGTTAACGATTCGTAATATGGCGGACTTTAAATGCTAGCTTGTACACGGGATATTCCAAGAAAAATTTGTAATTTCGGTCCAACAATGCATCCTTGTACCGAAGTTCAAGTCTCTAACTGCAGTATTCCGAGATTGATATATGACTGGTGGACCGAGTTTCACCACAATTTTTTAACTCTTACGATGACCAAATGATACCTGCATGCCAAATTTCGGCATATTGGGATAAAGCGTTTAGGTGCTATCGTGGACACACCCCCCACACAGAGCCACACTCAGACACCCCCCCCCCCCACATACACACAGACTCAAGGTGAGCGGGGTCAAAATGGAGATTTCCGTCTACATTAGTTTTTTTTTGCGCATTCAAAAAACTTCTTTTAGGCCGGGAAAGTAAAACAGAAATAAACAGTATCGCCGCCTAGCGGAAATCCGGTGAAACAGCTTCGAAAGCACCCGTCGACGTCTAAGCGAAGGCAAAAACCCCAGCAGCGGCTAAATAGTGACAAATACAAGTGACAGATGAGCCAGCTGCTCGAAACTGCAGCGGAGAAAATCAAATAATAAGTTTTTTTGAGTCGCTTGTATAAGAAATATTCTAACCAAAAATTCACAATTTTATTTTGGTCCAACTAGGCACCTATATACCGAATTTCAACAATATAAGATCTGCGTTTGGCTGTATCAGTTAAGCAGGGAGGAGGCTCTACAATGGTAAGGGGGTGTTTTTCGGCGAATTGGGTAGTACCCTTGGTCAGAATTCACGAGAGACTGAATGCAGATGGTTATATGAAAATATTAGGGCATTATGCAATTCCATCTGCACGCATCTTGATTAAGAATAATGTTATCCTGCAATAAGACAACAACCCCAAGGACATAGAAAAAAATATATTTAAAAAAATAAACAAATAAACTTGCTAGGGTACTTGATTTGTTTAATTGGCCTGCCCAGAGTCGCGATCATAATTTAATTGAACCATTTTGTGATTTTTTGGACAATAAAAAAAAAGAAAGACGCCCAGTCAACAAAAAAGATGTGTAGAAAGAGCAAAAAAACTGGGCGAGAATACCATAATTGCGCCAACCCGCATGACAGAAACAGAACGTGATATGGGGGAGTAAACTAAATATTAAATTATAATTTAATTTTTAAGGTAATTGCTTATAAGTATTGCTTATAAGTAACGGATTTCAATTAATCGTAAATGTGGCTAAATAATGGCTTTTATTGTTTTAAAAATATAATCATTTCATGAGTAGTTTTCAACATTTATTCAAAGAAGTATAAAGTATTCGAAAACCTGTATAATTTGGCTTTTCAAACTGCTAAAGTAGTTCTTTATTTCTGCGATAGAATATAAGGCTAAACAGTATAATATCTGCAGAAGCTTGGTCTTTCTGGAGCGAGCACACATTGCAATTGATAGTTACTTCCCTTTAGTTAGTAGATATCTACAGTTCCAAATGCTAGGTACTCCGAGGTCGCGAATATATTTTACATTAGGGATCACGTCACGATTAATGTGATAACTAAATTTCACCAAGTATTTCTTTCGGCTGACTTTTAATATATTTACTTGTTGATTTGGTATACAGTTTTCAATACGTAATAATTATGCACTTTATTGTTCAGATATACTTATTAGTATATCTCGATGAAATGGCATCTATTGATGGCATCCTAACCTATATAAAAAGAAATGCTATAGATGACCCTAATATTTGAATGTTATTGTTGTTATAAAGTTATTGTTGTTGTAAAATTATTGGGTACTAGCGGAACCCGGCGAACTTCGTCTCGCCACGAATTTGTTCGCTTAGCAGCAGATGGCGTTAACATAGGTAATTTTCATCGACAGTTGTTTGAAATTTGCATTGTTTGTTTAAATTCTTCATTGAAAGCAGTCTGATTGTTTATTTTTTGTCTCACTAAAAGAGCAGTTTCATCAATTGCCATTTGTGTCCTAAATGGAGGAGAAAAGTGTGTAAAAAGTACGATTTTGTTTGACAGAGAATGTTAGACATAAAATGCTTAGAATCTGGTGCATTTCCAGACACGAACGATCCTAATGGAACCAATGGTGTCAATCACATTTTATCCCCTGCGCAACACAAAGCGAGTGGCTCGTGGCGGTACTTCAATGCATTGCAATATTGGCACAAATGGTCCATTTCTCCAATTTGCATGCATTTATAATCGCTGTATTGTTTCGTCAGGTCATAATAGATTGCCTCTCTGTATGTGTTTTGTCTCAAATTCAATAGTCTTCGCACTGCAACATTACGGATCCGTGCCGCTTTATTCAATTTTTGGCGACGCTCATCGCTTTCAGTTTCTCGAACCTCTCTTCACGAGTTATACAAATTCATTTAATTCCGTTGATTTACCTTCAGAATCACGAAAACGCTATCAAGAAATCGTAAAATTCAACTTAACTGTCAAATGTTAACTGTACCGCCATCTTGATTTTCGAATTTTTATTCTTGTCAAGCAACTCCATCTATGATCAAGCTTAGTACTAAAATAATTTTCGGTTTTTCACATTTTTCTCACTTTTCCGAGATATTTTCCGGATTTTTTATTGCCTATAGTAAGACCGAAGTGATTATGAACAAAACAAAAAAAGAATCATCCAAATCGGGTTAGCCGATCGTGAGTTATTAGGTAACATACATAAAACCCGACTCATTTTTATTATATAGATATATAATCAATGGGCCTTTTATTAAAACCCATTCAGAATCATTATATTATAGATGGCCAAATAAATTACTATTACTTTTGAAGTCAATGCTAACAGCGCCACCTGTATTTCGACGTCAAAACATGTTTGCCAAAATGTCCTAGGGGTGGGGGAGCAATCTAGTACCCTACATAATCAATGGATATTACCTATGTTTTGTGTTACGCCTGTTGCTAATTAACTTATATAAATTGCCATAATAAATAAATAGATAAAATAAATCATGTGCTGTAGTTGATTAGTAATTGTAGGGCGGCGTGTAGCGGTCTAGGATGCAGGCTGATGTTGGGGTTGGGCTGGTTTGTGCGCTCGGACTCGGAGAAAACAAAGTTCAGAGGAAGAACGAGGTCAACGCGTTTCCAATAGTTTCGCATGTGTATTAACAGCGTGTTTCATTTAGAAAATCACGCAAAGTAAAAATAAATTTTTATACTTTTTTTACTATGTCATGTCAAATAATTACCCGAGGGCCTTTGTAGTTATACTTTTACATTTACATTTACGTCGTGTCCAATTTGTGGCTAAAATCGCTTTAGGACTTGTCAAAATATTTGTGTTAGGTAGTAAGTCTCATTACTACTCTAATCTTTACTTAACATGCATAGGCTGTCAAGAATTTGGCTATTAAATTGAAAAAAATATGTATCTAGGAAACTTTAGAACCTACTAAAAGTTATTCATCGTAAAATCTTATTACGAAACAAAATAAAGGCGTATTAAATAAAATAGTTAATAATTTTAACTGAGGGTGATCAATAAAAAACCCCAAACATATTCTTCCGATGACCTTTTCCGAGAGTATAGAGTGTTGAGTGTGAGAAAAATGTTTGTGCTGGTAACTCTCACTAAATTCCAGAGTGAGTTAGGAGAACAGAAAAAAAGCCAGCAATCTCGTGTAACAAGAAGATCGACACAAACAAATTTTGCAATACCACTCAGGAGATCCGCTTTTGGCCAATCCAGTTTCTCTTATCTTGCCCCCAAATTTTATAATTGCCTACCACCTAACATTAAAGACATTAAAATATCATATAAATTTAAAAATAGTTTGAGTGCCTACCTCTTAAATTGTACATATGCAGATATTGAAAACATTATTAAATAATTGAATCTCTATAATCTTTATAATAAAAACATAATAGTATATGTAGTAATATAAATTGATGATTTCTAAACGTAATTTTATTTTAATTTTTTTGAATTTATTTTGTATATTATTAATACATATTATTTAATACATATTATTTAATACATATATTTTATAATATATATTAATTTTTATCATGTTTTAAAATAAAATAATATTGACAATTTTCATGACATTTTCTTACGAATTTTTATTAGGTAATTAAGATATTTCTGTTACATTAACCCTTGGAGTAAATGGGTATTTTCATGGATGCATCTGTCTCTTTTGCAGGATTTTCGGCGACATCGACCTTAAAGTACTATAACTACGAAACTACTACACCAATAATAAAAAGAACAACTGCACAATGATTGCATTGAAATTTCGAATATAGAATATTGAAAAATCATTTTGTAAAACAATTAGATAATTATGAATAAATATGAGAACGTCAAAGAAGTGAAAAAAACGCGGAACCAGATCTGGTCGTATCATACTCAACGGATAATTGTTTCAGAACCAGATTTGGTCGTATCATACTCAAGGGGTTAAGTATGATTTTGATTATTTATATAAATATAATATTATAGATTTCTTAGGATAACTAAAATAAATTGTCTACCTTGGAACAGGCGGCAGCCTAGTTAGGTTAAGACTTTTGTATATTGAATGTACCCATAATTTTAACTCAATAAATAATTTGAATTTGAATTTTTGAATTTTATTAAGTATCTACTAAAAGTATATAGTAAGTAAAAAGTTTAATAACCAAAATAAAAGCCTAATAATTGAAATAGCCTATAATTTGAATAGATATGTACAAAAAGTTGTTCATAGTAACATCCAAAGTAGTCAGTAAAGTGTTAAATAATCCAATTAAAGCTAAATTATACATTTAAAAACTAAAACTACAAATATGATTATCATTTAATTTGGTATAATATTTGTAAAGTCATGGCCTTTGAATTCGGTCAGATCATAGAAAGGGTGGCCTATCAGCATCTCCTTAATGTTTTTTTAACTTTACGTTCTCCAGCTGTTTGATAAGTATCTCATACGATTAATATAAATTATGTAGTGAGACTAATAAGAAACCTTTAACATCGTCTTTTAAAGTTATTTTAACATTAAGCGGCTATCCAAAGTATTGTGCACTAATGTCTAAACAACTATGTGTGGGATATCTGGCATCGTGCGTTGTCGATATGACCAGAGCCCAGCGTTTGTAGAAATCTTGTTTCCTCGGCGTACATATGGTTGAATAAACACAGTTAATATTAAGAACATTTAATCATTGCAAGAAGTTAATAGGAGAGAGATGGTTTACCATTGATAATGTCGACGAGAGTGATCAATATGCTAAATGTTCGCGCTTTTATATTCGTAAATCTGGTGTTTATTGTGCTAGAAAGGGGATTGTTTGTGTGAATTATTTTTTGCAACTGTGAAAGATAAATATGATAGATGCTATTTTCATATATTAATTATTTGCATCGTAAGAAAAACACATTTTAAAAATAAATTAATAATTCTTAGAATGCTACTAGTCATTAGGCAAATAGACAATTTTACCTTTGATACGACATCAATTAAATCTTGGAATTAAAAACATTGGGAAAGTAAAACGAGAAATTATATAATTTTTACATTACAGTATTTCATAGCCAATCCCTCGAAGGAAACCCACCGTCAAAAGTAGCATCCTGTATTTCGTATTTCTCGCTACTCGCTCGTTACGAAAATAAAGTTTTAGTATTTTTTTTCCTCTCGACACATTGTTTTATTAAAGCTCCTAGGATTTATCGTCTCTACTTCGCGACGCTTGGTATTTGTGCAGTAAATCAGCGATCGTGGTTTACGCTATTATGCAATATGGAAAACATTATTCGAACACTTTGTTAATTGATTAAAAAGTTTATCAATCAATCATAACCTATTTATAACCGACTTCAAAAAAAGGAGGAGGTTATCGATTCGGTTGTATTTTTTAATTTGTTTTAATGTTTGTTACCTCAGAACTCCTTCATTTATCAATCGATTTGGATTTTTTATTTTATTTTTAAGGATATACTTCCAGCTTGGTCCCGAATGATAAACTACAGTCCGCGCGTAAGCTCCGAGGAATCGGGGGCTAAGAAAGCGGGCGGATGACACTGCCCCCGAGCGTCGCCTCATATCGTGCACACTCCCAGTACTAGTACTGGGAGAGTACTAGTACTGGTAGAGTGGGGGGTATGAAGCGACGGTCGGGGGCGGCTTCATCCGCCCGCTTTCCCAGCCCCTGCTTCCTCGGAGCTCGAGCGCGAAGAGTACGAGTACCTACATACGATGTGTGAGTACAAACTGTATATTTCTACGAATGCTCGACTTTGTCAGTAGTATATGGAGGGGATATGTTTCTTGACCTCTGTAATGTGTCTGTTTATTTAATTCCCGCTTTGTTCCTAATATCGTGTGTCCAGTGAACGTCCATCATAATATACTATATTTTATGAATTTTCACTGCAAATAATATTTTAGAAATAAATAATTACCATGGGGTTTCCGTGTAATTAGCCTTATTTAAGAAGATTCCGAATTTCAAAACTCCGAAACGGCTCATAATTGAGGTAAGTTGTAGTAGTCATACACGTTCTAGATAAATGGATCTTTCCAATGGTAAATAAGTTATTGCTATTTGAGGGGTGGGTCCAGCGCCCATACATTTTTGCCCATTGTACTTCATCGAAAAAAAATCCCAAGTAGTATATATTTTTTGGGAGGTTTTTCAAGAAATGCTGGAGAGGAGAAGCGCCAGTGTTAAGTTTTTGCCCCGGCTCTGAAAAATCGTAGATCCGGGGCTGGTAGCTAAAGTGCAGCGTCGGCGCGTGAACGGCACAGCAGAACCAGGGGCGATAAAGTGTAAGTATCAAATACTGCCGTCGACCTCCGTAATTACCTTTCGGATTTAATTACTTTCCTAATTAATTATTTAATTAATTCAAAATAGTGCACATTGCAACTTGAGCAACACAGACAAATAGATCTCTCTTGAGTCGGTGGTACCGCGCTTCTTGCAGACCATTCCGCAGTAGATCGGGGCCACTTTGAAACACTTTTAAAAGTTTTTAATCACATCTCAACTCAGAATGGACTGTGCGATTGAATATTAATCTTTTTTTAACGGACCAAACGTTCCAAATATGATAAAAACGAATTAACCGCGTGAAGTTTGTAGCACCCGACGATTCGGCGATGTTGCAACCGCTGTTGTCCAGGGTAGACAAAAGTTGTCGACCATCAGTTTTTCTGCGGGTCAACGGCAAACTGCTGCTGCTACTACGCAGATAATAACGGTGGTGGGCTCAGCGCTCACAAATTTTGAAAATCTGCCGGGCACTCAACACTCCCCGTATCTTGTGCTACGTCTTCGGCGATGGGCATTGAGAACATTTTAGAAAGAGTTCCAGGATATTACATTTCCATGATGCAGAACGTGTCGTTCACATAGCAAAGTCACAGAATGGGTTTAATTTTGGAGGTATAGATGGCTAGTTCCTCAAAATATTCCATGCATAAGTCGCTCACTATCAACGATACTGGGCATCTCGTTGGTACTCAGTCGATTAGTTTATAATAATCGCCGAATAACAGAAAGTAACAGGATGTCCGGCAAGGTTGAAGCATGTTGGCTTAGCTTAGGGAGGTACACAGGTCTTTGTCGATTACCACTGTAAGTTACTCCAAAATGGGAAAATTCATAAAGAGAGTTTTACGCTTTTAACTTTAACTTCGACCAGTTTTAACCTTTAACAGTGCTTACGAAAGACCGCATTTTGCAGAGTTGTTGCTCAAAATAGGAAATGGGCAAATGTCACAAATCAGTGAGATAATTCATCTATCTAGACAATCGAACCCTTTGCGCTTTGGTAAATAAAATGTGTCGACAACGTTTATCCAGTAATTAATTATCTAATTTCTAACACTATACATTAGTTCAAGGAGATAGCTATGTTGTTACCTACTAACAATCTATCAGGTAAGGAAATGACTTAATTCTCTCGAAGAGCAATACACCGACGCAAACATACTACTCTGTAGACACTATGCTTGACCTGGAAGAGGCTGTACATTTCCCGACAGAATTTCTCAACTCCTTGCAGCCCTCTGCATTGATCCCACATAAATTGGTTTTAAGGAAAGGAGTCCTATTATTTTATTACGGAACCTTATGCACCCAAAATTGTGTAATGTAACGTTTGCACATACAATCTTTAAAAACGTTCAAAGCAGAGTACGTACTACTGATCGTGTGTGGAACTACAGAAACAGTGCTAATTCCCGGGTATTCCATTTATATTAACGGATTTACCTTTCCAATTTAAACGACTGCAATTTCCCATAAAATTGTAATTTTCAATGACAATCAATGAATAACAAGGTCAAACATTCAACGTTGCGGAATTAGATTTTAGCGCTGACTGTTTTTTCCCATGGACAGCTATATGTAGCCCTTTCGGTGCCTGCGAATAATATGTATAATCCCGACGACTAAAAGCTGCAAACCACTGTTTAAAAAGGAGTCCGTGCTAACTTTTTTTTCCATGTATATCTATGAAAACTGAAAATTTGTAACTACGAGCAATATTTCAACATAAACAATGCAGAACACGGCTACAATACGAGAAATCAACATGACCTCCAGGCACCCAAGCTAAATTTACCTTATAAAAAATTAGAACCACCACAAATATTAAAGAGTTAAAGGGAAAAGGGTATGCTACAGCACTGAAGAAAAGGCTTATCTGAAAAAAACTTTTACACATTACATAAATATTTAACTTAATATTATATTGAGGGCATGTATAAGAATATACAGAGATTTTAATTTATAAATATTTTCTATTCTATATGCGGATTTATATGAATTATTATTTGATATGGGTTAGATATTACAGGTAAGCAAGTGAAATAACGTTATTAATTAACGAGAAATTAAATATTAACATTGTTTTACTTAAGAAACTTAGCGAATAAGTAAATTGGTGAGAAACGTAATGTTACTTACGCATTATCACCATAAATATACCACCACAATTCGGACAGTAAATATAAGTATTTTTATTTCTATTTCTACAATATATGAAAGCATTCTATAATAACTATTAGTAAAAAATAACCTTCTGACGCTGACAATTAAAGTTACCCAAATTTGAATCTATAAAACATGGTGAAATTTCGGTCTATGTTTCACGATAAAATTGAAATCAAAGTAATTCATACATTATTCATATTTCTCATTTGTGACATACTTAAAAAAACTTATAAATAAATAAATGTTATGAAATAAATATACTTCATAATTCTTTGCTAAGCGCACTCCTCATTTTATTTAATAATAAATTGCACCCGTGCGAAGACGCTAGTTATAAATAACATAAAAACGAAGTTACTGCGTGAACATTGTAGCTCTCGAAGTTTTGACGATGTTCCAATCAAAAATTATTGCGGTAAGATACATTTTTCATAATGATGATGATAACTAACTAAGACTGCTTGTACTTATTAATTAGTTTTGCCTTTATGAGCCCTCTTTTTTTTGAA
This sequence comes from Micropterix aruncella, assembly GCA_944548615.1. Lineage (NCBI taxonomy): Eukaryota > Metazoa > Arthropoda > Insecta > Lepidoptera > Micropterigidae > Micropterix > Micropterix aruncella. Next base: position 24,023,507 of record OX155969.1, read on the forward strand.
AGCGGAATAATTTATGAAAGCGGATTTTTTTTATTACAATATTTGTGATTTTTTAAAGAAAAATTTTTACTGTACGCATTAAAAAGGGCTTTTAGTGTGTTATTATGGCAATATTCGTAAAATAATAATATACATCCTGGCTACTTGACAGAAAAGTGTTGGAGTGACACAACCGATTATTTATGATTATAATGTCTTAAATAATTTGTGATGAAACGTAGTTAAAAAACACCATAGTTCAATAACAATAAACACTTATAAGTTATACACGTAATTAGTTTTTAAACATCAATAAAATTTCAATATATCAAATAAAAAAACGTTTATCTAGTAATTTGTACACGTCTGTATATACGAGTAGTATAGAATAATCATTGACGACTTGGTATTGTCTGTAATGGTAATTATATTTTAGCAAACAAATAAATATATAAATAGGCCATTAAGTAGCCCCGGTCTACGGTACTCACAGCCGCAAACAAACTAATTACATGGCCGAGGAATTAATTAAATGTTAGTGCAGCCACAAAACCGCCCAACCCGATGATTAATTACTGTAATTACAGCCACCATTCCACACTTTTATGTTATTGTTTTTTTAACCAATATTGTAAGCAAAGTATATTATTATTTAATAGTATTTAAAATTACTTTATTAGGGACCTATTCGAACACTTTTAGTCCGGCGAGTGTACACTATATTTTTCTGGACACGGTTTGTACTCTGGGTCTTTTAGGGAACAGTCAGGATTCTAGGATATCTAAAAGATATCTAAAGGAAAATCTAAAAAATAAGGGTAACTTTTTGAAGTGTCTATTAAATGGAGCAGAAGTTGCCAAAGTCAAAAGTTTATAACCGCTGTTAACAAAAATTGACGAATAGTCGAAAACACCGCGGAAACGGTATTTTGTGAAAAAATCGTAACTCGACAATATACAAGTATTAAAAAAAGACTAGAATTTTGTAGCATAGACTATGGACTTCCAAAAAAAAAAATTCTTTGGTGTGGGCTCCATAAATTTTAAATATTTGAGCACCTGAAAGTGAGGACTATTTTACGGATTGAGGCATAAAGTAATAATCGGAATGTTAATTATGTGGTACAAAATCAGTTTTTAATCATGGAAATACAAAAGTTATGAAATAATAATAATACTAATTAGTGACAAAAAAGAAATTTACATTTCGCAATTGTGGCAAAAATGTATTCGGTGATCATCGCAAACCGGCGGTTCGAAGAACGCTGGATAGCTTTAAAAGGGTTAATTCAGTAAAAAGCAAGGACTAATAAATAATAAACGAAAAACTACGAGAAAAGTAAAAATAATGCATTTAATTACCTACATAAATACTGACGCCGTGTGTACACTCCCTCTTTTAGGAAGCGGACCTATCTCAAGAAGAATTTCCTCAAAAAGTTGTTAAAGAAACATTTATTTTTACACAGCCACTAACCAAATACCTCACCTTGTCCTCTCTTTTATCCTTTCCTGGGCAACCCCAGCATAATTTATTGACATATATTTTTATAAGTTTATTTTAAATTTAACTTTACTATTTCTGTGTGTACATATTGTACAGTGACAATTAAAAATTAGTTTATCAAATGGTTGACTGTAGGATATCGTTATAGCGATAAATCGTGCATTTAAATAAAATACAACTGCATACGGAATGACACGAAAAACCCAATCAAATCACTTTTCCTGGACGCGTTCAGTTGACTTCGATATCGAAGTCGCGGGGCTTGAAAGGTTAAGTAATGTTTTTATAGCACAATGAAGTTATTCTATTCTATTCTATTCTATACTTGCACTGACTGGCGTTTGCATGTAAACGTCCCTTGGGCCTTGAGTCCCTACCACTACCTAATATCTTTAGGGGAAATAACCGAAGCCCGCCCTCTATTTCTAACAGAAAATGCTGAATTTAAAATGTCTACTGCTCCTTTAAAGAGCTAGCATGCACACGCCGGGTTATTATAGGTGAGAGATAGTGGTCAGAATACTATAGTGTGCGATGAGTACATGCATTTTTCGTTCTATATGTCGACATATTTCAACAGCGCCTCTGTTGGTCACTATCCGAACTACTTAGTATTTCCGGCTAATGGCGCCGAATTCAAAACTGGAGTACTTTTGATTTATGTGATTTTTTCATCACAGCATCAATGTAGCATGCTATACCGTTATTGAAAACACATTGCCACGAAACACATATCATTGTTAAGAGTCTCCTCAAGCATCTCAAACGATTAATACTGAGTGACAATGTAAATAGGATAAAAACGAATTTACCGCGCGTTATTGTAGCACTCGACGTTTCGGCGATGTTCCGACTGCCGTTGTCCAGGGTAGACTGAAGTGCTGTCAATCTTCATCTGCGGGTCGGCGACACACTGCTTCTGTTACTTCGCGGATCATAACGGCGGAGGGTTCGGCGCGCGAATTTTGAAAATCTGCCTTGGACGCAACTCTCACTATAGCTTGTGTTAAGTCCTTGCGCTTGGCGATGGGCATTGAGAACATTTTAGGAAGAGGGTTCCACGCAGCTGAGAGTTTGTAACCGCTGCACTATGGGGCTTTAGAGGAAGAAAGTTCAACCGCGAGTTTGGAAAAGTATTATTTTATACCGTATAGGCATGTTTAGGCCGTCTACAGCGCGACTTCATATTAGTTGGATAGCCAGCGTCAAAAAAGTGTAAGAGTTTTGGAAAGCTGATATACAGTCAGCAGGCCAGATTCCTGGCTCTGGCATTCAGGAAAGATGAAATTTTAATTAGTACCTCCAAAGTGTCTATCAAAAGCTGAAAATTCATCAGTAGACAGTGGATGTAATAAAAAAATTGAAATATATGGTAAGACTGTTTCATAATCGTACCCTGAGCGTCAGCATCTCCATACATGTCACGTATGTATTTGGATCTAACCGAAAACAGACTGGATAAACTTGAGCGCCTACAGAACGTTTGCATAAGGTACATATTCAATCTGAGGAAGTATGACCATGTTTCCGAGTACCGATCAAAATTGCAATGGCTTCGTATACGGGACCGGAGAAATTTGCATATCCTTTCACTTCTATATAATGTCCTACACAACCCTACATCTCCCTCCTACCTCAACGAGGCTTTTACCGGGTTAGGAAGTCATGGTCTCCCACTTCGTTCAAGTCAGAATAATATCCTACGTATCCCAAAACACAATACCACTTTTTTTTCCTACTCCTTCTCCGTACATGCAGCTCGACTGTGGAATCAGCTTCCTTTAACTATTCGAGGCGCTAGCTCGCTTATCACCTTTAAGCAATCATTGAAAAAGCACTTCATTTGACAATAAATATTAATCATAAATTCTAACCTTTCCGTTATCCCCTCCCTTTCCTTACCTTATTTTGGCAGTTTATTTATTTACTTATTTATTTATTTATTTATTTGTTAATATATTAAATATGTATGTATATACATATACATACATATAATATGTCCAACTCAAAAATTTATTTTTATATTTACTTTTTACATCAGATACACACACAATGTATATTGTATGCTATAATTTCAAATTTAATTTTAAGCTATAATTTTGTTGCCTACTCTTCTTTTCACACCAGCATGTTGGTTGACTGGAAGATATTGCTGTAGTGTAGCAATAAGTCCGCCATTGTACCTTATTTTTATTGTGCAATAAAGAGATTTTCATTCATTCATTCATTCATTCACTTCGTTGGGCGGTAAAACTTTTTACTTGCGATGAAATTATGAGTGTGGTTTGGTTAGTACTGAGTGCTGTGATTTATTTTCTGACTGCCAAAAGAAGGGCTATATTTTTACTGCATATGTATGTATGTATTTGCATGCCAATTTGACTATATTACCGTTATTTGAGAGTGTCTTCTTGTGAGTGTCTTATTTGTGAGTGTCTTATCTCTTTAACCATTTATGCAGTAAAAGGCAAAAGTCTTTTGTTTTAAACACTTGAGGCGATAAATTTAATTATTTTGATATGAATTCATAATTGCTGATAATATGACAAATAAACATGACCTAACGATTTAAATTATTTTTTTAATATAAAAACTACTTTTTGTGACTTAAATATAAAATTTAGACATATGCTGTCGCTGACTTTTTTGTAGGCATTATCAAGCTCTACAACTTTTCTCTAGAATTTAATCATATATCTCTCATCGTTAAGGCAGCATTAGTTAGAAACGTTTACGTTCGACCGTTTTTTCCGACTTACTTTGGAAATCCACTATCACGAAGAAGTCTTTCCATTTTTCGGATTAATATATAGCCTATGACACTCACAAATAACGTTGCTTTCTATTGGTTAAAGAATTTTCACAATCGGTTCAGTTGATCCAGAGATTACTTCCTACAACGTCACAAACTTTACCTCTTTATAATATTAGTATAGATGAGTGCCATCTACGCGTAGCATTTTCAAGTAAAATACGGATTTCCAAATTGTTGTAAATCATTGATCAATGTAACACGCGATATAATCAATGATTTATAACGTAGTTCACCCTAAAGTGTCGGCAGGGGGGGGGGGGGGGGGGGGCTAGACTGTTAATTTCTCCCGTCTACCACAGCAATAATAAAAGCGCACAGAGTGCAGTAAGCATCGCTTTCTTATAATTAATGTCTTTCAGTAGCTTCTTTACACGCGGGCAGACCTTCAAGAGTGAACGCCTTTGCATTGTGCACCAAACCGAAGAGGGAGAGAATATGTGTCGATTGCAAATTTGCCGATATATTTGGTAAATATTTAAGGGTGAGATAACTATTGGTCATATTCACATCGTGGAGATACAATAACTCAAGGCCAAGGAATCATCAAGTTACGCTTCATTGTACTGATGGGGGACTTATTTTCAGAAGTCGGCATAGACAAAGGAAAAGATAGCTGGGTCCATATAGAATAGGTCAAATAAACCACAATGGGCAAATGCTGGTATTTTTTTTGCACATCCTCGTGGGAACATAACAACAACCTTTAGGGGGCTGGTAAAGTGGCAGCCCTTGATACAAAAAACTGATACAAATTATTTAAGACGATACACAAAAAACTAAGTAAGACGATAGCTATTATTAATTTAAAAGGTATAAAAAAGCGATACTCGTCCTCTAAAACTCAAAAGCGTAATAACTTTCATACTATTTTTTTCCTCAAAAATCATCTCTATAAGCATTCTGTACTGTACGCGATATGATCTATGGACTATGTAAAACTATGTTAAATTTCATGATTTATTTTCATGATAAATTTTATGTTAAATTTCATGATTTATTAAATTTTTATTTTGATGAAATTTGTATGCTTTTTTATGAAGAAGTACCTTTGTAAGGTAACATGATACTTGGGAAATTACCATATTTAAAGAACTTTTATTTAATTTTTAAGCTATTGCATAGCTTTTATCGAGGGCCTAGGCCAGCGCGGCGACCGAATAAAGAAATTTCTTAAGAGGGTGCAGCACGAAATTTCTCAAATTAGGGTCTAGCGTTTTAGTTATTCCGCTAAAACTACGCTAATAAAAGCAGTGACAAAAAACACTCGTTTTTATCAATAAGTCATTTATAAGGTGAGATAATAAATTTGGCAATAGTTTGCTTAGTTTTTTATATAAACACCCGAGAAAATATACAAAAATGGGCGCGGGGTTTTAGTCCTCACTGGGAAAATAATAACTAATTTGAATTACAAATTATTATAAAAGAAAGTTAAATGACATATCTTCACTATAAAATATTTAAATTTCAATTATTGTAATAGGATTTTATACAATAAATCCCAGAAAATCAGGTATCAGATTCTCCATACATTTTTTGTATGGGCTAGCCGTGTTAATAAATACACAGGCGCGCTATGAAATAGATTCTATTCCCTGCTGCTATTGGAAGTGAGAGCACGTCTTTTTCGGTTAGCTCTTATCAGTTCCCGCTCACGTAATATTTTATTCTTCTACACCGCAGTCCGCGTCGTCACGCATCGTCACGAAAAAGCAAACAGCAGTAAGTATTTTATTTTTTTATTTGTTTATTTTTTAATGGATGTTTATGGCATCTTTGTTATTACTTATTATAATACTCTACATGTATTTTAGTTAATGGGGAAGCGCAAGAAAACATATTTCGTTTTTTGAGAAACGCCATAGAATCAGCGTGAAATTTCAGTCTAAAGACATGAGAAAGCGATGTTGTTTTCAGTCCGAGATATAAGAAAATGAGATAGTTTTAGACCAAGATTCGATCGGCGCTCATTATATAAAAAATAGATCGACCCCAATAAGCGTAAAACAATTGAAAATATTTTCTGAAGGGACCACTATTCGAAACTTGTAATCTCGAATAGTTTAGTTAATTTGCGTGAAAAACCTGAAATTCAATAAAAAAATACTGAAAGACGCATAAAACATGTACAGGTAGAATATTGATTTTGAATATTGATTTTGAAAAGCAGTTTCGCCATCAGGAGTGAGCAACGAAGGACATTTCGGCATGCAGATGTAACATTTTCGTAAGTTAAAAATAAGTGGTTGTCTGTAAGATATTTAGCTTACAAAGAGCATTAATAAGATATGCACTGATTTAAGGTTGCGACACGTCATTTAAACCAGAAAAAGCACGGGAATTTTAAAATCAAATAGTCTTTGACAATATTCAAAACTATAGAATACTTATAAATATGTTGAAACTATAGAAAAATTAAATAATTCGAAAATCATTTTAAAATCAAATAGTCCTTGAAAATATTCAAAACTTTAGAATACTTAGAAATATTTTAAAACCATAGAAAATTAAAATAATTTGAAAATTATTTTAAAATCTAATAGTTTTTGAAAATATTCAAAACTATAGAATACTTTGAAATATTTTGAAACCATAGACAAATAAAATAATTTGAAAATCATTTTAAATCAAATAGTCTTTGAAAATATTAAAAACTACAGAATACTTAGAAATATTTTAAAACCATAGAAAAATAAAATCCTTTGAAAAATATTTTAAAATCAAATAGGCTTTGAAAATGTTCAATATCATAGATATTCAATAGTATAGAGAAAGTTTAAAAAAAAAATGAAACTTGAGATTTTTTATTTTTCTTTTATTTTAACTTCATCTCATACACTGTTCACCTTGATCGATCAGTAGAAAATTTACATTTCATCATTGCGTCACATCACAAAAATAACAATTTTCAATCACATTAATTTTCAATCGCTACGTTACATTATTTAAAATATTAAATTTAAAATTATCGCAGAGTTCGGAAGACCACTACGGGGCCGCGAAACCACAGCGGGGTTTCTTCTGCCCTACTACGGCATCACACGACACACAAGTCCTCTGCGGTACTACTAGAAGCCTATGGAAAGGCCTCAAGATTCTCGCAGAGGACTTCACCAAACCGGTCCCAGTTAATGTCGCCGGTTCGGTATCGCCACTCGGATTGTGGCGTGGGGGGAACGCGACGGCCGATGCCAAATGTTACCAGTCTGCGGTCCGAAGAAGAAAGGTGCTCGTGAACTTTCCAATTGTTCATCCAACGGGCGAATCCCGGGGAGCACAGAGTGAAATCCACAAAACTCCTCTTCGAGACTGTTTAAAAGCGGCATTCATTAATTTATTTCTTTATTAATTTTAATTACATATTTGAAGTTGTTCAAAAATATATAATCACATTAACCCTTGACTACACTCGCGGTTTTGGCACAGGTATGTCCACTAGTGGGGTTGTTTTGTACCCCTTTTCTTTTTTAGGAAAATTTTAATATAAATGAGAAATTATATATATTTCTTATTTTAGCATAGGAATAAAACGCCATTTGACAATCGAATGCCTTTAATATTATTCCAATTGGTAAATATAACAAATCTTATATAAAATTTTAACAAAGACAACCGGAAATACTACCTTTTTCAAATAAAGTAAGTTAAGCTAAGAAAATATGTACTTTCACACAACCTTTAATCATGTTTAAATGTTTTTGCACTAGGAATAATAGTCGTTTTATAAAATAAATGATAAAATTAAGCCTAATTTTAGAAACACACTCTCTGGCGACAGTTAAGAGTTTCAAGGCGATAGGTGAGGGCAGCAAAACCCCGCCCACCGCCCGGGCAGTTATAACGACGAGGGTCGTCTTGTCTGCCCGGGATGTCGTGCTACGACAACCCTGCGCGTACCAGAAGGGTAAAACGCGCAGGGGGTGAAATAGGGTAAACCACCCCCCCCGTACCGCCCCGAGAACCCATTTATTCAAAAAATAAAACTTATTTACAAAAAAAAATAAAAATTTTTTACAAAATATTACAAATTTAACGAGAAAAGAACAACAATATCGTAAATTTAGGAGCCGGTAAGCGGGGTAGAGGACGCTCCAGAACAATGAACGTGAAGGCGCGCTGTCCGTGGGCAGGTCTCGGAGCAGCCACGGGGGGGAGGAATCCCTGGATCCTGCAAAGAACGAAACGCCCCTCGGGGCGGTAAAGAGACGGACACAAAGACGGGCACTTCGGGCTGGAAGTAGCCGCCGAATCACGCCACCAAGGAAGAGGGTACCCCTGGGGGGTATCCCGAAGCCTCATGCTTTCCCAAGAAGCCACCCAGAGCCCCACAAACTCGCCAAACGACTGGAAGCAGCTCCTACAACTGACCAAATCCGGGTACCAAATCGGAGAACGCCCAACGCACGCGCCCACTGCATCCATCAATTTCTCCCGTGCAGCCGCTAGAATTGGGCAAGACCAAATTACGTGTTCCGCAGTTTGGCGACCATACCCACAGGCGCACCGGGGGTCATCGGCAAGTCCAAAGTCAAATAGTTTGGCTCTGAACTCTCCGTGGCCCCCAACCAGCTGCGTGGTATGTTGGTCGAACCGCAGAAACGAATTTGCCATCCGCACTGCAACAGACGGGAAGAAGCAATGGGTGAGGCGGCCCGTACCCCCGGCGTCCCATCTAGCCTGCCAGACACGCAAGGACTCCACCCGAATCAGGCGGGCAAACTCCCCAGCTCGGTGCGCCACCGGGTCGATCGATAGGCCATGAAGGACTACCGGCTCGCCCCGGCGGTACCGCGACAAGGCTGCACGCTCCAGAATCTCCAGGTCAATCGGCAGAACGCCAGCGATGACGGGTAACGCAAGAGTGGACGTCGTTCTGTACGCCCCGGTCAGGGCCACGAGAGGGATGCGCTGTCCGCGCAGCAGCGCGACACGCGTCGCCTCAGGAACAGCAGACTCCGTCCAAGCGCGTGCGGCATAAGTCGCACGCGGGACGAAGACGCCCTTATAGATAGTCATGACCGCCGGGAAACGAATTCCCCAGTCGGCCCGACTCACTCCGCGGAGCGCAAAGAATAGATCCCGGGATTTTTAGGCTGTAATCTTTGCGTGCGAAATAAAGGAAAGGGAAGCCGTAAGCGTCACCCCCAGGTATCGAACGGTGGCCGGGAAGGATACCGGGCGACCGTTCATCCTGATAACAGGGTTCCGCTTAAGATGTCCCTTCAGGAAAAGCGCCTGAGTTTTCGTCGGAGAGAAGGTGAGTCTGTTTCGCTGACCCCATCCGAGGATCAGGTCCAGCGAGTCAGCCACCCTTCTTTCGACCTCTGCGCGACTCCTGCCGCCCACCAGGAGGAGAGCGTCGTCTGCATAAGCGCTGACGGTGCACCCCTCCGGGTAAGGTAGACCGAGGAAATCATCAAAGAGAATGTTCCAAAGGCTAGGACCCAACACTGACCCCTGTGGACAGCCCATAGTCGGGGTTTTGGTGACGCTGGTCGGGCCGTACCTCAGAGTGACAGATCTGTCTGAAAAGTAGCTCCTCACTACTTTCAACAAATTGTTCGGGCACAGGCGGGCGCGAAGCTTGCATATGAGCATCGGCCACCAAGCGTTGTCGAATGCACCGGAGATATCCAAAAATACGCCTACCACGTAGCGGCCGTCATAGTTGCGGACCCAGTTCTTCGCAAACAGGATGGCGTCCTCCGTGCTTTTCCCTCGGGTAAAGCCAAACTGACGCTCGTTCTGGGGAGACAGAGTCCTTTCCAGCCGTTCGCGCACAAGCACTTCGAGCACCTTACCCATTATGGGAAGGAGCGTGATGGGCCTGTACGCTTTCGGATCCGAGCGCGACTCTCTGGCGACACTGAGATTACATGGACGCGCAACACCGACACCCGCGCGACTACAGAATTAGAGTGTGAAATAGATCTCGTGGGGTACGTTTGTACCCCGCGAGTGTAGTCAAGGGTTAAGCCGCGAAATCTATCTGTACCTTCTTTCCGTCGGAAGTAGTTTATTTATAAAGGTAACTGCTTTTAGAAAAAATTAAAATTTTGGTGTAGCTTTTTATACCTATAATAATTACTGTTTTTTTATCCTTCTCGACATACATTTTATCCTCGTACTGATGAGAATAACAATGTTATAATTGTTTTAAACATTATCCATTTTTATTTCTTTACTCAGAATCATAAAGTATCTGCTATCCTGATAGTGGAAGCGGTTCGTCTCATATTTTGAAAGAATACTGTAAATTGTGATAAAAGCAAATCCTTTTGCACACGTGTGTTCATTAGACTAAAATAGTCGATTTGACCTGCCGCTCCGACATATTTGGCCCAGCGGACTCGAAATGGCGGCAATTTTCCAAGATGGCCGCTAATAAACCAAAATGATTATTCTCGTGCTGATTTTAAAGACCCAAGGGTCGTTTTCGGTTATTTTGGCGTCGTACATTTCAAATATGATGCTAAAAATATAAACATAAATAAATATAAATAAATAATTCCTTACAAACAAGGTAGAATGTGTATCATCATTTATATATAGTGTAGTATAGTGTAGTATAAAACGGCCCCGGTACATTTATTTTGACCAGTTCTGATGATGATACCAAGTACAAAATTTTAAGTTTTCTGGCTAAATGTAAAAATATATTCAAATCGGTTCAAAATACGTTCAAAGGTTGTTCAAAGCACATGTAGTTGTCATATTTGAGCCAGCGACTAAAAATTTGAAGTCAAAGACCCATTCACATATTCTATATATAGTTCAAATTTTCCATGTTTCTGGGTAGCAAATTTCAGAAATTACTTACAGCATACACAAAATTATTCTTTCGTTTGACTTTTTTGATAGTTTTGACTTTAGATTCGTCTTTTCCAGTGTGCTCGAAAAAGACGCGTATAACATAACGATTCCTGCATGGCCGAGAACCCATCATGGACCGCCCATACTCCAGATTAATCGTCTGGCTATAAAACCAAAGAAAGTCTTATATATCTACTTTTCATACTATAAATATGCTGAGCACTCGCGTATTGTTCCGTGCGGCGGTCTCCAAAATGGAAATCATCAGGATGATTGCCAACCTCTGTTAGGAGACAGCACTACAAAAAGAAAGAACTAGAATCATGATAAATAGCTCCAAGAATCGTCCTAACCTGAGCAGAAATTTAAGAGCTAAGTATTTGAGAAACTACCAGAATTATTATTGTCTTATTTTGATTGTTTTGTAACATTGGTTGAATATTCTGTAACGCTGAAGATTTCCTATATAAAATAAAATAAATGTCGATGATCGATACAAACAATCGACAAAATCATCTCCCGAATTCACACAAGGGGCGAGAAGCGCCGAAAACTTACCTCGTTAAAAAGTTCCCGGGCGAAGACAATTTTCAATAAAGCCCCCCCATAATGACACTAAGTGAGTGGCTCCGTTTGTATGCACCCGCGGACTAGCCCAAGTGAAGACTGCACACTGCACACTGCCACAGATTAGGACATAAAGAGGAGAATATACACCAGATACGTCACGCCCTTTAAAAGGAAGAGTTTTTCTTCTAAACTCTGTGGCACTAAAGTATCATTAAAGTTGACCTTTTTTTGAAATTTTGACAGAAATATTAAATGTTTGAGTGCAATATAAATTTACCAACGATTTTTTCCTCCGACTATCATATACATTGCACATATACATTACATACATTGCATATATATAAACATTTCATAGTAGGTTTGGTAGTAAGAGATTGACGTAAGTTAATATACCCGCCCACTGAAATTTCACAATAAAGTATAGAAACAAACAAACATATTGTAAACGACATAATCTACCTACTTTAGATGCTTGATCTAATAAAAACAAGCAGTTTTGTAAGGATTACCAGCATTGTACATCCTCTCTGAGCATGCCGAGTCTCGCAGAAATATTTTCTAAAGTACTTTTTAGAAGTAATTTTTAATAATTTAATAGTAGTTTTTAATAAACGCGATATTTTCTGAAAGCACGTTGTTTCTGAATTTACCGGATTTTAGAAAAGTACGATATTTCATCGGTGTTTTTGGAAATCCATGATGTTTTTGAAAATTATGATGTTTCACACCCGAGCTTGCACCGTCTAAACCTACACATTTTGTACTCGACTTGCCCATACTTAAGTACACTACATTTATTCCGCACCTCCGCTCAGACTTGCTCCGGCCTTATTCTTATCATGCCTTATCTCCGCCTGGACTTACCTTGTATTACCTCACTCATAATGCACCCTTGTCCGGAATTGCCCCTACTTAACCTACCCATTACGCACCTTCCCCGTACGTTTATTTCGGTAGCAGTCTTTATTAATAAAAAAAATACATGACACAGTACCCCTTAACGATAGCGCCTTTCAGTGGGTTACTGACAATATTGTGTCCGTATATTACTTATATTATCTATTAACTATACTATTTATATTATTATTATCTATTATAACTTGATTTATGGTTTTAAACGCTTAAAACTCACCTTTAAACTCAGGGCCTTATATTTTAACCGCCTACCATGTAACATAAGACAATAGCAACCTCAGAAAGTTCCAAAAACTTTTAAAGTTTTTTTTTTAACAAATACGTTTTACTCTATTGAGGAATTTATACATTTTACAAAATGACTTTTTACAGCCCCTTTATTTTAATGTAATGCGTATACTGAATATTTCATTTGTTGATTGTTTTAGCTTGAATTAATTATTTTATTGATTGTTTTAGTTATATGGTATCTTATATTTAAATATAATTGCAATGTATTTAGATTCTTCGTGGACAAAACATCATAAAAATTAAATCTGAATATTGATGATTATTGGTTTTGTTTGATCATTTCTGATATTGATTATTTTAATTGTTGATGGTTTTAGTTTTACTGCTTGGTGATTGCGCCTTATATAGATTCTACTTTATGAAGTTTCTTCTAAAACGAAATGTTGTATGCTCTTTGGGCAGTTTGTTACTTAAACATTGTATGTTTTTTTAATAATTCACACAATAAAGACCTTGAACTTGAACTATGCTAAGTCGATGTACCTACGTACTTCCTAACCTAATCTAAACTCACATATATTTTCCTATATTAACTGGGTTGATTACACTAATAAATAATTACACGAAATACATGATTTACTTTGAATTAAGGTACTTATATCCTAACCTAACCTAACCTAACCCAACCTATATTAACTATCTTGGTTTACACTATCTGTACTTACTTTGTTTCATTAAACGATTACAATATTAAATAATGACATTTATTATACGATTTACACTAGAAAGATTTACTTATGCACCAACCTAACCCGAGTTATATTAACTAGCTTTATTTATATTAGCTTAGCTTTAGTTATATTAACTAGCTTTATTTATATACAATAACTTCCGCATAGTTATGCTAATGGTAATTTAGCCTAATAGAAAATTAACTTTTTACTTTTACCGGCTTCGGCACCCTACTCATTTCAGGCCTGATTTCCTCCATCTTAAGCTATTCATGGCGCACCCCCGCAACTTACATCGACTTATCCTACTCATTTCACAGCTAACTTGGCTTGCTCGAACTTACTCTACTCATTCCGCTCCTACGCTCTGATCGACTTGCCCTGATTGTAAGGTTAAAAATATGATTTAAAAAGTTGTATCGCAACTCCCATTTCTATCTTAGGTATGGAATACTAAATCTTATCAGTTTTCCCCACTCACTAATTAAACTTATTACACAAAAAGAAATACACAAACACAAAAAGAAATGTTACCTCAAATTTGGCGTAAAATTCACAAGCTCCATAAAGCTTCGATTTGTTCAGACAAAAAACTGCTTGAGACTTAGCTTCGTAAATGGATAAAAAGGAAAAAAGTGTTTCTCCTGTCTGCATGGACATAAGACGTTTTCTCGTTATCGTAGTTGTTGCAAATATTAATAGTAGGGTTGTGGTACTCGTACTGTGGCGGCCCATGTAATTCGATGTGGGCTTGTGCTCACTTGTGTCGGCATTCCTGAATCTACTTGTGCTGCATCTGTTATAAATAGAGTAACACAAACCTACCGTTAATCTGTGCAACTGCACTTCTATGGGGAAATTCTCATGGCTAGAGATAAACTCACCGACCATTATGCAGCGGCGATAACGAGAAAGTCTTAAGTCTATGTAGTTAGACTTAAGACTTTTCTTCTTTTTATCCATCCACGAAGCTAAGCCTATAGAAGCCTATAGAATATAATAATACTAGACTGAGTAACGCAAATAGAAGGAAAATGTCTGTTTAATTTATGTAAGTAATAAAAACTGTGTCTTAAGAATCTCCACAATTTAAGTCTATACAATTAGTTACGTCAACAGTTTTAATTTCTCTGTCGCTGTAATATTTATGTAAGTGATTCAATATTGAAACTAAATAAGTTAATAGTAAAAATACATTAAAAAAACAAACGAAAATGCTCTGTCACGAGCCAACCCTGAGTACAGCAATCATGTCATAGTAAAACTTAGAACGGGCTATCATAATTGAATGTTATACTGAATTTCGTGTTTTTGCTGTTGGAAGTTAAGGAGTCGCCTCGTTGGAAGCCAAATATAGGTGCAACAGCTCTGTCACAGTGAAACTTAGAACGGGCTATCATAATTGAATGCGTATACTAAAATTTAGTTTCTGTGCTATTGACCCTTGAGGAGTCCCCTCGTTGGAAGCCAATCTGGGTGCAGCAGCGCTTTTGCTGTGAAACTTAAAACAAATGCGTTATTGCCACCTCATCACATTATGTAACCAAATGACTCATTGAGTCATGCTGAACGAGCCTAAACTTGATGGGTTTATTGTTATTTATTTATTTAAAGGATATATTTTTACACATAGTGT
This sequence comes from Micropterix aruncella, assembly GCA_944548615.1. NCBI lineage: Eukaryota > Metazoa > Arthropoda > Insecta > Lepidoptera > Micropterigidae > Micropterix > Micropterix aruncella. The sequence goes on from OX155969.1 coordinate 24,038,704, forward strand.
ATATTTTCTAGTGAAAGCGTTTACCGTGTTCGTCACTCACAGCTCCGAGATTGGTTGGGAAAAAATCCAGACGATAATCTAAGAAGTGGATCCATAGTGACATATTGCAGCCAGGTGCTTTATAATTTTTAAGAAGCTCAGTTATCGGTTCTTTGTAGTTGTCCGCCATATTATTTCCAAGGGAGTTATTAAAAATATTTTAAAAATATTTTTAAGCAGCAACATCACAGTCATTTCAACCGACTTCAATTTAAATACAATTCATTAGTTTTCTTATATCAGGAAGAACAAATACTCGTATGCCTTCCTTAATTTTAGCGTCACTTACCTTGGGGAACTTGATTTACAGGAACTGAAATCTATTCTCCTCTCGATTTATTACCTTAGCAAAAAAAATCATTAAACCTATCCTAATGTGTAGTGGAGGAATGTAAACTTTTTTAGGACCTTTTAGTGCTGGGATCACAACGTTTTTCTCTCCTACAATCAATGTTTCTGTTTTTGGTCACTGTTTTTGAAGATAATGATTCGGCATAGTTCTGCTTTCTAGAAAACTAAGAAGAGCAATTGCATAGCCCAGTTTAAATCGAAATTAAAAGACTTCCTTATTGAGAGACAATTGTATAATATTAACGAATTATTATTAGATGACTGACAATTTACATGCCGATTTTATTTATTTAAATTGACATTACGATTTTATTGACTATTACATTATTATTATCATATTTAATTGCCTACGGTAATCCATTGAATTTCTTATTTGTAGGATCATTTAATTTCATATTTCATGACAAACTGTAGTTTTAAGTATCTAATACGACTATAATCAATGTGGTGTGTCTTTTAAGAAACATTTAGTATTGATTTTTAAAGTTATCAGGGATACATTAGGCGGCTATCCAAAGTATTTATTTTGTCTAAACGACTATGTAAAAGTTTTCAAGACAATAAATGTCATTTGATTTGATTTGTTAGGAAATTTCTGACTTCATATTTGAAATCAGCACTCAACAGTACATAAGATTCAGCAAATACTAACCATGTCACAAAATCATTTTTGCCCAGTGTTATTCGTTAGCGTAAGTACGTCGTATCGAGTGTGGTCTATTTTAAAGGTGTCTGAATGATGATTAAGCCAAACGCTTTGTGTTTTATTAAACAATTTCCAATACTTACCTATTTGACAAATTGTTACAAATAAAGTAAAAATTATCAACGCTCGTATGAAAGTCTCGAAAAGTAGAGCTATTTTATCGACCGCCTTGCCCTACCATCGAAATACATGTTATTTATGGGGTACTTTCTGCGAATAAATCTGTGTCCTGCGTAAATCACTGAAACGTATTCAAAGCCATGTTCGTCGACAAAATATATCCTAAATCACCTTACTCGGAGAGATTGTCGACTATTTGTATTTACGAGCTTCGGTTAGCGGGCCTTGAACAAGTCGTGTATAGCAAGTTAGCAGGAAAAAATACTCTACTCTTTTTTTAGGAATAAATGAAAGTTTTAACTGTAATTAATATTTTATTTTAAAACCATTTTAAAGGTGAAATGATGGTATAATTTAAAATCGAAGACTATCGCGGTTGTTTGACATTATAAATAGGATAGAAAACGAATTTCCCGCTTAAAATTTGTAGCACCCGACGTTTCGGTGACGTTGCAGCCGCCGTTGTCTAGGGTAGACTGAAGAGCTGTCAGTCCGTTGTTTTGCGGGTAGGCCGCAAACCGCTGCCGCCACTGCGTAGGTTATAACGGTGATGGGGGGCCGGGCTCGGAGCGCGGGAATTTTGAAAATCCGTCTTGCACACAACACTCACTGTATCCTGTTTTACGTCTTTGCGTTCGGCGTTCGGCGGCGGGAACATTTTAAGAAGAGGGTTCCACGTAGAAGAGAGTTTGTAACCGTCGTCTCTGGTAAAGTTCGGGGTTCTTCTTAATTCAATGGCTTCCCGGATCATGCGAGGAAAGTAGAATTGTTCTTTGGATAGCACAATGGGATTTTGAAACTGCATCCAGTGGTTACTTCCGCTATCCAATATATGTTCGCAGATCGCCGATTTTTCTCGCTGAACGTTTTTAACAGCTTTGATGTGTTCTCACAGTCGCGTGGCTATGGGCCGTTTCGTTTGTCCAACGTAGGCTAGACAGCAACTGCATTCGACTTTATACACACCCGGGGTTTGCAGTGGTATTACATCCTTTACAGGCCTCAGGCTTTCGCTTTCTATCCTATTTATAATGTCAAACAACCGCGATAGTCTTCGATTTTATACTATAAAATCATCCGAATAAGTTTGAAAACATTTGGTTCGTTTTTTGTTGGATTGGTAGTTTTATGCTGGAAAGTGACAATTATTTCATATTCCGCTTTAACGCATTGAGCTGTATTGTGACATGATTTGTAGATGACGACTAACGCCAATTTATAAGATATGAGTTGCACTGCGGAAACTTCAAAATATTGCTCGACTGACTCGGCCATTAGGTCAGATCTTTCGATGCATGCAATGCTATTCTTGACGTAAACGCAGACGCCACCGTGAATTGAGGCGGAATTACATTATTGTGGTGTGGTGTGTTGTGGTGCGCTCTGACGTGACGGCGAGTGTGCAGACTATTCTGTCGTGTCGGGGCGCGCTCTGACGCTATTTCGAATGAATGCAGCGGTGGCCTTCGGAGTATACGCAAGCGTCCGTCTACAATGTTTACCACCGACTCGGATAGTGCTGTTGAAGAAAATCTTGCGTGTCTGCTTATGTTAAGTTTACTTAAAAAGAAAAGAAAGAAGAGAAGATATTGAGTTCATCCGGTAAATGGACTAAGAGGGAGTCGAAGCGAATATCATTTACTAGTGAAGGAACTAGAGAGCGATGAAGATAGATTTTATCAATATTTCAGAATTACAAAAATTCAATTTGAGGAAATACATTATATGATTGCAAATGATATTAAAAAAGTGCATACGAAATTTCGTTAACGCGCCGTACTGCGCGAACTTCTCAGAAACACACTTGTGTGGAGCGTTCTGACGCGCTATAACCCCCACCACCGTTCTGTCGCCGATCGGAAGCGAGCGATCGCCGTCACGACACAACGCGCCACGACACGCGGCATCTTAGTAATATAACTCTAACCATAACCAATGTATGGATCCGATATACTTCTGGCGCGTCACGACACGCCCCGACACAATAATGTAATTCCAGCTTAGTCGCGGCCGGCAGTAGCTGGACGCTAAGTAGAAACCATCTATGTTCACGAGATCCAGTTCGTTTCGACGTTTCCAGTGCTCAGAAATGCATAGAATGTCGCACTCTAAGTTGGTGGATAGCAGGACTTCCAGCTGTTCAATTTTATTGGATATACACCTAATGTTTTGGTGCGCTATTGTGAGTGTTACATTGTTGCGTAGAAGCTTCCATCTTCAAAGGCGTTGGCGTAACTATTTGACTTCGATGGCGGGCGCCGACGAGGCGACGAGCGGGTGTCAAAATCGCCATTCCTTTAGGATGGCGTTTCTTGGCCAGGTGCTGGGATCCCAGCATTTCTTAAATATTGACTCGGGCATTCCTATCCTAAACGACGCGTAATTGCCTTTTGCTTGGAGATTTTCAATGTCATAATACTGGCTTATATCCTGGCATCCTGTATCCCTATAATCCTGTATCCTGGCATCCTGTATCCCTATAATCCTGGCATCATACTATATCATATAGCCATTTTAATACCAAGAAAATACTACATATATACTACATTTGCGATCCCAATCACTTGACAAAATCACTATCGGGGGGGGGGGGGGGGGGGCTTGAGGGAGGGTGTGAGTTGACGGGGGGGGGGGGGGGGGAGTATAGCATGTGCGGCGGGGTTGTCTGCTTTCCGGGAAAGTTTTGGGTTTTCTAATCAAGAATAATCTTGACCCTTCATTGCCCATAGTAAGTACTTGCTATTAAAGGTAAGTTTTCTATGCCGCGTCAGACGCATGCGATGCAATGCGTCTGACACTTTACACAGTGGCACGTAGAGCAATAAAAGTTTCTATAAGGAAAAAGATCACACAAGAAATAAATAAATAACATCTGTGACTAGACAAGGTATTAAATCTACATACAAAGCGAAACTAAAGATTTTCCGTCATGGAAAATATTTCTACGAAAAACTTTTTAAAACTAATTTAGAATGTCTTGAGATATAAACGAATTATCAAGAATTGCAGGAGAACATATTGGTTATCAGCGCAGGTATGCAGTATTCAAATACTGCAGTATGCAGTATTCAATACAAATACAAATTCAAATACGTACTCAAGTACGCAATGCTCACTTCCCGAAATAATAACAAGCCCAAAAAATAAAAATGGGATGAATTTTAAATCGTAGACTACCGATATTTGATATTATAAATAGGTTTAAAAACGAATTTAACGCGTGACGAAGACAACCGTCGTTGTCCAGGGTAGACCGAAGTGCCGTCAATCCGTTGTTCTGCGGGTAGGCGGGAGATCACTGCCACTGCGCAGATTATAACAGTCGTAGGGCGGCGAGTTCGAAGCGCTTGAATTTTTGAACATCCGCCGTGCAGACAACACTCACTGTATCCTGGGGTTCGTCCCTGCATTCGACGATGGACATTGAGAACATTTTAAGAAGTGTGTTCCCAGGTAGTAGAGAAATTAATACCGTCATCTCTATTGAAGTTCGGTGTTCTTCTTATTTAAAGATAAATTTATCTACTATCACTTATTAGCTTAATAATATCGGCCACGCCCAAGGAGATAATATTAAATCATTGTATAATAATCCCTGTCAACAGAGAGAGATGGGGACTATAAAGGCATTATACTTGCAGCATAGGGTAATTTCCTTACCTAAGAGTGAAAAGAGCAGATATTTGTTTAAAAAACTTTATTGCACACACAATAGAGTACAATGTGGTGGGACTATTGCCAAGTGGTAATATCTTTCGGCCATACCGCCGGGGCTAATGTGACTAAGGTTTATGTGGGCAACTTGACTTATAAAAGGAGTAATTTTATAATGTAGCGGAAGTCATAAATGAATACACTTACGTAATAGTCATCATAGAGAAAATGAAACCGTGATGTGTAACGTATGGCAACTCGATATCGAAGAAAGGAATGGAATATAAGGAAAAGAAAAGACGATGGGAAGGAAAGGGGGAGGAAGGGGGGGGGGGAGATTTGTGAGTTAAGCAAATCTCTTTTTAGAGATTTTCAATCGCACTCAGGTTTTCAAGTTGTCTTATGGGCAAAGGCACGGAATTCCAGATGTGATGGTTTTAGTTAAACTAACCTATATTTGGGGATTAAGAACGCCTTTATGTATCGGTTTTGCTGATAAAATATATAGCGATGTAATATATATACCTGTCTGAAGGTCAACTGAAAAAAATAACATTGGAAACGTATATATTTTAGTATTAAAACAGCGTCTTATTTAAAACTAGCTAACCCGTGCCCACTTCTTTGGGAAGTAAAACTTTTTACTTGTGGTGAAATTATGAGTGTGGTTCGGTTAGTACTGAGTGCTATGATTTATTTCCTGACTGCCAAAAAAGGTTATATTTTTACTGCATATGTATGTATGTATTTGCATGCCAATTTGACTATATTACCGTTATTTGTGAGTGTCTTCTTGTGGTTGTATTATTTGTGAGTGTCTTATCTCTTTAACCATTTATGCAGTAAAAGGGAAATTATATGCAGTAAAAGGGAAAAGTCTTTTGTTTTAAACACTTCAGACAATAAATTTACCTATTTTGATATGAATTTATAATTGTTAATAATATGACCAATAAACATGATCTAACGATTTAAATAATTTTTTAATATAAAAAACTACTTTTTGTGACCTAAATATAAAATTTAGACATATGCTGTGGCTGACTTTTTTGCAGGCATTACCAGGCAGCGTTAGTTAGAAGCGTTTTCGTTCGACAGTTTTTTCTTCGACTTACTTTGAAATCCGACTACCACGGAAAAGTCTTTTCATTTTTCGGTTTTAGCGAATGACACTCACAAATAACGTGGCTTTCTATTGGTAAAAGAAGTTTCAAAATCGGTTCAGTAGATCCAGAGATTACTTCCTACAACCTCACAAACTTTACCTCTTTATAATATTAGTATAGATGTGTCTTTTAGCAATACGGTATATAATCTTTGAAATGCGAAGGAAATTGGCCCTTTGGAAATTTGGATTATATATAGTTCACAATTTTATCTGCTTATATTGAATACTGAGGTCAGGTCGATTCAGCCGGTCTAGTATTATGCAAATTGATTTAAAGCAGTTCATGATTTTTTCGCTGACTGTTGATAGCATCCGTTAAAAATAATTGTGCTTATTTAAAGCAATCATAGCATTCACGACCACATGAAATAAAACAACGTTTATAAAATATATACTATATGTTTAATTATGAATCATTCGAATACTCCACTAAAGACTTGTTTTTCAAGATTCATCCAGAATTTTAATCTGCAATCATTAGGATTGACACTTGGAATCAGAACACGGTTGAATGACAAGTAATTGGCAATTTTCTTTGAAAACGGCAGCCATTTATTTGGTAACAGATCAGTGCATGGCCCCGGAGTAGGATCCCTGAAATGTATTTTTATTAATAAAATAAGTTAATAATATTAAATACATTTTTAAAAACAAGCTTTTATTAAAATGCTCTGTCCCGAGCCAACCCTGGGCGCAGCAGCTATGTCATAGTGGAACTCGGAACGGAATATCATAATTGAATGCTATATAGAAAATCGTGTTTGTGCTGTTGAACGTTGAGAAGTCAACCCTTTGGTAGTCAACCCCGGGAGTCGCAGCCATGTCGCATTAGAACTTAGAATTGAATGCGTCTACAAGATTTCGTTACTGTGATGTTGATTGTTGAGGAGTCCACTCAGAAGCCAACGTTGAGTGCAGCAGCCCTATTCTAAGTTTCACAGTGCCCTGTCACGGTGAAACTTAGAATACGAAATGCTTATACGAAACTTTGTTTCTGTGCTTTTGGTCGTTGAGGAGTCCCCTCGTCGGAGGCCAACCCTGGGTGCAGCAGCCATGTCATGGTGAAATTTAGAATTGGCTCTAATAATTAATACGAAATTGTTTGTCTGTGCTGTTTACCGTGGAAGAGTACCGTGGAAGAGTCGGGAGCTGATCCCGGCTGTAGATCGGGTCATGCTGACCATAAAAATACATAGTCGTCGGAACTGAACTAACATGTAAAATGTCAAATTCATAGGATAAGAAGAAGTGGTTCTAATTCAGATTGCAAGATTTGATCTAAACAAACTAACAAACATTGCAAGGTCAATAAGCTTGTGATAAAACTACATTATCTCTGTGGTTTATAATTGTTGAGGCCGAATGATTGAAGAAGTTTGCAATCGTGATGATATACCAGAGTTATTTAACTTAATTAACGCTATACAAAACAGGACCTACACAACGAACCAAATCGAAAGCGAGTCGAACGTAGAAGAGGTACAGAACGTAAAGAGAGGAAAGAGCAAGCGGAAGTAATCAAACTTTGGATTTGCATATACATTCTATGTCTACTATTTATTTGTTTATTTTCAACAATAATTCTTACCCTTGTCTTATGAAATTGTTGTATATTTCCATCATACTGCGTCTCGTCCATCCATCTGGGCTATATTCATCTAATGTGTCATTTACTGGAGGAGATAGATATAATATTTGAAATTCATGGCTAGAGCCTGTTATTCCTAGTGGCGTAAATGTGAATGCACCTAAGCCCATGACAGAAAACTCATCAAAGTACACAGATCGCTTACTGGTTTTAACCGATTCGTATACATATTTATAGACAGGGAAATATATCATTACATCTCCTAAAAGATTCAGCATGCTTAAGAAGTGACTGCGATCTGAAGTATTAAACGTTTCGCCATGGAAGAAATGATCCATAATAATATTATAAACCTCTATAATTGATTCTTCGCTTAGAACACTCTGCCATGAGATCGGTACGACAATTTTTGGTGTAAGTAACATAGCGGTTACCAAGAAATCACCAAAAATATAGTAAAAAGTTAAAAACTCGACGGAGTTGACACTGATCATAGCGTCGGCTTGGTTATATTTGCCACTTTGTAAGATTTCAATGGGCATGTCGCCGAGAAAGCAGTCCTCGCGGTGATCGCAATTTTGTTCCACTACTGGGGACCAGGACAGCTCTTGAATACTCCCTGGGATAGTCTGCTGTACATTTCTACTAGCCTCTACTAAGGTCGATGCGTCCAAGCCCTGGAACAATAAAAGAGTCAAGTAAGCAATTTTTGATATTCGTAGTTCCACAAAATACCTGTAATTCTTCAACGAAAGTTTCGCTGCTGCTGTCCAGCCCCAATATGGCTGCCAATTTATTCGCTTTGTCCAATGGGTCCGGTTGTATTGCCAATCCGCTTAAAGCTGATCCGGATACCGATATAATCCTATGGAACAATCCCTTCGCCATCTTTGACAACTGCAATAATTCTACCATAATTCCTCCTCCGCTTAACCCAAATATAGTAACCTTAAAAAAAGTAAATGTAGAATTTTACTATTAAAAAATGCTATAAATATGAGAAGTGGATATGTCTAATCTATATAATAAAAATGAGTCGGGTTTTATGTATAATCTAATAACTCACGAGCCGCTCTGGCCCGTTTTGGATGATTCTTTTTTTGTTTTGTTCGTAATCACTTCGGTCTTACTTATAGGCTATAAAAAATCTGGAAAATCTTTCGGAATAGTAAGAAAAGTTAAAAAAAATACTAAAATTATTTTAGTACTGAGCTTGATCATAGATGGCATTGTTTGACAAGAATAAAAATACGAAAAATTCGAAAATCAAGACGGCGGCACGGCGCGAAAACTCAGATTTGACAGTTAAGTTGAATTTTACGACTTTTTCATAGCGTGTTCGTGATTCTAAAGGTAAATAAACTGAATTAACTGAATTTGTGTAATTGGTAAATGTTTTTCCAGGTTTCGCAATCGTTTTTCACAGTTATGCCCATGCGCAGACGCTCCAATCTCAGCAAGGGAAGCAACTGAAAGCGATGAGAATCGTCAAGAATTGAATGAAGCGGCACGGATCCGAAATGTTGCAGTGCGAAGACGATTGGATTTGAGACAAAACACATATAGAGAGGCATTCTATTATGATCTGGCGATACAATACAGCGATTATGAATGAGTGAAAAATGTAGAAATAGACCATTTGTGCCAATATTGCAATGCCTGGAAGTACCGCCACGAACCACTCGGTTTGTGTAATTTCTTGTAATTTCCCCATGTAATATCTTTCATTCATTTTTTTAGGTATGATTTAGTATGCTAGTTCAATGAATTCAGACAATTCTTGTGGCCTGCTTTACCAATTTAAAACCAGAAGATCGTGACGGCTCCTGGTTTCTAATTGGCCATAAAGTCTGTGAGGACTTCTCCCACATATCAGTCAACAAAAGAAGTAATTTCTCGAAAATCGAAACTGCAAATACGCTCAAATATACACGAGTCAACTGCAATTAAATTCCAACTAAATTCGGCATTTACCGCACACTCAGCCGGTGACTAATGCCATTTCTTCTGATCGATACGAATTGACACACATATTCTCCCCCACTCATTGAATGTTGCATCATACATACCATATAAAAAGCAGTACATTCGCTCGATACTTCATCATCCTCTAGTCGACGACCGACACGCATAGTACACGCGATCATCATCATCTTCAGATCTATCGCCGCGCTTCACACTTCAGCTACACAACTGCGACATATACCTCGAGCACACTCTACACGCTCGGCGACTTATCACATACCTTCTGAATAAATACAAACTGGCAACCGATCACATACCTTCTGAATAAATACTTCAACTTCAGCAACCATCGACTTTCAATACGGAGAAAACTCATTGATGAGAACCACCCTTCACTCACGAGGAATTGGAGTCTAGTGTTGGGTGACCACCTCACAAGTCTCCTGGTATGACAATTGGTTAAGTAAAAGTATTACAAAATCAGTCTGAAGATAAATACTATAAGGACAGTGAAGCTTAATAAAACCGTTTAAAATACCTTGTTCGGATTTCCGCCAAATTTCCTAATATGACGTCTAACCCATTCAAGCGCCATGACTTGATCCTTCATACCGGCATTTCCAGGCACTTCATCTGTTTGTAAACTCAAAAATCCCAGAGCTCCGAGCCGGAACGTCATACTCACAAATATAATATCCTTATCGGTGAATAGGTTTTGATTAAAATTCGAGCTACCAGAGAGAAAAGTATTTCCCGATATGTAAACCAATACGGGAAGTCCGTATTCCGGATTCGTTGTATTCATTGGCACGAAAACATTAAGACAGGTGCAGAGCTCGCTTCCGATTACCGTGGTGCCTGAAGGTTGGACGCATACTGGGCATATCTCAGCAGCAAAACGGATTCCGACCCAACCGCTGGCTTTTACTGGAGCCTAGAAAAAGTATAAATTTACACCACTGGCAGCAAGGGTTTTCGATTAAGGGGACTGTCAATGTGATCCACCATATCACTTGCTATACCGTCCAATATAACTGTCTGCTATCTAATCGTCTGCTATACCGTCCAATATAATCGTCTGCTATACCATCCAATATAACTCTAAACAACAGTACTCTATAATTAAGCAAATCGACAAAGTTCCTAGGTATCATGATCGATCATCATCTTAGCTGGAACATCCATATTCATGAACTGTGTAGTGCGCTTTCTTCGGCAATATATGCTATAAAAAAGATTAAATTCTGAACTGGTGAAATCGCTGCAATAACTGCGTTTCCATTCTAAAATGACTTATGGTATACAGATATGGGGGAATGCCACAGCCAGTTCTAGGGTTTTCATTTTACAGAAAAGTGCACTGAGAGCAATTGCAGGAGTATCCCGTGACACGCACTGCGAACCATATTTTCTTAAGTACAAAATATTGACTTTTACGTCTGAATATATTTTAAAATGTCTACTATATGCGAAATCAAATATTAACGAACAAGAGGTAAACGGAAATATGCACTCCCACAATACACGCAGACGTGATGACGTTATCCTGCCTAAAGTACACCTTACGTAGACACAAAAGTCCTTTGGATATTTGAGCTATAAGCTCTTTAACCAGCTACCACTCTCTACAAGAAAGATGGAAACAAAGGCGTTTAAAAGATTTATTAAACAAAAGCTGCAATCCACACATGCTTTTTATAAGCAGGGTGATTTTTTTGAGCATGGCAATTACTTCAAATGGGAATAACATTAATATGTAACTTTCAGGTACCTTATTCTAGTTCTTATTGTTTAATTATAATATTATGAATTTAATATTTTTAATATGTAGATTACAATGTGTAACATACCTGATCATATACATACGTTGTTTTTTCTAATTTTGTTTTGATACTTCCTATTGTGTGATTATTTTTTGTATAAAGTGCTTGATGACTATTAATAATCTTATAATAATTATTTATTTTATATGTATACTCATGTACATGGATTCAGCTCTACTCTTTTTTTTTATTTAATTTGTCTGCCGTGTAAAGTCGACTTTAGTCAACGCTATTGTCGAATTAATATTTATGCTTTAATAGTTTTATATCAACATATAAACTGACGAATTCTAATATGCGATAATTAGCTTTAATTTATAATTCATGCTTTTATTGTATATTCTGAATGAATAAATTGAATACTGAATACTGAACACTGAATACTTAAAACTCATTTCACCCAAAATACGCATTATAAAATTCTGAAAATATTGAGCTAACTAATAAAGAGTAGTTTCATGATAAATGATAGTCGTTACGTTGAAGAAGCTATTAATTGGTAGAATATAAATAGATAGACAGGCAGAGACCCTGATTTCCACAGAATGATGCACCACACGCACTTGATGCAAAAATCCGTTGTGTCACCCTAAGACTTTCCCGGAAAGCAGACAACCACCCCCCCCCCCCACCGCGTCAAACCCCTCAAAACCCCATCCCCAACCCTCACAACCATCCCCCCAAAAACTCCCGCACCACGATCCCCCCCCCCCCCCCCCAGATGGTGATTGTTTCAAGTGCCTATGATAGCAAAAGTATTAAAGTATCTGTGGTATTAAAATGTCTATTTTCCAAAATATGATGTAGTATTTTCTTAAATACGACGGTTTTTTTTTTGCGTCGCTTGTATAAGAGATATTCTATTGAAAGATATTCACCGTGTAGTTTCGGCTCTACGACGAATCTGTGTACCGAATTACGAGTATCTTACTGCAATATTCCGAGATTGTAGTATGACTAGCGCGCCCTCTGGTGGACCGATTTCAACTCCTACTATAATTAAATGATGCCATCTTTCCAACTCCTACTATAATCAAATGATGCCTGCATGCTAAATTTCATCTCAATCGGATGAAGCGTTTTGGCGCTATTGTGGAATATTACACATACGCAGCAGACAGACACAAACTCATACTCACAGACAGACTTCAGTCTGGAAATGGTCCTAATCGTCTCAGGGGAGCTCAAAATGGATATTTTCGTCTTCATCTCGTTTTTTTAGCGCGTTTACAATACTTTATCTTGGGACGGGAAAGTAAAAAATCAGAGAAATATGCACCGGTATCTCAAAAAGTACAAAAGAAACATATTATCGACAGTAAATAGAAGACGACAATTACAACCCCAAAACGGTATGGAAAGTAGTAATATAACTTAACGATGTAGGTAAAAGATTCATCAATTGGAGAAATAAACGTAAACTGCGCAACGTACACTGACAAAACTAATATAGTTAATAAGGTTAACAGTAACTTTGTGAAGATGGGAAAGAGCCTGGCGATGAAGTTTACATCGAAGAATTTGATTACAAAAATTCAACGGGACATGACACAATGCTGAATAAAACGATATTTTTTCTACACTGAAACTGCCTTGAAGTGTTCCTTGCCTTGGCTAAAGCATTTGAAACCGTACATCACGTAAAACTATTAAACAAACTACGACAGATTGGTATACGAGAAAAAGAAAGGACTGCTTCCGAAATTATATTGCAGGACGAACACGACGAGTGAAACTAAATGACAAAACAATTGATTGTATGAATAACGACTATGGTGTTCCTCAAGGGAGTACATTGGGACCAATATAATTTTTGGTATATGTATAGATGATCTTTGCAGGCAGGAGGTGCCAGGTGTTATTGCATCTTTTACCGACGACACGGTGCTTTTGTAGGAGGGTTACACCTTGTCTACATTTATAAAGGTAATGGAAGAAGAGAAACAGTCTGCCTGGTTAAATAAACATCTACTCAAGCTTAACATAGACACGACAAAATACATCACCTTTAGCATAGATGGGCGGAAACAACCGGGAATAGATAAACACCTACTATGACGTGACAGTGACGGGAGAAACTGCATGTGCCTACCGCTGGAACGTACGTCATGTATCAAATATTTGGGTATCCTAATGGACGGATTCCTGCGCTGCCACAATCAAGTTGACCAGACTGCAACACGATTTAGGAAACTAATATAGGTATTTAGTAATATTACAAATGTACTTAGTCCATCTATGCTAAAAACGACCTACTACGCACTAGCGTATAATTGGCCTGGCAATAAATTCACAGATTTCAACGTAATATACAATCGACAAATATACTTAAGTGATTGTGATGTGCTTGCAGAGGAATGACAGGACAGATACAGACAACCAGGGATAAAAATGAACGCGATGTAGAGACATCGACATTGTACATTTATAGGTCTGAGACTATACAATAAACTGATAATGGACGTACCTAATACCGACCTAAATGGTTGTACCAAAATGTTAGAAAAATTTGGCTACAGTATAGAATTAGCAATAATAGTTAATTGAAGTAAAAACATAAGAAACCCTTGAGAGGAATACACCCTTGTTTTTTTATTATTCTGTTTCTATACAACTCCAGAATATCTAAAACCTTACGGTATTTTGGCCTAAATAATTCTAACCTTTTTAAAATTTCATAGAAACAAAATAATCTTAAAAGAACGGTGTGGTTGATATCCTAAACATCAGAAAGCGGACTGTAAATTTTAGTTTGGGCTGCTGAGAGTGTTGGACAGCCAAATGGAGCTAAAGCCAGGAATTAGAAGATTAGTACCCTGAAACACCTCTTCTCCTGGTCTTCCTTGGCTGCTCTGCTGATGGGTATCTACTGTAGATACATGGCACTCGCGAAAAAGTTTTTTAAAAATATTTTCATCTATCACGGACAAAGCTAAAAATCAAGTGGCGTTGTGAACACGCACGCAAAGTTCTCTTGTTATTACTTAATTTTCTCATGTACGTACTTAGTAAAGGAGGGGATAAAACATAGGATTAATAGAATTAAGAATGGATAGGATTTCAGGATGCACCGGCGTGTACAGGATGAACTCTCAACGTGTTCATATTTTTGGATTTTAATAATTTATTTTTGCAAAATCTTCTATACACTGTCTAAATTTTAAATTCGTTCTTTACTAGGTGAATTTAAAAGTTTCACCTTTTTACTGCGAATATAATAGGATTTTGACATAACGACTGTAAGTGATCGTGAAACCGGTCTTCATTAGTTTGTTCAATTTTTGGCAGAATTTTAGAATGCGTATTTTATGTGTGAACGAAGTTTATGTAAAAATGGCCCCAAAGACTGGGCTCGATTGCGTTTCTTCGTGAACTAATATCGGAAAAGACATGCAAACGAGACAGAATAGTGCGTTGGAGCGGAATATATATTGAACGATCTTTTCCCGCACATAAACTACCTGCAGCACATAAAATCCTAGTTTGAAAAAAAATCCTCCTTTACGTTCCATTAATGGTTTTATGCAGGAAAAGTGAACTCATTGATTTCATATTCAGCTCTAATGTATTAGCCTCGATAAAATGCAATCAGGCCCATTGTCTCCATAAAATATCGCACCTTGAATCGTAGGTTGCCTGTCATCGGCTCAGTATATCGTATACCTCGGAATGCGGCGTACGTATGATTTTTCATGGTAGTGCCATACGTCCCTACTAGGATTCCACCGTCGATTTTCACTGATGGACTATCACCGATGATGACTACAATAAATAACATTATATAATGAGGTTTCTATTATATAGAGCAAAAAAAGTTCATATTTATTTTATACCTTGTCCTTTACACAATGAAAACCACATAATAATCAAAAAAATTGTTATATTATTCATCATGCGACTGAACTGCTAACGTACGATAAGAAAATGATTTTATTCCACTGTTTTTCTTTCAAATAAAAGAGCTTTAATGATGTTAATCCGTCTAATACCATGGAAAGGTAAAAAAAGACGCAAGAATCCTTGTATTTTTTAGGTTAATTCAATACATATTTTAATCTTTGAATAAAATAAAGTTTATAGTCGTAAAATTTAATATGTTTCATTAAATAATCCATAATAAATCAGGATAAAGCTTGCCTGAAGGCCTATTTTTCTAGATGTTACCAGGATTTTATTCGGCAATCGTTAGGGTTGTCGGTTAGATATAAAGTGCGGTCGAACGATAAATAGTTGCAGATGTCTTTTGTAAATTGCAGCCATTTATTTGGCAGTAGACAAAGTATCTGAAAAATAAACATTATGCCAGGGAAATTATAATATTTACTAGGCCTGATTGATAAGTAACCGTGGCGAGGAATAGAAAGAGGTAGTAGTTTCAAATAGTACATTTTACCATAGACAAATTTAATCTCACATGAACAAATGTCAAATATAGACACATTACATTAAAACGTCGAATACTTCTATAAAAATGAAGAAAAACAAGAGTGATAAAAAAGTTATGTTTCAAAAGAAAAATCGTCAATTCAGATTAGGCAAAAATGAATGCCATTTTATGGGAGTCTTTGCTTGAAAAGTTTTTTTTATGGGTTAATTTATTATTTTTTTTTCCTGTTTTTATTATTTTTTAGCGCATTCAGCTTGGAATTGAGCTGTGTCGATTGATTTTTGTTTGAATTCAAATTTTATCGTGTAATGGACCTCTTTGGAGTGATTTGTTCAAGCGGATTGAAGTTTTCGTTTCTTATTGCGTTGTGTCGATTGATCTGCATGAATTAAAAGATTTCGTTATTATATATTTTGATTTTTTCATTTGTTAAGGCAAACATACTTTAGGTATTAAAATATAAGACATCTACAATTACATATAAACAAAATATTTGTACTTTTATCTTTGGCAACACAGATTCTATCATTTCAAATAAAAATTATATTTTATTTGCTGTTTCTTAATTGTAACTTGTAATATTTTTGTGAATTGCTTAAATAAATAAATAAAAAAATCACACGTCTGTAATACTAATGGGACCGCATTTTACTATATCTATTTATCATAAATTTACGAAGGTGACCTTTGTTAATGGAACCCTTAATCCGGATGGCCTATGTTAATATACTTGAAATTTAAGGTTGTGAGAAAAACTCTGCACATTACAATATGACATTTATTGTAACATACAGAGTGCAGAACAACATGTTTCAACATAACTATTGGGTCTATACTTTGATGTAAGTTAGTTTAATGTGTCTACCAGTAAAATCCGTAAGAATCACCAGATAAGTACCTATTTATTTATATTAATTTTTTCAGTTTTTAGAGTTAATTTACAATTGTAATATAAATTATGTCGCGATAAGGTGTTATACCGCCAAGTCCCTAAAACCAATAAGTCCCTAAAACTTAATAATGGATTAAAATCTAGATATGATCAAAAAACAAGTCTTATTGGTTTACATTTACCTATTTTACAGTTTGATGAACAGAAACAAAGGAAATGTATTTTGAATTGTTTTTTATTAACAAAAAAGTACCTACATAGAAGGTGTACGAGTGTTCTGATTTTTTTTTATTGAGTAAGCAGGTTTTCTTTACCAGTATACTAAGATTTATGAACAATATTACCTAAAATTAACTACAAAAATATTAATTAGAGACAATCATTTGGTTTTCGAAAAATACAGGATAGAGTAAGAATTTGAGGAGATATATATTGGCACATTCCGAGGAGATATATATTGATTAACCCTTGGAGTAAATGGGTATTTTCATGGATGCATCTGTCTCTTTTGCAGGATTTTCGGCGACATCGACTTAAAGTACTATAACTACGAAACTACTACACCAATCATAAAAAGAACAACTGCACAATGATTGCATTGAAATTTCGAATATAGAATATTGAAATATCATTTTGTAAAACAATTAGATAATTATGAATAAACATGAGAACGTCAAAGAAGTGAAAAAAACGCGGAACCAGATCTGGTCGTATCATACTCAACGGATAATTGTTTCAGAACCAGATTTGGTCGTATCATACTCAACGGGTTAAAAGCACATTTTCCAAATCTAAATAAATACTAGAGAATAGAATAAAAGAAATTGAATAAAAGTATAGAATAAGTAGATATCCCAAAGGAATGGTCTGATTTAAGTCTGTTTCATGTACGATTTTGGTAATCGGAGACTAATATTTTTGCAGAATGAATCGTAAAAACGACAGCAAAAACAAACAATTACACAAAAAAAAAATGCATATGTATAAAGGAGGAAAATCCATAGATTTATCAAGTAGTTAATTGAATATGCTTACCGTAGGTCAGCTACCTTTAGGAGACATAGATACCCTCAGCTTCATCTCAATGCCATAAGGAGGACTGGGTATTTTAATCTGACCATACAACTGTTTTCTTTCATTTTGGAAGCTAACGGGCCCTGTTGCAGTTAGGCTACTAAGACCCATGCATTTAGGCTACTAAGACCCATGCATATTTTTTTTCTATGTTTTTGAGGAATTTCACATTCTTACTTTCTTGTTTACCTCGAAAAAATGGTGCTTTAAACATAGCTTTGTATTTGTAGTTGAAACATTGTAGTTGACAGTTCTAGATCTACCACTGTTAAATTTAAGATCCACTGTTTAATTTAAGACCCACTGTTAAATTTAAAATAAACTATCGATTTACGAATATTAACACTTTGATCTATTTTAATTTGCATACATTAGTCTAATGAAAATCTATTTGGTAATTTTATATAAATCTTGACCATTACTTATACGAACTACACGGATTACTATGTTTTTCATATTATTACTTGGCTTGGACAAACCAAACGACAGATTTACCCAGTCTCCCCTTTATCTTCATATACTCGTATTATAATTACATGTATAGCCTCAGATAAAGATATATAATTGCGAAGTATGTTGAAATCATTTGCATTTTATCGTACTGGTTGTTTAGTCGTGTAATGATTAAAATTAAAATAATATTCATAATAATAATTATTGTGTCAATATGTGAAGGAGAAGGTAATACAATATTTAAAATATGTCATTATAATATGAACCTGGCTTTTTAGTAAATGACTCAAAGTGTCGTACACGATATAAAAACACTGCCTTAGCAATCGCAAAACTTTGCTACATATACCGACATATTTTGTACCTACACATTATAATTGCACCCAATTCGCGCGCTCACCCATTCGCGGTTTCATACTGTTATTCCGGGAGCTTGTGGGGCGACTGTGGGAGGATAAACTACATAAGAGAAGATGATGGCGGGCGCTTGCAGCGTTTGACGGCTCGTTGCGGCAATGGCAGTTGCTATAGATGCCCAATCAAGATCACTCATACATTTATCATATACTTACATCATTTCTTCTTGCGTATACTAGTATACTCGTATACGCTGACATAGTTCGTGTCATACATCATCGGGTCCTATGGGTTGATCTACAAGTACTGCTTTAATGCGACGGATAGCGATCGATAGGGGTTTTTCTTCAAAGTGTCCGGTAATGAAAATGAAACGGTAGACGGCACTAGTATTTAGGGAGCTAATGGGCCCTTGCTGAGTTGGCCATGAAGACCCATTTGTTCAGGCAACCCATCCAGCCGCATCTGGCCTGAGGGCTAGTATCCCCCAGGATTCATTCTTCTTGTGCTCCTGGGCGGTCTACGCCCCGTGCGGCGTAAGCCAATCGATTGTGCATTCTGACTAATAGTCAAGGGAGTCTGGGAACAGTACTGTTTCCTATAGAGCGGGGGTGGTTGTTGACCTTATGGCGACTGCTCTTGAAACGACCATCGGTTACCCGATTCCGAGTGAAGAGGCGGGCAAAGGATGTCGTGGTCTGCGACAGATTCGGTTGACACCGTTTCGACACCGGAATGCATTACGCTGACATTCATTTTTCATTTTCATTAAATTTCTCTTAGGGTTCACTTCCACTGAACTCCCGCCGGTCCCCGTAATAACTTTAAATTTGACGCATCATACGTGGATGCCTTACCTTAACCACATTATACCCAAAAGTAGGTTTACTCTCAAGCTACAGGGCAATGAGGGAAGAGGGTGCGAGGAATGTGGGCAGAGGGTTACATCTCCACGAACGCCTTTGGTTAGCGTTACGTGCAGGTAAATTTTTCAAACATTTCCATATCCGTGTGACGTATTCGTTTCGATTTCAATTTTGTTTCAAGAGAAGCTACTGTCTGGTATACTGTGCCTTAACTCTAAGCTCAATAAACTTTACTAATGACTATGAATGGCCGTATTTCTAAAAATTTCAGTGATCATCGGAGATAATCCGATAGTGAAACTCGACGATGGAATGCTCTCGGGTACATACGAAAGAACGCCCAAAAATATTCCATACGCCGCATTTTTGGGCATACGATACACTGAACCGATGATTGGCGACATGCGATTCATGGTAGGTTGTTTGTTTTACTTTTCATAATCCTATTCGAAAGAGAGCACTCATGTAGTAACGCATATTTGTATGTAGATTCCCTCTAGCGAAATGGTAATAAGAAAAATCAATGAAAACCTCTCTAATTTATCAGATTACTTAAATACGCGTACGCATGGGAAATACTTCCGAATTTCGGAATACTTTAGAACCGAAGACCAACGAGTCAAGTTTTAGAAAATAGTTCAGTAATATCAAAGATTAAAACATCATTTTTACAAAGTCATTACTCCTTCAATATGCCGAGATATTACAATCTGATCAATATGGAAATAAAAATGAATTTGACATTTAGCATATTTAAAAATAAAATAAGAAAATGTTATAGAGTCATGTTGCGCCAGAGTCGATAATTTGTAATGAAAATGAAACAAACTTTTGCAGACAGACAACGCGCCCATTGCACCGGGCGGTTTTTAGACCAAAGAGAATCGGTCTTTTTTTATTTGACAGGTCAGATACAGCGAGTGTTGCCAGATGGCAACACTCGCTGTATCTGACCTGTCAAATATCTCTATTTTACAACACCCCAACTCATTGGGTCAAGTGATTTATTTAAAATAGTGCTACTCTAAAAAATCACTATGGGCCAATGCCCATAGCATTCAGTTCTCGCTCCATGATGATGCGCGAGACAGCTTTCGTTAGCGAGTCCGCTGCGTTGGCCTTTGATGCGACGAAGTTGATGTTGATTGTACCATCGCCGATTCTGTCCTGAACGTGGTGATGGTGGATATCAATATGTTTTGTCCTCCTGCGAAAGATGTCCTCCATCGCTAACGATATGGCACCCTGGTTGTCGCACTAGATCTCGACTGGCCCATGAATATCCTTGAGTGAATCAACGAATTGAAGCAACCAGACTGCCTCTTTGTTTGCCTCCGAGAGCGCCATGTACTCCGCCTCAGTGGATGATAAAGCAATCGTATGTTTCCGCGAGCTGCTCCAAGACACAGCACTATCGCTCATCGTCAATACCTACGTATCCGGTGCATGAACGTCTTTGGTCAATGTCCGACGCCCACTCCGAATCCGAGAAGCCTAGCAATTGACTTCCTCTATATGATTCTCTTTCAGCAGTTGGAATATGTTCACAGCCACTGGAATATGTTGCATAAACTCTATAGCCGATATATGTTGCTTGGAATCAATATGGAAGTTCCGAACAACAATTTTAGTAAAATCTAAAAACGTGTTTGACGTTTGCGAGCGTGAGATCATCGGCACGGATAACGCAATTAAGAATGTGGATTGGCAATCGAAAGAGACAACTAGGAGCAGGAATAAAGGAAACTTTAGAAAAATATGGAATTATAATTATAATACTTTCTGCGACATTGGAAGCGAACAGCAAAATATCGTCGAATGCTGAAGGAAATAAGAACGTTGAAACCAAATGTAGACCGCAAATGCCCGGTTCACATTAGCAGTCGACAAATTAACGAATATGAGTAAATTGAGAATGAGAACTCTAATATATTTATGGACAAAAACTCTTATTATATAAAGAGATTTCAAACGAGGAAAGCAATAAATAGATTTGCGCTTATCAATGTGCGGTCCAAGATTACGGGCGAAGTCTATTCGAGAGAATGCTACTTGATCAATAGTAATGTCTAGACGGCTAAGGAAATTGAATTTTGCCAGGCTATGCATGGACTTATTTCTATTTTATTTATTTTATTTATTTATTTATTTAAGAATTAATTACTATAAAACATTGATTAGCTTATAAAAATAACAGGAACCGAATGTCAAACCTTTTGATTATTTGTTTTTGTCACCCAACTGGGAGTAGCCCATTCTAGGAGGACAGGACTCTAATATTACAATCAAGTTTGCTTGATTGCTTGATTGCTTACAAATGTACAAGTTTTAGTAAAAAGCTAATAACACTAAATTGCCCTAAAATGTGGTCTTCAAAATAATAATAAAAATAATAATAATAAAAAAATATTAAAAGATAATATAATAAATAAAATGCAATTCCATGTATAATAGGCAATAAATATAATACAAAATTCAATTAAATAATATAAATAAAGTTATATTTCAGAAAAGAAAGATTCAGTCATTATTATGTAATATATTTCTTTAATTTATTTTTGAATTCCCTAAATGTCAAATTCATTTTTATTTCCATATTGATCAGATTGTAATATTTCAGCGCAATGAAAGAGTAATGTCTTTGTCCAAATGATGTTTTCCTTCTGGGTATTGTTAAGCTATTTTCTAAAACTTGTCTCGTTGGTCGCCGGTTCTAAATTATTCCTAAATTTGAGTTATTGTCCAAAAATAGCCTTAAGAGGGAAGTTTTTAGAAAAAGTTGCCTACAATCGATATGGTCTACGTAGAATATTTTTAAAATAATGCCATTTATGATAATTTAAAGGGATTGAGTTTACCTACAGTAACCAATTTATTTATTTATTTAGGAAATAATTACTATAAAACATTGATTTTGCTCACAAAAATACCGAGCAGGTTGCGATAGAACCCAGCCGGGTTCCTCCGCTAGCTAGGAGAGGGCGCTTATCGAATTTATTTATGAAATTTATATTCAGATGAAAACAGTCCTTAGTTACTTGCCCGGCTTTTCCAGCAAGTAACCAAAAAACAAATCAGTTGACTAAAAAGTAAACCAAAAAATCAGTTGTCACCCCAAGATTTTTCCTGGGATGACACAACGGATTTTTAAAAACTGTGTGCGTCTTTAAATCTGGCTCGCGAAGTAAAATTTAGCCATCACTTATGCGCCTGACAGTTTCGCGCGTGAAGTCGACAACCTTGAGAAAAACGACTATAACTTGTAAACCACTATACGGATCATAAAAAATAACTGTAAAATGATCGCATTGAAATTTGAAATATAAAACGCATCTTAGCGTTGGTAAGCGTCTAACCCCAAATGGTTTACTCACATGTGAGGTGTTCAATATTATCTTTTTCAATGTGCCAACCACCTGTGGTTGTTACCACAGTGTATTGTTACTGCATTATGAAATAAATTACAGTAACTATTATTGTTAATATAATCAATTTGTGATGTGCAATTTTAGGCTCCAGTAAAAATCAGCAGTTGGGTCGGCATCCGTCATGCTACTGAGGAGTGCCCGGTATGCGTTCAACCTTCAGGAAATACGACAATCGGAAGCGAACTGTGCACGTGTCTTAATGTTTTCACCCCGCTAAATACGACGACTTCAAAATGCGGACTTTCTGTGATCGTATACTTTCACGGTGGTGCGTTTTATGCAGGCGGCGCGAGCTTCAATCAATACTTATTCACGGATAAGAATATTATATTCGTGGGCGTGCAATATCGACTCGGAGTTCTGGGATTTTTGAGCCTGCATACGAGAGAAGTGCCTGGTAACGCTGGTATGAAGGATCAAGTTATGGCACTCGAATGGGTCAGAAGTAACATTAGAAAATTCGGTGGAAATCCAAATAAGGTAAAAGAGTTTCATTGACACGAAAAATAGTAATATAATTTTGTTTTTCGCCTTTTTTAAAGGTTACTATATTTGGGCTAAGCGCCGGAGCAGGGTCAGTGTCATTAATTCAGTTATCAAAGATGGCGACAGGCCTGTTTAGAAGAGTTATACCTGTTTCTGGATCGGCGTTGAGTGGGTGGGCCACACAGCCGGACCCTGTCGACAAAGCTACTAAACTGGGAGTGTTATTGGGGTTTAACAGCAGCAGTCCATCGTTCGTTAAGGATTTACAGGTAAGCGCTAGGTTTTGGATGGTATTCTGAAAAGGAAACAAAGATGGTAGCTCCCTAAATAACGATCTTCTTGGCTAAAACAATTGCTAAACAAAGGCCTGTTTAGAATAGATGTACCCGCCATGTTTAGACGGGTACCCGGATATTGTAAATGACTTCCCGAGTACGTCTTCTAAACTTCTACAACAAGGGTTGTATCCGAGTTGTTTAGAAGAGTTGTAGACAGCCGGATCCTGTCCACAAAGCTAATAAACTGGGAGCGTTTTGGGGTTCAACAGCAGTCCACCGTTCGTTGAGGATTACTAATAGGCACTGGGTTTTGAGAGGGTACAGTAAGAAAAAAACAAAGACGAGAGCTTCTTAAATAACTGTTATATTCCTGGTTAAAATAATTGCCAAACAAGCAAATAGTTACGACAAGACGTGTCACCATGCTGGGTAATGTTTGTTCATTATGGCGTATAACTGTTCCTAGGATTTAAAATGTCATTAGCGACTTCACAATTCTGTCAATATTACACACGATGCTTCTTTGTACTAAAGTTGTTTGTTTCTACTCTTTATTGTGAAATTTCACAATGGGCAGGTTTATTATCATTCGACAATCCCTTACAACCAACCACTATGAAGTGCTTATATGTATGTGTGCACATAACATGTGAGTAAGTGTGTGTCATATTATTACGATCGACAGAATTGAAATAAAATTCCGTTAATTTTATCTGAACGGAAAATGGTGGCCCAGCCCGGAATCGATCCCAGAATTTTACAATGTTAGATCTGGCAACTTAACCACTGTGCCACCGCCCCCTATACATTAGAAACTTAGTAGCATTATTATAATGTCACTGTCGTGCAGAGCTATGCGTCCCACTAATACTTTTGAATGCCACAATGGCATGTGATAGCTAATCTACTTTTCAGTATGCGCCATTGCGATGATTAAATATTACCAGAGATTTTCGTTAAGTTGCTGTATACCCTACCATTTATGCAAATATTCAGTGCCAGTACTATTATACCGTGTCGCTATCCAAACCGGGAGGCATGAAAGCATCTCTTCGTTGCCAGCCTTTCCAGAGGCATTCACCTTAACTGAACCAACCATCCAACTAAGATGACCACCTTGGAATACTTTCAAGCAACGGTAGTAAAATAACTAAATTGTTCGTGCTCGACCGATTGACATTGCTATTTAAATCGGCTACCGCGCCATTCAATTAAAGCGCAATTGAACTGCACTCAACGTAGAAGTCCTGACCTTTATATTGTTATGAGTAAGCTGACTATGAACCGTCAGTTTGCAACTGCTGGAAGACAACCGAGTCCATTGTTTATCAGACCCTTGCATAGTGCCCTTGCAAATGTCTGTTATTATGGGCAATCGGACTGCCAGCAGTCAGTTTATTAATTTTTGAATGCAGCTATAGGACCGATTTTATGGAGGACAGTGAACGATTAGTGTACAGTCATGTGGCGCGATAACCCATCCGTTGCATTTTAACGTATGCGAATTATAAACCACTAGCTGACCCGTGCCCACTTCTTTGGGCGGTAAAACTTTTTACCTGTGATGAAATTATGAGTGTGGTTCGGTTAGTACTGAGTGATATGATTTATTTCCTGACTGCCAAAAGAAGGGTCATATTTTTACTGCATATGTAGGTATGTATTTGTATGCCAATTTTACTATAATACCGTTATTTGTGAGTGTCTTCTTGTGAGTGTCTTATTTGTGAGTGTCTTATCTTTTAACCATTTATGCAGTAAAAGGGAAATTATATGCAGTATAAAGAAAAAGTCTTTTGTTTCAAACACTTGAAACGATAAATTTACTTATTTTGATAAGAATTCATAATTGTTGATAATATAACCAATAAACATGACCTAACGATTTTAATTATTTTTTTAATATAAAATACTACTTTTTGTGACTTAAATATAATAGTTAGACATATGCTGTAGCTGACTTTTTTGTAGGCATTATCAAGCTATATAAGTTTTCTCTAGAACTTAATCATATATCTCTCATCGTTAAGGCAGCGTTAGTTAGAAACATTTTCTTTCGACCGTTTTTTCTCCGACTTACTTTGCAAATCCGATTACCACGACAAAGTCTTTTCATTTTTCAGATTAATATATAGCCTATGACACTCACAAATAACGTGGCTTTCTATTGGTGAAAGAATTTTAATCAAAATCGGTTCAGTAGATCCAGAGATTACTTCCTACAACGTCACAAACTTTACCTCTTTATAATATTAGTATAGAGAGATTATTTCTGGACCACTGGTAGACGTCTCAGACATTTCAGCTTGCAGTGATGTTGTTGCGTTTCGAAGTGATAATGTGTTGAGGTCAGTGTTACTGTCCATTGCGTAGAATTGTGTTACGTTTTATCGAAAAACATCTTACGTATCTTTCCGACATAATTGCGGAGTAGCCCACAAATTTTAGAGTGTAATACAATTAGTCTAGCATTTTCTTTTTCGTCATTGCGACTCCTGGAAGTTTTTCCTCAGTGTGTCAGTGATAAAAGTTAGTAGTGATAAAGAACATTTTTATTTATTTTTCAGAATTTGACTGCAGATATAATTGTGTCGGCTGGTGTTAAAGTACTTCCTAGCATACCTGGAAACATCCAAGAGGAAACCTGGAACCCAGTAGTAGAGAAACACTGCAATATTCGTAGCGATTGCTTTCTCGATGATATTCCTTTGAATATCATACGAAGCGGACAATACAACCAAGCAGAAACTTTGATCAATTGTAATTCTATGGAGTATCTAAGTTTATATTACTTCACAGAAAATAGGAATACTTCATTGCAAACATTGACCAACACACCTAAGACCATCGTGCCTATCACCTGGCAGAAGACTCTTAGTGAAGAAACGATTATAGAAGTCCATAAGATTATTCTGGATCGATATTTCGGTGGTCAACCATTCAATATCCTCGATCGCGAACATTTCAAAAGCGCAATCGATCTGATAGGTGATGTAATGTTTTATGTGCCTATCGTTGCATACGCTCACGAATTAGCTAATACGAGCAGGCGATCTATATATTTCGAGGAGTTTTCCGTCATGGGATTAGGTGCCAAGTATTTCACACCATTTGGACTTACAGGATCTAGTCATGCATTTGAGAACATGTACCTTAACCCAATGGAGGATCCCATAGTGGATGAGTACAGTCCCGATGGAACGACGAGACGGAACCTCGTAGAAATATATGAGAATTTCATACATGAAGGGTAAGAAAAAAAAGTAAATGAATTCTTTGAACAATCGCTTATATAGATGTAAAAGAATGAAATGAATATTTATTTTTCAGAAATCCGATGTCGCATAGGTGGCTGCCATTTACAAAGGACACCAGCAACTACTTGTCAATCGACCGCGCTCTCGTTCCGAGTATTAATCCTAATGACGTCAGAATAAATTTCTGGAAACAACTGGAAGAAAAAGTTTTTAGTGGAGCATTTGCTTGAAAGAGAATTTTCCTAATAATGGGCAAAACAAATATAAACCGAAATGTAATTTGGTACATTTGAGTCCGATGTCATTTACTTCCCTTCGGCTACGTAACGACCAAATTTGGTTGCACATCAGAACACCGTTGACTACGTAACGACCAATATTGGCGGGTTGCTCCCGGAGCGCACAGTAATATTATTTTCTAATTCGAAGGCATCCTAAAATCTATACCAAATATCTCATTATTACCATAGATACATAGACGGCCGCTAGAATAATTTCACGCGTCATTTCGCGGATATTTCTGGTAAAATTCCATTATCAAACATCATAATTTTTTTTTCGAGAAATCATAAAATTTTTTATTGGTTTTTATGAGCTAATATCTAAATATTTTTGTACATAAATAAGCTAAACGAAATATAACTTTTGTTAGAGAATATAACAAAGACCACGATAGTATTAACAATTTCTAAATAGGATTCCGTATTTTTCTGTTACAAGTACAAGTTAGAAATGCCGAGTTTTTTTCAGTTTTTCGATTTTCTCGTATTTTTTCATAATTATCTAATTGTTTTACAACATGACTTTTAATATTCTATATACCAAATTTCAATGCGATTATTTTACAGGTATTTTTTTTAATGATCGCTATAGTAGTTCCATAGTTATAGTACTTTTTGTCGAGCACGGCGATATTGCAAGAAATTCCAATAAATTGCCGCGGTCTCCCATGAAATTCTGCCGCTACTCGAAGGATGTCGGACAACAATTAAAATGAGATTTTTTCTTATATTTGAGTCTGTTTTTAGAAAAGTATTATACTAAAATTTATTTAAATACTCTCCGACAATCTTTGTGCTTAGTTTTCACATAGATCATAGGGTAAGTCGAAATAGTAAAAATGAACGTTGAACTTCTATTGGAAACTAGAATACGCCATAAAATACGCTATACGCTGCCATTCATCGGCTTGTTGTATCCAATACCTAGCTATTGGATACAACAAGCCGATGACAAGTATATTGCGATAAATGATATGATATTCGGCGTGCAGATATCGACGTCGTCAGTTTAAAGATGGTAATAGAAGTAGCATTACTATGTTTGTTGTTGCTCAAAAAAAGAGGAGAAAGCGGTATTGAGTGACTCGTACATTGCCAATTCGTAAACTTATTTTCCAAATTAAGAATGTTTGGGAAAAAATCTTTACAGAATGTTGGGGAAAATGTCATTAAAATCTTTTGACGAACTAACTTAATTGTTCAGGGAGGATACCCCAACTTCTGAAACCTATAGGAGGCCAAGCGCGTGGTTCCATATTGCAGGTCTTTTATCCACTTTATCAATGAACTATTCAGTGTCGAAGCGATCCATTTCGATATTGTGGCCTCGTGACGTGCGAACCCGCGCGATTCTAGTTTTCTGGCTATTAAGTGGCGGTTATCGCGCGGTTCGACGAACCGCGCGATTAATTCTGAATTATTATTTAGAAGATAATGTAAATAAGACCTGAGCGAAAACCGCGCGATTCTGGAACCGCGCGATTATCGCCGTTTATGAACGCATGCTAAAATAGCAGCAAGCGGCGCACGCACGAATAGGGATTTAAAAACCACTGTACTTCTTCCGAGTTACAATAAAAACCGTTTTGATACTCAATCATGTTCCGCTTACATTCAAGCTTCATTCTCTACGTTAATCGGAAACGAGCTCTGCGTAGTAGACCGATTTCAACCACGATATTTTCAACTCTTGCCGACATCATGACCAAATGATGCGTGCATGTTAAATTTCAGCTCAATCGGATGAAGCGTTGGGACGCTATCGTGGAGGACCACATACAGAGACACACAGACACACAAAAGAGAAGGTTCTCAATAGTTTTCCTACCAGCAAGTAAAAAGCAATCCCCTGTAGTTGCAAAACTATAACCTTTCCCATAGCTTCCTGGGTACATGCCGGATTATAATGTTGATATAATTTGTTTCATTTGTATAATAAATGTTACAATTATCGAATTATATATTGACCCTCTATTTAGCAAAAACAAAAATAGCGAAATAAATCGGTTGTGTCACCCCTAAACTCACCTGGCAAGAAGCCAATGACTTATGGATAGATTTTAAACGTGTTTTTCCTTCGGTGAGGAGGTTGACCTGATTGAAAGTTCAAATTAAAATATTATCGGCGAGCAATAACCCAGGGTCGCAAATCTAGATTTTCATCGGACGCAAGTTTGCCTTTTAAACGGGCCTGGCTCAACCAAAACTTTACATTGTGAAGTTTTCGTTGGAACACGGTTTAAAAAGGCATATATGCACCAAATTTCAAGTAAATAAGTGAAATATTTCGGAATTAAAATATGCCTAGCACAGAAACTAGTTAGTCGTTAGTAGAGGACCACGCGATATCGCGTCAACGGCCGTTTGGTGAGGGGCCGCAACGTACGGTATTTGGTAAACGACAATGGATGGGTTAAAAAGTGTAAATCAGTACTGAAATGGACTGTGGGTCTAACAACATTGCAAAAGATTATGTGCTAAATCCCCGTTTTAATATTCGTCCTCTAAATTGCCGATTTAGTGTAAAAATTGAAATCAGTCGACTTTGAATTTACAGCCGGGCAAAGGATGCTGTGGTCCGCGATAAATTGGGTAGACACCGTATAATCGCTACGTAAGGGAGAGGACCACTTAAGCGACCTCGAACCTGTAACCAGTTGGAAGAACAGAGTAATCTTGTTGGCTGGCGCGAGTGTCAGCACCCTGTATGATTAACCTGGTTATCTCGTGGTAAGACGTTGGTCTCTTACCGGCGAGTGGCGTAACTAGACAGAGGACTGTTTTCGTCCCAAGTCTTCTTCGCTCACCGCACGGGAGATAGAACGATCTAATATCGTCAAAACTTCCTAAAGTGATGGGTTCGCCCTTTGTAGTTGACAGCTCTAGTTGACCAGACAGGAGCCCGGAGAAATCTAGCCAAATCTCGTAGTCAGGGGCGAGGCGGCCTGGATACTTTCCAGTGCCTCGCGTTAGGCGTTGGTCTGACGGGTGAGTTGGCGTAGCTAGACCTGCGGACTGTTATGTCCCCAAGTCTCTACGCTCACTCCTAGTTGAAGGAACTATCAAATATCATTAAAACCTTCTAGGGCGACGCGTTCGCCCGTTGTATATGACACCTCGAAGGCGTCCGGTTTGCAGCTAACAGCCCCGATATGCAGCTAACGATTCCTTTGCAGCTTGTACTTTAAGACCTGCTCTTTATCTTTGGTCCGCTCAACTCACGGTTCAACCCCCCATCTAGTATATGATGGTCGAACATGTTTAGGGAGATGACCTTCGGCGCTGTTGGGCGATTTGCGCATCGTGCGGCGTCAGCCTATCGACTGTGCTCTCTGGCGAATAACTGAAGAAGGGGGGGGGGGGGCAGTGGGTTTGGAAATGCATTTATGCGTTTCCTAAGAAGCAAGGGTGAATGCTGACATGATGTCATCCACTCTTGACACGATCCTTTGGCTACCCGATCCCGCGTGAACAGATCAGTAAAGGACGACACGCTCCGCGATAAATTCGAACTGAATTACATCAGATGGAGTCCGCACAAACGACTTCGGACCCATAATCAGGAGGAAGGAAATATAAATATAGTAGGGGCCATTAAAAATCCTGCTAAATAATAAGCAAGGGAGCAAGGCTGGCCGCTGGCTCAACTTCACAGTACCACGTGGTAAGGCGTTGGACTCTCACAGGCCTGTTGGTATATATATCCTTCTAGCCGTGTTCGGCCATAGCGACTGCATTGTAGATTCTATTGACTTCTTTAGTTTTCTTAGAGTCCATTGTTCGGAAGCAGTCAAGTGCGCAGGCTATATTATAGTGCACAGGTGGGCGCGCGACCACGGGTGCACTCTCTCTTCCTCCCTCTTCTGAACCCGATGGAATGGAGACCAACGGAGACCGTTACGACCAGAGAAAAGTTTGGATGCAGATAAAATAAAATAAATTAATTAATCGCCAACACAGTAATGGCTGTCATTGTTAAATTTGTACTCAATGTTGCAGAGCTATTTTTTTATTTTTTTTTTCGGATTTAGTTCGTTTTTCCACACTGTCATTTATGAAATTGGTAGTTATGGCTTGTGGTGATGTTTAAGGTTTTTCTGGAGCTATTGTAGATATGACCGGTGACTTATTGGTAGTTATTGTAGTAGGCGGTGATGTAGACAATGCATTATTGGATTTATCCTCATGGGGCTGTGTTGAATACAGCATACAGTCTCTTGTTCCGACATTATACGAAATTGTGATAGTTTCCCTTTTGGCAAATCCCCGTCAGTTTTTGGACAATTTTCCGGCGGTAGACATACTCCTAAAACGCCATTTATTTCACATGACTCTTTGCGGCAGTGTATATGCCAGGTCCATTGGCACTTCCGCAAGGGCTTTTTCCAATACTGGTAACGGCGATTATGTGGAAGAGGCATTGGTTGTCAGCTATCGTCACTTGCAGAGGTCCACCACTATCGCCTCCGCAAGAGTCTCGTCCTCCTTCTGGTAAATTTGAATGATAGACTGTGTTGTCCCTAAGTGTCTACGTTCACCACACGGTTAAAGAACGATCAATATCGTTATAATTTCCTGGGGTGGCGGGCTCGCTCGTTGTATACAACAACTCCATAGTGGCGATCTGGCACCCTGGTACTTCTATTATTTATGCAAAATAAAAATTCAACTGAAATGGAAACAGTTTTCATCGCCAGAAGATGCAGATATGTCTGTTGCAGGTTGGAAATATATTCTTCAAAAATTGCTTAAAATGCATGAAGCGTTGTACAGACACTGGTAAAGTGTTTAAGAACCTATACCAATAAAATTAAGAGTGAATAATAAACTTGAACCCGAATCCTCATTTTTTCCGCAGAAATATTTACGTACTGTCACCTAGCCCTGACCAATAAAGAATACAAATATATCTAATCCTCTCATGTTCTAACACGTGGAATTTTTAAGCCAGAATTATTAAGACAAAATTGGAATTAAATTAAAAATTAAAAGATAAAACTTTAATCGTAATGTCAATAGACCTAGTTTTAAAGTATATAAAAAAATACCGTTCATTTTATGAATCTATACTAAAACGAAATATGAGTTATAAGGTGATATTTTTGCTGGTGCTATTAACAGTATGTGATGGACAACGTTAGTATTTTATAATACACTAACTAATTATTTAGTTATTTTCATTACATTATATATAATTTTACAGTTACGTTGCGCAAAAGCCCTTATGCTAAGGTTATGTCCACTAGTTTCGTTGGCAGATACCAAACTACAGAGAAGGGTGTTTCATATGCAAGCTTCGAAGGAATCCGCTATGCTAAAGCTCCGATCGGCAGCTTGAGATTTAAGGTGATGTATATTTTAATGAAAATTTTGTATTTTTGTATACACTTGACGGTTTTCAGTTAGTAAGAGGATAAAGGTACCTTAGCCGAACGTTTCGGAGCCCGTGGCTCCTTCCTCAGCGGCGAGAAGAATACTGGCATCCGATGTTGTCAATAACGGATACCCGCTTTTCTTCTGTGGTACTGGGAGAATAGGGATTTGGCGGGATGATAATGTGAATTTAAATTAAAATAATTTTATTTTGAAATAAAAATTTAATTTTTGAAAATTTTATATTTTTTTAAAAATAAAATAATTTTTGTAGTGCATGTCGTGCATGTGTGTTAATAATATGTGTTAATAGTGTTTGAACTACATATATGTGGGGAGGTGAGTGTGTGTGAGTATGTGTGTTGGATTGTGTGTGAGTGTGTGTGTTGGATTGTGTGTGAGTGTGTGTGTGTGTATGCGTGTGATATGAATGTGTTCGTTTTGATATGTGTTATTAATGGAACCCTCAATGTTGGACGTTTAGTCCTCACCCCTGGCATGCTCCTAGCACCCATATATGTCCAAGTAACCACGTTTGAAGTTTTATTTCCGGTGTGTTTTCCGGGAATGCCCTAATGACAAAAAGCACTCTGAAATGCGATCGCGCGTGGGTGGGGATTAGAAGATTTAATACGGCTCCTTTGGTTGAGCAATGATGATTATTCATGCGAAGATTGCGTTTATTAGTAGTTTCACCTACATAAAATGCGTCACAAAATCTGCATTGTAGGTGGTAGCAGTTTTGTGAAGCGCAGTCCGCATGTGTGCTAATTTTGTAGACTTAAAGGACATCTAGAGCTGCTTTAGGACTACACTCCTGAAGCAGCTCTAGATGCACTGCTGAACTTACCGCCCCTACACATTCACTTGCAACAGGTGGCGAAAGCCAGCATGTACAGGCAGTCTGCCCGGGAGAAGGCAAACTGGGTCTCACAAGCACTAAGATCAGTTCTTGACGAGTCAGTGAAACTCCAACTCTCAACATGGTATCTGACACCATGCTTCCACTTCTAAACTTTGAAAAACTCTTTACAGTGGAACTGCCGCCCAGAGACGACTGACTAAAAAACCAACTGCACTGGGAGGCCGGTAGCCATAAATGGTATACTGATGGGTCCTAATCGGGACTTGACGTAGGCTCCGGTATATATGGAGAGCGACCAAACTTCGAAAGAATAAAAACTTCAAATAAACTTGGGGAAATACGCCTCCATATTCCAAGCGGAGGTATACGCTATTATTGAATGTGCGTATATAAACCTTCATAAGAACTTCGCCAACCAACCGTATCTATATCCACTCGGATAGCAAGGCAGATCTTATGGCACTAGCCTCGAATACCATTAATTCAAAGCTGGTGTAGTTCAAACAGGGTAATTCTAAGATGGGTTCCCGGCCATACAGGAATCGAGGGAAATAAAAAAGCCGACGAACTTGCTAAGATGGCAGCAAAGGGAACGTTATACGACCCCGAACCTTGCTGAGGCGTACCAAAAAGCCTTGCAAACCTAATGCTCAAAAAATGTGTTTAGAAAAATCCGTCAACCACTGTAACAACGCGCCAGGGTTGAATCATTCCAAGGCTTATGACCGTAAGACTGCCCGTGAGGCTTTATCGCTAAATAGGAGCAATCTACGCATACTGGTGAGGGCGCTCACGGGGCATTGTGGCCTGAACAAACACATGTACAACCTCAAGCTCCGGGACATGAAAATGTGCAGGTTCTGCCAAGGGGCGGAAGGAAAAAAAACCAGGTGCCGGTGAAAAGAGGCAAAGGGAAAATCAAGTTTCAGGTGCCGAAAAAAACTCGCAAAATAGCGAGTGTCTTAAAAATATTGTCTGTCCGAAAGATGGAGTTTAAGCTCCGCGAAGCCTATCTGAAACACCCCCATTATGTTCAGCGAATTTTGATTGTTTCTGAGTTATTTTTTTTTCTTCTGGTTTGACAGGATTTTATTTTGCAATTATATCAATAACCGCGATGAACTTTTGTTTTTTTTTAATATTAGCTGAATAACTTCATAATCTAGCGTGATAAAGTTTACTTTGATAGGTATTAACAGAGTGCAAAAAAAAACGGTTGTGTCACCCCAAAACTTTCCCGGCAAGCAGACAAGCGCCCCCTCCCCCACCGCGTACCAACCCCACTCACCCCCTAACCGCCAACCGCTTTAACCTCGCAATCCCCCACACCGTCACCTCACGCCACACCCCCTCCTGCTTCCTCCGATAGTGACTGTGTCGTGATTATGATCGCAAATGTACTACATTTGTAGTATTTTCGCACTATTGCCATGGTATTCAAATGGCTATTTTCTAATCTAATGTAGTATTTTCTTAAATATGTTGTAAATATATATATATATATATATATATATATATATATATATATATATATATATATATATATATATATATATATATATATATATATATATATATATATATATATATATATATATATATATATATATATATATATATATATATATATATATATATATATATATATATATATATATATATATATATATATATATATATATATATATATATATATATATATATTTGTATCGCTTGTATAAGAGATATTTCAACCAAAATTTCACAATATGGTTTCGGATCAACAAAGCATTTGTGTACCGAATTTCAAGTCTTTAAGTAAATATTTCGAGATTGAAGTACAAATAGCGCTCTCCTGGTGGACCGATTTCAACCACGATGACACTTGACAAATGGCAACCACAAATAATGCCTGCATGCCAAATGTCAGCTCTATCGGATGAAGCGTTTGGTCCCTATCGTGAAAAAATACACACACACACATACACAGAGACACACAGACACACGGACAGACTAACATCTGAAAATGGTCGTTATCTTCTAGGAAGGGGGGTCAAAATAGACATTTCTGTCTTTACTACTAATTAATACTTTCCCTAACTGTTGGCTGGCCGGGAAAGTAATAGGCGAAAATTTAAAAAGTTCGATTAGCTTTGTGACGACATTTGTGTAACAATTATTGATGATTGAAAAAAAATGGGGTAAGCTTATTTTCGGTAAGTACCTAAATCAAAATCTTTATAATTTTGTCTGCTAATTATTACGCACTAACACAGCTGTTCGCAAGATTATTAAATATAACACGTTGATACATCTAGACACGAAGCTAGACCGCAACCACAAAAAAATAAACAATGCTTTTGTTGTAATTTGTATTTGTATATCAATTTGTATATCATATTATATTTGTATATCATATCATATTGATTCAAATTTCTAAGCGTCTACATTTAGGCTCTGAAATACGTGCACAGGCACATGCTTACTTCTTCTTTTTCTTCATATAATTTCAGGATCCGATTCCAGAGCCTTTTCCCAAAGGAGTTTATGACGCAACAAAAGCTGGTGACGTCTGCATTGAACCAAATGAAGATAACACTGCTATTGTCGGTGGTGAAGATTGCCTGTTCCTAAACATCTTCATCCCCCTTCATCAGCCTATACCAAAACGCGGATTACCAGTTTTGATTCATATTCATGGGGGAGGTTTTGTCACCGGATATGCCAATATGAACAGCATTGAACTCTTTCTGGAAGCAGGAATTGTAGTCGTGGAATTCAACTATCGGCTTGGTCCGTTTGGGTTTCTGTGTTTGCAGACTCCTGATGTTCCGGGAAATGCTGCGATGAAGGACCAAGTATTGGTGCTTCGTTGGGTGAAGAAATTTATCCAAGACTTCGTAGGTGACCCGAATAATATTAGCGTTTGGGGCGAAAGTGTCGGTGGTGTGGCTGCACTGTTGCACCAACTGTCTCCAATGGTCAAGAAATTGTTCAATAAGATTATATCCATGTCAGGTTCAAGCTTAGCAGACTACGCTATACAAACACGACCTTTAGAAAAAGCTGCTATTCTTGCTCAGTTTCTAGGATTAGACATATCGGATCGTAATTTCTTAGAAGACCTTCAAGCTTTAGACGCTGCTACTGTATTTGGGGCTTCACTGCTGCTGCAGCCTACCTTAAATACATCTTTGCTGGATTTTCCTTTCGCTCCCGTCGTTGAGACTAAATTTAAAGGAAGAGAGGCTTTCCTCACCCGATTACCTATTGCTTATATTAGGAGCGGGAAGTATAACCAAGTTCCCGTAATTCTGGGGACCACATCACTAGAAGCGGTGTTCTCCTATAATCGAGCAGGCATCGACCTCATTGATGCTATTCGATCGATAGGAACAATCGTTCCTCTCCGCTGGCAAGCAGTACTAAGCGAAAATGGGCGACTAAAAGTCTATCAGACGATCCTTATGTACTTTTTCGGTACTCTCAGTGTGGACCTCATCGACTTGACTATACATGAACATTTCGAGAGTCTCGTCGACCTATTGAGTGACACGGCAGTCTTCATATCGGTCGATACAGCCGTCAAAGAGCTGGCAAAGACCTCCATTAAACCAGTATACTACTACAGATTCTCCTATCTCGGTCTACTCAACGCAGCTCAAATTGTAGCCCTGGGTCTTGTCGGAGCCACACACATCGATGAATTATACTTCGTATGCCCGTCCGAGTCGCCGAGAATTGGAGAATACACCCCTGATGGATGGATCAGGAGAAGGCTGGTGAAGATCATTGAAAACTTCGGCGATACCGAGTAACACACCTATATTATTTTAATAATAGTATTTTTAAGAGCAACCTATTGATGCTATCAAATATATAGGACGAGTGTGAAAATTTTAAAACTATTGGCGATCCTATAAATAGGATAGAAAACGAATTTACCGCGTGAAATTTGTAGGACCCGACGTTTCGGTGACGTTGCAGCCGCCGTTGTCAAGGGTAAACTGAAGAGCTGTCAGTCCGTTGTTTTGCGGGTAGGCCGCAAACCGCTGCCGCCACTGCGTAGGTTATAACGGTGGTGGGGGGCCGGGCTCGAAGGACGGCTCCTTACCATTTTTGGATGTCAAAGTGACGAGGAGAAGTGACAATACTCTCGGACATACGGTATATCGGAAGCCCACACATACGGACAGATATTTGCATGCAAGCTCACACCATCATCCCTACCATCTACGTTCAGTGCAAACGTCGCTCGTGAATCGAGCACGCGATCTATGCGACACTGAGCATTTTCCGAAGGAGATGGAACATGTCAATGATGTCCTTAGGAAAAATGGATACGGAAAATATCACGAGACACGCACACGATCTAATACGGACGAAACTCAAAAACCGAGCAGATCAAGAGCATTCTTACCATACGTCAAGGGCGTGACAGATCGAATAAGTAAGATGCTAAACAGATTCGATATAAAAACGATCTTCAAACCGACCCAAAATATAGCTCGATTTTTGAGGCCTGTAAAGGATGTAATACCACTGCAAACCCCGGGTGTGTATAAAGTCGAATGCAGCTGCGGTCTAGCCTACGTTGGACAAACGAAACGGCCCATAGCCACGCGACTGACAGAACACATCAAAGCTGTTAAAAACGTTCAGCGAGAAAAATCGGCGATCTGCGAACATATATTGGATAGCGGAAGTAACCACTGGATGCAGTTTCAAAATCCCATTGTTCTATCGAAGGAACAATTCTACTTTCCTCGCATGATCCGGGAAGCCATTGAAATAAGAAGAACTCCGAACTTCAATAGAGATGACGGCTACAAACTCTCTTCTACGTGGAACCCTCTTCTTAAAATGTTCCCGCCGCCGAACGCCGAACGCAAAGACGTAAAACAGGATACAGTGAGTGTTGTGTGCAAGACGGATTTTAAAAATTCCCGCGCTCCGAGCCCGGCCCCCCACCACCGTTATAACCTACGCAGTGGCGGCAGCGGTTTGCGGCCTACCCGCAAAACAACGGACTGACAGCTCTTCAGTTTACCCTTGACAACGGCGGCTGCAACGTCACCGAAACGTCGGGTCCTACAAATTTCACGCGGTAAATTCGTTTTCTATCCTATTTATAATGTCAAACAACCGCGATAGTCTTCGATTTCATATTGGCGATCCGCCGGTCGGTATTGAAGCTCTAATTTACTGTCTGCTAACTGCTTACAACTAATTCGTTGCCATAAAACTAATTACAAGTGCATTAATCTAAGAATAATACCAATATTTATCAAACTAAAAGTTTTACATGATAGAAACAATAGAACCAATCCCTAAATTTATTGGGTTCGCTCGTAAATAAATCAAAGTGCGGGTCCACTGCTTCCATGGCGTCAAGTAACGAATATCTCAGGCCACCATCCCTGCCTGGATGATGTCAGTGTCGCGCATACGGCCTAGCGAGTAATTCATGTCGACTCGCTCGCAAGTTATCGGGTTATCGGGTACGTACAAACCAAATTTCCCGAGAATGGTCTGATTAGTCATAACTCCTCTTAGCAGTTTTAACATGTGATAAAGTAAGTGGCAACGCGGATGGAAACGAGTTATACCCGATCATCCCCAATATTAAATCGGTAGGACATGGATATGGATAACATTGAAACCGTTTCCAGTATAAAAGCCTTTAAAAATGTTCTATACTTCTCCAGTATGAGTATATAGACATTTAGTGATATCATCCAAATCGGTGCAATGACGTCCTTACAATGGTGTTGAATATGAAGGCACATTAACCACGTGTCCCTAAATTGCTTCAAGTTGCGTAAGACGAAACACAATAGCTTAAAAGATGTTTCCGCCGGCGAATCCGTGTAGTGTCAAGCTGGAATCAAAAATCAACTTCGAGTTTTTCGTTTTTGTCATATGTTGCAATTCCACCCAACCATCGTGATACTGGTAATGGAGAGGGCTACGAGATATCGAATACGTCATAACCGAATATTTGGCGCTATTTAAAAATTATGTGGGCTGCCTGCTCCCTTTATAACTAGCTAAAATAAGTCGCAAATCGTCGGTTATCTTGAATAACTTCAAATCATCAGCAAACAGGAGGCAATGCGTTACCTCGACGGTTCTTGGCACATCGTTTACAAAGTTATTGAAAAGCAGCTAATCCAGATTTCATTCCTTACACAAACTCGAACCGTTTCGAAGGTCACTCTATTCACTCTAGTGATTATCATTTCGTGAAACAGAATACAATATCTCTTGTGTTTACTTCC